>CM060397.1:118351530-118984224 GCA_030545235.1 Helianthus tuberosus | reverse complement strand
TTCACAATACATTGTTGTACAAATAACTTAACTTATACAAACTCATTTTACATGGTTATTCATTTAATCATGCATTATTCTCTTATTTATACATATCATCTGAACTTATTATTTTTCAAATGATTTACAAAGACAAAGCAAATTACAAGGTTCATGACTAAACATTTTCTTAAACAGAAGTCATGAATCTTATTTTCACAAAACCTATGTACTCGCCAGCATTTCTTTGCTGACCTCGTTTTCACATATGTTTCAGGTATTGTTGAAAGATATCGATTGATAGGATGCATGCTCACATAGGACTGGACAAGGCCTTAGTGACTCAATAACAATGATAGACTATGTTTAAATTGTGTATTTAGATTTCCAGACGATGTAATTATTCAATGTTTAATAAAATGAAACACTTTTGGTATCCATGGTTATGAAACATTAATTCTGTTACAACACTCCCCGACGTTTCCGCCATGTTTTGTATGTTACACGTGGTCGGGGTGTGACAGAAGCCATGTTAAAAACTTTATGACATTTTGAACTTAATACTTATGTTGGGTATTACATTTATGCTTCCGCTAAACACTTAACTATGTTTTGTTTTGAACACCTTTTGTATTGATGGGTTGAACTTTAATTATTACTTGCAACGTTCAATATGATTGGTGGCTAGATCCTGGTCAGTCACGCCTCCAAGCGGTGGTACTCCGCGAGTGGATTTTGGGGGTGTGACAGATTGGTATCAGAGCCATTGGTTATAGTGAACTTGGTTTTAAAAAGGGGAAAACTTTTGGATAAAACCAGACTATAACCAGAACAGTGCTCAACGATCCACAACGACGCTTCGCTCCACGTGCAAGACTCACATTTCTAGGTAATATGGTTTACGTTTTATTGCCTACTTGTTAGTTACATAGAAATTTTGCACATGATATGCTTAGATGAATGTGACAACTACTGTTTGATAACACATGTGTGCTTACTCTCTTCTGTCATCGCACTTTCGCGAACCTCTTTCACTCATGTTTCCTTTGGTATGAAGATAATGAGTGGACGTATCAACATGACTCAAGCCCAGTTGACGGATTTGATCAACGAACAAGTTGCTGCGGCACTTGCAGCCGCTCAAGCATGAGGTATACCCTGCAGTCGCAACTTACTCTAGGATCTTTAGATCCTACCCTCATAGACCAACTTTTATGTTTAACCTTGTCCTGTTCTTATACACAACAGGTCAGAACGCTCAGCCACCTGTGTGCACATTCAAGATGTTCATGGACTGTCATCCTACTACTTTCAGTGGCACTGAAGGGGCCGTTGGACTCCTCCACTGGTTCGAGAAGCTCGAGTCGGTCTTTGAAATGTGTGAATGCCCTGAGGCTCGCAGGGTGAAGTATGCCACTGGTACTCTCGAAGGCATTGCGTTGACTTGGTGGAACGCGCAAGTCCAAATGTTAGGGCTGGCAGCTGCTAATGCCACCCCATGGAACGATTTTAAGGAACTGATCAAGCGAGAATACTGTACTCGTGATGACATCCACAAGTTGGAAGTGGAATTCTTTAATCTGAAGATGACGGGGTTAGAGATAGAGGCGTATACGAAAAGGTCAAATGAGCTGGCAATTTTGTGTCCTACTATGGTAGATCCTCCTATCAAGCGCATCGAGCTGTACCTCAAAGGCTTAGTACCAGAGATTCAAAGCCATGTGACCTCTGCTAATCTTGCTACCATCCAGGATGTTACTCGTCTTGCTCATCGTCTCACAGACCAGGCAGTGGAGCAGAACAAGCTGCCTAAACGTACCGGTGCTACTACCACTACTACTACTTCTGCCACTCCCAGTGACAACAAGCGAAAATGGGATGGAAACTCCAGCAAGGGTTCGACTACAGTTCAGTCCCAGGCACATCAGCGAAGGATCGATGACTACCAGAGTCCTGGTCAGCAATCTACCGGTAGTCAAGGGCAGGGTGGATATCGAGGAAACCACCCAAAGTGCAACAAATGCAACAGACACCACAGTGGTCAGTGCAACAAGGGACGTTGTCAGAGGTGTCTCAAGATGGGTCATGAAGCTAAGGATTGCAGGAGCTCACGGCCTGCAAATCAGAATCATCAGCAGCAACAGCAAGCACCGCAGAATCAGCAACAGGGCAACAAGGGATGCTTTCATTGCGGTGCTGAAGGTCACTTCAGGAGGCACTGCCCACAGTTAAATTAGAATCAGAATCAGAACCACAACCAAGGAAACGGGAACAATAACGGGAACAACAATGGGGGAAACAATAATGACAACGGTGCTAAGGGTCGAGTGTTCGTGCTGGGTCAGGGTGAAGCAAGGAATGATCCTAACGTAGTGATGGGTAAGTTTCTTCTAGAAGACTTTTATGTTACTGTTTTATTTGATTCGGGTGCCGATACCAGTTATGTGTCTCTAAAAGTTAGTCAAATGCTCAAGCGCACACCAACACTTTTGAACACCAAGCATGTTGTAGAGTTAGCAAATGGTAAGAGTCTAGAGGCCACACACATAGTTCAGGGTTGTAATCTTGTCCTCGCTGGTCAGACCTTCTTTATCGATCTTATTCCTATAGTTCTGGGTAGTTTCGATATTTTCATTGGGATGGATTGGTTATCCCAACAACAAGCAGAGATCCTATGCAAAGAGAAGATTGTTCGTATTCCCCGTTCTGGTAAAGAACCTCTCGAGATTCAAGGCGACAAGAGTGGTGCTGTGGTGGGCATCATCTCCTTTCTTAAAGCCCAGAAGTGTTTGCGAAAGGGTCACACCGCTATTTTAGCACTTGTTACTGATGCATCAACGAAAGAGAAGAGAATAGAGGATATTCCAGTAGTACGTGACTTTCCTCAAGTGTTTCCTGAAGATCTACCTGGGCTACCGCCTCATCGCCAGGTCGAATTCCAAATCGAGCTAGCTCCTGGAGCAGCACCCATAGCCCGAGCACCTTATCGCTTAGCTCTAATTGAACTGGAAGAACTGTCCAAACAATTGCAAGAGCTCTTGGATAAGGGTTTCATACGTCCTAGCTATTCGCCCTGGGGAGCTCCAGTATTATTTGTGAAGAAGAAAGACGGTACCTTCCGTATGTGCATAGATTACCGCGAACTAAACAAGGTGACCATGAAGAATCGATATCCTCTTCCACGCATTGACGACTTATTCGACCAGTTGCAAGGGTCGAGTTTCTATTCAAAGATTGATCTGAGGTCAGGCTACCATCAACTGAGAGTCCGGGACGAGGACGTCTCCAAAACAGCATTCAGAACACGCTACGGCCACTACGAGTTTCTAGTCATGCCATTCGGGTTAACAAACGCGCCTGCAGTCTTCATGGATCTTATGAACAGAGTGTGCAAGCCTTACTTGGATAATTTTGTTATTGTATTCATTGACGACATCCTGATCTACTCTAAGAGTCAGGAGGAACACGAGCATCATCTACGGCTTATCTTAGAACTCCTTCGAACAGAACAGTTGTACGCCAAGTTTTCCAAATGCGACTTTTGGCTTCGTGAGGTCCACTTTTTAGGCCACGTAGTAAACAAGGATGGGATTCATGTTGATCTATCCAAGGTAGCCTCAATCAAGAACTGGCCTGCACCTCGCACACCAACGGAAATACGCCAATTCTTGGGTTTGGCAGGTTACTACAGAAGGTTTATCAAGGATTTTTCCAAGATTGCGCAACCTACCACTTCACTAACTCAGAAAGGAGTCACCTACCGTTGGGGTGAGACACAAGAATTTTCATTTCAGCACTTAAAGGATAGACTTTGTAGCGCACCGATTCTTTCATTGCCAGAGGGCACAGATGATTTCGTGGTTTACTGCGACGCGTCAATCCAGGGTCTTGGTTGCGTGTTGATGCAACGGGATAGAGTCATTGCTTATGCGTCGCGCCAACTCAAAGTTCACGAACAAAACTACACTACACGCGATCTACAGCTGGGAGCTGTTGTTTTCGCACTCAAGATATGGAGACATTACCTGTACGGTACCAAGTGCACTATCTACACCGATCACAGGAGTCTCGAGCATATCTTCAAACATAAGGAATTAAACATGCGGCAACGACGATGGGTCGAGTTATTGAATGATTACGAATGTGCCATCAAGTACCATCCGGGCAAAGCAAACGTTGTGGCCGACACCCTTAGTCGAAAGGATGCTACACCTAAACGCGTGCGTGCGTTACAACTCACCATCCAGTCTAGTCTTCCTGCACAGATACGAGATGCTCAGGTAGAGGCATTGAAACCAGAAAACGTCAGGGCTGAAGCCCTACGCGACTCAAGGCAACGGTTAGAACAAAAGGAAGACGGCGCCTACTATGTAACAGGATGCATCTGGGTCCCACTCTATGGCAATTTACAAGAACTCGTAATGGATGAAGCACATAAGTCTCGCTACTCAGTACATCTTGGTTCGGATAAGATATACCACGATCTCAGAACTATGTATTGGTGGCCTAGAATGAAAGCTCACATAGCAACTTACGTTGGCAAATGTTTGACTTGTGCGAGAGTCAAGACGGAATATCAGAAACCATCGGGCCTACTCCAACAACCAGAAATACCACAATGGAAATGAGAGCAAATTTCCATGGATTTCGTTACTGGCCTGCCTAGATCTCAACGTGGGAATGATACTATTTGGGTGATCGTCGATCGACTCACAAAGTCTGCACACTTCTTGGCTATTTAGGAAACAAACAAGTTCTCCACTCTAGCAGACGTCTACCTTAAGGAAGTTGTCTCGAGGCACAAGGTGCCAACCTCTATTATTTCCGATCGTAATGCACGTTTTACTTCTGAACTATGGCAAGCAATGCACAAGTCCTTTGGCTCACGATTAGACATGAGCACAGCTTACCACCTGCAAACGGATGGGCAGTCTGAACGCACCATCCAAACTCTAGAAGACATGCTTCGGTCATGTGTAATCGATTTCGGCAACGGCTGGGAAAAACATCTCCCGTTAGTGGAGTTTTTATATAACAACAGTTACCACACCGACATTCAAGCCGCACCGTTCGAGGCATTGTACAGGCGTAAATGCCGATCACCTCTTTGTTGGGCAGAGGTGGGTGATAGTCAGATCACGGGTCCAGAACTTGTAGTAGATGCAACAGAAAGGATAGCTCAGATACGACAATGAATGGCGGCAGCTCGTGACCGTCAGAAAAGCTACACTGATAAGCGCAGGAAACCACTCGAGTTCCAGGTTGGGGATCGAGTGCTACTCAAAGTCTCACCTTGGAAAGGTGTAGTTCGTTTTGGCAGACGAGGCAAACTCAATCCACGTTATGTTGGACCGTTCGAAATCATAGAGAAAATAGGCAGGGTGTCCTACAAACTGAACCTACCAATAGAACTCACTGGAGTTCACAACGTATTTCACGTGTCAAATCTGAAGAAGTGTCAGTCCGATGAGACCCTCGTGGTTCCTTTGAAGGAGCTCACTATCGACGATTAGTTGCGATTCGTCGAGGAACCAGTTGAAATCACAGACCGAGACATTAAGGTTCTCAAGCACACTAGAATACCTCTTGTTCGAGTTTGTTGGAACTCCCGTCGTGGCCCAGAGTTCACCTAGGAACGAGAAGACCAAATGAAACTCAAGTATCCCCATTTGTTCGGAAACAGTGCAACCACTACTGAGACTGAAGCTACTGCGGAATTTCGGGACGAAATTCCAAACCAACGGGGGGATGATGTGACACCCCAGGAAAACCAGGAAACAACGCAACACAACTAGCTTTCTCAGTAACCACGTGCTAAATTTCGGGACGAAATTTCTTTCAAGTTGGGGATAATGTGACAACCCGAGTTTTCAAGGTCTCTATTCGACTTAACTTAGTACTTATTTGCAAAGTACGTTTTTTATATTTAGTTGATGTGCAATATACGAGTTGCTTGTAGATTCGTGGTGTGTATGTTGTGTGTGTATGTGTTATACATATCTTGTATTAATAATATGATTTGTATAATGATTAAAACATGGACCCTTATTACCAAACACCCCACCCGAAAACACCCTCCCCTAACGAAAACACCTTAGTGTTTTCATCACCCACTCCCTGGCGAAAACACCTAAGTGTTTTCGTCTGACATGGCCAGCGAAATCATGTTGGCTTTGGCCCAGTAGCAATTAGTTTTAAATGTTTGCTCCCAACCTTTACGAGATGTTTCAATCGGCAAACCCTAGAGCCTCTTTCTCTGTGTGACGGCATTATCGATTTCCTCCAAGCTTCCTCTAGAGATCAAGCGTTCTTTTTGTTCCGGTTAGTCGTACTGTTGTTTATTTGATCATGGCCTTTGATAGATCATCACATGTTTGCATGGGTGTATATATATATTTCTGATTATTAAGTTCTGTGCTTTGAAAATATATGTCCATGGATAGGGAGGAGGATCTTGTAATGTTGTTAAACTTATTTAATTGATTCGTTAACTAATCTGGATGTAGGGTCGTTTGTCAATTTGATGCTGATGTATTGTAACAGGACTCATGGCTAGAATTAATGATATGGGTTCTCTAAAAGTTAACAGATTAGGATTCTTGATAATCACAAACAACTGGCTGATGACTGAATGATGATTATGACCCTATAGTGAGTTAGTAATTTATATGATTGCATAAATCGGTTTGCTTGAATGATTGGGTGATAATGACGATGTAACTGATCGGATGGAATTCAGGTTTATGTGTTTACGTAACTGTTAGTGATGATGAAAACCTCGTCCCGATGAAAACAATTACCCGACGAAAACACATACCCGACGAAATCACTTTGGGATTTCGTCGCCTGAAGTGATTTCGCCAATAAGTGTTTTCGCCTAAAATAATTTTCGCCATAAGTGTTTTCGCCACAAAAGGGTTTTCGTCAATAAGTGATTCTGCATGAATGTGATTCCGATGCATAGTGATTTCGTCTAGTGTGTGTGACAACAGCAACATTGTTTAGTTTATTAACTGAGTTAAGTTTATTAACTATGTTAACCTTATTAACTATGTTAAATTATGTAACTCTGTTAAGTATGTAACTCTAATGGCTTGTTAACTTCGTTAGTTAATTAACTATGTTAGGTTATTATTCTTGTTATGCATGTAAATTCTGTTAAGTTGTTAACTTTGTAAGTATATTAACTTTGTTAAGCCTGTTAACCCTTTCAAGTATGTTATGAATAACCATGTTAGTGCAAACTGTGAAGGACATCTATATGAAGCATGAATTGCATGACTTTGATTAACTGCTTATGTGATACATGATAATTGCTTAAAAACACTTCGTGACATAGATTGCATGTGAATCTTACGAACTTAACTGATTGAGTATACGTGCATAACTATAGGACTTGACTGATTACTTGTGAGCACATAGTTTAGCATACCGAGCAAACCAAGGTGAGTTCACACTCTTACCAAGGCATGGGATTCCCGGTGGGTTGGGAATGAGATTTGTATGACTACCCGTACTTTCCTCACTACTAGACTACTTACTACCGTCCTCGGATTGGGAAGGACGCTAGTGCTAAAACCTACGTAAAACCTACGTACTATTGTCCTCGGTTTGGGAAGGACACCAGTGTTAAAACCTACGTAAAACCTACGTACTATTGTCCTCGGTTTGGGAAGGACACCAGCGCTAAACCTACGTACTCGCTACGTACTACTATCCTCGGATAGGGAAGGGCACTTATGTAAAACTTACGTAAACTCATACTTACCACTGTCCTCGGATTGGGAAGGACACCTATAGATACAACTAGTCTAGTACCATACAACATGGGAAGCCCCCACTTATTATTGTAAAGGTTGGGAAACAAGGATACTGGGTAACACATGGTTATGAAACGAACTTACGTTTTCTTGGTGTGGTGTCTGTTTTCTGGTTTGCATGGTATCTTCTGATTCGTTGTTTAAGGGAGAGTTGTGTTTCTTCTAATGAATGATCGTGATTATCCTGGGTGTAACATCCCTTTTAATCTGGTGAATCAAGGTTTGGTTGACAAGGATGGTTATCCTTTATCTCCGGCTGCTAATGAAGTTCTGAAGGATTCTGGGAATCAAGATGCAGGCTCAACTCCGGGTACAGTTCCTGTTCGCGGAATTGGCCTACGGGTGACTAACATTGAAGGAAAATCTATGTTGCCGAAGAGAGGTATGTTTTTCACTGATAATGTTTCGGTTATTGATGGGCTCGCTGCCATATCAAAACCCGTAAACCTAGATAGTGTGGAGGTAGTCAGATCGGATGTTAAGGGTGATGAGAAACTTCAAGATTACGGTGCTACTAGTCAGCAGGATCCTGGTAATTTAGGAAAACCGTTGTCTTATGTTGAATCTGTTAGGGGTACTAGTGCGAGAAAAGTGAATTTTCGTTCATTCGCGACTGATGAGAAGCAGAATGGTTGTGATGTTGTTTTACCCAGGGAATCAGTCCGAGCTGTGCAAGATAAATTGGCTAATACTATCTATGGATATTTTTTGGGGGATCGAGTGGCGTTCCCGGTTGTTGACTATTTTGTCAGAGTTAATTGGAAGAAATATGGATTGCAAAAAACCATGATGAACGCCAATGGATTTTTCTTCTTCAAGTTTAATGATGAAGTTGGGATGATGAATGTTCTAAAAGAGGGGCCATGGATAATCAGATCACAACCGTTATTTCTGAATACATGGACTCTAACGACCAAGTTGGAGAAGAAAGAAGTAAAGAAAGTTCAGGTTTGGGTTAAAATACACGAGGTTCCTATTGCAGCTTATACGAAAGATGGTCTCAGTCTGATAGCTACAACGATTGGGGAGCCAAAGATGCTGGACACATTTACAACGTCTATGTGCACGGATACATGGGGTCGGAGCAGCTATGCTAGAGCCTTGGTGGAAATTTCAGCAGATAAGGAGTTCCGTGAAGAGATTACTATGGCTATACCTGAACCGGATGGGGAGGGTTATATAAAAGAGACTATGTATGTGGAGTATGAATGGAACCCGCATCGTTGTTCTACATGTTGCGTGTTTGGTCATTCTAACGAGATGTGCCCGAAAAAACCAATGCAACCTGTCAATGCTAGACATGAGGATTACAAAAGAAATGTTCAAAGAAACAAGCAACCTAAAAAGATGCCGAATGTGGACAAGGATGGGTACACCGAAGTCATTGGTAAGAAAGCTGCTAAGAAAGTTGGTATTCCTGTTAATAAGCAAAAGTCTAAATTCGAATATCGTCCTGTTAGTTCAAAACCTAAAGACGACACCAACAAAAAATTGAGTTCTATGAATATAAGATCGAATAACCCTTTTGATGTTCTCAAGGAAGTGGAAGATGAGTCGGGTACTAGCAACAAGACGTCAGGGTTGAATAATGAGGATTCTGATGAAGACGAGGTTATAGAGGTGGAAAACGAAATGGATGGGTTTATGACGGAGGGTACTCAAAATTTTAAAAGTAAAGGGGCAAGCACTCCTTCTCCGATAGTTACCCATGGTTAGTATTGCGGCTTGGAATATAAGGGGGTTGAACCGCCCTCTTAAACAGAAGGAGGTTCGGCAAGCAGTTAAAGAATTTAATTTGAGTTTGTGTGCTATTTTAGAGTCTCATGTGGACGTTGGTAATTTGGGTAAAGTATGCAAGTCAGTCTTCAGATCTTGGGAATGGACTTCGAATGGAGGTTGTTGTGACAAAGGTACGAGAATTATTATTGGATGGAATCCGGCCATTTTTGATGTGATGATATGGGCGCAATCTCATCAGGTTATGCATTTTCAGCTTGTTTTCAAATTGGATAAAAGAATGATGTTTTATTCGGTCGTTTATTCTGCTAATTATTATATGGCACGTAAAGAGTTATGGAATAATCTTTCTATGCACAAAGGCCTTGTTAATAATAATTCTTGGTGTATTATGGGCGATTTTAACACAGCTCTTAACATTGAGGATAGCTCTATGGGAACTTCATCGATTTCTACTGGTATGAGAGACTTTCAAGAGTGTGTGGATAATATTGAAGTCGTTGATATTAACCGAATAGGGGTACAGTTTACTTGGAGTCAAAAGCCAAAAAATGGGGTTGGTTTGCTGAAGAAACTTGACCGAGTGATGGGAAATACGACTTTCATAGCTGAATTTCCGAATTCGGTGGCTATTTTCAAACCGTATAGACTATCAGATCACTGTCCTTGTATTCTCTCCTTCCTGGAAGCTGGTAGACTGAAGCCGAGGTCTTTCAAGTTTGCTAATTTCCTGGTGTATAAACCAGAGTTCTTGGAGATTGTTAAAAACAACTGGGATACTAACGTCAATGGTGTTCATCAGTTTAGAGTGGTAAAAAAACTTCGATTACTTAAACACCCGTTGCGCTCTTTACTACACAAACAAGGTAATCTTCATAAAAAAGTTGAAAATCTGCGCTCGGACCTTGATATTATTCAGCAAAAGATTGACCGTGATCCTTCTAATGCTGATCTTCGGGCAGCCGAGTGTTTGATCAGTCATGACCTCCAAGAGGCTTCATTAGACGAAGAACGTTTTCTGAAACAAAAGTCTAAGGTAGATTGGTTGAGTGCGGGGGATATGAATTCTGCTTTTTTTCACTCATCTCTGAAAATTAGAAATCACTGTAGCCGGATTGAGGTGATTAAAGATTTGGAAGGGAAGCTACATGAGGGTGATACGGTTTTTCAACCGTTTGTCAAGCATTATGAGAAGTTTTTTGGTACTCAAGGTGATATTTCTCTTACCCCGGCTCCGGAATTATTCTCTAAAGTCCTTTCCCCTCAGGTTGCTGATCATATGATCCGCCAAGTTTCGGCGGAAGAGGTGAAAAAGGCGATGTTTTCTATTGGTATCGATAAAGCTCTGGGTCCTGATGGTTATACAACGGCGTTCTTCAAAAGGGCATGGCCTATTGTCAGTAATGAAGTTACTTGTGCTATCATAGATTTTTTTGAGACAGGAAACCTTCTTCGTGAATTGAATCACACAACTATTATGCTTATTCTGAAAATTCCTACCCCTTCGGCAGTCAGTGACTATCGGCCGATTGCTTGCTGTAATGTCTTATACAAATGTATCAGTAAAATCGTTGCAGATAGAATAAAAGGTGTACTGAATGATATCGTTAGTATTAATCAATCGGCATTTGTTCCAGGTAGGAGAATTTCTGACAACATTATGTTGACGCAAGAATTAATGCATAATTATCATAGACAGGTGGGGCCTCCAAGGTGTGCGTTTAAAGTGGATATCCAGAAAGCTTATGACACGGTTGACTGGAGATTTCTAAAAAGTGCTTTGCTTGGGTTTGGGTTTAAAGAAAAGATGATTGAATGGATCATGATGTGTGTCTCGACTGCTTCCTTTTCTATTTGTGTCAATGGTTCTGTTCATGGTTTCTTTAAGGGCAATCGAGGTTTAAGGCAAGGGGATCCAATTTCCCCTTATCTTTTTACCTTAGTTATGGAGGTTCTGACGACCATTCTTCATCATGCGGTTCGTATTGACTCTTCGTTTAAATTTCATAATAAATGCAAAAAACAGCAGATTATCAATCTTTGTTTTGCGGATGATTTATTCCTTTTTGCTAGAGGAGAAGTAAATTCGGCTAGATGTATTATGACGTCTCTTTCTAAGTTCACTAAGATGTCGGGGTTAGTGCCGAGTAATCAGAAAAGTACGATATTCTTTTGTAATGTCAATGGCCATGTCAAAGATGCCATTTTGGATCTTATGCCTTTTGTGGAAGGAAAGTTGCCCGTCAGATATCTGGGTGTGCCCCTAATCTCCTCCAGACTCGGTTATAATGACTGTCGAGTGCTCGTGGAGAGATTAGAAAAAACATATAACGCATTGGAGGAACAAGTTGCTTTCGTTTGCTGGTAGATTACAGCTTATTATTTCAGTTCTCTCATCTATGCATATCTATTGGTCTTCTGTCTTCATGTTGCCGATTTGTGTTATTCATGAGCTTGAAGCTTGTATGCGAAATTTCCTATGGTCCCAAGAGAGTTCGTATTCTAAAGGCAAATCAAAGGTTTCTTGGAAGACCGTTTGTACTCCGAAGTATGAAGGAGGGTTGGGCATTAGACGAATTGGGGATATGAATAAGGCACTTATGTCTTATCATATTTGGAGTATCGTGTCTCACCGGGATTCTTTATGGGTGGATTGGGTGCACAGTTACCGGTTAAAAGGCAGGAGCTTCTGGGTGTGTAAAACCCCCTCTAATTGCTGTTGGTCTTGGAGAAAGTTAGTGCAACTGCGGCCTCTTATCAGGAAGCATATATGGACAGAATTAGGTAATGGCGCCGATACATCTGCATGGTTCGATTACTGGTGTGATATAGGGCCGCTTGGTGAATTTATTTCGCCTAGAACTATTACCGATGCAGATTTTAATCTGGATGATTCTGTGGCTAACATCTACTCACATGGTTCTTGGTCTTGGCCTGTGGCATGGAGATATCTCTTTCCGGTTCTCATTCAGTTAGACCAAGTACAGTTAAATCCGACAAAGCATGATAAATTGGTTTGGAGAGATGGTAGTGATATAACGGATTTCTCCTCTTCGTGTGTTTGGCATTCGGTTCGGTACAAGGTTCCGGAAGTGAATTGGTGTAATATTGTTTGGTTTTCGCAATGTATCCCTAGACATGCCTTTATGATGTGGCTGGTCATCAAAGGTAAGCTTTTGACTCAAGACAAAATTCTAAAGTGGGATATCTCGCGGAGGAAGAACATGAATATGATGTGTTGCCTGTTATGCTATCAGAATTATGACTCACATCCGCATCTATTTTTTGAATGCAAATATTCGTCTCAAGTATGGCATTTAATTAGAAACAAGATAAGTATGGATGTTGTTAGTCCGAAATGGACTGATATAGTTGATTGGTTGCTGGTTCGTGCTCGTTCTAAATCGGCTATGAATTATGTTGCTAAAATTCTTGTTGCGGCTGCTGTGTACTTCATTTGGCAAGAAAGAAATGCTAGACTTTTCAAAAATCAGCTGAGACCACCTGAGAAGCTTAGTGAGATTATTTTAAACACGGTCAGATACAAGCTGATGGGAGCTAAACTGAAGAACACTACAAGTGTGCGGAGACTTCTTGTAGAGTGGGAGATTCGAGGGGATCACGTGGATGACGATGGTGGCTGATTAGTTTGTTTTCATGTTGCATTTGTCTAGATTTTAGTCTAGTTGTCTCCCTGTTTTGTTTGGATGTTTATGGTTGTGTTTGTATTACTTTCATGGGGCATGTCTCATGATTGAACTAGTGTAGACCTACTACACTACTTGGTTTGTTTGGTTTGTGAATATATAGAATCACCGGGGTAACCCTTTACCCAAAAAAAACTTACGATTTCTGAAACGAACTCATTAACTGAACAACCAACTGTGAACTCGCTCAACTTTGTTGTTGACTCGTTGTTACATGCCTTGCAGGTCGTTAGGTACTCATGGAACTTGCACAGGGAGGCGCGATCGTTGTGGGACATGGACAGTGGATGCCATGTTAAAAACTTTATGACATTTTGAACTTAATACTTATGTTGGGTATTACATTTATGCTTCCGCTAAACACCTAACTATGTTTTGTTTTGAACACCTTTTGTATTGATGGGTTGAACTTTAATTATTACTTGCAACGTTCAATATGATTGGTGGCTTGATCCTGTCCAGTCACGCCTCCAAGCGGTGGTACTCCGCGAGTGGATTTTGGGGGTGTGACAACACCCCTTTGCTGTGGCACGACGCCACGGCCTACCTGAGCCAGAAATTTTTGAAACTTTGCAAGAATGGTCCCTGCAGCATGTTTAAGCTATTTTTGACGCGTTTAAACCCTGTTGACCCATTTTCAAAGCTCTACAAGGATGTTAAAGCATAGGGGACTTGAAACATGCTTGAAATTATCTTGGATGTCGGTTCGTTTGGTCGTACAGTTGCGTTATTCGGTTAATTACGACGGAAGTCGTAACGGACGCGAAATCGATCCAAATTATGCGACGAGTGGTATTTTTGCATTTCAATCATTAAGATAAAATATTTTAATGATTACCAAAATTTTTGGTTGTCCGGATTTGTTCAGAACGTAAGTTATGCGCGTAAATGCAAACTTATGCACTTTTTTACGCTTTTAGTCCCTATTGATCAAATAAGCGTATTTTCGCATACTGAACCCCTCAAAGCCTATTTCTAAGCTATGTAAAGGATATTTAGGGTATGTTTAGCTTTTGATCAAGTTTTTTTTTGGGTAATGGCTTACCCCGGTTAAATTTCATTCATCAACCAAAATAATAAAAAGTGAGGAATTATGTATTCCTCAGTTCTCTAGGATGACATGCCATTACTATAGTACACTCGCGTATACAAGAAACTAACACGCAAACAAACAAGCAACAAGTCTAACGACAAACAAGTAACAAAGTTACATCGACAAGCTCTCAAATACTAGCCGCATTCATTTTGATCCATAAGCAAATCTCGCGATAATCTCCACTCGAGCAAAACTTGATTCACGTGGCTTGTCCTCCTAAACTTCATTGTGTGTAACTTCATATGGACTGTCATTAAAATCACCTCAATCAATTGAGCTGCATTCCTTTTTTTCGAAGAGAACAAACGGTTATTACGTTCCTGCCAAATAAGTAAGCCGACGCCCCTACCACTAACTTGCCAATGATATGAGTAGCCTGTTTAGAGTCAGCATGCTGCAATAAATGATCCAAAATCTCCTCCCACGTATTTTTGATACTTCGCATACCAGCTTTTTCTCGAACCCCATACCAAATCTGAGATGCAAATTCGCATTCAAAGAAGAGGTGATCATGAGAGTCAGGCCCCGACGTACATAAGGAACAGCACATGAAGTTGTAACTTGCATTACCCGCCGATCGCCATTTGCACATCATATCCTGAGTTTTAAGTATCTTGCAAACAAGAAGCCACATTAGAAACGAATGACGAGGGATAGCCTGAGGAAACCACACTATACGAGCCCAAGGAACCTGATCCTGCACTTGGCGTATATCATCCCAAACGACATAAGTGCTATATTCCATATCGGTACCCTCTCTAGATCGCCAAACAATCCTATCTTGAGCATCCGTGTTTAACATTACATTAGGAAAGTCTTGCAAAGCTGGGAACCTAATTATCCAATTGTTCGGCCATGCCCACCCACCATTCTGACACATATCCGCAACCGTATAACACATATTGAATCCTGCATTTGATATCATTAGAGGTGTAATAAATAGATTCAAAGGACACAAAGTATCCCATATATCGAACCAAACTAGCGTGTTAGTACTGTCATACCCCGACCACGTTAAAACACCAAACCGTGGCGGAAACGTCGGGGAGTGTTGTAACAAAATTATTGTTCCACAACCATGGTAATCAAATGTTTTGATTTATTGAATTCTTAAGTAATGTACATTGTCTTAAAACCAAATAAACAAGTTACATATTGTCTATCATTGTTTTTATGTCACTAAGGTCTCGTCCAGATCCTAAGTGAACACGCTTCCTAGCAATCAACATCATGCAACACCACCTGAAACATATGTAAAAATAAAGTCAGCAAAGAAATGCTGGCGAGCAAATAGGTTTTAGGAGAGTTTCGGATTCATGGCTCGTTTATATGTTGCAGTACCTTATTAGACTACAAGAGTCAAAAGTACAAACCTCATTTAGAAAAGTGTATTGCAACATAGTTTAACCAACTCAAATCAAGATGGTTATAGTATATAAAATCCCGTAGCCATGATTCTTAACCCCAAAACATTTGTTTTAGTAAACCAACTCGTAAACATCTTGTAAAAACTCATTAATAAAACTCGTATGATTTATATCATTTCGAAAACCTCGTTGCGTGACATCGTTTCAAATCGTTTCCCAAGTGAACTAAATAATGATACGCAATGTAATATGATAAAAGCACTTACATATAAGATGTACCAACGGCGTATCTACCAAGCTTTTATTACACCCGTCCCATTATCTAATCACTACCCAAAACCAATCGTTTATCCAAATCGTTTATCTCGTTTAAGTCATCTTAAATCATTTAACTCGTCCCAAAATCGTATTCGTTTTAATTGTGAAACTACTTATGGTCGTCTCGCTAACAACATTCAAACCTTCGTGACTCGACTATCTCGCTTCTCGCATTAACAAACCACCAAAGGGTAAGTTAACAATCATCAGATTCGGTCGTTACCTACATAACCCCCCACACATAACCATGGGTGTAGTCTGATAACGGGATTTGTCAGATCCTATGGTACCATAACCTAATACTAGTCGGTTCGGCCAAAATTAATGAATGTCATTCGTTATGTAACTACAACCAACAAGTTTCGTTCACTTTATCGAAATCGTTATTAGTTTGATATAAACCATCTTAATCGTTTTTGAAAACATCATTAAAATATCGAAAATCGTTTTAATACATATGAATCACCCCAAAACAATTGAAAACAGTAAAATAGGGGAACTATGTACTCACATCGAAGTGCAAAGTATCCTCAATCTAAAGAACTCAACAAGCTCAATCAAACCAAGGAAATTCAAGCAACACCTAATAATCGGATCACTAGTAAATAAATTGACACCTAAATCGGAAGATCGGACAGAATAAGGTCTTGTAAACCAAATGAGTGTAGGAACTCATGTGATATCGTTTAACAAAGCCTACATTCTAAATCGGAACCTAACCTAAGTGCTTTCGACCCGTTATGACCCGTTTAGGTAGCTTACGCTACTTTAACGTGTCGTTCGCGTAAAAACGCGTTCGAGACATCTAACTAGTCCTATGACAAGTATTATATGCCTAAACATGTTTAATTATGTTGCATAATCAGTTAGGTGACAAATGTTTAGATTACATATGCTTAAAATCCAATTATTCATGAAAAGGGCATTTTGGTAATTTACCTAAGGCATATAAACTACCTATCATACAACTACTTAAACTAGGTGACCATAAGGTATAACCTCGGAAGGTTATTCCCTATGCAACTATGGTCACTAAACATGCTTGGTCGGATCCTAATGATCGACCAAACGGGTCGAGTTCGAAAGTTTTAGACCGCTTGACTTACGACTCTAAACAAGCACTAAATTAAAAGTGACGAGTTAAGCATGTTAAAACATGCTTAACTAAGTTAGAAAACATGTTTTTTTTATATCAAAACAAAGTGTTTTGATACCAAGAGTAGTTTGGTTGCAAAATACGCTTAAATCCGCATTTTGACCGAAACTACGACTCGTCACTACGCCTAGTCAACGTGGTAATCAGTAGGTATAGTCACAAGGGACTATAACCATCGTGATTACGCTCACGTTGCGAAGTTCAAACGAACTTCTCGTTGACCATTGACTGGTCAAAGCTGAAAGTCAAACAGGGTTTGACTTTCATGCTAAAAACGCATAAAAGAACGAAAGAGGACTTACAAAGGGTCCAAATAGATTTGATTCTCAGTATTCTCAGGTAGGTAGTGAATAATCACAACCACTTAGAGAAATCTCAGATCAAATGTGAGGAAATTGGAATGAGGGCATGCCTATATATAGTTTTCGGTTCACCGTTAGGATCATTTCTTGGCAAGGAGGGAAAGATCTTGGCCTTACATGTGGGTTAGTGGTTTTGGTATACTATGGGACATGTTAAACCATCAATTTCTAGCAGATGGTATCCCAAAACAAGCATTGAAAACCATCAAAACCTCAAAATTGAGCCAGATTCAATGTTTTTGTCTACAAGTCTGTCGCGGGCCGCGTAGCCCAGACAGTATCTTACGCGGACCGCCTAGGTTTAAGCCTCGTCAACCCCATTTCAAGGCTCTAAAATGATGTTAAAGTATAGGGAACTCAAAAATTCTCAAAAAGATCTCGGATGTCGGTTCGCTTGGTCGTACGATCGCGTTGTTCGGTTAATTACGATGGAAGTCGTAAAGAACGCAAAAATGATCCAAATTGAGCGACAAATGGAATTTTATTGTGCCAAACACTAAAATAAAATATTTTAATGCTTACATAAATTTTTGGGTGTCCGGATATATTCAGAACGTAAGATATGCGCGAAAATGCAAACTTATGCACTTTTTGACGCTTTTAGTCCCTATTGATCAATAAAGTTTGTTTAGTATACCGAACCTCTCAAAGCCTATTTCTAAGCTATGTAAAGGATATTTAGGGTATTTTTAACTTATGATCAAGTTCCGGAATGTTCGTTACTATACAAATCGGTATAGTTTCGCAGTTTGACACAAATAGTCCATGCGATCGAACAAACTTGTTTTCGACACACCAAACCCTCCAAAACTTATTTCTAAGTTATGTGGAGGTTATTTAAGGTATGTTAAGCCTATTTCACTATTCCAGAGTGTTTGTTGCATTAAACTGGTTATATTTGCGAATCTGATCGCGTATAACCTTCCAGAAAGCGATTTAAAGCTTGAAATCGGAATTGAATCTATTTGAAAAATCCTCAAACATAAATACACACATAATAACACCAAAACACATATAATAACACCAAAGCACATTGTTTTATTAATAATTTTCATTGTTATACATTGTATATCGATTACAGAACACAGTTGTCACAGTCTCCCCTACTTTAGGAATTTTCGTCCTGAAATTTTAACTAGAGGAAACTTGTGAGAACAATTGCAGATATTTCGCCTTCATTTGGTCCTCACGTTCCCAAGTAAACTCTGGGCCACGTTTGGATTCCCAGCAAACCTTGACCAATCGAATCCGTTTGTTCTTCAACTGTTTGAAAGCACGGTCCGCTATCTCCACGGGTTTCTCGACGAAGTGCATTGTTTCATCGATTCGGATCTCATCGAGAAGGATGTGAAGATCAGTATCAGCTAAACACTTTCGCAAATTGGACACGTGAAAAGTTGGATGAATATTTCCAAGCTCTGGAGGTAGCTCTAATCGGTAGGCAACCTTTCCAACTCTTTCAACAATCTTAAATGGTCCAACATATCGGGGTGCAAGTTTTCCTTTCTTTCCAAATCTCACCACTCTCTTCCAAGGTGACACCTTGAGTAGGACATGGTCTCTGACTTGAAATTCTAGGGGCTTGCGTCGCATATCCGCATAACTCTTTTGACGGCTTCTAGCTGTCACAAGATTATCGCGAATTTTCTTGATTTTGTCTGTCGTTTCCAGAATGAGCTCAGGTCCAGTAAGCTGAGCTTCACCGATCTCATTCCAACAGACAGGTGAACGACATTTTCGACCGTAGAGAGCTTCGAATGGTGCCATATTGATGCTAGCATGATAACTATTGTTGTAAGAGAACTCGATCAATGGCAGATGAGAATCCCAATTACCACCAAAGTCTATCACGCATGCTCTAAGCATATCCTCCAAAGTTTGAATCGTCCTCTCAGATTGTCCATCTGTTTGGGGATGATAAGCAGTGCTTACATTTAGTTGGGTTCCCATAGCAGATTGCATGGTCTTCCAAAAATGAGATGAAAATCGAGCATCACGATCAAATATGATGTCCAAAGGAACACCATGTCGAGATACAATCTCATCAACATAAATCTTTGCAAGTTTATCAGCAGATAGATCCTCGCGAATCGGAAGAAAATGAGTTGACTTCGTTAATCGATCGATAACAACCCATATAGCATCATGACCTTTAGATATACGCGGTAATTTAGTGATAAGATCCATCGCAATGTCCTCCCACTTCCAAACCGGTATCTCTGGTTGTACAAGGAACCCAGAAGGTCGTTGATGTTCAGCCTTGACTTTGAGACAAGTTAGGCATTTCGATACATACAAGGCAATATCCTTCTTCATACCAGGCTACCAATACTGAGTACGGAGATCCTTGTACATTTTATCAGCACCAGGATGGATAGAATATCGAGACTTACGAGATTCGTCCATTATCAAGGTGCGGAGATCGTCTTGTTTCGGAATCCACAAACGATCCTTGAAATAGAGCAAACCTTCGCCCTTCGGTTCGAGTTTAAGCTCAAGTTGACGTGGTAATTCCTTACCTATCAAATTTTGTGATACACAAAATTGTTGAGCTTGAAGAACACGAATTTGAATATCAGATAGAGTTCAAACAGAATGAAGCTTGACTCGCTCTGTTCGACTAAGCGCATCGGCTACGACATTCGCCTTACCAGGATGGTAGCGAATCTCGCAATCGTAATCGTTCAAGAGCTCAACCCAACGTCGTTGCCTCATGTTCAGCTCCTTCTGATTGAGAATATGCTGGAGACTTTTGTGGTTTGTGAAAACCACACACTTCGTGCCATAGAAGTAGTGTCTCCAGATTTTGAGGGCAAAAACCACAACACCTAACTCAAGATCATGAGTCGTGTAGTTTTTCTCGTGAACTTTCAATTGTCTAGACGCATATGCAATAACTTTGCCTTGTTGCATGAGGACACAAGCAAGGCCTAAGTTGGATGCATCACAGTAGACAACGAAATCATCGTTTTCCTCGGGCAAAGATAGAACAAGAGCATCACATAGCTTCTGTTTCAGCGTTTGAAACGCTTCTTCTTGTTTGGGTCCCCACTGAAAAGGCTTATTCTTCTGAGTCAAAGCAGTGAGTGGAACCGCGATCTTAGAGAAGTTTGAAATAAACCGTCGATAATATCCAGCAAGACCAAGAAAAGATCGGATCTCTGTTGGTGTCGATGGTGTATTCCAATCCTTAATTGCAGCAATTTTGCAAGGATCCACATGAATACCCTGCTCGTTGACTATATGACCTAAGAACTGAACTTCTTTAAGCCAGAATTCACACTTGGAGAATTTAGCAAAAAGTTGTTCCATCTTCAGGAGTTCCAAAGTCAAACGAAGGTGTTGCTCGTGCTCGGCTCGAGACTTTGAGTAAATAAGAATATCGTCGATGAACACAATGATGAACTTGTCTAAATAAGGTTTACAGACCCTATTCATTAAGTCCATGAAGATAGCTGGAGCATTCGTCAAACCAAAAGGCATGACTGTGAACTCATAATGCCCATATCTCGTACGGAAAGCAGTTTTGGGAATATCTTCTTCGAGAACACGAAGCTGATGATACCCAGAACGCAGATCGATCTTGGAAAAACAGGTAGCACCTTGCAGCTGATCAAAGAGATCATCGATTCGAGGTAGGGGATATCGATTCTTGATGGTAAGCTTGTTAAGCTCACGATAATCGATACACATTCAAAAAGATTCATCTTTCTTTTTCACAAAGAGGACAGGAGCTCCCCAAGGTGAATAAGTCGGATGAATGAACCCTTTATCCGATAACTCTTGAAGCTGTTTCGATAATTCTTGCATCTCAGACGGTGCAAGACGATAAGGTGCTTTCGCAACCGGGTTGGCATTGGGTACCAGGTCAATATGAAACTCGACTTGAAGAACTGGAGGTAAACCAGGCAGTTCATCAAGAAACACCTCTGGATAATCCCGAACCATTGGAATATCCTGAATTCTCTTGTTCTTGCCTTTCTCCTCGGTGACATGTGCCAGAAAAGCAACATATCCCTTTCGTAAATAACTTTGGGCTTTCGTGCACGACATGAGTTTCAATCCACCAGATGGTTTCTGGCCACGAACCTCTAGGACATCACCAGACGAAAGAGGAATACGAATGTTCTTATCGAAACAAACCACCTCAGCATGATGTTTGGTTAACCAATCCATCCCTACGATAATGTCGAAACTCCTAAGTTGCATCGGTGTGAGGTCAATAGGAAAAAGATGGTTATCGAGGTTCAATTGACAACCACGAGGAACAGAATCGAGTACGAGTGGTTTACCAGTATCAACTTCGACAGATAAGGGTTTCCTCAGTTTTAGTTCTAGGTATCGCAAGTAAAGGCTCAAAGGATAACGAAACAAAACTCCTATCGGCACCAGAATCGAAAAGAACAGATGCAAGTTGATTGTTAACAAGGAACGTACCATTAACAACCTCGTTGTCCACCCTCGCCTCATTCGCATTTAGATTGAATGCTCGTCCACGAGCGGGATTCACATTCGCGTTTGCGTTGACATTCGGATTCGCATTCGCATTTACCAATCTCGGGCAATTGTTGCGGAAATGACCCATTTCTCCGCAATTAAAACACGAACCAGGTGGGAATCTCGCAACATTCTCCTGAACTTGTGCTGGAACCTGAGCAGCTTGATTTTGGCTCATACGACAAATGTTGGCCAAATTTCCAAGTTTACCACACGTAACACACTGTTTACAGGCCTGCTGGGCAACATGGTGACCATTGCATCGAGCACAGTGAGGTGCGGTACCAGCATATGCTTTCTTTGCAGGAGGTTGAGTCGGTGGGTTCTGAGGGTTCTGATTGGTGACAGCAAAGTTCTGGGAAGCCTTGCGCTTCCTTGACTTTTTAGAAGACTCACCCTGCTTCTTACCCTTACCCTTTTCCTTGACAGAATCGGTCGACTTCTTCTTATCACCCTTGCAGGTAAGTTTACCCTTCCTGACTTGAGACTCAATCAGGGTAGCAGACAACTCGATCACGTGACGAACGGTAGTAGGATTAACACCGGTCACAATATCCTGTATGGAATCGGGTAAACCATCGATATACCTCTTGATTGCTTTCTCCAGTGGGGTAACCATAGTGGGACATAACAAACTGAGATCCTCAAATCGATCCGTATAAGCACGTTGTTCTCCCCCGTCTTGTTTTAAATCATCGAATTCTCGTTCCAAAGCTCGAATCTCGTGACGGGGATAGAACTCTCTCGTCATGAGAGCTCGGAGCTCTTCCCAAGTTTGTGCAAATGCCACTTCGGCACCCCTATCACGCATCACTCCGTTCCACCATGTAAGTGCACGCTTCTCGAACACGCTTGATGCAAATTCAACCTTACGCGCATTCAGACATTGCACATGTCTGAATGTGCTCTCAATACTTTCGAACCACTGCAAGAGCGCAGTTGCTCCTTGCGACCCAGAAAACTTTAGCGGCTTAGCAGAGTTGAAATTTTTGAAACTACATTGTGCATTATTGTTGTTATTATTGTTGTTGTATAACTCATGGATTTGGGTCACAAAGCCTGGAAGCACAGCAGCCATTTGCTGAGAAACAAGGGCTGTGACTTCTTCAGCAGTAAAAGTTTGAGCATCGCGTCGAGGAGGCATTGTCTAACAAGGAAACATGAGAAACGAGTGAGGTTGATAATTGGAAAAAAACAAAAGAGGCATTGAAACAATCGACAAAACAGAAGGAAGGCGATCATTCATTCGTTACCTCGAACAAAAAAACGACACGCAGTGACAAATCAAAGTAAATGGGTCAATATAATGTTTCGCGAAGACATGCTCGCCTATAAGTGAACACTCACCCCAAGAGTTCCCAGGTAAGAGTGACTGGTCTGATACTGCGGATTTGTACGAACACTCTAGCCTTAGACAGAAAACTCAGGGTACAGGCATTCACTCTTCCAGTTTGCACGTGTTCACATTATTTAGACCCAAACTTTGACGAGATTTTTGAAAATTCAGAGGGCATAAAGCCAAAAATGAATCAAACTAGAAGGGTTCAAAACCTTACAATAAAGGGTTCAAAACCTAGTAATCAATCATCCAAGGATATATGATTAATTTTCGAAGCGGATTTGTTATTGTGTTCTCGTTGTGGTTATCACCTAAGGATAGGTGACGGTATTGTTTTAAAATCTAAACGCAAGTAAGCTCGCGTTGGGGTCCAAGAAAGTTATAGTCAAGGTCAAAGCATTACAAATAACCTAATTCCCTATAACCATTGGCTCTGATACCAACTCTTCTGTCACACCCCGACCACGTTAAAACAACAAACCGTGGCGGAAACGTCGGGGAGTGTTGTAACAGAATTATTGTTCCACAACCATGGTAATTAAATGTTTCAATTTATTGAATTATTAAGTAAAGTACATTGTCTTAAAACCAAATAAACAAGTTACATATTGTCTATCATTGTTTTTATGTCACTAAGGCCTCGTCCAGATCCTAAGTGAACACGCTTCCTAGCAATCAACATCATGCAACACCACCTGAAACATATGTAAAAATAAAGTCAGCAAAGAAATGCTGGCGAGCACATAGGTTTTAGGAGAGTTTCGGATTCATGGCTCGTTTATATGTTGCAGTACCTTATTAGACTACAAGAGTCAAAAGTACAAACCTCGTTTTGAAAAGTGTATTGCAACATAGTTTAACCAACTCAAATCAAGATGGTTATAGTATATAAAATCTCGTAGCCATGATTCTTAACCCCAAAACATTTGTTTTAGTAAACCAACTCGTAAACATCTTGTAAAAACTCGTTAATAAAACTCGTATGATTTATATCATTTTGAAAACCTCGTTGTGTGACATCGTTTCAAATCGTTTCCCAAGTGAACTAAATAATGATACGCAATGTAATATGATAAAAGCACTTATATATAAGATGTACCAACGGCGTATCTACCATTCTTTTATCATGCTACACCCGTCCCATTATCTAATCACTACCCAAAACCAATCGTTTATCCAAATCGTTTATCTCGTTTAAGTCATCTCAAATCGTTTAACTCGTCCCAAAATCGTATTCGTTTTAATTGTGAAACTACTTATGGTCGTCTCGCTAACAACATTCAAACCTTCGTGACTCGACTATCTCGCTTCTCGCATTAACAAACCACCAAAGGGTAAGTTAACAATCATCAGATTCGGTCGTCACCTACATAACCCCACACATAACCATGGGTGTAGTCTGATAACGGGATTTGTCAGATCCTATGGTACCATAACCTAATACTGGTCGGTTCGGCCAAAATTAATGAATGCCATTCGTTATGTAACTACAACCAACAAGTTTCGTTCACTTTATCGAAATCGTTATTAGTTTGATATAAACCATCTTAATCATTTTTGAAAACATCGTTAAAATATCGAAAATCGTTTTAATACATATGAATCACCCCAAAACAATTGAAAACAGTAAAATAGGGGAACTATGTACTCACATCGAAGTGCAAAGTATCCTCAATCTAATGAACTCAACAAGCTCAATCAAACCAAGAAAATTCAAGTAGCACCTAATAATCGGATCACTAGTAAACAAATTGACACCTAAATCGAAAGATCGGACAGAATGAGGTCTTGTAAACCAAATGAGTGTAGGAACTCATGTGATATGGTTTAACAAAGCCTACATTCTAAATCGGAACCTAACCTAAGTGCTTTCGACCCGTTACGACCCGTTTAGGTAGCTTACGCTACTTTAACGTGTCGTTCGCGTAAAAACGCTCTCTAGACGTCTAACTAGTCCTATGACAAGTATTATATGCCTAAACATGTTTAATTATGTTGCATAATCAGTTAGGTGACAAATGTTTAGATTGCATATGTCACACCCCCAAAATCCACCTGCGGAGTATCACCGCTTGGGAGCGTGACTGACCAGGATCAAGCCACCAATCATATAGAACAATGTATAAAGTAAAAGTAATTGCAATTTAATCAGACCAATCCATATGAGAGGTGTTCCAAAACATAAATATGTTATCACTGTTTAGCGGAAGCGTACAAATAAACCCAACACAATAAAGTGCGAAATGTCATAATGTCTAATCAAGTATTCACGATCCTTGTCCACAACGACTGCGCCTCCCGTGCAAGCTCCATAAGTACCTAAGGTCCTGCAAGGCATGTAACAGAGGATCAACAACTAGTTGAGCGAGATCACAGAAAGTAAATGCGTAATAGTAAGTTCGTATGTAACATGTGGCTCTACTGGGCCGATAGTACGTTCTATTGGTGGGGGCTTCCCATGTTATATATATCCCCTAGACTATTCGTAATCATAAGTATCCTTCCCAATCCGAGGATAGTAGTAAGTATAGGTTTACGCAGGTTTTATGTAAGTGCCCTTCCCAACCGAGGACAGTACGTAGCGAGTACGTAGGTTTAGCGCTGGCGTCCTTCCCAATCCGAGGACGGTAGTACGTAGGTTTAGCACTGGCGTCCTTCCCAATCCGAGGACGGTAGTACGTAGGTTTTACGTAGGTTTAGTGCTGGTGTCCTTCCCAATCCGAGGACAGTACGTAGGCTTTGCGTAGAATTTGGCACAGGCATCCTTCCCAATCCGAGGACCGTGGTAAGTAGTCTAGTGTTGATGTAAGTGCAAGTAATCATTCAATCCCATTCCCAACCCACCGGGGAATCCCATGCCTTGGTAAGAGTGTGAACTCACCTTGGTTTGCTCGGTATGCTAAGTATGTGCTCAAGGTAAATCAATCACGTCCTAAAGTAGGCACGTATACATAATCAGTTTGTAGTCACAAGGTACACGTATAAGCATGTAGTACGTATTCGCAAACACACAAGTTATGTATATCATTTAACAGCAGTCAGATATTCCAGTTAACACTTAACAGGATTAACTCAAGTTACAGCACAGCTCGGCGAAACACATATATTGACGAAACACATATCGGCGAAACACAATAGTTGGCGAAACACATGCTTTGGCGAAACACGTCTGTTTCGTCGAGGTCTCCTTCGGCGAAACAGAACTTCTAATTCGTCGATGACCCTTGGCGAAACACATTCTGTTTCGCTGAGGGTTCTGTTTCGTCGGACAGTTCAGTTAGTCAATCAGATAAAAACCTTAACACAGAAACCCTAATCCATCTTAACAGCCGTCATTAGCAACCCCAAACATGCAGGAATCATATGAAGGTCAATGTGCATCTAGAATCATCACAACTCAATCATCCAAGAATTATTGTCTAGCATAAACCCTAGTTTATGTGTATAACATATCAATTAACACACAACATCATATCATTGAACCCTATCAAGATGCTACTTGTATTCATAATCAGAACATAATAACAATATCCAGAACCGAGCATTCGATTGTATTAAGTTTCGCATATCATTGTATATCCTACTACATCATACATAATCGAAATCTATATCACCGTCATACTAGAATCGCAGCAGTAACACGCATCAATCATTTACACAAACATGAATCGAGATGGTACAGAATCAAGAAACTGATTAACATACACACGACTAACCGAGATAAGAGGAATACGAATCGATCGCTAAGGATATCTTCGAGAAGCTCCAACTGCCGTCACACAGGAGAGAAGGGTTCTAGGGTTTCGATTGTTTTGAGAGCAGATGTAAAACTGAGGCTGTTACACGTTTAAAACCCGAAATAACGAGCTGGGCCCGAACTGGGCTTTGGCGAAACTGGGCTCGGCGAAACTGACCTGTTTCGTCGAGTGGATGGTTGGCGAAACAATCTGTTTCGTCGAGAGTGGTTATGGCGAAACACATATTGTGTTTCGTCGAGTTGTTCAGGTCTCAACCAGTTTACAATTAATCATGCAGTCAAGTACTTACACCTTATCACTCAAAAATCAAGATTATCATCTTAACTATAATTTAGTGTGCACAATTACCAGGTAAATAATTCGTGTAAGCAATAATCTAGACGGTCAACGTGCAATAAATGCGAATAAAGAATGTCGGAAATTCGAGTTGTCACATTATCCCCAACTTGAAAGAAATTTCGTCCCGAAATTTAGCATGCGGTTACTGAGGAAGCTAGGTAAGTTGTATTGTTCACTGGTTTTCCTGGGGTGTCACATCATCCCCCCGTTGATTTGGAATTTCGTCCCGAAATTCTGAAGTTGTAGCTTCAGCCTCAGTAGTGGTTGCACGTTTTCCGAATAATTGGGGATACTTGAGTTCCATTTGATCTTCTCGTTCCCAGGTATACTCTGGGCCACGACGGGAGTTCCAACGAACTCGTATAAGAGGGATTCTCGTGTTCTTGAGGACCTTAACATCCCGGTCCGTGATTTCAACAGGTTCCTCGACGAAGTGCAACCGTTCGTCGATAGTGAGTTCCTTCAAGGGAACTATGTGGGTCTCATCTGACGTACACTTCTTCAGATTTGACACGTGAAAGACGTTGTGAACTGCACTGAGTTCAGGTGGTAAGTTCAGTCTGTAGGCCACTTTGCCTATTTTCTCAATAACTTCGAAAGGTCCGACATAACGCGGATTGAGCTTGCCTCGTTTGCCAAAACGAACCACACCCTTCCAGGGTGAAACTTTAAGTAGCGCTCGATCCCCAACTTGGAATTCGAGTAGTTTCCTGTCTAAATTAGCGTATGCTTTCTGACGGTCGCGTGCTGCCGCCATGCGTTGTCGTATTTGTGCGATCTTTTCTGTAGTATCGACTACCATTTCTGGTCCTGTGATTTGACTATCTCCCACCTCTGCCCAACAGAGAGGTGACCGGCATTTACGCCCGTACAATGCCTCGAATGGAGCAGCTTTAATGCTGGTGTGGTAACTGTTATTGTATGAAAATTCCACAAGTGGCAGATGTTTCTCCCAACCATTGCCAAAATCAATTACGCATGCCCGAAGCATGTCTTCTAGAGTTTGAATAGTGCGCTCAGACTGCTCATCGGTCTGAGGATGATACGCCGTGCTCATGTCTAAACGAGAGCCAAAAGATTTATGCATTGCCTGCCACAGTTCTGAAGTAAAACGTGCGTCACGATCAGAGATGATGGAGGTGGGCACACCGTGCCTCGAAACAACTTCCCTAAGATATACGTCTGCTAGTGTGGAGAACTTATCCGTTTCTTTGATTGCCAGGAAGTGAGCAGACTTAGTGAGTCGATCCACGATCACCCAAATAGTGTCATTTCCGCGCTGAGATCTAGGTAAACCGGTAACAAAATCCATGGAAATTTGTTCCCATTTCCATTGTGGTATCTCAGGTTGTTGGAGTGGTCCTGACGGTTTCTGGTATTCTGCCTTGACTCTCGCACAAGTCAAGCATTTGCTAACGTATGTGGCTATGTGGGCCTTCATGCTAGGCCACCAGTATGTAGTCTTAATATCGTGGTACATTTTATCCGAACCAGGGTGTACCGAGTAGCGAGACTTGTGAGCTTCATCCATTACCAGCTCGCGTAATTTGCCGTACAGTGGGACCCAAATGCGTCCTGTTACGTAATAAGCACCATCTTCCTTCTGTTCTAAGCGTTGCCTTGAGCCGCGTAAGGCTTCTGCCCTGACGTTTTCTGGTTTCAATGCTTCCACCTGAGCATTTCGTATCTGGGTAGGAAGACTAGACTGTATAGTGAGTTGTAAAGCTCGTACGCGCTTAGGCGCGGTGTCCTTTCGACTGAGGGCGTCAGCCACAACATTGGCTTTGCCTGGGTGGTACCTGATTGAGCATTCGTAGTCATTTAACAGTTCAACCCATCGTCGTTGTCGCATATTCAGTTCCTTCTATTTGAATATATGTTCGAGGCTTCTGTGGTCAGTGTAGATAGCACATTTGGTACCGTACAAGTAGTGTCGCCATATCTTAAGTGCAAAAACAACCGCTCCCAGCTCTAGGTCGTGTGTCGTATAATTCCGTTCGTGAATCTTAAGTTGGCGCGAAGCATAAGCAATAACTTTATCCCTCTGCATCAATACACATCCAAGACCTTGGATAGATGCGTCGCAGTAGACTACGAAATCGTCCGTGCCTTCAGGCAATGAGAGAATAGGTGCACTACAGAGTCTATCCTTTAAGTGTTGGAACGCTGTATCCTGTGCATTACCCCAACGGTAGACAACACCCTTCTGCGTCAGTAGTGTAAGTGGCTGAGCAATCTTTGAGAAGTCTTTGATGAACCTTCTGTAATAACCCGCCAAACCCAAGAATTGGCGTATTTCTGTTGGTGTGCGAGGTGCAGGCCAGTTCTTGATCGAATCCACCTTGGATGGATCTACATGAATCCCATCCTTGTTTACCACGTGGCCTAAGAAGTGGACTTCACGAAGCCAGAAATCACATTTAGAAAACTTGGCGTATAGCTGTTCCGTTCGTAGAAGTTCCAGTATAAGTCGTAAGTGCTGCTCGTGTCCCTCCTGACTTTTCGAATAAATCAGGATGTCGTCGATGAAAACAATGACGAATTTGTCGAGATAGGGTTTGCACACTCTGTTCATAAGATCCATGAAGACCGCAGGCGCGTTCGTTAACCCGAAAGGCATGACCAGAAACTCGTAGTGGCCGTAGCGTGTTCTAAACGCTGTCTTGGAGACGTCCTCATCCCGGACTCTCAGTTGATGATACCCTGACCTTAGATCAATCTTCGAGTAATAGCTCGACCCTTGCAACTGGTCGAATAAATCGTCAATGCGTGGAAGAGGATAACGATTCTTGATCGTCACCTTGTTGAGTTCACGGTAGTCTATACACACCCTGAACGTACCGTCTTTCTTCTTTACGAATAACACTGGAGCTCCCTAGGGTGAAGAGCTTGGACGAATGAAGCCCTTATCCAAGAGCTCTTGTAATTGCTTAGACAGTTCCTCCAGTTCCGTTGGAGCTAAGCGATAAGGTGCTCGAGCTATGGGTGTTGCTCCTAGAGCTTGTTACTATGAGTTACCAAAGGTTCTTAACCAGCACGAGGAATGCGGATGATCTTTTCTTTGCAAAGAGTCTCTGCTCGATGTTGAGGTAGCCAATCCATACCAATATCGATGTCGAAACCATCACAACGTTGGGGTCATTCCTAGTATCACCCCGACCAATCACGAACACTCGACCCCTGGCACCAATGCCGTCGTTATTACCCCCATTGTTGCCTCCATTATTTTTCCTGTTTCCTTGGTTGTGGTTCTGATTCTGGTTCTGGTTCAACTGTGAGCAGTGTCTTTTGAAGTGTCCTTCAGCACCACACTGATAACATCCCTTGTTACCTTGCTGTTGCTGCTGATTCTATAGATCTTGTGGCTGTTGTTGTTGGTTCTGGTTTGCAGGACGTGAGTTTCTACCATCTTTGGTTCCATGACCAAGCTTGTCGCATCATTGACAATGATTTCGGTTGCACTGCCCGCTGTGGTGCAAGTTACATCGTTTGCACTTAGGGTGGTTTCCCCTGTATTCACCCTGCCCTTGACTACTAAGAGATTGCTGACCAGGACTTTGGTTGTCATCGATCTTTCGCTGCTGTGCCTGGGACAGAACCGTAGTCGAACCCTTGCTAGGGGTTCCATCCCACTTTCGTTGGTTGTCACTGAGGGTAGCAGAAGTAGTTGAAGTAGTAGTGGTAGTAGTATCGCTGATACGTTGAGGCAGCTTGTTCTGTTCCACTGCCTGGTCTGTGAGACGATGAGCAAGATGAGTAACATCTTGAATAGTAGCAAGATTAGCAGTCATCACATGGCTTTGAATTTCTGGTACTAAGCCTTTGAGGTACAGCTCAATGCGATTGATAGGAGGATCCATCATAGTTGGGCATAACACTGCCAGTTCGTTGGATCGTTTCGTGCACGCTTCTATCCCTGACCCCGTCATCTTCATGTTAAAGGACTTCACTTCCAACTTGTGGATGGCATCATAACTACTGTATTCACGTTTGATCAGTTCCTTAGAATCATTCCATGGGGTGGCATTAGCAGCCGCCAGCCCCAGTATCGTAACTTGCGCGTTCCACCAAGTTTGCGCAGTGCCTTCGAGAACATCAGTGGCATATTTCATCTAACGAGCCTCAGGTCATTCGCACCTTCGAAGGCCGATTCGAGTTCCTCGAACTAATGGAGGAGTCCAACAGCTCCTTCAGTGTCGTTGAAAGTAGTAGTACGACAGTCCATAAAAGTCGTGTATGTGCACACAGGTGGCTGAGCATGTTGACTTGTCGTGTGCGTAAGAGTAAGCATACTTGAGCACGAGTGTTGGTTTACGAGAGTAGGATCTAAAGATCCTAGAGTAAGTGGTGATGGCAGGTTACACCTCCTGCCTGGGCAGCTGCGAGTGCTGCAGTAACTTGTTCAGTGATCGAAGCCGCCAACCGGGCTTGAGTTAGGTTAACGCGTCCACCCATGATCTTGACATCAAGGAGAACATGTGGGTGAGAGGTTCGCGAATAGTGCGAAGAGAGTGAGCACATAAGCGTTTTCAAGCAGTAACGAATAGTAGGCAATGTAATCTAAGCATACCACGAGCAAAGTTCTATGTAGTTCTAGCATGTAGGTAATAAACATAAACCTTATTACCTAGGATGTTGAGTCTTGCACGTGGAGCGAAGCGTCGTTGTGGATCGTTGAGAGCACTGTTCCGGTTATAGTCTGGTTTTAATAAAATCGTTTTCCCCATATTAAAACCAAGTTCTCTATAACCAATGGCTCTGATACCAATCTGTCACACCCCCAAAATCCACCTGCGGAGTATCACCGCTTGGGAGCGTGACTGACCAGGATCAAGCCACCAATCATATAGAACAATGTATAAAGTAAAAGTAATTGCAATTTAATCAGACCAATCCATATGAGAGGTGTTCCAAAACATAAATATGTTATCACTGTTTAGCGGAAGCGTACAAATAAACCCAACACAATAAAGTGCGAAATGTCATAATGTCTAATCAAGTATTCACGATCCTTGTCCACAACGACTGCGCCTCCCGTGCAAGCTCCATAAGTACCTAAGGTCCTGCAAGGCATGTAACAGAGGATCAACAACTAGTTGAGCGAGATCACAGAAAGTAATTGCGTAATAGTAAGTTCGTATGTAACATGTGGCTCTACTGGGCCGATAGTACGTTCTATTGGTGGGGGCTTCCCATGTTATATATATCCCCTAGACTATTCGTAATCATAAGTATCCTTCCCAATCCGAGGATAGTAGTAAGTATAGGTTTACGCAGGTTTTATGTAAGTGCCCTTCCCAACCGAGGACAGTACGTAGCGAGTACGTAGGTTTAGCGCTGGCGTCCTTCCCAATCCGAGGACGGTAGTACGTAGGTTTAGCACTGGCGTCCTTCCCAATCCGAGGACGGTAGTACGTAGGTTTTACGTAGGTTTAGTGCTGGTGTCCTTCCCAATCCGAGGACAGTACGTAGGCTTTGCGTAGAATTTGGCACAGGCATCCTTCCCAATCCGAGGACCGTGGTAAGTAGTCTAGTGTTGATGTAAGTGCAAGTAATCATTCAATCCCATTCCCAACCCACCGGGGAATCCCATGCCTTGGTAAGAGTGTGAACTCACCTTGGTTTGCTCGGTATGCTAAGTATGTGCTCAAGGTAAATCAATCACGTCCTAAAGTAGGCACGTATACATAATCAGTTTGTAGTCACAAGGTACACGTATAAGCATGTAGTACGTATTCGCAAACACACAAGTCATGTATATCATTTAACAGCAGTCAGATATTCCAGTTAACACTTAACAGGATTAACTCAAGTTACAGCACAGCTCGGCGAAACACATATATTGACGAAACACATATCGGCGAAACACAATAGTTGGCGAAACACATGCTTTGGCGAAACACGTCTGTTTCGTCGAGGTCTCCTTCGGCGAAACAGAACTTCTAATTCGTCGATGACCCTTGGCGAAACACATTCTGTTTCACTGAGGGTTCTGTTTCGTCGGACAGTTCAGTTAGTCAATCAGATAAAAACCTTAACACAGAAACCCTAATCCATCTTAACAGCCGTCATTAGCAACCCCAAACATGCAGGAATCATATGAAGGTCAATGTGCATCTAGAATCATCACAACTCAATCATCCAAGAATTATTGTCTAGCATAAACCCTAGTTTATGTGTATAACATATCAATTAACACACAACATCATATCATTGAACCCTATCAAGATGCTACTTGTATTCATAATCAGAACATAATAACAATATCCAGAACCGAGCATTCGATTGTATTAAGTTTCGCATATCATTGTATATCCTACTACATCATACATAATCGAAATCTATATCACCGTCATACTAGAATCGCAGCAGTAACACGCATCAATCATTTACACAAACATGAATCGAGATGGTACAGAATCAAGAAACCGATTAACATACACACGACTAACCGAGATAAGAGGAATACGAATCGATCGCTAAGGATATCTTCGAGAAGCTCCAACTGCCGTCACACAGGAGAGAAGGGTTCTAGGGTTTCGATTGTTTTGAGAGCAGATGTAAAACTGAGGCTGTTACACGTTTAAAACCCGAAATAACGAGCTGGGCCCGAACTGGGCTTTGGCGAAACTGGGCTCGGCGAAACTGACCTGTTTCGTCGAGTGGATGGTTGGCGAAACAATCTGTTTCGTCGAGAGTGGTTATGGCGAAACACATATTGTGTTTCGTCGAGTTGTTCAGGTCTCAACCAGTTTACAATTAATCATGCAGTCAAGTACTTACACCTTATCACTCAAAAATCAAGATTATCATCTTAACTATAATTTAGTGTGCACAATTACCAGGTAAATAATTCGTGTAAGCAATAATCTAGACGGTCAACGTGCAATAAATGCGAATAAAGAATGTCGGAAATTCGAGTTGTCACAGCATATGCTTAAAATCCAATTATGCATGAAAAAGGCATTTTGGTAATTTACCTAAGGCATATAAACTACCTATCATACAACTACTTAAACTAGGTGACCATAAGGTATAACCTTGGAAGGTTATTCCCTATGCAACTATGGTCACTAAACATGCTTGGTCGGATCCTAATGATCGACCAAACGGGTCGAGTTCGAAAGCCTAAGCGGTGGTTTAGACCGCTTGACTTACGACTCTAAACAAGCACTAAACTAAAAGTGACGAGTTAAGCATGTTAAAACATGTCATAGCCTAATTCGTCCTCATATATGGTCTACTATCAATAGTGGTTCTCAAACCAATGTTTGGAGTGATAATTGGTGCTCGTTGAGTCCTCTCAGTTCCATGATCATGCCAAGAACCATTGCAAATGCTGGTTTTAATATCCGAACTACGGTGGCGGAGGTGATTACTGTTAATGGTCAATGGGGGTAGCCGCTAGCTTGGTATGACCTGTTTCCGGTTCTAATCAATATACAAATGCCAACTCTTATCCCTAACATGACTGATCGGTTTAGCTGGAGAGATGTGGATGGTAAAGCTGTAAACTTTGGTTCGGCTAACGTATGGAATACTATTCGGATTAGGGACCATCGTGTGTGTTGGGCCAATATGGTGTGGTTCTCTCAATGTGTACCGAGGCATTCATTCCACATGTGGCTGGTTATTAGGAATAAACTAAAGACGCAGGATAGACTTGCAGTTTGGGAAGCTGGTAGCGAAACAAATATCAGACTCATGAGCTGCCTTTTGTGTCAGCAGGACCGTGATAGCCGAGACCATTTGTTTTTCCAATGCTCATTTTCTTCTCAAGTCTGGAGCAATGTAAAATCTATGGTTGATATGGAGACTGGAGAGTGTGGATAACACATGGCATTCATTAATGAACTGGGTAGAGCAACATTCGTCGAGTAAGAAAACTGATGATATAGTTTGCAAGTTAGTGATAGCAGCGGCCTCTTACTTTGTGTGGCAGAAGAGGAATAGTCGGCTTTTCAGTTCAAAGCATTTGTCTGCTTCCCAATTTGCCGAGAAAATCAAAAACTCGGTGCGCCTAAGGCTAATGGGTTTCAAATTCCGGGTGGAGTCTTCTAAAAACAGGATTTTTCGGAATTGGAAGATATCAAGCAATGAGATTGAAGCTGATCCGGGCTAGGAGTCCAGTGTGATGTGATTTAGCTTAGTTTGGATTTGGTTGTTGTGTTTTGGTAGTCGTTTTGTTTAGTGTTTGGGTTTGGTTGTGTTTGCTTGGTTTCCTAGACTTGGTATGTCAGGTCTAGTTGGTGTGTTCATTTTGGGTATTATTTTGATTCATTTATAAAATTCATCGGGGTAACCCTTTACCCAAAAAACTAAGTTAGAAAACAGGTTTTTTTTTTATATCAAAACAAAGTGTTTTGATACCAAGAGTAGTTTGGTTACAAAATACGCTTAAATGCGCATTTTGACCGAAACTACGACTCGTTACTACGCCTAGTCAACGTGGTAATCAGTAGGTATCACAAGGGACTATAACCATCGTGATTACGCTCACGTTGTGAAGTTCAAACGAACTTCTCGTTGTCCATTGACTGGTCAAAGCTGAAAGTCAAACAGAGTTTGACTTTCATGCTAAAAATGCATAAAAGAACGAAAGAGGACTTACAAAGGGTCCAAATAGATTTGATTCTATGTATTCTCAGGTAGGTAGTGAATAATCACAACCACTTAGAGAAATCTCAGATCAAATGTGAGGAAAATGGAATGAGGGCATGCCTATATATAGTTTTCGGTTCACCGTTAGGATCATTTCTTGGTAAGGAGGGAAAGATCTTGGCCTTACATGTGGGTTAGTGGTTTTGGTATACTATGGGACATGTTAAACCATCAATTTCTAGCAGATGGTATCCCAAAACAAGCATTGAAAACCATCAAAACCTCAAAATTGAGCCAGATTCAATGTTTCTGTCTGCAAGTCTGTCGTGGGCCGCGTAACCCCAGACAGTATCTTACGCGGGCCGCCTAGGCCACTTTGGCAGGATGTCAGTTTTAGCCCCTGAACTTGTAAAACTTGCATTTTGATGCATTTTTGGCATGTTTAAGCCCAGTTAACCCCATTTCAAGGCTCTAAAATGATGTTAAAGTATAGGGAACTCAAAACATGCTCAAAAACATTCGTTTGGTCGTATGATCGCGTTGTTCGGTTAATTACGACGAAAGTCGTAACGAACGCAAAAACGATCCAAATTGAGAGACGAATGGAATTTTATTATGCCAAACACTAAAATAAAATATTTTAATGCTTACATAAATTTTTGGGTGTCCGGATATATTCAGAACGTAAGATATGCGCGAAAATGCAAACTTATGCACTTTTTGACGCTTTTAGTCCCTATTGATCAATAAAGTTTGTTTTAGCATACCGAACCCCTCAAAGCCTATTTCTAAGCTATGTAAAGGATATTTAGGGTATGTTTAACTTATGATCAAGTTCCGGAATGTTCGTTACTATACAAATCGGTATAGTTTCGCAGTTTGACACAAATAGTCCATGCGATTGAACAAACTTGTTTTCGACACACCAAACCATCCAAAACTTATTTCTAAGTTATGTGGAGGTTATTTAAGGTACGTTAAGACCATTTCACTATTCCAGAGTGTTCGTTGCATTAAACTGGTTATATTTGCGCATCAGATCGCGTATAACCTTCCAGAAAGCGATTTAAAGCTTGAAATTGGAATTGAATCTATTTGAAAAATCCTCAAACATAAATACACACATAATAACACCAAAACACATATAATAACACCAAAGCACATTGTTTTATTAATAATTTTCATTGTTATACATTGTATATCAATTTCAGAACATAGTTGTCACAAGTACCATAACCCAGCTTAATCCATATGTGCTGTCGTATGATTGAACGAAGTTGTAGCATCTTACTCCAACTCCAAGTCACATTGTTCCGAAGAGGCACATCCCATAGACTTCTATCCCGGATACGATAAGAATGAACCCATTTTACCCATAAGGACTCCCTATGCGTCAGAAGACTCCAAATGTGAGCTACCATAAGCGCATTGTTCATATCAAAGATTCTCCGAATACCCAAACCACCTTCTTTCTTAGGCAAACACACGCGACTCCATTTCACCTTAGCTTTACCCTTAATATTGTTTCCTTGAGCCCAAAGAAATCTTCGTATCCTATCTTCAAGATCATAGATGATTCGTTTTGGTAAGATAAAGACCGAAGCCCAATATACATGCATAGAAGATAACACTGGTCTGATTAATTGGAGTCTACCAGCAAACGACAAACTTTTAGCTTTCCAATCAGTGATTCGAGATTCCATATTTTCTACAAGCTTCTTACAATCATTGTATATCAATCTAGTAGAAATTAAAGGAACACCAAGATAATGAACCGGGAGAACTCCTTCCTCAAACTGCATTAAACTACGAATCTGGTCTTTAACATAATTCGGAACCCCACCAAAAAAAGTCGTGCTCTTAGTCATGCTAGGAACCAACCCCGACATATTCTTGAATAAATTCAAGGACTCCAGAATAACAGCAGCTGAAGTAGGATCACCACGAGCAAACAAAAATAAATCATCTGCAAAACATAAGTTAATAATCCTTTGCTTTTCGCATTTATGATGGAATCTAAATTCAGCGGATACGTCAACTTGGTTTTGAAGGATCAAAGTAAGAACCTCCATTACCAAAGTAAAAAAATATGGAGACTTAGGGTCCCCCTGACGCAATCCCCGCTTCCCCTTGAAATAACCATGTAAATTCCCGTTTATAGCCAAAGAGAACGTAGTGGACGTAACACACACCATAACTCATTTGATCATCTTCTGGTGAAAGCAAAACCCACGAAGTATATTTTCCAAGAATCTCCAATCAACTATGTCATATGCCTTCTGAATGTCAACTTTAAAAGCACATCTCGGAGACCCATGGTTACGATGGTAATTGTGCATTAATTCCTAGGTTAGAAGGATATTATCTGAGATCTTTCTACCCGGGATGAACGCTGACTGATTAATGTTAACAATGTCGCCTAGGCCCTCCTTAATACGATTCGTGATAATCTTACTTATGCACTTATACAGTGTATTACAGCAAGATATAGGCCTATAATCCGTAATAGAAGCGGGGGTCTTTACCTTTGGAATTAAAGAAATCACCGTGTGGTTTAACTGATTTAGAAGTTTGCCATTCTATAAGAAGTCCTGAATTGCCATGCAGACATCCTTGCCAACAACATCCCAAGCCTTTTTGAAAAAAAAAAACACAGATGTATATCCATCTGAACCAGGCGCCTTATTCCCAGCAATAGAAAACATAGCTTTTTTAATTTCATCATCAGTCACTATTCGGACCATATTACTTGCTCTATCTGACGACAAAGTATTATGAAAGAGATCCGGATTAGGAACATCAACGACATGACCTACACTCCCAAAAAAATTAGAAAAGTGATCAACCATAACCTGGGCCACCACTCCCCCTTCATGTAATGTACCACCAGTATCACGAATCGAGAATATTCGGCTACGGTGATTATTAGCTTTAACAACATTATGGAAGTATTTAGAGTTCGAGTCCCCCAGGGATAGCCATTGAACCTTAGATTTTTGTTGTAAAAAAGCGCCTTCATCATGGATTGCATCCTTGTATTTCTGAAGAAGTAAGCTATACCTAGCTAGCAAGTCATCATTAGTCGGATCCTGATCCATAGCAACCTGACATTCATCCAGCTCCTTCCTAGCCATCTTCACATTCTCATGCAGATTACCTTGTTGAAAAAATAGCTTTCGCAATGGGGTTTTTAATAACTTAAGTTTCATGACAACTTGATACATACAGAACCCCGTAATATTTATACTCCTAATCTGGTTTACTTCTTCCATAAAACCATGCTTCTCGGCAATAAGATTCACGAATTTGAAAGGTTTAGGCTTATCTCTAGCCACACTCGGCAGCTTCAATATGCACGGAGTATGATCCGAAATCCAAAAAGGGTGGAAGTACGCTCCAGCATCTGGGAAATCTGTAATGCAATGAATATTGCACATGATTCGATCAAGCTTTTTAAAGATTGTCCCACTTTTTTGCTGATTATTCATCCACGTGTAGTGTAAGCCCGTGCTATTAACATCGAACACTTCTATGTCATTAACACATTCCTTAAAATCCCGAGATCCAATATTATGAGTGGACGATCTCGTGCTCGTATCATCATGCAATAAGGAGGCGTTAAAATCCCCCATAATCACCCACGATTTATTTCTCATAAATGAGCTATGCCTACAAAGATTCTGCCACAAGTCCCTTCTGTTTTTATAATGGTTGTCCGCATAGACAAACGAGCAAAATAAGGATTTTCTGTCTAACTTAAACATAACTTGGGTGTGTATCACCTGGTCAGTTTGTGAAAGGACCATAACATCAGCCACGTTTGGATCCCAACCGAGCATGATACGGGTTCCTTTCAGACAACAATCTGCATTCGTTGCCCACAGCCAAGAACTGCAAGCTTTCTTACAAACATTAGACACATTAGACGAGTCAACGTGTGTCTCCATAATTGCACACACCTGTAAATGATTATCCACAACCACCTGACGAACCTCCTTCTGTTTGAGGGAGCGGTTCAACCCCCTTATATTCCATGAAGCAAGACTACCCATGGGCACCCGCTATACCAGGTGTGCTTGCACCCTCAGAATTGTTGTCAACCTTGTTGTCCATAAACTTTGGAATATCAGCTAGTAAATCATCAACATCAGTATCATCGGGTAACACTTCATCCGTATTATGGTTCTTCCCTTTGGATTTCAACATATATCCTGTATCGGCTCTCCCATTGACTACCTCATCCATGTTACCATCATCGTTTTTTAGAATGTCAAAAGAGTTTGATGTTTGAACTCGGTTCAGATTTGGATCATTATTCACCGATTTGGACTTGGGTTTTACTACCGGACGGTATGCAAATTTGGGCTTCTGGTTCCTCACATTCAAACCCTGATTATTTATTCGTTTGGTTTTCAAGACAGCTTCCTGAAATTCGTCATTGTGTTTACTGGTTACATCATTCTTAGTTGGAATTGGTTTCTTCGGACATGAATTATCATTGTGGCCGAAAACACAGCATGAAGAGCATCTCAGCGGTTCCCAGTCATAATCAATTTTAACCTCAACTTTTGCATGGCTATTCCCATCCAAGGATGGTATGGCAACAGTAATACTCTTCTTCAATTCGTTATCCGCATGAATTTCTACCAGTGCCCTCGCAAAGCTACTCCTACCCCAAGATTCAGCACACATTGTCGCAGTGTATGATTCCAGCATCTTCGGCTTACCTATCTTCGATGCCAGCAAGCTTAACCCATCCTCTGTGAAGGCAGTCAACGGTATGTCATGCATTTTAATCCAAACCGGGACCGTTTTGATATCCTGTTTCTCAACCGTCACATTAGGAGACCATTCATTTAGAATGATGGGAACATTCCTGATAGTCCACGGCCCATCTTCCATCAATGATCCAGCCCCTCTTTTGTTTTGAATTTAAAGAAAAAGAATCCTTTTGCATTCATCATAAGCCTCGAGAGACCATATTTGACCCAGTTGTTTTTTACAAAGTAGTCTACCACCGGAAAAGCTAGACGTTTACCCAAGAAGTATCCGTATAACGTATTTGCATATCTATCACTCACCTGCTTTACCGAAGAGAGAGTATTACGACATCAGCTCCATCAACAATTTCAGTAGATTCCATAGATCTGAAGTTATCTTTAATTGGCTCCTTCTTTGACTTAACGACGTTAGCAAACGACAGAGGTTCCTCAACTATATTGGTTGTAGCAGATGGCAAGTCATCTGATGAGGTCCCACTTTCTGGATTAATTGGATACAACTTCTCCAAGTTCTAACTATCAAAAAAAGAGACGTTCTCTTGTAATACTCCGTCTGGGCCAATCTCAGCTGACTTCTGGGCGGTCATGTGAGCAAACGTAATAGGTTTCACCGGAGGATCACCAATCAACTTTGAAATCTTCGACAATCCATCCAGGATCGATGCATCAGACGTTGAATACATTCCCCTTCTTGGAAGCTTAGGGTTGCCGTCAATGTTTGTAACCTTCAACCCTATTCCTCATTTTGACGTTGAATCCCCAGCATCCTTCAACGTACCATCACTATTCCTCCCCATGCAAGCAGACACACGTGAATCCCAGAAAAACAGAAACTCTCTCCAAGCAAACGAATTAACAAAACACCATGCACAAAAACCCGAAAACCAGACGAAACCCTAATCTAGCACTTTATCGTATGCAACTAATCCAATAAAAATATTCTGGCCCTCCAAACCCTAATTTCTCTCTCTAGCATGGCGATTTTGGCCCCCCTTGAAACCTTCGATTTTTCTGCATGATCTTTGTATAACAGTCTGATCATTAGAGTGTTGATTCATCAATACTGCTAATTCGAACTAGTTAGCAAAAGGAGTGCGTTTAATCTAGGGTTTTTTCTGTTCGTTTTATTAATCTCAGCCCGATCCTGTGTAGTTGATTTGGTGGGATAGATCTATTGTTTTGTCGGTCCTTCTGGTTAGGCAGAAACCTAGACTTAACAAGAACTCTATTCGATTTTAATTGCTTCATGGGATAGGGTTTATGCTAAATTAGGGTTTTGTTGTTTCTTCTTTCGTGAGTGCTGATTGTTTGAAGTATTGTCTGGTGCATGGTTGTCTGATTTGCATGATGAGTGAGAGAGGTGATGTTTTTGATGAGGATGGATATCCGTTTTTGCCTAATGCTGGTGGCAACGTGAATGATGATTCAGATGTCACCCCTGGAACAGCTCCTGTGCGTGGCATTAGTTTACGAGTAACGAATATAGAAGGAAATCTGATGATGCCGAGAAGGGGATTGTATTCTACATCGGGTACTTTGATTTTGGATGGTTTTTCAAAGATCTCCAAACCGGTTGGTGATCCACCTGTTAAGCCAATGACCTTTGATAGTCTCAATCTGAACAAGTTTGATCAGAAGGGTCCGGGTGGTTCTTCAGTTAATGCTGAAAACATTTGGATGAATGATGTTGAGGCAGATCATTCAAGTGGAGGGGCCGAGCAGATGTATAAGCAAGAGAACCTCAGACAATCGTATGCGGCAAAACTGGCAGAGACTAAACCATCTCAAAAGGTAAATTTTTGTTTTCTAGAAAGTCCACAGGCAGGTGATGATGTTGATGTGATGATACCTATTGAGTCCGTTAAGCAAGTTCAAGATAGGTTTGCGAATGTATTGTTTGGATATTTTCTAGGAAAAAGATTAGCGTTCCCAGTGGTAGATTACTTCGTTAGAAATAGGTGGGAGAAATATGGGTTACAGAAATGCATGATGAATGGGAAAGGTTTTTTCTTTTTTAAGTTTGACTCAAAGGCGGGTATGGATCAAGTCCTTCAGGATGGGCCGTGGCTTATAAGAAATATCCTGATATTTCTGAAATACTGGTCTCCAAACACTAAACTTAAAAAAGAGGAGCTTAATAAGATCCCAGTGTGGGTTAAAATGCATGATGTTCCATTGGCAGCATACACTGAGGACGGATTAAGTCTGATTGCATCAAAGATAGGGATTCCAAAGGTGCTTGATAATGAAACATCTAAAATGTGTACCGATTCTTGGGGTAGGAGTGGTTTTGCTAGAGCAATTATAGAATTGGATGCTGAAAAGGAAACTAAAGATAGTATTATGACTGCTATTCTGAATGTAGAGGATGGAGGGTTTTTGAAGAGCAACATAAGAGTAGAGTACGAGTGGAAGCCGCCTCGATGTAATACGTGCAATGTTTTTGGTCACCAAACTAAGGAATGTCCGAAAATAAGTATTGAAAAGGTGGATGTAGAGAACAAAGGGAAGAATCAAGTTGATGACCAAGGATTTAGATATGGTAATAACAGGAAGAAAGGTGCAAAACATCAATATCATGTTAAGGAAAAGCGAAAAATGATGTACATGCCAAAAAAGATGAATGATAAGCAGGACCCGAGTAAACCCAGCTCCTCTAAAGGGCCGACTATTGAAACTAAAAACACGTTCAGTGCTTTGAATGAGGTTCAGGATGACGATGAGTCGGATGTGGATGAAGTTCGACTTGCTACGGATGATGGGATGCAGAACCTTATGAAAGGAGATTTTGTAGCCAACACAGGTGCAAGCACACCTGCTAAGAAAGTTACTAATTGTTAGTTTAGCCTCATGGAATGTTAGGGGTTGAACCGCCCTCTCAAACAAAAGGAGGTTCAAAAGTTTCTGAAAGAGAATGGAGTTCAGGTGTTAGCCGTCTTGGAATCGCATGTAAAGGTTGCAAATTTGGATAAAGTTTGTAAAAATGTGTTTAGGACTTGGGATTGGACTTCGAATGGTATGATGTGCTCGAAAGGTACTAGAATAATTTTGGGTTGGAATATGGATAATGTTGATGTTATGGTTATTGATGCTAATAGTCAGGTGATTCATACTCAACTTATGATAAAATGTGACAAAAAGATGATTTATGCCTCATTTGTTTATGCTAGTAATTGTTACAAAGAAAGAAGACAACTTTGGGATTCCATGAAAATGCATAAAGGGCTGGTCAAAAACAGTCCATGGGTTATTCTAGGCGATTTCAATGTTGCTCTAAATTTAGAAGATAAGTGCATGGGGAGCTCTACAATTAATACTGCGATGAATGACTTTAAGGAGTGTGTCGAGTTTATGGAAGTCTTTGATGTCAATGCAAATGGTATTCACTACACATGGAATCAGCGATCTAAAAAGGGAGTGGGGATTCAGAAAAAGTTGGACAGAATCATGTCGAATGTCCACTTTGCTGATGTTTATTCGAAAGCTCATGCATCTTTTCTTCTTTATGGTGTGTCTGACCATTGTCCGTGTGTTTTAAAGTTACCGAGTAGTTACCGGGCCAAACCAAAACCCTTCAAGTTTACTAACATGCTGGTTCACAAGAAGGAGTTTGGGGTGATTGTTAAAGGTGGGTGGGAAGTCGTGGTGGATGGTGTTCCGATGTTTCGAGTTGTTAAAAAAATGAAAGGTTTAAAACATGCATTTAGATCTCTCATGCACAAGCAAGGAAACATTCACAAAAAGGTTCTTAACCTTAAAAAGGAGCTGGATTCGCTTCAAGGTAGTTTGGACGTTGACCCAAATAATAACCAATTAAGAGATGCTAAATCAGAATGTTTGAAAAAATACCAAGAAGCTTCACTTGATGAAGAGTGATTTTTGAAACAAAAAGCAAAGCAAAAATTGTTAGAGGTCGGAGATGCAAATACGGCCTATTTCCATAATGTTGTTAAATGCCGTAACCATATTAACAAAATCCACTCTATTAAAGATGTTGCGGGTAATCAGCATGATGGGGAATGGGTGGCGAATGCTTTTGTCACACCCCCAAAATCCACACGCGGAGTATCACTGCTTGGAGGCGTAACTGACCAGGACCAAGCCACCAATCATATTGAACATATAAGTAAATAGTAAAAGTCATTCATCAATACGATAGGTGTTTTCAAAACCAAACATAAACAAGTGTGTAGCGGAAGCCATAATGTAAAAACCCAACATAAGTATTAAGTTGAATTGTCATAAAAGAGTTTATCCTAACATCCACAATCCGTGCCCACAACGACCGCGCCTCCCGTGCAAGCTCCATGGGTACCTATGGTCCTGCAAGGCATGTAACAGAGAGTCAACAACTAGTTGAGCGAGTTCACAGTAAGTAAGTTCGTTGTATAACAGTGCGTTATTAACTAAACCGTTTGTATGTTCAGTAGGTGGGGGCTTCCCATGTTGTATGTACTATTAGTGGGGGCTTCCCATGTTTGTATTTACTATCAGTGGGGGCTTCCCATGTTTGTATTTACTATCAGTGGGGGCTTCCCATGTTTGTATTCACTATTAGTGGGGGCTTCCCATGTTTGTATGTACACTAGACTATTTGTAACCATAAGTGTTCTTCTTAACCCGAGAACAGTAGTACGTACGAGGTTTACGTAGGTTTTACGTAAGTGTCCTTCTTTACCCGAGGACAGTGGTACGCGTGGGGTTTACGTAGGTTTTACGTAAGTGTCCTTCCTGACTCCGGAAGAAAGTAGCATGTGCGAGTTTACGTAGGTTTTACGTAAGTGTCCCTCGAAACCTGAGGACAGTGGTAAGTACTTGTTTACGTAGGTTTTACGTAAGTGTCCTGCTTAACCCGAGGACCATGGTAGATAGTCTAGTAGCCGTGTAAGTAGGAGAAATTGTTCAATCCCATCATTCAACCCATTCCCGATCCCCGGGAATCCCATGCCTTGGTAAAGAGTGTGAACTCACCTTGGTTTGCTCGGTATGCTAAGTTAAGTGCTCACAATAAATCAGTCAAGTCCTATAGTTATGCACGTATACATAATCAGTACATGCTTGTAGTAGATTTCACATGCAATCAATGTCATGAAATGCGTTTAAGCGACTATCACGTATCACATAAACAGTTAATCACAATCATGCAATTTATGCTTCATATAATGTCTTTTGCAGTTTAATCTAACATAGTTATCCACTAGCATACTTGACAGAGTTAACAGGACTAATAAAGTTTACATACCAACTTAACATGATTAACAAGCTTAACAGAAATAATAACTAACAATGTTAGTTAATTAACCGGGTTAACAAACTAGTAGAGTTACCTACTTAACGGGGTTAACGTAATAACAAGGTTAACATATTAAATAGTGTTATATGTTTAACAGAGTTACATACTTGTCTTAACAGAGTTAATAATCTAACTGGGTTAATTGAACTAACAGGGCCGAAATCCCTTTTGTGGGTGACGAAATCACTTTGGCCGAAATCCCTATGGGTTTTCGTTGGGTATAAGGGTGACGAAAACACCTTGTGTTTTCGTTGATACATCATCATCAACAACAACAGTCTCACAAATCAAGTCATGCCATCCAATTAATCATCACACAATCATCACCATGTTATTGTCAACCATCAATGTTTATTAATAAAGAGACTATGGTTTGCATCAGACTATCACGTGATTCATCATTCTACATTTATTATTTGTAAGAGATTTGAAATCACTGAAGCAACATACATGATCATCATCATCATTGAATTAAACAACAATGGCCGACAATCATATCATCACATGATACTGACAATCCCACATGCAAACATTAACCTAGTAGTAGATCATATGATTTCTATTTAGTTGGCTGCACATGCATCATATCAATAGTCAAAAAGGGTTTACATAAAGTGGCAGACAACCATACCCCTTGTACTAATACTATAGGACCAAAATCAAAGTAAAATCACATGTAAATATGAGAATAATGACTGACAATTATAAAGAATTCTTATCCGATCGACTGCAATCTATCACGTACTCAATCAGGTCTTATTCACGCATTCAACATACAAACGGGATCATCATTCTATCCACCACATCATCACATAGTAGCCAATACATTTATAAAGAAATCATAGTTAACACCGAAAAATCAAACATCGATATATATATATATATATATATATAACGAAACTTAACAGAAACTAGCCACCGCTGATTACTAACCAGCAAGATGAACAGCGAATCGGTTGATACGAAAGGCTTCGAGATCCTAAACTTGCCGTCGGTTTCCAAGGGTAGCAAGAGGGAGAGAGAACGTGATAGGTGGTCTAGGGTTTGCGGATTGAAACTCTACGCAACAGTTATAACTCAAAACATATAACAGTACATTATTGGGCCAAGGCCCATCTAGTTTTCCTTGCCTCATATGGACGAAAACACAAATGTGTTTTCATCAGTGATGGTGTTTTCGGCTAGGGATGGTGATTTCATGGATTCCAAGTTTTATAAATTATACGCATCTCATCAATAACACAAGATATATAAATCACATACACTCTTATATAATGCACATCAAACATATATAAAACACACTTCGAAATTAAGTACAAGGTTAAGTCGAATTGAGACCTTGAAAACTCGGGTTGTCACATTATCCCCAAATTGAAAGAAATTTCGTCCCGAAATTTAGCACGTGGTTACTGAGGAAGCTAGTTGTGTTGTGTAGTTCACCGGTTTTCCTGGGGTGTCACATCATCCCCCCGTTGATCTGGAATTTCGTCCCGAAATTCCGCGGTAGCTTCAGCCTCAGTAGTGGTTGCACTGTTTCCGAATAACTGGGGATACTTGAGTTTCATTTGATCTTCCCGTTCCCAGGTGAACTCTGGGCCACGACGGGAGTTCCAACGAACTCGAACAAGAGGTATTCTAGTGTGCTTGAGGACCTTAACATCCCGGTCCGTGATTTCAACTGGTTCCTCGATGAATCGCAACTGATCGTCGATAGTGAGTTCCTTCAAAGGAACTATGAGGGTCTCATCTGACAGGCACTTCTTCAGATTTGACATGTGAAAGACGTTGTGAACTGCACTGAGTTCTGCTGGTAAGTTCAGTCTGTAGGCTACTTTGCCTATTTTCTCAATGATTTCGAACGGTCCGACATATCGCGGATTGAGCTTGCCTCGTTTGCCAAAACGAACCACACCCTTCCAGGGTGAAACTTTGAGTAGCACTCGATCCCCAACCTGGAACTCGAGTGGTTTCCGGTCCTTATCAGCGTATGCTTTCTGACGGTCACGAGCTGCCGCCATTCGTTGTCGTATTTGAGCAATTTGTTCTGTTGTCTTCCACAAGTTCTGAACCAGTGATCTGACTATCTCCCACCTCTGCCCAACAAAGGGGTGACCGGCATTTACGCCCGTACAATGCCTCAAACGGAGCAGCTTTAATGCTGGTGTGGTAGCTGTTATTGTACGAAAATTCCACAAGTGGCAGATGCTTTTCCCAGCCGTTTCCGAAATCGATTACACATGCACGAAGCATGTCTTCTAGAGTTTGAATAGTGCGCTCAGACTGCCCATCCGTCTGAGGGTGATAAGCTGGGCTCATGTCTAAATGAGAGCCAAAAGATTTGTGTATTGCTTTCCACAGTTCTGAAGTAAAACGTGCGTCACGATCAGAGATATTAGAGGTGGGCACCCCGTGCCTCGAGACAACTTCCTTAAGATACACGTCTGCTAAAGTGGAAAACTTATCCATTTCCTTGATAGCTAAGAAGTGAGCAGACTTTGTGAGTCGATCCACGATCACCCAAATAGTATCATTTCCACGTTGAGATCTAGGCAGGCCAGTAACAAAATCCATGGAAATTTGCTCCCATTTCCATTGTAGTATCTCTGGTTGTTGGAGTAGGCCTGAAGGTTTCTGGTATTCGACTTTGACTATCGCACAAGTCAAACACTTGCTGACGTGAGTTGCTATGTGAGCTTTCATGCTAGGCCACCAATATGTAGTTCTGAGGTCGTGGTACATCTTATCCAAACCAGGATGTATCGAGTAGCGAGACTTGTGTGCCTCATCCATCACAAGCTCTCGTAGGTTGCCATAAAGTGGGACCCAAATGCGTCCTGTTACGTAATAAGCACCTGTGACACCTGTGTCACTCCAACCATCAATCAAATGCCAAACCAATGAAATATTGTATTTCATACTTGGGATTTGTAAAAATATGTGTATCGTTTGCACATATCGACTCTTGTTCGATTTCAAGCTTTAAATCGCTTTCTGGAGGGTTATACGCGCTCTGATGTGTAGATATAACCAGTTTAATCCAACGAACACTCCGGAATAGTGAAATAGGCTTAACATACCTTAAATAACCTTTACATAACTTAGATATAAGTTTTGGAGGGTTTGGTGTGGTGAAATCAAAGTTAAATCGCTTACAGGGACTAAAGTTGACAAACTGCGAAAGTATGCCAATTTGAACTGTAACAGACATTCCGGAACATGACCATAAGTTAAACATACCATAAATATCCTTTACATAGCTTAGAAATAGGCTTTGAGGTGTTCGGTATGCTAAAATAAACTTTTGTGTCATTCAGGGACTAAAAGCGTCAAAAAGTGCACAAGTTTGCATTTTTACGCATAACATACGTTCTGAATACATCCGGACTTCCAAAAATTTATGTAAGCACTAAAATATTTTATTTTAGTGTTCGGCATAAGAAAAATCCATTCGTCGCGTCATTTGGATCGTTTTTCGCGCTTATGCGCATTCCGTCGTAATTAAGCGAACATCGCGATCGTACGGCCAAACGAACCGACATCCGACATATTTTTGAGCACATTTTAAGTTCCCTATACTTTAACTTCATTTTAGAGCTTTGAAAAGGGGTTAACGGGCTTTAAACGTGTCGAAAATGGGCTGAATGCATGACAGGGACTAAAACTGTAATTCTGCCAAAGTTACAGGCATACGATGCGTAGGGACTTTTCCCCTACGATGCGTATGGGGTCTCCAGACCAGATGCAGAGTACTTAACAGCCTGTTTGCAGCTGTTTTAACCACAACCACATACTCACACTTGTCTAGTCAGCAGATAAGAACTCATATTTAGCCACCATAACTTTCCCACAAGTGTACGCACATGATTCAATCACGTTATTCAAGAAACGATCTTAACGGTTACCCGAAAACTATATATACCCATCCACCCCAACCTCATTTCTCACAAGAATCTGGATTTGAGAGCTCTAAGTTGAAACCATTGTTTCATACCTGAGTTCTTGGATCAAGATTAGCATTCGGGGACCCTTCGTAAGTATTCTTTCGTTCTTTTCTTTATTTTATTGCTTTTCGAGTCAGAAAGTCAAACTTTGTTTGACTTTCAGCGTTGACCAGCTTATGGTCAATGCGAAGTTCGTTTGAACTTCGCAACGTGAGTGTAATCACGTTGGTTATAGTCCCTTGGGACTATGCCTACTGATTACCACGTTGTCTAGGGTCGTAGGGTAAGCGATCTAATAAATCGCTTATACCTTCGAACCCGACCCATTTGGTCGATCATTAGGATCCGACCAAATACATTAGGTGACCATAGTAGGTAGGGAATAACCTTCCAAGGTTATACCCTATGGTCACATCGTTTGAGTAGTTGTATGATAGGTAGTTTATATGCGTTAGGTAAATTACCAGAATACCCTTTTCATGTATAATTGGTAATTAAGCATATGTAACATAAACTTTTGTCACATAACTGATTATGTAACATGTTTAGGCATATAACACTTGTCATAGGACTAGTTAGGCGGTCCGAACGCGTTTCACGCGAACAACGCGTTAAAGTAGCATAAGCTACCTAAACGGGTCGTAATGGGTCGTAAGCACTTAGATTAAGGTTTCATTTAGTATGTAGGCTTTGTTAAACCATATGACACGAGTCTCTATACTCGTTTGGTTTACGAACCCTCATTCTATCAGATCTTCCGATTTAGGTCCGGTTTATTAACATAGTTACCTATATTAGGTGCCGTTTGATATCCGTGATCTCTAGCATTGTTTGGTTGTTACTCAAGGACTACTAAGCAATCTCAAGTGAGTACATAGACCCCTCTTTTACTGTTTTCCAAACGTTTTGGGGTGGAACACATGTGCCTACTTGTTACTTTCATGCTTTCCATGTTTTCATATCATATGCTTGCTATGTTCATTAGTACACTTATAGTACATGATTTCATTGTATTTTATGCTATGTATGCCATTGTGTGCCTACTTAGTACATTGTTTTACATCACATCACAACACATCACATGCTATGTATGTTCATTTGTTGCATACTTAGTACATATTCATTTCATTACATGCTTACATTTTGGTATGACATTTGGTTCGTTTAAATGGGACAATACATTCATTAACATTAGCTACGCCGTTCGTTAGTAGGTAGTGGTACCATAAGAATTGACAACTCCCGTTCCGGACATCCCAGGGAAAGGGGATGAAAGGAATGACCGAATTCGATGATATGAAGCACAGATAATCCTTTAAGTCGTTTAAGGGTTTATCGCCACAGTCGCAAGGCTTGGATGTATGCATTTTTACCACACCGCATAAATGTTCATATTCAGTATAGCATGCATTTTCACAAGACATAACGTTGATTTAAACTAAGTTTTACTTCAATACTATGTTCTTGTGCATATGGTTTAGTTGACACATTTCGCTAGCCATACAGGATATTTTGACATAGACATTTGACATAGACATTTTGACATAGACATTTGACATAGACATTTTGACATAGACATTTGACATAGACATTTCGACATAGACATTTTAACATGATTGACATTTGATCATGCATTTCCCACAAAACATAACTTTGATTTAAACCAAGTTTTACTTCAATGCTTTGTTTTGTGCGTTTCACCTATGGTTTAGTTGATGCATTTCACTAGCCATACATATCACATTTGTTTTACATTACATGATTTACATCTTGACATAAACACTTTGACATATTATTCAATACATTTGACAATTGGTTTAAACATAGACATCTTACATTGTTTGGTTTGGTTTGATTAAGTGATTAAGTAACGATGCGTGTGTAATATGATACAAGCATGGTGGATACGCCGCTGGTACTTCCTATATATAAGTGTTTGTATGGTATTACATATCGTAGCGTTATTTGAATCATTTCAGTTTGATACATATAACATTTTATACAAATAACATACTTTTCACAATACATTGTTTTACAAACAACTTATCTTATACAAAACTCAGTTTACAATGGTTATTCATTAAACCATACATTATTCTCTTATTTATACATATCATCTGATCTTATCGATTTTCAAATGATTTACAAAACAAAGCAAATTACAAGGTTCATGACTAAACATTTTCTCAAACATAAGTCATGAAACCTATTTTCACAAAACCTATGTATCTCACAGGCATTTTTATGCTGACGTACCTATTTTCACATGTGTTTTTCAGGAGCTGTTGCATAAGATGATCAAGATACACATAGGCAGACTTGGGCTTTAGTGACAATAAAAGATGCAAGACTAGTTAATTATGTTGTATTTATTTGTTTGTTAAGACATTGTAACACTTTTAATCAATAAAACGAAACTTCAATTGCCATGGATTTGAAACATTAATTCTGTTACAACACTCCCCGACGTTTCCGCCACGTTTTGTATGTTCTACGTGGTCGGGGTGTGACAGAAAAGATGGTATCAGAGCCAATGGTTATAGGGAATTAGGTTATTAGTAATGCTTTGACCTAGTCTATAACCTTCTTAGGACCCTAACGCGAGTTTACTTGCGTTTAGTCATAAAACAATACCGTCACCTATCCTTAGGAGACTACCACAACAAGAACATAAATTTCAAAACCGCTTTGAAAACTAATCATCTGTTCTAGGATGATTTATTACAAGGTTTTGAACCCTCTGTTATATGGTTTTGAACCCCTTTGAATTTTCAAAACTCTCGTCAAGGTTTTGGGTTTCTAATAATGTGAACACGTGCAAACTGGAAGGGTGAATGCCTGTATTCTGGGTTTTCTGTCTAGGCAAGCACTTCGTATACATCTCATCAGACGCGAGACCAGTTGTGCTTACCTGGGAATTCTTGGGATGAGTGTTCACTTATAGGCGAGCATGTCTTCGCGATACATTATATTGACCCATTTACTTTGATTAGTCACCATCTCATTTGTTTGCCTTTGGTAACAAACAAATGGTCACAATCTTCATGTGTTGTTATTCTCTTTTGACTATCTTTCGCTTGTTTCCTCCTATGCCTTTCGTTATCTTCAAGATGCTTCTTCATCGCAACAACAATGTCCGAACCAGGTGCTGCAACTACCCAGCAAATAGGCGTCATACTCCAGAGGACCGATGATTTAGCTATCCCCATGACTTGTCTCAGGGATGAAGCTGTATAAAGGGAACTGTTCCTTGGTGCAATTAATACCACTGCGATTATCCGAACCAAATACCCTGTTTCAAATGTACCCACGGTGGACGATGGAGACATTTGGTTAACATGTGCCGCTTTGCAATCCAAAGCAAAGCTGTTACAAATCCTGCTGCTGCTCAACCTTCAAACTCTGCTTCATATGTCGCTTGACATATCTGGCGCCTCAACCTCATGAACTTTCTACCTTGTGTATCGACGTAAGCACGCCTAGTGCAAGGTGTCGGAACACCTCCCGTTACACAAACTCCAAAAAAATCCATGTAGGATCTTTCTATCCTCATAATTAGATCCTTGTGGATGGGTATCATTCATCGGAGTCCTTAATTGAATTCTTTGTATGATTCAATACGTACATCACAATTCAATAAGGACAAAGCCGAATTCCTTTTAAGATTATCCTATCTTCATAGATAGATTCTTGAAATGATTAAAGTGCCAAATGAAATCCACGAATTGGATTCCTGGTGTGCTTTAAGTATCCGCGTCCAAAGATAACAATTAATAAACAAGTTAAACAACTATGTGATTTTGTGCTTATGTGTTCTCTTTAATGTTTTCGTGTAATCCAAGTTTTTGTTATCCAAACCCTCGTAGAATCTTCCATATCTTCGTATAAGGAATTCATAGTAGGATATCCAAAGGTACTATATTAAATCCTTAATGGGCTTGTACGTAATAGTAAAGACCCTTGGATTATATTGTACCATTCCATAATTAGACCCCTGAGTGGTCTAGGTAAACAGATTGATCCAAAAATCTGGTTAGGAATATCATGTGATGATATAGCTGAAAGGACTCCTTGGTGGCCTAATTAAAAGGATCATTTGTCGATCTAATTAAAAGGACCCTATGGTAGTCTAGTCACACTCATCACAGGTTTAATTTTCCTCCCCTTCACATTACAAGCAAATTGTGCGGACTATGCAAGGAATTGCGTAATTATGGATGCATACATAATTATGGAATTCAGTGCACGGAAACCACAGCTAGTTTGGCCGTGTGTCTGGAAAATGACTCTTTTCGTTCATTTTCGGTTCTGAAGAAATGGTGGGAAATGACTCTTTTCGTTCATTTTCGGTTCTGATTCATTTTCGGTTCTGAAGAAGTGGTGGAAAATGACTCTTTTCGTTCATTTTCGGTTCTGAAGAAATGGTGGGAAATGACTCTTTTCGTTCATTTTCGGTTCTGAAGAAGTGGTGGAAAATGACTCTTTTCGTTCATTTTCGGTTCTGAAGAAGTGGTGGAAAATGACTCTTTTCGTTCATTTTCGGTTCTGAAGAAGTGGTGGAAAATGACTCTTTTCGTTCATTTTCGGTTCTGAAGAAATGGTGGAAAATGACTCTTTTCGTTCATTTTCGGTTCTGAAGAAATGGTGGAAAATGACTCTTTTCGTTCATTTTCGGTTCTGAAGAAGTGGTGGAAAATGACTCTTTTCGTTCATTTTCGGTTCTGAAGAAATTGTGGAAAATGACTCATTTTGTTCATTTTCGGTTCTGAAGAGGTTGTGGAAAATGACTCATTTTGTTCATTTTCAGTTCTGAAGAGGTTGTGGAAAAAGACTCATTTCGTTCATTTTCGTTTCTGAAGAATGCCTGTTGAAAATAACTCCGTTCATTTTTCAATTCTGAAAAATGTCCGTTAAAGAGAAATAACAGGATTATGCCTTGCTTATCTTTGATGGTTACTTAACACAAAGCCACAGATAGACTCCTACGAATTAATTTCGGGACGAAATTTCCTAAAGTAGGGGAGACTGTGACACCTGTGTCACTCCAACCATCAATCAAACGCCAAACCAATGAAATATTGTATTTCATACTTGGGATTTGTAAAAATATGTGTATCGTTTGCACATATCGACTCTTGTTCGATTTCAAGCTTTAAATCGCTTTCTGGAGGGTTATACGCGCTCTGATGTGTAGATATAACCAGTTTAATCCAACGAACACTCCGGAATAGTGAAATAGGCTTAACATACCTTAAATAACCTTTACATAACTTAGATATAAGTTTTGGAGGGTTTGGTGTGGTGAAATCAAAGTTAAATCGCTTACAGGGACTAAAGTTGACAAACTGCGAAAGTATGCCAATTTGAACTGTAACAGACATTCCGGAACATGACCATAAGTTAAACATACCATAAATATCCTTTACATAGCTTAGAAGTAGGCTTTGAGGTGTTCGGTATGCTAAAATAAACTTTTGTGTAATTCAGGGACTAAAAGCGTCAAAAAGTGCACAAGTTTGCATTTTTACGCATAACATACGTTCTGAATACATCCGGACTTCCAAAAATTTATGTAAGCACTAAAATATTTTATTTTAGTGTTCGGCATAAGAAAAATCCATTCGTCGCGTCATTTGGATTGTTTTTCGCGCTTATGCGCATTCCGTCGTAATTAAGCGAACATCGCGATCGTACGGCCAAACGAACCGACATCCGACATATTTTTGAGCACATTTTAAGTTCCCTATACTTTAACTTCATTTTAGAGCTTTGAAAAGGGGTTAACGGGCCTTAAACGTGTCGAAAATGGGCTGAATGCATGACAGGGACTAAAACTGTAATTCTGCCAAAGTTACAGGCATACGATGCGTAGGGAATTTTCCCCTACGATGCGTATGGGGTCTCCAGACCAGATGCAAAGTACTTAACAGCCTGTTTGCAGCTGTTTTAACCACAACCACATACTCACACTTGTCTAGTCAGCAGATAAGAACTCATATTTAGCCACCATAACTTTCCCACAAGTGTACGCACATGATTCAATCACGTTATTCAAGAAACGATCTTAACGGTTACCCGAAAACTATATATACCCATCCACCCCAACCTCATTTCTCACAAGAATCTGGATTTGAGAGCTCTAAGTTGAAACCATTGTTTCATACCTGAGTTCTTGGATCGAGATTAGCATTCGGGGACCCTTCGTAAGTATTCTTTCGTTCTTTTCTTTATTTTATTGCTTTTCGAGTCAGAAAGTCAAACTTTGTTTGACTTTCAGCGTTGACCAGCTTATGGTCAATGCGAAGTTCGTTTGAACTTCTCAACGTGAGTGTAATCACGTTGGTTATAGTCCCTTGGGACTATGCCTACTGATTACCATGTTGTCTAGGGTCGTAGGGTAAGCGATCTAATAAATCGCTTATACCTTCGAACCCGACCCATTTGGTCGATCATTAGGATCCGACCAAATACATTAGGTGACCATAGTAGGTAGGGAATAACCTTCCAAGGTTATACCCTATGGTCACATCGTTTGAGTAGTTGTATGATAGGTAGTTTATATGCCTTAGGTAAATTACCAGAATACCCTTTTCATGTATAATTGGTAATTAAGCATATGTAACTTAAACTTTTGTCACATAACTGATTATGTAACATGTTTAGGCATATAACACTTGTCATAGGACTAGTTAGGCGGTCCGAACGCGTTTCACGCGAACGACGCGTTAAAGTAGCATAAGCTACCTAAACGGGTCGTAATGGGTCGTAAGCACTTAGATTAAGGTTTCATTTAGTATGTAGGCTTTGTTAAACCATATGACACGAGTCTCTATACTCGTTTGGTTTACGAACCCTCATTCTATCAGATCTTCCGATTTAGGTCCGGTTTATTAACATAGTTACCTATATTAGGTGCCGTTTGATATCCGTGATCTCTAGCATTGTTTGGTTGTTACTCAAGGACTACTAAGCAATCTCAAGTGAGTACATAGACCCCTCTTTTACTGTTTTCCAAACGTTTTGGGGTGGAACACATGTGCCTACTTGTTACTTTCATGCTTTCCATGTTTTCATATCATATGCTTGCTATGTTCATTAGTACACTTATAGTACATGATTTCATTGTATTTTATGCTATGTATGCCATTGTGTGCCTACTTAGTACATTGTTTTACATCACATCACAACACATCACATGCTATGTATGTTCATTTGTTGCATACTTAGTACATATTCATTTCATTACATGCTTACATTTTGGTATGACATTTGGTTCGTTTAAATGGGACAATACATTCATTAACATTAGCTACGCCGTTCGTTAGTAGGTAGTGGTACCATAGGAATTGACAACTCCCGTTCCGGACATCCCAGGGAAAGGGGATGAAAGGAATGACCGAATTCGATGATATGAAGCACAGATAATCCTTTAAGTCGTTTAAGGGTTTATCGCCACAGTCGCAAGGCTTGGATGTATGCATTTTTACCACACCGCATAAATGTTCATATTCAGTATAGCATGCATTTTCACAAGACATAACGTTGATTTAAACCAAGTTTTACTTCAATACTATGTTCTTGTGCATATGGTTTAGTTGACACATTTCGCTAGCCATACAGGATATTTTGACATAGACATTTGACATAGACATTTTGACATAGACATTTGACATAGACATTTTGACATAGACATTTGACATAGACATTTCGACATAGACATTTTAACATGATTGACATTTGATCATGCATTTCCCACAAAACATAACTTTGATTTAAACCAAGTTTTACTTCAATGCTTTGTTTTGTGCGTTTCACCTATGGTTTAGTTGATGCATTTCACTAGCCATACATATCACATTTGTTTTACATTACATGATTTACATCTTGACATAAACACTTTGACATATTATTCAATACATTTGACAATTGGTTTAAACATAGACATCTTACATTGTTTGGTTTGGTTTGATTAAGTGATTAAGTAACGATGCGTGTGTAATATGATACAAGCATGGTGGATACGCCGCTGGTACTTCCTATATATAAGTGTTTGTATGGTATTACATATCGTAGCGTTATTTGAATCATTTCAGTTTGATACATATAACATTTTATACAAATAACATACTTTTCACAATACATTGTTTTACAAACAACTTATCTTATACAAAACTCAGTTTACAATGGTTATTCATTAAACCATACATTATTCTCTTATTTATACATATCATCTGATCTTATCGATTTTCAAATGATTTACAAAACAAAGCAAATTACAAGGTTCATGACTAAACATTTTCTTAAACATAAGTCATGAAACCTATTTTCACAAAACCTATGTATCTCACAGGCATTTTTATGCTGACGTACCTATTTTCACATGTGTTTTTCAGGAGCTGTTGCATAAGATGATCAAGATACACATAGGCAGACTTGGGCTTTAGTGACAATAAAAGATGCAAGACTAGTTAATTATGTTGTATTTATTTGTTTGTTAAGACATTGTAACACTTTTAATCAATAAAACGAAACTTCAATTGCCATGGATTTGAAACATTAATTCTGTTACAACACTCCCCGACGTTTCCGCCATGTTTTGTATGTTCTACGTGGTCGGGGTGTGACAGCACCATCTTCCTTTTGTTCTAATCGTTGCCTTGAGCCGCATAGGGCTTCAGCCCTGATGTTTTCTAGTTTCAATTGCTTCTACCTGAGCATCTCGTATCTGTGCAGGAAGACTAGATTGAATAGTGAGTTGCAATGCTCGTACACGCTTAGGTGTAGTATCCTTTCGACTGAGGGCGTCGGCCACCACATTGGCTTTGCCCGGATGGTACTTTATAGCACATTCGTAATCGTTCAGTAGTTCGACCCATCTACGTTGTCGCATGTTCAATTCTTTCTGCTTGAAGATATGCTCGAGACTCATGTGATCTGTGTAGATGGTGCACTTGGTGCCATACAGGTAATGTCGCCATATCTTGAGCGCAAAAACAACAACTCCCAGCTCTAAATCATGTGTAGTGAAATTCCGTTCGTGAATCTTAAGTTGGCGCGAAGCATAAGCAATGACTCTATCCCGTTGCATCAACACACATCCAAGACCCTGAATAGATGCGTCGCAGTAGACTACAAAATCGTCCGTGCCTTCAGGCAATGAGAGGATAGGTGCGCTACAAAGTCTATCCTTTAAGTGCTGAAACGCTGTTTCCTGTGTATTACCCCAACGATAAGCAACACCTTTCTGTGTCAGTAGTGTAAGCGGTTGTGCAATCTTTTAAAAGTCTTTGATGACCGTCTGTAATAACCCGCAAAACCCAAGAATTGGCGTATTTCGGTTGGTGTGCGAGGTGCAGGCCAGTTCTTGAGCGAATCTACCTTGGACGGATCAACATGAATCCCATCCTTGTTTACCACGTGGCCTAGGAAGTGGACTTCACGAAGCCAGAAGTCGCATTTTGAGAACTTGGTGTACAGCTGTTCCGTTCGAAGGAGTTCCAAAATAAGTCGTAGATGCTGCTCGTGTTCCACCTGACTCTTCGAATAGATCAGGATGTCATCGATGAAAACAATAACAAACTTGTCAAGATAAGGTTTGCACACCCTGTTCATAAGATCCATGAAAACTGCAGGCGCGTTTGTTAATCCGAATGGCATGACCAGAAACTCGTAGTGGTCGTAGCGTGTTCTGAACGCTGTTTTGGAGACGTCCTCATCCCGGACTCTCAGTTGATGATAGCCTGACCTCAGGTCAATCTTCGAGTAATAGCTCGACCCTTGCAGCTGGTCGAACAAGTCATCAATGCGTGGAAGAGGATAGCGATTCTTCACGGTCACCTTGTTCAGTTCGCGGTAATCTATGCACATGCGGAAAGTACCGTCTTTCTTCTTCACAAATAATACTGGAGCTCCCCAGGGTGAAAAGCTAGGACGTATGAAACCCTTTTCCAAGAGTTCTTGCAATTGCTTAGATAGTTCTTCCAGTTCAGTTGGAGCTAAACGATAAGGTGCTCGAGCTATGGGTGCTGCTCCTGGAGCTAGCTCGATCTGAAATTCGACCTGGCGATGAGGCGGTAGTCCAGGTAATTCCTCAGGAAACACTTGAGGAAAGTCGCGTACGACTGGAATATCTTCTAACTTCTTCTCTTTCGTCGATGTATCTGTAACGAGTGCTAATATAGCTGTGTGGCCCTTTCGCAAACACTTCTGTGCCTTCAAGAAGGAGATGATGCCACTCACGACACCACTCTTGTCGCCTTGAACTTCGAGAGGTTCTTTGCCCGAACGGGGAAAACGAATGATTTTCTCTTTGCATAGGATCTCTGCTTGTTGTTGGGATAACCAATCCATACCAATAACTATGTCAAAACTACCCAGAGCTATGGGAATGAGATCGATAGAGAAAGTCTGACCAGCTACGACGAGGTTACAACCCTTGCTGGAGGTTCCATCCCACTTTCGTTTGTTGTCACTGGGAGTAGCAGAAGTAGTAGTAGTAGTAGTAGTAGCACCTATACGCTTAGGCAGTTTGTTTTGTTCCACTGCCTGGTCTGTGAGACGATGAGCAAGACGAGTAACATCCTGGATAGTAGCAAGGTTAGTAGCAGTCACATGGCTTTGAATCTCTGGTACTAAGCCGTTGAGGTACAGCTCAATGCGCTTGATGGGAGGATCCACCATAGTTGGACATAACATTACCAGTTCGTTGGATCGTTTCGCGTACGCTTCTATCTCTGACCCCGTCATCTTCAAGTTAAAGAACTACACTTCCAGCTTGTGGATGTCATCACGACTACAATATTCACATTTGACCAGTTCCTGAAAATCATTCCATGGGGTGGCATTAGCAGCCGCCAGCCCCAGCATCTGAACTTGCGCGTTCCACCAAGTTAGCGCAGTGCCTTCGAGAGTACCAGTGGCGTATTTCACCCTACGAGCCTCAGGGCATTCACACATCTCAAAAATGGACTCGAGCTTTTCAAACCAATGGAGGAGTCCACCTGCTCCTTCCGTGCCACTAAAGGTAGTAGGACGACAGTCCATGAAAGTTTTGAAACGTGCACACAGGTGGCTGAGCGTGTTGACCTGTCGTGTGCGTAAGAGTAAACATACTTGAGCACGAGTGTTGGTTTACGAGAGTAGGATCTAAAGATCCTAGAGTAAGTGGTGATGGCAGGTTACACCTCCTGCCTGGGCAGCTGTGAGTGCTGCAGTAACTTGTTCAGTGATCGAAGCCGCCAACTGGGCTTGAGTTAGGTTAACGCGTCCACTCATGATCTTGATATCAAGGAGAACATGAGTGAGAGAGGTTCGTGAATAGTGCGATGACAGAAGAGAGTGAGCACACAAGTATTCTCAAGCAATAGGGGTTAAGTGTATCTAAGCATACCATGAGCAAAGTTCTATGAAATTCTAGCAAGTAGGCAATAAAACATATACCATATTACCTAGAATGTTGAGTCTTGCACGTGGAGTGAGGCGTCGTTGTGGATCGTTGAGCACTGTACAGGTTATAGTCTGGTTTTAATAAAAACGTTTTCCCCTTATTAAAACCGAGTTCTCTATAACCAATGGCTCTGATACCAATCGGTCACACCCCCAAAATCCACACGCGGAGTATCACCGCTTGGAGGCGTAACTGACCAGGACCAAGCCACCAATCATATTGAACATATAAGTAAATAGTAAAAGTCATTCATCAATACGATAGGTGTTTTCAAAACCAAACATAAACAAGTGTGTAGCGGAAGCCATAATGTAAAAACCCAACATAAGTATTAAGTTGAATTGTCATAAAAGAGTTTATCCTAACATCCACAATCCGTGCCCACAACGACCGCGCCTCCCGTGCAAGCTCCATGGGTACCTATGGTCCTGCAAGGCATGTAACAGAGAGTCAAAAACTAGTTGAGCGAGTTCACAGTAAGTAAGTTCGTTGTATAACAGTGCGTTATTAACTAAACCGTTTGTATGTTCAGTAGGTGGGGGCTTCCCATGTTGTATGTACTATTAGTGGGTGCTTCCCATGTTTGTATTTACTATCAGTGGGGGCTTCCCATGTTTGTATTCACTATTAGTGGGGGCTTCCCATGTTTGTATGTACACTAGACTATTTGTAACCATAAGTGTTCTTCTTAACCCGAGAACAGTAGTACGTACGAGGTTTACGTAGGTTTTACGTAAGTGTCCTTCTTTACCCGAGGACAGTGGTACGCGTGGGGTTTACGTAGGTTTTACGTAACTGTCCTTCCTGACTCCGGAAGACAGTAGCATGTGCGAGTTTAGGTAGGTTTTACGTAAGTGTCCCTCGAAACCTGAGGACAGTGGTAAGTACTTGTTTACGTAGGTTTTACGTAAGTGTCCTGCTTAACCCGAGGACCATGGTAGATAGTCTAGTAGCCGTGTAAGTAGGAGAAATTGTTCAATCCCATCATTCAACCCATTCCCGTTCCCCGGGAATCCCATGCCTTGGTAAAGAGTGTGAACTCACCTTGGTTTGCTCGGTATGCTAAGTTAAGTGCTCACAATAAATCAGTCAAGTCCAATAGTTATGCACATATACATAATCAGTACATGCTTGTAGTAGATTTCACATGCAATCAATGTCATGAAATGCGTTTAAGCGACTATCACGTATCACATAAACAGTTAATCACAATCATGCAATTTATGCTTCATTTAATGTCTTTTGCAGTTTAATCTAACATAGTTATCCACTAGCATACTTGACAGAGTTAACAGGATTAATAAAGTTTACATACCAACTTAACATGATTAACAAGCTTAACAGAAATAATAACTAACAATGTTAGTTAATTAACCGGGTTAACAAACTAGTAGAGTTACCTACTTAACGGGGTTAACGTAATAACAGGGTTAACATATTAAATAGTGTTATATGTTTAACAGAGTTACATACTTGTCTTAACAGAGTTAATAATCTAACTGGGTTAATTGAACTAACAGGGCCGAAATCCCTTTTGTGGGTGACGAAATCACTTTGGCCGAAATCCCTATGGGTTTTCGTTGGGTATAAGGGTGACGAAAACACCTTGTGTTTTCGTTGATACATCATCATCAACAACAACAGTCTCACAAATCAAGTCATGCCATCCAATTAATCATCACACAATCATCACCATGTTATTGTCAACCATCAATGTTTATTATTAAAGAGACTATGGTTTGCATCAGACTATCACGTGATTCATCATTCTACATTTATTATTTGTAAGAGATTTGAAATCACTGAAGCAACATACATGATCATCATCATCATTGAATTAAACAACAATGGCCGACAATCATATCATCACATGATACTGACAATCCCACATGCAAACATTAACCTAGTAGTAGATCATATGATTCCTATTTAGTTGGCTGCACATGCATCATATCAATAGTCAAAAAGGGTTTACATAAAGTGGCAGACAACCATGCCCCTTGTACTAATACTATAGGACCAAAATCAAAGTAAAATCACATGTAAATATGAGAATAATGACTGACAATTATAAAGAATTCTTATCCGATCGACTGCAATCTATCACGTACTCAATCAGGTCTTATTCACGCATTCAACATACAAACGGGATCATCATTCTATCCACCACATCATCACATAGTAGCCAATACATTTATAAAGAAATCATAGTTAACACCGAAAAATCAAACATCGATATATATATATATATGATGAAACTTAACAGAAACTAGCCACCGCTGATTACTAACCAGCAAGATGAATAGCAAATCGGTTGATACGAAAGGCTTCGAGATCCTAAACTTGCCGTCGGTTTCCAAGGGTAGCAAGAGGGAGAGAGAACGTGATAGGTGGTCTAGGGTTTGCGGATTGAAACTCTACGCAACAGTTATAACTCAAAACATATAACAGTACATTATTGGGCCAAGGCCCATCTAGTTTTCGTTGCCTCATATGGACGAAAACACAAATGTGTTTTCATCAGTGATGGTGTTTTCGGCTAGGGATGGTGATTTCATGGATTCCAAGTTTTATAAATTATACGCATCTCATCAATAACACAAGATATATAAATCACATACACTCTTATATAATGCACATCAAACATATATAAAACACACTTCGAAATTAAGTACAAGGTTAAGTCGAATTGAGACCTTGAAAACTCGGGTTGTCACAGCTTTAGTTGATCATTTCAGAGCTTTTCTTGGCAATGAAGGGGATGTTACAAAGAAGCTGGACCCGAATAATTTCTCTACAAGGATTAGTAATCAGGTCGCTGATCACATGAGTAGACGAGTCACACATGAAGAGCTTAAGGATGCTATTTTTTCCATTAATGAGAACAAGGCTCCTGGCCCGGATGGATACACGTCTGAGTTTTTTTAAGAAATCATGGGATATCATTGGTAATGAGGTCACTATAACTGTTCTTGATTTCTTTGAATCGGGTAGGTTGCTACAAGAAATTAATCACACGTTCTTAGCGCTGATTCCTAAGGTGGCTACTCCTAGTACTGTCACTGATTACAGGCCGATATCATGTTGCAATGTTATTTACAAAGGCATAAGTAAGATTATTACGAGCAGGATTCTTGAGGGCCTCAATGAGATTATAAGTGAAAATCAATCGGCGTTTGTTCCGGGGAGAAGGATTTCGGATAACATTCTTTTAACTCAAGAGCTCATGCACAACTATCATCGGCAGGTCGGCCCACCGAGGTGTGCTTTCAAGGTGGATATTCAAAAGGCCTATGACACGGTTGATTGGGTTTTTCTTCGAGATATTCTTCATGGGTTTGGTTTTAATCAGCGTATGATCGGTTGGATTATGGAATGTGTTACATCCGCATCATTTTCTCTTAGCATAAATGGTAATATTCATGGTTATTTTCGGGGTAAGAGGGGTCTGCGTCAGGGCGACCCTATGTCTCCATATTTATTCACTATGGTTATGGAAGTGTTAACATTGCTTCTCCGTAAAGCGGCTGACATGGAACCTTCGTTTAGGTTTCATAACAAGTGCGAAAAACAGATGATTATAAATGTTTGTTTTGCGGACGATCTTTTTATCTTTGCTAGAGGAGACATTCATTCGACAAGGGTGATCATGGAGTCGTTGAAAGAGTTTAAAGATGTTTCAGGTCTGGCCCCTAGTAACGCTAAAAGCTCTGCGTTTTTTTGTAATGTTCCTAGTAGCGTAAAGTCTAGAATCCTGGAGTTTGTTCCTTTTGAAGAAGGCAAGCTGCCGATTAAGTACCTTGGGGTTCCATTGTTGGCTTCGCGATTGTTAATCAAGGATTGTAAAGTATTAGTGGAGAGAATGGATAAGAGGATCATGGATTGGAAAAATAAATTTCTCTCGTTTGCAGGAAGACTTCAGCTTGTGATTTCTGTGCTGTCATCTATTCATGCTTATTGGGCTTCGGTTTTCCTATTGCCTGTTAGTATAATTAAGGAGCTGGAGAGTAAAATGAAGTGGTTTTTATGGGGTTGTGGTACGGCCGCAAAAGGTAGAACGAAGGTTGCATGGAAGGAGGTATGTCTCCCTAAGTCTGAAGGGGGTCTAGGCATTAGGCGTATCTCTGATGTCAATAGATCTCTTATGACTTACCACATTTATAGTATTATTTCGGAAAGGAAATCCCTTTGGATGAATTGGGTGTTGATTCATAGGTTGAAAAACCGTAGCTTATGGGACGTTCCTATTCAAAATAACTCGCCGTGGGGTTGGAAGAAATTGCTGAAGTTTAGACATGTTGTGCGCCATTTCTTCTGGACTAAAGTTGGTAATGGAGAAAAGACGTTTTTGTGGTTTGATAAATGGTGCAATCTATGTCCGTTGGGTGATTATGTTACACATAGGCGTATGGCTCAATATGGTTTTAGTGTTTTTTCAAAATTGTCTGATGCTATGGATGGTGGTAATTGGGCTTGGCCTGAAGCGTGGAGGAATCTCTACCCGGTTTTATTTCAACTGCAACCTGTTACTACTTCGATGGCTACACAAGATAGAATTTTGTGGATGAATTCGGAAGGGAAATTGGTTCCATTCGAGTCTAAAGAGGTGTGGGCTGCTATTAGAGCTCGGGAGCAACCGGTTGAATGGTCGAACTTAGTTTGGTCTCGGTTTAACATTCCAAAACATGCGTTCATTAGCTGGTTAATTTTGAAGAGGAAGTTGTGGACTCAAGACAGAATATTACATTGGAATCATACTGTTACTGGATCCATGAATCAAATGTGTTGCCTCTTATATTATGCAGGTATCGAAACTCATGACCTTCTTTTTTTCGAGTGCAAGTACTCAAAGACGGTGTGGTGCAAAGTCCGTGAAAGAGGTCACATGAACCCTGTTAAGGAAAGATGGGAAGATATAATGGCTGGTCCCTAAAGCTAATCATCGATCTATTGTGGTGGTAACAAGTAGGCTTCTAGTGGCTGCTTCGGCTTATTACATTTGGATTGAAAGGAATGCTAGGTTTTTTAACAACCAGCTAAGACCCCCTGAGCAGATCGCGGAGCTTATTTTGCATACGGTTCGAACTAAATTAAGCTCTTTCAAGTATAAAGCCAACATCAATGTTAGGAGGTTTTTGGAGGAGTGGAAGTTGGATGGCGTAGAACTTTTTGATGAAGCAGAAGACCAATGTTAGTAGATTAGTTATAGTTTGCTAGTTTGGTTGTTTTGTTTGGTTGTATTCTTGTTTCCTCTTTGGTTGTATGCCACAAAGAGAACTAGGGGGTATTTAAGCCTCTCTACTTGTTTTGTTTTGTTGATATGATATAAAATCACCGGGGTAACCCTTTACCCAAAAAAAACTAATCAAATCGAAATAGGGACTCAGGTGAATCAAGGTTACTGCCCAACCAGTAGGACCGATAAACCCTAATCACTATTCCAATAGAATCGAAATGCAGAGTAAAGGTAGGCGATGAAACAGAAAGATAAACCCTAGAATCAACTCAATCACTATTGCTAACAAATTCGAATCAGATGTGTTGATGAATCAACACGCCAATAATCAGACTGTTATACAAAGATCATGAAGAAAATCGAAGGTTGCAAGAGAAGGAAAAAATCGCCATGCTAGAGAGAGAATTAGGGTTTCCTATTTTACAGCTTATGATCAAGTTCCGGAATGTTTGTTACAGTACGAATCAGAAGACTTTCGCAGTTTGACGTAAATAGTCCCTGTGATCGAATAAACTTGTTTTTGACACACCAAAGCCTTCAAAACTTATTTCTAAGTTATATAAAAGTTTTTTTTGGGTAAAGGGTTACCTCGGTGAATTTTATACCAACCATCAAAAACATCAAAGCACAAGTGAAGGACAGGAAATCCTCCAGATCTCAAGTATGACATGCCATACAAGAGTAAAACAAAAACAAAACCAACAACACGCTAACTAAACAAACAACTCGCCCACAAGTGACAAAACAAGACTAGATTGTCCTAACAAATCAGCCACTATCATCATCCGCTACAAGGAGACCACGAGGTAAACTCCAATCTTGCAAAACATGAGCCACCTGAATTGTACTCTTGAACTTCATAGTCGATAACTTCATTCGAACAATCGTCAAGATAACCTGAATCAGCTGATCCTTACTTCTTCTTTTATTTGTAAAGAGATGCCTGTTTCTTTCTTCCCAAACAAAGTATGCTGTCGCATTTACCACAAGCTTAGCAATCACATGCTCAGCCGTCTTAGATTGCGCGATACCCACCAGATAATCAAAAATATCATCCCATTTATTCTAAACCATTCCCATACCAGCTTTATCCCTGACTCCACTCCATATTTGATTCGCATAATTACATTCAAAAAACAAATGGTCATGCGAGTCCGGCCCCAACGTGCATAAAGAGCAGCATAAAAGACTGAAATTAGCATTACCCGAGGAGTTCCATTTACACATAATGTCTTGTGTTTTCAATTTTTTATGAATAAGGAGCCACACCAGAAATGAGTGCCTTGGAATTGCCTGCGGAAACCACACCATCTTCGCCCATGACACCTCATTCTGACTTTGTCTAATGTCGTCCCATACTAACGCCGTGCTAAAATCCGAATCTACACCCAACCTCGATCTCCATACAAGCTCATCATGTTGATTTGAGACTAGCACCAGATTTCTCAAGCTATTTAGCCCCGCAAACCGGTTGATCCAGGCAATCGGCCATCTCCATTCCCCCTGTACATACACCTCCGCCAACTTTGTATTCATTCTAAATCCGACATTTGATATACGTCTAGGGGTAATAAACGTACTAATCGGACAAATTTCATCCCATTTATCAAACCATACAAACGTTTTTGTGCCATCCCCCACTTTAGTCCATATATAATCACGAATCAGTGGCCTAAGACTCAACAACTTTCGCCAGCTCCATGAAATATTACTCTTAACAGGAATATCCCAAAAACTTCTATCCTGGATGTGATAAGAGTGCACCCATTTGAACCATAATGACTCACGATTTGAAAGCAAACTCCAAATATGAGTAGCCATTAGAGCATTATTCATGTCGACCACCCGCCGAATACCCAAGCCTCCTTCAGTTTTCGGCATACATACCGATTTCCAGTTAACTTTCGCTTTGCCTTTGATATTATTTCCTTGCGACCACAAGAACATCCGCATCCTCTCCTCAAGCTCTTGAATAATACGTTTAGGTAGAATAAATACCGACGCCCAGTAGACATGCATAGAGGATAAAACTGATTTTAGAAGTTGTAACCGACCTGCAAATGATAAGCACTTGGTCTTCCAATTCGTAATTCTAGCATCCATGTTTTCCACAAGTTTTTTGCAATCTTTATAATGAAGCCGAGAAGAAATTAAGGGAACACCAAGATATCTAACCGGTAATACCCCCTCATCGAACGACATAATAGTTAGAATCCGGGCTTTAACCGAGTCCGCGACATTACCAAAAAATACAGTACTTTTCGTCATGCTCGGAACCAGGCTGGACATATTCCTAAACATATTAAGGGAATCCAAGATGACCTTAGCTGAATTGTTATCCCCTCTTGCAAATAGAAACAAATCATCAGTGAAACATAGATTAATAATTCGCTGCTTTTGACATCTGTTGTGAAACCTTAAATTCGATGAGATCGAGACTTGGCGTTGTAGAATCAAGGTAAGCACCTCCATAACCAACGTAAACAGATATGGTGACATTGGATCACCCTGCCGCAGCCCCCTCTTACCTTTAAAGTATCCATGCAGATTACCATTGATTGCCAAAGAGAACGATGTAGAAGATACACAAGCCATAATCCATTTAACCATCAAAGGATGAAATCCAAACCCATTCAGCGAACTCTCTAAGAATCCCCACTCAACAGTATCATAAGCCTTCTAAATATCTACTTTAAACGCACATCTAGGAGGCCCTGTGTTTCGATGATAGTTAAGCATTAATTCCTGAGTTAAAAGAATGTTATCTGATATTCTTCTACCAGGAACAAAAGCCGACTGATTTATGCTAACCACATCACCTAGACCTTCTTTAATCCGGTTAGATAATATCTTACTAATACACTTATATAGTGTGTTACAGCAAGAAATCGGTCTATAATCCGTAACAAAATCTGGGGTAGTCACCTTCGGTATTAGCGAAATCATTGTGTGGTTCAGTTGTTGGAGAAGATGTCCATTCGTAAAGAAATCCTTTATTGCACGACAAACATCCAAACTGATATATGCAATTTTATCTGTCACGCCCGACCACGTAAAACAACAAAACGTGGCGGAAACGTCGGGGAGTGTTGTAACAGAATCATTGTTTCATAACACATGGAGATTTAAAATTTTGTTTTATTGATTAACTGAGTTACAATGTCAAAACAAGCAAAGAAATATAACATAATTAACTATTCTTGCATCTTTTATTGTCACTAAGGCCCAAGTTCGCCTATGTGTATCTTGATCCATCCTATGCATCATCTCCTGAAACACATGTGAAAATAGGTATGTCAGCATAAAAATGCCGGCGAGTACATAGGTTTTATTTATTTAGGATTCATGACTTATAAGTTTAGAAAAAGTTGTTTAACAAAAGTCAGTCATGATCCTTGTAAAATGTTTTGTTTTATAAATCATTTGAAAAGCGATGATAGATATGTATGTTTAAATGAATAATGTAAGGTTAAATGAATAACCAAGTAAAATGAGTTTGTAAAAAACAAACTGTTTTGTAAAACAATGTCTTGTGAAAAATATGTTATTTGTATAAAATGTATAAGTCCAAATTGAATGATTTAAATAACGCTACGACATGTAATATAATACAAGCACTTATATATAGGAAGTACCAGCGGCGTATCCACCATGCTTGTATCACATTACACACGTCTCGTTACTTAAATCACTTACCCAAACAAACCACCAATGTAAAATGTCTATGTTTAAACCAATTGCCAAATGTCTTGAATAATATGTCAAAATGTTTATGTCAAAATGTAAATCATGTAATGTATAACCAATGTCAAAAATGTATATGTGTCAAATGTAAATCATGTAATGTGTAACCAAAATGATATGTATGGCTTGTGAAATGCATCAACTAAACCATAGGTAAAATGAACAAAACAAAGTATTGAAGTAAAACTTGGTTTAAATCAAAGTTATGTTTTGTGGAAATGCATGCTATACTGATACAAACATCTATGCGATGTTGTGAAAATGCATACATTCAAGCCTTGCGACTGTGGCGATAAACCCCTAAACGAATTTAAAGGTCTATCTGTGTAAATGTATATCAAATTCGGTCATTCCTTCCATCCAAACATACCTAGGATGTCAGGAACGGGAGTTGTCAATTCCTATGGTACCACTACCTACTAACGAACGGCGTGATCAATGTTAATGAATGTATATTGTCCCATTTAAACAAACCAAATGTCATACCAAAATGTAAGCATGTGATGTGATGTGAATGTACTAAGTATGAACTAAATGAACATACATAGCATGTGATGTGATGTAAAACAATGTACTAGTATGATGAACATACATAGCATGAAAAGGTAATGTAAATCAAATGTACTAAGTATGCGCTAAGCGAACATACATAGCATAAAATGTCATGTAAAACGATGTACTAAGTATGCACACAATGGACATACATAGCAAAAACATAATGAAATCATGTACTAATAGTGTACTAATGAACATAGCAAGTATATGATATGAAAACATGAAAAGCATGAAAGTAACAAGTAGGCACATGTGTTTCACCCCAAAATGTTTGAAAAACAGTAAAAGAGGGGACTATGTACTCACTTGAGGGTGCTTAGAAGTCTTGAACAACAACCAAGCAAAGCTAGAGGGATCACGGAATCAAACGGCACCCTATGTCACACCCCCAAAAATCCACACGCGGAGTATCACCACTTGGAGGCGTGACTGACCAGGATCAAGCCACCAATCATATTGAACATAACAAGTAATAAGTAAAATTCAACCACACAATATGAAAGGTGTTTCAAATCTAAGACGTAGTTAAGTGTTTAGCGGAAGCATAATTGTAAAACCCAATGTAAGTATTAAGTACGAAATAAAGTAATGTTTTTAGCATGGCACACACTGCCATGTCCCACAACGACCGCGCCTCCCTGTGCAAGCTCCATGAGTACCTAACGACCTGCAAGGCATGTAACAACGAGTCAACAACAAAGTTGAGCGAGTTCACAGTTGGTTGTTTGGTTATAGTATTCGTTTTCATAAATCATATGTTTGTTTTGTAAAACATGTATCGTATTAATTCGTATTGTGGTCTCCCAGACATGTGTGCGAAGTTTAGCGGGGGCTTCCCATGTGTTACTAGACCGTGTGTATCGACTGCTACGAAAATGTAAGAGGTGCCCTAAGTCAATGTCTATCAGCATTGATCCTTTGCCCATAGTCCATTAGTACACGCCCGTTCAAACGACACGGTGTGAGGTTTGTTAAACCTAATAGCGCTATTAACTAATGACCCGCTCGCCATAGGCCTCGGCGATTAAGTCGATATAAATGAGGGACTTCATGATAGAGGTTTGGTCCAGTGTGTAATCTTGGCATCCTACCCACGGAGGATGGTTGTAGTTACCGTTTAAATCATTAACCCATTCCCAACCCTTGGGAATCCCATGCCTTGGAAAGAGTGTGAACTCACCTTGGTTTGCTCGGTATGCTAAACTATATGCTCACAAGAAATCAGTCAAGTCCTATAGCATGCACGTATTCTCAATCAGTTCAAGTTCGTAAAGTTTCGCTTGCAATCTATGACACAAAGTGTGCTTGGCAGTTAACATCATGTATCACGTAAGCAGTAAATCAATATCATGCAATTCATGCTTCTCATAAATGTCTTTCACAGTTTATTCTAACATGGTTGTTCGTTAACAGTCTTGGTAAGCTTAACAGTGTTAATCAAGATTATCAAAATTAGTATACATAATAAAGTTAACACACTTAATGTAGTTACTGTTTCATATCAAGTTAGATCAAACTTAACAAAGTTATCATACATAATGAGCTTAACATACATAACCTAGTTAACATAACCCAGTTAACATACATAACATACTTGACATACTTAACACAGTTAATACTTAACAGGGTTAACCATCTAACCGATTTAACATACGAGTTACAGAGTTACAGGTCATTAGACGAAGACACTTAGTGGGCGAAATCCCTCATTGGCGAAAACACTATTTTGATGAAATCACTCAGGTGACGAAATCCCAAGTGATTTCGTCGGGCTTGAGGTTTGACGAAAACACCAGGTGTTTTCCTTTGGTCCTTGATTTCGTCGGGTCCTGTGTTTTCATTGGTACTTCATCTTCAACAGCAATCATCAACAACAGTTACGAGTTTCCAAAATCCTAAATAATTCTAACAGTTACATGATCCATCAACAAGAGAGTCATTCAATCAAATTACCGACCTGTACTAAACGGTAACACAGAATCACACAATACTAAATCAACATGATCTTTAAGTATTAAATTGAATCGGATCAGTGGCCTAACAATTGTTTTCGCAACAACAGGTTCATACAAACCAACTCAATCAAACCCATTCACGAACTCATATGACTCTCCAAATCATTGCACTCAAGATCACTAAAATCATCAGATCATTCATGGAAAAGCATAACATACTCACATAACATAAGCATCCAAATCAAACATATGCATACAGATATGTAATCGTGCCTAACTCAAATGGCAGTGCAACTAACCGAGATGAAAGGTCACTAGATTGATCGAACGGGAAGGCTTGGAGACTTGCAGATGCCGTCGCACAGGGAAAAACAATAGGGTTCTAGGGTTGGCGATTAAACTCTCTCGTAATAGTGGAGAACCAAATATTTAACAATAAGTCGTTACTGGGCCGAAGCCCAACTTGATTACACCGGCCACCTTCTTGACGAAAACACGTAGTGTTTTCGCCAAGGGGTGATTTCGCAGGGGGGGTGGGTTTTCGGCTGGGGTGTGATTTCGTGAGAGGTGATTTCGGCTAGGTTCTAACATTTTGTTTCTAAATATACAATAGTATTAATACAAAATATATTATTAACATACCCACGTATAATGCACACCATATATAAATATAGAAACGACATCTTGTGAACAAGTATTAAGTCAAGTAGAAACCTCGAAAACTCGGGTTGTCACATTATCCCCAACTTGAAAGAAATTTCGTCCTGAAATTTAGCACGTGGTTACTGAGGAAGCTAGTTGTGTTGTGTTGTTACGTGGTTTTCCTGGGGTGTCACATCATCCCCCCGTTAGTTTGGAATTTCGTCCCGAAATTCCGCAGTAGCTTCAGTCTCAGTAGTGGTTGCACTGTTTCCGAACAACTGAGGATACTTGAGTTTCATTTGGTCTTCTCGTTCCCAGGTAAACTCTGGGCCACGACGGGAGTTCCAACGAACCCGAACAAGAGGTATTCTGGTGTGCTTGAGGACCTTGACATCCCGGTCCGTGATTTCAACTGGTTCCTCGACGAATCACAACTGATCGTCGATGGTGAGCTCCTTCAAAGGAACTATCAGGGTCTCATCTGACAGACACTTCTTCAGATTTGACACGTGAAAGACGTTGTGAACTCCACCGAGTTCTGCTGGTAGATTCAGTTTGTAGGCCACTTTGCCTATTTTCTCTATGATTTCGAACGGTCTGACATACCGCGGATTGAGTTTGCCTCGTTTGCCAAAACGAACTACACCTTTCCAAGGTGAGACCTTGAGTAGCACTCGATCCCCAACCTGGAACTCGAGTGGTTTCCTGCGCTTATCAGCGTAGCTTTTCTGACGGTCACGAGCTGCCGCCATACGTTGCCGTATCTGAGCAATTCTTTCCGTTGCGTCTACTATAAGTTCTGGACCCGTGATCTGACTATCACCCACCTCTGCCCAACAAAGAGGTGATCGGCATTTATGCCCGTACAATGCCTCAAATGGAGCGGCTTGAATGCTGGTGTGGTAACTGTTATTATACGAAAACTCCACCAAAGGGAGATGTTTTTCCCATCCGTTGCCAAAGTCAATTACACATGCCCTAAGCATGTCTTCGAGGGTTTGAATAGTGCGCTCAGACTGCCCATCCGTCTGAGGGTGATAAGCTGTGCTCATGTCTAATCGAGAGCCAAAAGATTTGTGCATCGCTTGCCACAGTTTTGAAGTAAAACGTGCATCACGATCGGAAATAATGGAGGTTGGCACCCCGTGCCTCGAAACCACTTCCTTTAACTAAATGTCTGCTAAGGTAGAGAACTTGTCTGTTTCCTTGATAGCCAAGAAGTGTGCAGACTTAGTGAGTCAATCCACGATCACCCAAATAGTATCATTCCCACGTTGAGATCTAGGCAGGCCAGTAACGAAATCCATGGAAATTTCCTCCCATTTCCATTATGGTATCTTTGGTTGCTGGAGTAGGCCCGATGGTTTCTGGTATTCTGTCTTGACTCTCGCACAGGTCAAACATTTGCTAACGTAAGTTGCTATATGGGCCTTCATGCTAGGCCACCAATACGTAGTTCTGAGATCGTGGTACATCTTATCCGAACCAGGATGTACCGAGTAACGAGATGTAACACCTGTGCCTCCACGGCCATCAAACAAATACCAAACCAATGAAATATTGTATTTCATACTTGGGATTTGTAAAAATATGTGTATCGTTTGCACATATCGACTCTTGTTCGATTTCAAGCTTTAAATCGCTTTCTGGAGGGTTATACGCGCTCTGATGTGTAGATATAACCAGTTTAATCCAACGAACACTCTGGAAAAGTGAAATAGGCTTAACATACCTTAAATAACCTTTACATAACTTAGTTATAAGTTTTGGAAGGTTTGGTGTGGTGAAATCAAAGTTTAATCGCTTACAGGGACTAAAGTTGACAAACTGCGAAAGTATGCCAATTTGAACTGTAACAGACCTTCCGGAACATGAACATAAGTTAAACATACCATAAATATCCTTTACATAGCTTAGAAATAGGCTTTGAGGTGTTCGGTATGCTAAAATAAACTTTTGTGTCATTCAGGGACTAAAAGCGCCAAAAAGTGCACAAGTTCGCATTTTTACGCATAACTTACGTTCTGAATACATCCGGACATCCAAAAATTTATGTAAGCACTATAATATTTTATTTTAGTGTTCGGCATAAGAAAAATCCATTCGTTTCGTCATTTGGATCGTTTTTCGCGCTTATGCGCATTCCGTCGTAATTAAGCGAACATCGCATTCGTACGGCTAAACGAACCGACATCCGAGATATTTTTGAACACATTTTAAGTTCCCTATACTTTAACTTCATTTTAGAGCTTTGAAATGGGGTTAACGGGCCTTAAACGTGTCAAAAATGGGCTGAATGCATGACAGGGACCAAAAGTGTAAATCTGCCAAACTTGGGCCTAGCGGTGCGCTACACTTATAGCGTAGCGGTGCGCTAGGGGTCTGCTGACCAGATTCAGAGTTTTTAAACAGCAGGCTGCAGCTGTTTGATCCTCCACCACATGTTCCCAATTGCCTAGTCATGATGATAAGAACCATTTTAAGCTTCCATAAGGTTCCGACAAGTGTACGGGTTGGATCATGGCACGTTTTCCATGAAACGATCCTAACGGTTCGGGTATTCCTATAAATACCCAACCCACACAACCTCATTTTGCACAAGAATTCTGATTTGAGAGCTCTAAGTTGAAACCATTGTTTCATACCTGAGTTCTTGGATCGGGATTAGCATTCGGGGACCCTTCGTAAGTATTCTTTCGTTCTTTTCCTTATTTTTACTGCTTTTCGAGTCAGAAAGTCAAACTTTGTTTGACTTTCAGCGTTGACCAGTAATGGTCAATGCGAAGTTCGTTTGAACTTCGCAACGTGAGTGTAATCACGTTGGTCATAGTCCCTTGGGACTATGCCCACTGATTACCACGTTGTCTAGGGTCGTAGGGTAGGCGATCTAATAAATCGCCTATACCTTCGAACCCGACCCAGTTTGGTCGATCATTAGGATCCAACCAAATACATCAGGTGACCATAGTAGGTAGGGAATAACCTTCCGAGGTTATACCCTATGGTCACATCGTTTGAGTAGTTGTATGATAGGTAGTTTATATGCCTTAGGTAAATTACCAGAATACCCTTTTCATTTATAATTGGTAATTAAGCATATGTAACCTAAACTTTTGTCACATAACTGATTATGTAACATATTTAGGCATATAACACTTGTCATAGGACTAGTTAGACGGTCCGAACGCGTTTCACGCGCACGACGCGTTAAAGTAGCATAAGTTACCTTAATGGGTCGCGATGGGTCGAAAGCACTTAGGTTAGTCTCAATGTAGTATGTAGGCCTTGTTAAACCATATCATATGAGTTCCAATACTCATTTGGTTTACCAAGCCTCATTCTATCCGATCTCCCGATTTAAGTCCGGTTTATTTATATAGTTTTAGTTTGCCGACTGATTCCGTGCTCCCTCTAGCTTTGTTTGGTTGTTGTTCAAGACCTCCAAGCATTATCAGGCGAGTACATTATTCCCCTATTTTACTGCTTTCAATTGTTTTGGGGTGACTCATATGTGCTAAATGTTTTCGATGTTATAACGATGGTTTCAAAAACGATTAAGACGATTTATACAAAACTAATAACGATTTCATAAAGTGAACAAACTTGTTGGTTGTAGTTACATAACAAATGACATTCATTAGCAATGATCAAGCCGACCAGTATTAGGTTATGGTACCATAGGATCTGACAAATCCCGTTATTTACTACACCCCTGGTTATGTGTGGGTATGGTAGGTAGCGACTGAATCTGTAATTGTTAACTTACCCTATGGAGGTTTGTTAATACGAAAACGAGAAGCGACGAGTGATGAGTCACGAAGGTTTGAATGTTATTAGCGAGACGACCTTATAAGTAGTTTCACGACCTAAAACGAATTAAACGATTTACGATTGGTTTTCACACGATGTTTTAACGATTGGGTAACGATTGGGTTTCACACGATGTTTTAACGATTGGGTAAACGATTGGCTTCAAAGCGATATACGATATTATTTTGGTTATACATATTACATGATTTACATTTGGGCATGAACATTACTTTGGTGGTTTGGTTTGGATTAAGTGATTAAGTAACAATGCGTGTGGAATATGATACAAGCATGGTGGATACGCCGCTGGTACTTCCTATATATAAGTGTTTGTATGGTATTACATATTGTAGCGTTATTTGAATCATTTCAGTTTGAGACATAGAACATTTTATACAAGTAACATACTTTTCACAAGACATTTATTTACAAACAACTTATCTTATACAAACTCATTTTACATGGTTATTCATTTAATCATGCATTATTCTCTTATTTATACATATCACCTGAACTTATCATTGTTTTTCAAATAATTTACTAAAACAAATGTTTTTGGGTTAAGAGTCATGGCTACGAGGTTTTACAAATTATAACCCGCTTGATTTGAGTTGGTTAATTAAGTTGCAATATTATACTCTTTTCAAAACAAGGTTTTTAAATAAAGTATTGCAACGTCTAAACTAGCCATGATTTCGACACTCCTACAAAACCTATGTACTCGCCAGCATTTCTTTGCTGACCTCGTTTTCACATATGTTTCAGGTATTGTTGAATGATATCGATTGATAAGATGCATGCTCACATAGGACTGGACAAGGCCTTAGTGACTCAATAACAATGATAGACTATGTTTAAATAGTGTATTTAGATTTCAAGACGATGTAATTATTCAATGTTTAATAAAACGAAACACTTTTTGGTATCCATGGTTATGAAACATTAATTCTGTTGCAACACGCCCCGATGTTTCCGCCGCGCTTTGTTGTTTTACGCGGTCGGGGTGTGACAGATAAGATGGTATCAGAGCCAATGGTTATAGGGAATTAGGTTATTAGTAATTAGTAATGCTTTGACCTAGTCTATAACCTTCTTAGGACCCTAACGCGAGTTTACTTGCGTTTAGTCATAAAACAATACCGTCACCTATCCTTAGGCGACGACCACAACAAGAACATATATTTCAAAACCGCTTTGAAAACTAATCATCTATTCTAGGATGATTGATTTCTAGGTTTTGAACCCTCTATTGTAAGGTTTTGAACTCTCTATTATATGGTTTTGAACCTCTTTGAGTTTTCAAAACTTCGTCAAGGTTTTGGGTTTTAAATAATGTGAACACGTGCAAACTGGAAGGGTGAATGCCTGTATTCTGGGTTTTCTGTCTAGGCAAGCACTTCGTATACATCTCATCAGACGCGAGACCAGTTGTGCTTACCTGGGAATTCTTGGGATGAGTGTTCACTTATTAGGCGAGCATGTCTTCGCGATACATTATTTTTGACCCATTTACTTTGATCAGTCACCGTCTCATTTGTTTGCCTTAGGTAACAAACAAATGATCGCAATCTTCATGCGTTATCATTCTGTTTTGATTCTCCAATAATCTTTCACCTGTTTCTCCCTATGCCTTTCTTTTTCTTCAAGAATGTCTCTTCATCACGATGACGCCCAGATATCTGAGCAAGCAGCCAAAATTCGCTCAGCGAATAGGCGAAGTAGCCCTGAAGACTGTTGAATTAGCTACTGCCATGTATCATCTCTAGGATGAAGCCACTCAAGAGTCACCAAGACAGGCAGGACCTAGTCAGGTGACAGCACCATCAGCCAAGAAACCAATCGAGGAATCAAAGACCATGGATGAACGATCCCCTAAGAAGTCAAAGAAGCGAAAGGCTTCTCAGAACTTCGCCATGGTCGCTCACAATGGTAAAGCAGTCCCCAACCAACCAGCTCAACCCCCTGCTAGGTGTGTATGGCTTTTCCTATGATACCTACATCAAGGAACTATGTACCTTACAAACTACTCTTGTGATTTCTCTCTCTCAAATGATTGCTCATGATTCCCTCGAAAATTTTAAGTACTCGTTTCACTCTAAGAAACAAAGTACAGAAAATTAAGTGACATTATGAGTAATCGTGCTTTTCGCACATCTGTGCCTTTAAATCCTTGGTTAGATAACTAAGGGTATTTTCAAATCTCATACCCATTACGTTTTGATTTTTCAACATACACAGTACCAGTATTTCAAAACAATCTTCATGATCTCAAAACATTTCATATAGTTTGAAAACAATTTTTCTAAATGCATTGTCTTTGTTATTTCAAAAACATTGGCCATGTTATCAAAACCAACCTTTCTAATTTCAAAATATTTCATATAGTCTGAAGACAATATTAACACAATACATTTTCTGATCAAGTGCATGATTTCGAAAAGCATCATTCATGTCTTTCAAAAACCTTATACATAATTTCAAAATTCATTTCGCATGATTTTAAAACATTTTTGTAAATATATCTACCTATTACACCTACTTTATGATTTCAAAAAAATATTATATATAAGGTTTCAAAAACGTTAAACACATTTTTCTTAAAAGAACCCCATGCATAGTTTTCAAAAATATTTTCCTCATACATTGACTTAACCTTCAAATTCCGCTTCATATGTCGCCTTGACATATCAGGCATCTCAACTTCATAAGCATTTTACTTCATGTTTTGACTTAAGCACATCCCGTGCAAGATTTCAAAACATCTTCAACTTCTAAAATCCTTATGGGATCTTTTTATCTCCACAATTAGACCCTTGTGGATAATCATCATTCAAATCAGAGTCCTTAATCGGATTCCTTATGTACCTTAATTCGAACACTTCGGTTCCTAGTAATCGAAATCGAATTTTCTTTTTGAATCTTTCTATCTTTATAGTTGGATTCTTGATAACGTTTAAAGTACCAAATGAAATTCACGGAATGGATTCCTAGTGTGCTTTAAATGCATGTACGCAATTTACAAGACAAATTAACGAACAATTTTGTGGTTATATGATATGTGTTTATGTGTTCTCCTCTATGTTTTTGTGTGTTACGATTTTCCAAATCCTCATAGAATCTTTCATATCTTCATATGAGAGATTCATAGTAGGATATTCAAAAGGTACTACCTTAAATCCTTATGGGCTTCTACCTGGTAGTTAAGACCCTTGGGTTATATAGTACCACTCCATGATTCATAAGAGACCCTCTTAGTAGTCTAGTCAAAAAGATTGATTCACAATTTGGTTAGAGAACGACATCTAGTGATGTAGCTGAACAGACTCCTTGATAGTCTATTTAGATCATTTATTGATTTAATTTAAAGGACTCTATGGCGGTCTAGTCACACTCATCACCGGTTTGTTCATTTGGTTTTCCCCTACACACTATAAAATAGACTGTGTGAATTGTGCAAAGAATTGTCTGATTATGGACGCGTACATAATTATGAAATTTAGTGCACAGAAACACAGTAAGATTTATTATGTGTAAGAACCGATAGTGACAACAATAACGAAATGAGAACGATGTAATGGAGGTACGGTGGACGCACCAATGACGCTTCATATACTTGTATATAAGTATCCCTCTTACATTGCAATCATGATGTTATTAAAGATTACTAGAAGTTCAGAACCCTAACCAATATTGTTCGATCTTTTCAACCTCATGTTTTCAAGCTCTCACAAGTTTCCTCTAAATAAATTTCGGGACGAAATTTCCTAAAGTAGGGGAGACTGTAACACCTGTGCCTCCACGGCCATCAAACAAATACCAAACCAATGAAATATTGTATTTCATACTTGGGATTTGTAAAAATATGTGTATCGTTTGCACATATCGACTCTTGTTCGATTTCAAGCTTTAAATCGCTTTCTGGAGGGTTATACGCGCTCTGATGTGTAGATATAACCAGTTTAATCCAACGAACACTCTGGAAAAGTGAAATAGGCTTAACATACCTTAAATAACCTTTACATAACTTAGTTATAAGTTTTGGAAGGTTTGGTGTGGTGAAATCAAAGTTTAATCGCTTACAGGGACTAAAGTTGACAAACTGCGAAAGTATGCCAATTTGAACTGTAACAGACCTTCCGGAACATGAACATAAGTTAAACATACCATAAATATCCTTTACATAGCTTAGAAATAGGCTTTGAGGTGTTCGGTATGCTAAAATAAACTTTTGTGTCATTCAGGGACTAAAAGCGCCAAAAAGTGCACAAGTTCGCATTTTTACGCATAACTTACGTTCTGAATACATCCGGACATCCAAAAATTTATGTAAGCACTATAATATTTTATTTTAGTGTTCGGCATAAGAAAAATCCATTCGTTTCGTCATTTGGATCGTTTTTCGCGCTTATGCGCATTCCGTCGTAATTAAGCGAACATCGCATTCGTACGGCTAAACGAACCGACATCCGAGATATTTTTGAACACATTTTAAGTTCCCTATACTTTAACTTCATTTTAGAGCTTTGAAATGGGGTTAACGGGCCTTAAACGTGTCAAAAATGGGCTGAATGCATGACAGGGACCAAAAGTGTAAATCTGCCAAACTTGGGCCTAGCGGTGCGCTACACTTATAGCGTAGCGGTGCGCTAGGGGTCTGCTGACCAGATTCAGAGTTTTTAAACAGCAGGCTGCAGCTGTTTGATCCTCCACCACATGTTCCCAATTGCCTAGTCATGATGATAAGAACCATTTTAAGCTTCCATAAGGTTCCGACAAGTGTACGGGTTGGATCATGGCACGTTTTCCATGAAACGATCCTAACGGTTCGGGTATTCCTATAAATACCCAACCCACACAACCTCATTGTGCACAAGAATTCTGATTTGAGAGCTCTAAGTTGAAACCATTGTTTCATACCTGAGTTCTTGGATCGGGATTAGCATTCGGGGACCCTTCGTAAGTATTCTTTCGTTCTTTTCCTTATTTTTACTGCTTTTCGAGTCAGAAAGTCAAACTTTGTTTGACTTTCAGCGTTGACCAGTAATGGTCAATGCGAAGTTCGTTTGAACTTCGCAACGTGAGTGTAATCACGTTGGTCATAGTCCCTTGGGACTATGCCCACTGATTACCACGTTGTCTAGGGTCGTAGGGTAGGCGATCTAATAAATCGCCTATACCTTCGAACCCGACCCAGTTTGGTCGATCATTAGGATCCAACCAAATACATCAGGTGACCATAGTAGGTAGGGAATAACCTTCCGAGGTTATACCCTATGGTCACATCGTTTGAGTAGTTGTATGATAGGTAGTTTATATGCCTTAGGTAAATTACCAGAATACCCTTTTCATTTATAATTGGTAATTAAGCATATGTAACCTAAACTTTTGTCACATAACTGATTATGTAACATATTTAGGCATATAACACTTGTCATAGGACTAGTTAGACGGTCCGAACGCGTTTCACGCGCACGACGCGTTAAAGTAGCATAAGTTACCTTAATGGGTCGCGATGGGTCGAAAGCACTTAGGTTAGTCTCAATGTAGTATGTAGGCCTTGTTAAACCATATCATATGAGTTCCAATACTCATTTGGTTTACCAAGCCTCATTCTATCCGATCTCCCGATTTAAGTCCGGTTTATTTATATAGTTTTAGTTTGCCGACTGATTCCGTGCTCCCTCTAGCTTTGTTTGGTTGTTGTTCAAGACCTCCAAGCATTATCAGGCGAGTACATTATTCCCCTATTTTACTGCTTTCAATTGTTTTGGGGTGACTCATATGTGCTAAATGTTTTCGATGTTATAACGATGGTTTCAAAAACGATTAAGACGATTTATACAAAACTAATAACGATTTCATAAAGTGAACAAACTTGTTGGTTGTAGTTACATAACAAATGACATTCATTAGCAATGATCAAGCCGACCAGTATTAGGTTATGGTACCATAGGATCTGACAAATCCCGTTATTTACTACACCCCTGGTTATGTGTGGGTATGGTAGGTAGCGACTGAATCTGTAATTGTTAACTTACCCTATGGAGGTTTGTTAATACGAAAACGAGAAGCGACGAGTGATGAGTCACGAAGGTTTGAATGTTATTAGCGAGACGACCTTATAAGTAGTTTCACGACCTAAAACGAATTAAACGATTTACGATTGGTTTTCACACGATGTTTTAACGATTGGGTAACGATTGGGTTTCACACGATGTTTTAACGATTGGGTAAACGATTGGCTTCAAAGCGATATACGATATTATTTTGGTTATACATATTACATGATTTACATTTGGGCATGAACATTACTTTGGTGGTTTGGTTTGGATTAAGTGATTAAGTAACAATGCGTGTGGAATATGATACAAGCATGGTGGATACGCCGCTGGTACTTCCTATATATAAGTGTTTGTATGGTATTACATATTGTAGCGTTATTTGAATCATTTCAGTTTGAGACATAGAACATTTTATACAAGTAACATACTTTTCACAAGACATTTATTTACAAACAACTTATCTTATACAAACTCATTTTACATGGTTATTCATTTAATCATGCATTATTCTCTTATTTATACATATCACCTGAACTTATCATTGTTTTTCAAATAATTTACTAAAACAAATGTTTTTGGGTTAAGAGTCATGGCTACGAGGTTTTACAAATTATAACCCGCTTGATTTGAGTTGGTTAATTAAGTTGCAATATTATACTCTTTTCAAAACAAGGTTTTTAAATAAAGTATTGCAACGTCTAAACTAGCCATGATTTCGACACTCCTACAAAACCTATGTACTCGCCAGCATTTCTTTGCTGACCTCGTTTTCACATATGTTTCAGGTATTGTTGAATGATATCGATTGATAAGATGCATGCTCACATAGGACTGGACAAGGCCTTAGTGACTCAATAACAATGATAGACTATGTTTAAATAGTGTATTTAGATTTCAAGACGATGTAATTATTCAATGTTTAATAAAACGAAACACTTTTTGGTATCCATGGTTATGAAACATTAATTCTGTTGCAACACGCCCCGATGTTTCCGCCGCGCTTTGTTGTTTTACGCGGTCGGGGTGTGACACGAGACTTATGTGCTTCATCCATCACAAGCTCGCGTAAGTTGCCATAGAGCGGGACCCAAATGCATCCTGTTACATAGTAGGCGCCGTCTTCCCTTTGTTCTAACCGCTGCTTTGAGCCGCGTAAGGCTTCAGCCCTGACGTTTTCTGATTTCAATGCTTCTACCTGAGCATCTCGTATCTGTGCAGGAAGACTAGACTGGATGGTAAGTTGCAATGCTCGCACACGCCTAGGTGTAGTATCTTTTCAACTGAGGGCGTCGGCCACAACATTGGCCTTGCCTGGATGGTACTTGATGGCACATTCGTAATCATTCAATAACTCGACCCAGCGACGTTGTCTCATGTTCAATTCCTTTTTCTTGAAGATATGCTTGAGACTCCTGTGATCGGTGTAGATAGTGCACTTGGTACCGTACAGGTAATGTCTCCATATCTTAAGCGCGAAAATAACGGCTCCCAGCTCCAAGTCGTGTGTAGTGTAATTTCTTTCATGAACTTTAAGTTGACGTGACGCATAAGCAATGACCTTGTCACGTTGCATCAACACACATCCAAGACCCTGAATGGATGCGTCGTAATAGACCACAAAATCGTCTGTGCCCTCTGGCAATGAGAGAATAGGTGCGCTGCAGAGCCTATCCTTTAAGTGCTGAAACGCTGATTCCTGAGCATTACCCCAACGATAGGTGACCCCCTTCTGGGTCAGTAGAGTAAGCGGCTGCGCAATCTTCGAGCAGTCTTTGATGAACCTTCTGTAGTAGCTCGCCAAACCCAAGAACTGGCAGATTTCTGTTGGTATACGCGGTGCAGGTCAGTTCTTAATCGAGTCTACCTTGGATGGATCAACATGAATCCCATCCTTGTTTACCACGTGGCCTAAGAAATGGACTTCCTGAAGCCAGAAGTCGCATTTGGAAAACTTAGCATACAACTGTTTTGTTCGAAGAAGTTCTAAGATAAGCCGTAGATGCTGCTCGTGTTCCTCCTGACTCTTAGAGTAGATCAGAATGTCGTCGATGAAGACAATAACAAATTTGTCCAAGTAAGGCTTGTCACACCCCGACCACGTAGGACAACCAAACGTGGCGGAAAACCTCGGGGAGTGTTGTAACAGAATCATTGTTTCATAACACATGGAAATTGAATATTGTTTTATTGATTAAAGTAGTTACAATGTCTTGACAAACAAAGAAACATAAAATAAATAACTAGTCTTGCTTCTTTTATTGTCGCTAAGGCCCAAGTCCGCCTAAGTGTATCCTGACAAGCCCTATGCATCATATCCTGAAAACACATGTGAAAATAGGTACGTCAGCATAAAAATGCCGGCGAGTACATAGGTTTTGTGAAAATAAGATTCATGACTTCTGTTTAAGAAAATGTTTAGTCATGAACCTTGTAATTTGCTTTGTCTTTGTAAATCATTTGAAAAACAATAAGTTCAGATGATACGTATAAATAAGAGAATAATGCATGGTTAAATGAATAACCATGTAAGATGAGTTTGTATAAGATTAGTTGTTTGTAAAACAATGTATTGTGAAAAGTATGTTATTTGTATAAAAAGTTATATGTCTAAATTGAAATGATTTAAATAACGCTACGATATGTAATACCATACAATCACTTATATATAGGAAGTACCAGCGGCGTATCCACCATGCTTGTATCATATTACACATGCCTCGTTAATTAAATCACTTACTCAAACCAAACCAAACAATGTAAGATGTCTATGTTTAAACCAATTGTCAAAATTCCTTGTATAAACCATGTCAAATATTGATAGTCCAAAAGCAGTCAAGTAATGTGTAACAAATGTTATGTTTTGTAAAATATATGCATGCTATACTTGGTTTAAATCAAAGTTATGTTTTGTAAAATATATGCATGCTATACTGATATAGACATTTATGCGGCATTGTGAAAATTCATACATCCAAGCCTTGAGACAGTCGGATAACTATGTAAAAGTGAGTTATCAAAAGAATATATATTCGGATTCGGTCATTCCTTTCATCCCCACCTACCCGGGATGTCCGGAATGGGATTTGTCAAGTCCTATGGTACCACTACCTACTACCGAGCGGCATGATCGGTGTTAATGAATGTATAGTATAGTTTAAACAAACCAAATGTCATACCAAAATGTAAGCATGTTTTATAAAGATAATGTACCTAGTATGCTAGAGTAAACATACAAGGTAGAGCTGTAAAACAATGTGTCCATATGTTACTGGAACATATGCAACAGAGATGCAGTATAAAACTGTGACACTTCGGGTTTTCCCCGAACCAACTGTCGTCTTTAAATGAATGTATGTGCGTATATATATAATATTAAATGAGAACTTGTTATTTATTGTTGTGCATTATGTGATCTTTTGATTGTGTCGTGTGTATTATGTATGTATATATATATATATATATAAGTGTGAACCGAACCGAACCCGACTCGAGACCACCCGGTCTCGAGTAAACAAGTAACGATATGGGCCGGTTGGGCCGTAACCTTAGCCCACCCGGAAACCCCCCCTTACCCACTCGAGATATATAACCGGCCACCCTCACAACTTGCACCATTTTGGCAACACCACTCCCACACTCTCTCACCTCACACACTCTCCCTCTCTCTCTCTCACTAAAACCCTAAAACCCTAAGGTCATAACATCAAACTCACCTCCTCTCCTCTCCCTCTCTCGGATCAAACCGGAAACAACAACAAGGAGCTCTCGGATCATCTCGGATCATCCCGGTTCAAGCTCATTGTCATCACTCGGAAACTCCCTTCACCAATCTTCCATACCTTCACACTTTTGACTACTAATCGGTTAGTATTTTAAGTGTTTACTATGATTTTGGTGCATTATGGTTGATAGCATGATAAGGATAATGTGTTTTAGCTTGAATGTGAAGATTAATATGATATGCCTCCTCTCATGATATGATAACATGAATAATGATCCTTGATACTATGAATATGTTATGAACATGTTATGAATAATGATTGTGTTAACCGATGATTGTATGATTATGATTGTTTAAAGATGTTGTTTAGAATGATGATATTTCTTGCCATATTGATATGAAACTTGTTAAGACTTGTTACTTGAATATTAGCTGTGAATTGGCTTGAATAAATGATATACAAAACCACAAATACCGAGTGTTTGTTGATGATGTCTAAATCGGTAATAATGTGCTAGATATAGGGCCGATATTGATGACTAAATGGTATTTTGTTTTGGGTGAACATGATTGCAAATGAAGAACAATATGAATGTGTAGGATAAACATATTGAATGTGTATGAGTATTGGATGAACTGCTTGAATACATGATGAACATATTAAGAACAGTTTGAAGATCATGAAAATATTTGAAAATGCTGTGTTTTGATCTGTTTTGGTGAGAATTAGACAATAAAACATGTTTATTGGAGATAGTACACACTTTGCATGAAATCTCAATTCTATTGGATAGTACTGTTGGAACAGGTTCTAGAAGGATTCTTGTGCACGTATCCGAGGTTGCGACTCGCAACCCCCGGTTGCGACTCGCAACCAAAGCTTGACAACTCGAAACCACGGCGGTTGCGACTCGTAACCGGATCACGACAACTCGAAACCTCCGGTTGCGACTCGTAACCAAGACATGACCAGTCGAAATACCGGTTGCGACTCGCAACCAAGACGTGATAAGCCGCAACCTCTGGTTGCGACTCGCAACTGAGTGTCCTGGTCTCGACTGGGCTGTTAGTTATTGGGCCTAAGTGTATTCACTGTACATGCTTGTTACTGTTTAGTTGGGCTACGTGTTGACTATTAACTGTTGCTGTAATTATATGTTGAGCATGCTATGTGTTAGTTATGTGTAGATTATACGTGAATACTTGTACCCCAACTTGACCTATATTGGTAACCATGCTAGGACGTGGTGACCAACGTGATCAACCGGGTAATTAATCTACCGAGCAACCCAAGGTGAGTTCACAACCTAAAGCATGTATTCCCGGTGGTTTGGGAAACGGAACTAAAACAACACTATCCCCTTATAAGGGATACAACTTACTTTTCTTCCCTTGTTATTGGGAACCTTTTAGTTAATTACTGTTTATACGGATTGCAACCAACGGCACTAAACGAAACTCTATCACTTAAAGTCCCTACTACTTAATACCGATTAGTCGCCGGGGCCAGGCGAACGGGTTATTAGTTGATAGCGCTATTTAGGTCTTACCAACCTCACACCGTGCCAAGGTATGGGATCGGTCGTGAACTAATGTACTCAGGCATCCGTCAATGATGATAGAACATTGACATCGGGGCACTTTCTTGCGGATACGCAACGGTCACCTAGTGTTCGGTATTGGAAAAACAGTTTAGTTGCTAACTTTTGGGGCAGCTCCCCATGGCATGTATAAACGGATAAATTAACTGGTGAAACAAGTTTTTGGTAATTAAAACTGGACAACTAGTGAACTCACTCAGCATTATTGTTGACCCCTTACTGCATGCTTTGCAGGTAACCAGTGACTGTGGAGCTGCTGCTTGGGAAGTGTAGTGGTCGTGTAAACCCGCGTGTTGGGTTCTAAATAATTTGAACCATGAACCTTATTTAAACTATTTTATCTATGCTTCCGCTACTTACTTAATTGATATTTGAACTTAAACATTTGAACTTTAAACTATGGTGTTTACTAACCATTATGGTTGGTGATCATCCTCGCTATTATCCAATGCTCAGTATAATTGGTGGCTGGATCCTGGTCGGTCACGCCCTCAAGCGGACGGTACTCCGCAGGTGGAATTTGGGGGTGTGACAGATTGGTATCAGAGCCATTGGTTATAGTGAACTTGGTTTTAAAAAGGGAAGTCTTTTTGAGAAAAACCAGACTATAACCCGTGACTCGTGACGACACTACACTCCAAGGGCAAGACTCGACATACTAGACCTCGTAGCTCGGACTTGTGTTTACTTGCTTGTTTATCTTATATTGACTGCTCTACTATACATACTAGTGTGCCTGATTAGATAGATACACGTTTCTCTTCTACCTCATTCTCGCTACGTTACGACATCACACTCATACTGTGTTTTCTGGTTATGAAGACAATGAGTGGACGCGGAAGAGGAAGCGTTAACATGACTCAGGCTCAATTCGCCAACTTGCTCAACACGGTGGCTGCAGCTTTCGCAGCTCACCCTGGAGGTAAACTCGTTGCTATTGGATGTTTAGATCCTACCCCCACGTCGTCTTTTCACCTCTAAAACCTATTCGCTACATTTCTCACAACAGGTCAGCCTGCGCCTGCGCAACCACGTGTTTGCACTTTCAAAACCTTCATGGATGGCAAGCCTCTCCCTTTCAACGGCACTGAGGGTGCCATAGGCCTCCTGCACTGGATTGAAAAGGCCGAAGCTGTCTTTGCCGTCTGCGAGTGTCCCCCTGCTAACTGGGTTAAGTACGCAACTGGTACGCTTGAAGGAAATGCGCTCTCATGGTGGAAAGCACAGATTCAGATGCTTGGTCTGGAAACTGCTAATGCTACGGCATGGGAAGATTTCAAGGACATGATCAAAGAGGAATACTGTCACAGGGATGACATCCACAAGCTCGAGAACGAGTACTATGCGCTCAAGATGGTTGGATCAGAGATTGAGACCTACACCAAGCAGTCCAACGACTATGCTGCACTTTGCCCAAACATGTCCCAACCTATGTACCGAAGGATTGAATTGTACATCAAAGGCTTGGTCCCCGAAATCAGAAGTCATGTGACCTCAGCCAACCTCAATACCATACAGCCTGTGGTTCGTCTTGCTCACAAACTCACCAACCAGGCTGTGGAAGAGGGCAAGCTGCCCCCGAGGATCGGTGCTACTGCTGGAACTTCTGGCGATAACAAGCGGAAGTGGGATGGAAGCCAGGGAAAGGATGCTAACCCCACTCAGGCCCCAGTTCAACAAAGGAAGACTGAGAACAACAAGGGCCCTCAGCAACAGGGTGGCTATCGAGGAAACCACCCTAAGTGTAACAAATGTAACCGACATCACAGTGGGCCGTGTGGAAAAGGTCAGTGTCAGCGATGCAACAAGATGGGGCATGAAGCCAAAGACTGCCGAAGCCAGTTCCCTGCTAGGCAGAATCAGCAACAGCAGCAACAAGGAAACAACCGTGGATGCTTCAAGTGTGGAGCAATGGGGCACATGCGAAAGGATTGCCCTGAACTGAATCAAAACAACAACAATCAGGGTGCTGGGAACAATAACAACAATGCTGGAAATGGTGCTAGAGGAAAAGCTTTTGTGATTGGAGCTGGGGAAGCAAGGAATGACCCCAACGTTGTGGCGGGTAAGTTCCTACTTAATGATCGTTATGTTTCCATGCTATTTGATTCCGGAGCAGATGCTAGTTATGTATCCCTACGTATTAGTAAGAAACTTAAGCTCGCTCTTACGCCGCTGAGCTCTAAGTACACCGTTGAAATAGCTAATGGTAGAAACCTCGAGGCCTCACACATAATTCGTAACTGCAAATTAGAGTTGTCTGGTCAGACCTTCCGTATCAATCTTTTCCCCATCATTCTTGGAAGCTTCGACGTCATTATTGGTATGGATTGGTTATCCAAACATCGAGCTGAAATCCTCTGCCAAGAGAAAGCTATTCGTATTCCCCGTCCCCCTGGCGAACCTCTTATAGTTCAAGGCGACAAGAGCGGAGAAGTCACAGGCATCATTTCATTCTTAAAGGCCCAGAAGTACCTACGAAAAGGGCACACCGCTATCTTAGCACTCATTACCGACACACAGAAAATGGAAAACAGGATTGATGATTTTCCCGTTGTACGTGACTATCCCGAGGTATTCCCGGAGGAACTACCTGGACTCCCTCCTCACCGTCAGGTCGAATTTCAAATCGAGCTAGCTCCCGGAGCAGCGCCTATAGCTCGTGCACCTTATCGATTAGCCCCCGCGGAGCTCAAGGAGCTTTCTGCTCAACTACAAGAACTTTTGGACAAAGGTTTTATCCGTCCTAGTTCATCACCCTGGGGAGCCCCGGTGCTCTTCGTCAAAAAGAAAGATGGCTCATTCCGAATGTGCATCGACTACCGCGAACTTAACAAGGTTACCATCAAGAACCGTTATCCACTTCCCCGTATCGACGACCTGTTCGACCAGCTGCAAGGGTCGAGCTATTATTCCAAGATCGATCTGCGATCGGGTTATCACCAGCTGAGAGTCCGCGATGAGGACATCTCTAAGACTGCTTTCAGAACCCGCTATGGTCACTACGAATTCCTTGTTATGCCTTTCGGTATGACCAACGCACCTGCAATCTTCATGGATCTCATGAACCGAGTATGCAAACCCTACCTCGACAAGTTCGTAATCGTATTCATCGACGACATCCTGATCTACTCGAAGAGCCAAGAGGAGCATGAACAACACCTACGTCTTATTCTCGAACTTCTTCGCAATGAGCAACTGTACGCCAAGTTCTCGAAATGTGATTTCTGGCTCAGAGAAGTCCATTTCCTTGGGCACGTCGTCAATCAAGAAGGGATTCATGTTGACCCCGCTAAGATTGAGTCCATTAAGAACTGGCCCGTACCTAAGACTCCGACCGAAGTTCGCCAATTCTTGGGATTGGCGGGATACTATCGAAGATTTATCAAGGGATTCTCTAAGATCGCTCAACCACTTACGACACTCACTCAGAAGGGTGTTGCTTACAAATGGGGTAATGCTCAGGAATCTGCCTTCCAGGAACTGAAAAAGAACCTTTGTAGTGCCCCTATCCTCTCCTTACCCGAAGGTACCGACGACTTCGTCGTCTACTGCGACGCTTCTATTCAAGGACTTGGCTGCGTATTGATGCAACGCGAGAAAGTTATTGCTTATGCCTCGCGACAACTCAAGGTCCACGAACGGAACTACACGACGCATGACTTAGAATTTGGAGCTGTGGTCTTCGCGCTCAAGCTTTGGAGACACTACTTGTACGGCACCAAGTGCACGATTTACACTGATCACAAGAGTCTCCAGCACATAATGGGACAAAAGGAGTTGAATATGCGGCAACGCCGATGGGTCGAACTCCTAAACGACTACGAGTGTGCAATCAAATATCACCCAGGCAAGGCTAATGTGGTAGCTGATGCCCTCAGCAGAAAGGAGACCAAACCCAAGCGTGTTCGTGCCTTACAGCTCACCATCCACTCGAACCTCCCTAACCAAATTCGAAATGCTCAGGTTGAAGCCTTGAAAGCCGAGAACATCAGGGCTGAGTCCCTGCGAGGATCGAGACAACGATTGGAACAAAAAGAAGACGGTGCTTTCTACGTAGCCGGACGCATATGGGTTCCGCTTTATGGGAATTTACGTGACCTTGTGATGGATGAAGCTCACAAGTCCCGTTACTCAGTACATCCAGGGTCAGATAAGATGTACCACGACTTGAGGGCTACCTACTGGTGGCCTGGCATGAAAGCCCACATAGCAACGTATGTCAGAAAATGTTTGACTTGTGCAAGGGTTAAGGCTGAGTATCAGAAACCATCAGGCCTACTCCAACAGCCGGAGATCCCGCAATGGAAATGGGAGCAGATTTCCATGGATTTTGTTACCGGCCTGCCTAGGTCACAACGAGGAAATGACACCATTTGGGTAATAGTGGATCGCTTAACTAAGTCTGCACACTTCTTAGCTATTAAAGAAACAGACAAGTTCTCTACCCTAGCAGAGGTATACTTAAAAGAAGTGGTCTCGAAGCACGGAGTGCCTACCTCTATTATTTCTGATCGAGACGCGCGTTTTACTTCTGAGTTGTGGCAAGCCATGCACAAATCTTTTGGCTCACGTTTAGACATGAGCACCGCTTATCACCCGCAAACGGATGGGCAGTCTGAACGCACCATCCAAACCCTCGAAGACATGCTTAGGGCATGTGTGATCGATTTTGGCAAGAATTGGGAGAAGCACCTACCGTTGGTGGAATTCTCCTACAACAACAGCTACCACACCAGCATTCAGGCAGCACCCTTTGAGGCATTGTACGGCCGTAAATGTCGATCGCCTCTCTGCTGGGCTGAAGTTGGTGACAGCCAAATCACAGGCCCGGAACATGTAGTCGACACCACAGAAAAGATCGCCCAGATTAGGCAACGCATGGCGGCAGCTCGTGACCGTCAAAAGTACTACGCTGATAAAGATAGGAAACCACAAGAGTTCCAGGTTGGTGAACGGGCTCTACTTAAGGTCTCACCCTGGAAGGGTGTGGTTCGTTTTGGAAAACGGGGCAAGCTTAATCCCAGATATGTCGGACCCTTTGAAGTTACCGAAAAGATCGGCACGGCCGCTTACAGATTGAATCTGCCTGAAGAACTGAGTGCTGTGCACAATGTCTTCCACGTGTCTAATCTGAAGAAGTGTCTATCAGATGAAACACTCGTCATTCCTTACAAGGAACTTACTATCGACGAACAGCTACACTTTACTGAGGAACCCGTTGAGATCACGGATCGTGAGATCAAAACCCTCAAACGTAGCCAGATACCCCTCGTGCGAGTTCGTTGGAACTCACGCCGTGGCCCAGAGTTTACCTGGGAGCGGGAAGACCAGATGAAGCGCAAGTATCCCCAGCTGTTCCCAAATGAAACCCCCAGCACTGAAGCTACAACTGAATTTCGGGACGAAATTCCAAACTAACGGGGGGATGATGTGACACCCCGTTGAAACGCTCTCACTTTTACTAGCTTGTCAGTGGCTGCTTTAACTTTCGGGACGAAAGTTCTTAAAACTTGGGGATAATGTGACACTTCGGGTTTTCCCCGAACCAACTGTCGTCTTTAAATGAATGTATGTGCGTATATATATAATATTAAATGAGAACTTGTTATTTATTGTTGTGCATTATGTGATCTTTTGATTGTGTCGTGTGTATTATGTATGTATATATATATATATATAAGTGTGAACCGAACCGAACCCGACTCGAGACCACCCGGTCTCGAGTAAACAAGTAACGATATGGGCCGGTTGGGCCGTAACCTTAGCCCACCCGGAAACCCCCCCTTACCCACTCGAGATATATAACCGGCCACCCTCACAACTTGCACCATTTTGGCAACACCACTCCCACACTCTCTCACCTCACACACTCTCCCTCTCTCTCTCTCACTAAAACCCTAAAACCCTAAGGTCATAACATCAAACTCACCTCCTCTCCTCTCCCTCTCTCGGATCAAACCGGAAACAACAACAAGGAGCTCTCGGATCATCTCGGATCATCCCGGTTCAAGCTCATTGTCATCACTCGGAAACTCCCTTCACCAATCTTCCATACCTTCACACTTTTGACTACTAATCGGTTAGTATTTTAAGTGTTTACTATGATTTTGGTGCATTATGGTTGATAGCATGATAAGGATAATGTGTTTTAGCTTGAATGTGAAGATTAATATGATATGCCTCCTCTCATGATATGATAACATGAATAATGATCCTTGATACTATGAATATGTTATGAACATGTTATGAATAATGATTGTGTTAACCGATGATTGTATGATTATGATTGTTTAAAGATGTTGTTTAGAATGATGATATTTCTTGCCATATTGATATGAAACTTGTTAAGACTTGTTACTTGAATATTAGCTGTGAATTGGCTTGAATAAATGATATACAAAACCACAAATACCGAGTGTTTGTTGATGATGTCTAAATCGGTAATAATGTGCTAGATATAGGGCCGATATTGATGACTAAATGGTATTTTGTTTTGGGTGAACATGATTGCAAATGAAGAACAATATGAATGTGTAGGATAAACATATTGAATGTGTATGAGTATTGGATGAACTGCTTGAATACATGATGAACATATTAAGAACAGTTTGAAGATCATGAAAATATTTGAAAATGCTGTGTTTTGATCTGTTTTGGTGAGAATTAGACAATAAAACATGTTTATTGGAGATAGTACACACTTTGCATGAAATCTCAATTCTATTGGATAGTACTGTTGGAACAGGTTCTAGAAGGATTCTTGTGCACGTATCCGAGGTTGCGACTCGCAACCCCCGGTTGCGACTCGCAACCAAAGCTTGACAACTCGAAACCACGGCGGTTGCGACTCGTAACCGGATCACGACAACTCGAAACCTCCGGTTGCGACTCGTAACCAAGACATGACCAGTCGAAATACCGGTTGCGACTCGCAACCAAGACGTGATAAGCCGCAACCTCTGGTTGCGACTCGCAACTGAGTGTCCTGGTCTCGACTGGGCTGTTAGTTATTGGGCCTAAGTGTATTCACTGTACATGCTTGTTACTGTTTAGTTGGGCTACGTGTTGACTATTAACTGTTGCTGTAATTATATGTTGAGCATGCTATGTGTTAGTTATGTGTAGATTATACGTGAATACTTGTACCCCAACTTGACCTATATTGGTAACCATGCTAGGACGTGGTGACCAACGTGATCAACCGGGTAATTAATCTACCGAGCAACCCAAGGTGAGTTCACAACCTAAAGCATGTATTCCCGGTGGTTTGGGAAACGAAACTAAAACAACACTATCCCCTTATAAGGGATACAACTTACTTTTCTTCCCTTGTTATTGGGAACCTTTTAGTTAATTACTGTTTATACGGATTGCAACCAACGGCACTAAACGAAACTCTATCACTTAAAGTCCCTACTACTTAATACCGATTAGTCGCCGGGGCCAGGCGAACGGGTTATTAGTTGATAGCGCTATTTAGGTCTTACCAACCTCACACCGTGCCAAGGTATGGGATCGGTCGTGAACTAATGTACTCAGGCATCCGTCAATGATGATAGAACATTGACATCGGGGCACTTTCTTGCGGATACGCAACGGTCACCTAGTGTTCGGTATTGGAAAAACAGTTTAGTTGCTAACTTTTGGGGCAGCTCCCCATGGCATGTATAAACGGATAAATTAACTGGTGAAACAAGTTTTTGGTAATTAAAACTGGACAACTAGTGAACTCACTCAGCATTATTGTTGACCCCTTACTGCATGCTTTGCAGGTAACCAGTGACTGTGGAGCTGCTGCTTGGGAAGTGTAGTGGTCGTGTAAACCCGCGTGTTGGGTTCTAAATAATTTGAACCATGAACCTTATTTAAACTATTTTATCTATGCTTCCGCTACTTACTTAATTGATATTTGAACTTAAACATTTGAACTTTAAACTATGGTGTTTACTAACCATTATGGTTGGTGATCATCCTCGCTATTATCCAATGCTCAGTATAATTGGTGGCTGGATCCTGGTCGGTCACGCCCTCAAGCGGACGGTACTCCGCAGGTGGAATTTGGGGGTGTGACAAAAACAATGTACTAAGTATGCAAAGTCATCATACAAAGCAGAAAAGTCATGTAAAACAATGTACTAAGTATGCAAAGTCATCATACAAAGCAGAAAAGTCATGTAAAACAATGTACTAAGTATGCAAAGTCATCATACAAAGCATAAAACACCATGAAATCATGTACTATAAATGTACTATTGAACATAGCAAGTATATGATGTGAAAACAGGAAAGCAGGAAAGTAACAAGTAGGCACATGTGTTCCACCCCAAAACCTTTGGAAAACAGTAAAAGAGGGGTTCTATGTACTCACTTGAGATTGCTCAGAAGTCCTTGAGTAACAACCAAACAATGCTAGAGATCACGGAAATCAAACGGCACCTAGTATAGGTAACTATGTTAATAAACCGGACCTATATCGGAAGACTGGGTAGCATGAGGGTTTGTAAACCAAATGAGTGTAGGAACTCATGTGATATGGTTTAACAAAGCCTACATACTAAATGAAACTTAACCTAAGTGTTTACGACCCATTACGACCCGTTTAGGTAGCTTATGCTACTTTAACGCGTCGTTCGCGTGAAACGCGTTCGGACCGCCTAACTAGTCCTATGACAAGTGCTATATGCCTAAACATGTTACATAATTAGTTATGTGACAAAAGTTTAGGTTACATATGCTTAATTACCAATTATACATGAAAAGGGTATTATGGTAATTTACCTAAGGCATATAAACTACCTATCATACAACTACTTAAATGATGTGACCATAAGGTATAACCTCGGAAGGTTATTCCCTATAAACTATGGTCACCTAATGTATTTGGTCGGATCCTAATGATCGACCAAACTGGGTCGGGTTCGAAGGTATAAGCGATTTATTAGATCGCTTACCCTACAACCCTAGACAACGTGGTAATCAATAGGCATAGTCCCAAGGGACTATAACCAACGTGATTACAATCACGTTGCGAAGTTCAAACGAACTTCGCATTGACCATAAGCTGGTCAACGCTGAAAGTCAAACAAAGTTTGACTTTCTGACTCTAAAAGCAATAAAATAAAGAAAAGAACGAAAGAATACTTACGAAGGGTCCCCGAATGCTAATCCAGATTCAAGAATCTCAGGTATGAAACAATGGTTTCAACTTAGAGATCCTCAAATCAGAATTCTAGTGAGTTTAGCAATCGGGGTGGATGGGTATTTATAGGAATACCCGAACCGTTAGGATCGTTTCATGGAAACCGTGCTTTAATCGCATCCGTACAAGTGTCGGAACCTTATGGTGACTAAAAAATGGTTCTTATCAGCTGACTAAGCATGTGTGAGTGTGTGGTTGTGGATCAATCAGCTGCAAACAGGCTGTAAAATACTCTGCATCTGGTCTGGAGACCCCCTACGCATCGTAGGGCAAAAGTGCATGCGCATCGTAGGGCACAAGTTTGGCAGAATTACCATTTTAGTCCCTGTCATGCATTCAGCCCATTTTCGACACGTTTAAGGCCCGTTAACCCCATTTCAAAGCTCTAAAATGAAGTTAAAGTATAGGGAACTTAAAATGTGCTCAAAAATATCTCGGATGTTGGTTCGTTTAGCCGTACGATTGCGTTGTTTGGTTAATTACGACGGAATGCGCATAAGCGTTAAAAACGATCCAAATGATGCGATGAATGGATTTTTCTTATGGAGAACACTAAAACATAATATAGTCATGCTTACATAAATTTTTGGATGTCCGGACGTATTCAGAACGTAAGTTATGCGTAAAAATGCAAACTTATGCACTTTTTGACACTTTTAGTCCCTGAATGACCCAAAAGTTTATTTTAGCACACCGAACACCTCAAAGCCTATTTCTAAGCTATGTAAAGGATATTTATGGTATGTTTAACTTATGGTCATGTTCCAGAATGTCCGTTACAGTTCAAATTGGCATACTTTCGCAGTTTGTCAACTTTAGTCCTTGTAAGCGATTTAACTTGATTTTGCCATACCAAAGCCTTCAAAACTTATTTCTAAGTTATGTAAAGGTTATTTAAGGTATGTTAAGCCTATGTAACTATTCTGGAGTGTTTGTTGCATTAAACTGGTTATATTTACGCATCGGTGCGCGTATAACCTTCCAGAAAGCGATTTAGAGTTTGAAATTGAACAAGAATTGATATGTGCAAATGATACACATATTTTTACAAATCCCAAGTATGAAATGCACCATTTCATTGGTTTGGTATTTGTTTGATGGTCGTGGAGGCTCAGGTGTTACAAGGCTTGCACACTCTGTTCATAAGATCCATGAAGACTGCAGGTGCGTTTGTTAACCCGAATGGCATAACTAGAAACTCGTAGTGGCCGTAGCGAGTTCTGAATGCTGTTTTGGAGACGTCCTCGTCCCGGACTCTCAGTTGATGGTAGCCTGACCTCAGATCAATCTTTGAATAGTAGCTCGATCCTTGCAGCTGATCGAACAAGTCATCAATACGTGGAAGAGGATAGCGATTCTTCACGGTCACCTTGTTTAGTTCCCGGTAATCTATGCACATACGAAAGGTACCGACTTTCTTCTTCACAAATAACACTGGAGCTCCCCAAGGCGAAGAGCTAGGCCGAATGAAACCCTTACCCAAGAGTTCTTGTAGTTGTGTAGATAGTTCTTCCAGTTCTGATGGAGCTAAGCGATATGGTGCACGAGCTATTGGCGCTGCTCCAGGAGCTAGCTCGATTTGGAATTCGACCTGGCGATGAGGCGGTAGCCCAGGTAAATCTTCAGGAAACACTTGAGGAAAATCGTGTACAACTGGAATATCTTCTAATCTCTTCTCTTTCGTCGATGCATCAGTAACAAGTGCTAAAATAGCGGTGTGACCCTTTCGCAAACACTTCTGGGCCTTAAGAAAGGAGATGATGCCCACCACAGCACCACTCTTGTCGCCTTGAATTTCGAGAGGTTCATTACCAGAACGGGGAATACGAACGATCTTCTCTTTGCATAGGATCTCTGCTTGCTGTTGGGATAACCAATCCATCCCAATGACGATGTCGAAACTACCCAGAACTATAGGAATGAGATCGATAGAGAAGGTCTGACCAGCGAGGACAAGATTACAACCCTGAACTATGTGTGTGGCCTCTAGACTTTTACCATTAGCTAACTCTACGACATGCTTGGTGTTCAAAAGTGTTGGTGTGCGCTTGAGCATTTGACTAACTTTCAGAGACATATAACTGGTATCCGCACCCGAATCAAATAATACAGTAACATAAAAGTCATCGAGAAGGAACTAACCCATCACCACATTAGGATCATTCCTTGCTTCACCCTGCCCCAGCACGAACACTCGACCCCTGGCACCATTGTTTCCATCACTGTTTCCCCCGTTGTTGTTCCCATTGCCCTGATTATTGTTGTTGTTGTTGTTCGGATATTGATTTAACTGGGGGCAGTCCCGCTTGAAGTGGCCTTCAGCACCACACTGAAAGCATCCCCTGTTACCTCGCTGTTGCCGCTACTGGTTCTGTGGAGCGGGTGGTTGTTGTTGTTGGTTCTGATTCGCAGGTCGTGAGCTCCTGCAATCCTTAGCTTCATGACCCATCTTGAGACATCTCTGACAACGACCCTTGTTGCACTGACCATTGTGTGTTGCATGTGTTGTACTTCGGGAGGTTTCCTCGATATCCACCCTGCCTTTGACTACCAGAAGATTGCTGACCAGGGCTCTGATAGTCATCAATCTTTCGCTGCTGTGCCTGGGACTGAACTGAAGTCGAACCCTTGCTGGAGGCTCCATCCCATTTTCGCTTGTTATCACTGGGAGTAGCAGTAGTAGTAGTAGTAGTAGTAGTAGTAGTAGTAGTAGTAGTAGTAGTAGTAGTAGTAGCACCGATACGCTTAGGCAGCCTGTTCTGTTCCACTGCTTGGTCTGTGAGACGATGAGCAAGACGAGTAACATCCTGGATGGTAGCAAGGTTAGCCGAAGTCACATGGCTTTGAATTTCTGGTACAAGACCCCTGAGATACAGCTCGATACGCTTGATGGGAGGATCCACCATAGTTGGACACAAAATGGCCAGCTCGTTTGACCTTTTCATATACGCCTCTATTTCTGACCCTGTCATCTTCAGGTTAAAGAACTCCACTTCCAACTTGTGGATGTCATCACGGCTACAGTATTCCCGCTTGATCAGTTCCTTAAAGTCGTTCCATGGGGTGGCATTGGCAGCTACCAGCCCCAACATTTGCACTTGTGCATTCCACCAAGTCAATGCAACGCCTTCGAGAGTACCAGTGGCGTACTTCACCCTAAGAGCCTCAGGGCATTCACACATTTCGAAGACTGACTCGAGCTTCTCGAACCAGTGGAGGAGTCCAACTGCCCCTTTAGTGCCACTGAAAGTACTAGGACAACAGTCCATGAAAGTCTTGAAGGTGCATACAGGTAGCTGAGCATATTGACCTATTGTGTATAAGAACAGGACAAGGTTAAACACAAGAGTTGGTTTAGGAGTGTAAGATCTAAAGATCCTAGAGTGAGTTACGACTGTAGGGTATACCTCCTGCTTGTGCGGTTGCAAGTGCCGCAGCAACTTGTTGGTTAATCAGAGCCGTCAGCTGGGCTTGTGTCATGTTAATGCGTCCACTCATGATCTTCACAAGTAAGAGAACACAAGTGAGAAGTGCGTCGTATCAATACGCAAGTGTGGAATGACAGAAGAGTGTGAGCAAACAGGGTTTTCAAATAGTAGTTGCTACGTTATCTAAGCATACCATGAGCAATGTAGTATGTATCTAACAAGTAGGTAATGTAAACATGAATAGTATCACCTATCGTGTTGAGTCTTGCACGTGGAGCGAAGCGTCGTTGTGGATCATTGAGCACTGTACAGGTTATAGTCTGATTTTAATAAAAACCTTTTTCCCTTATTAAAACCAAGTTCACTATAACCAATGGCTCTGATACCAATCTGTCACACCCCCAAAAATCCACACGCGGAGTATCACCGCTTGGAGGCGTGACTGACCAGGATCAAGCCATCAATCATATTGAACATAACAAGTAATAAGTAAAATTCAACCACACAATATGAAAGGTGTTTCAAATCTAAGACGTAGTTAAGTGTTTAGCGGAAGCATAATTGTAAAACCCAATGTAAGTATTAAGTATGAAATAAAGTAATGTTTTTAGCATGGCACACACTGCCATGTCCCACAACGACCGCGCCTCCCTGTGCAAGCTCCATGAGTACTTAACGACCTGCAAGGCATGTAACAACGAGTCAACAACAAAGTTGAGCGAGTTCACAGTTGGTTGTTTTGTTATAGTATTTGTTTTCGTAAATCATATGTTCGTTTTGTAAACCATGTATCGTATTAATTCGTATCGCGGTCTCCCAGACATGTGTGCGAAGTTTAGTGGGGGCTTCCCATGTGTTACTAGACCGTGTGTATCGACTGCTACGAAAATGTAAGAGGTGCTCTAAGTCAATGTCTATCAGCATTGACCCTTTGCCCATAGTCCATTAGTACACGCCCGTTCGAACGACACGGTGTGAGGTTTGTTAAACCTAATAGCGCTATTAACTAATGACCCGCTCGCCATAGGCCTCGGCGATTAAGTCGATATAAATGAGGGACTTCATGATAGAGGTTTGGTCCAGTGTGTAATCTTGGCATCCTACCTACGGAGGATGGTTGTAGTTACCGTTTAAATCATTAACCCATTCCCAACCCTTGGGAATCCCATGCCTTGGAAAGAGTGTGAACTCACCTTGGTTTGCTCGGTATGCTAAACTATATGCTCACAAGAAATCAGTCAAGTCCTATAGCATGCACGTATTCTCAATCAGTTCAAGTTCGTAAAGTTTCGCATGCAATCTATGACACAAAGTGTGCTTGGCAGTTAACATCATGTATCACGTAAGCAGTAAATCAATATCATGCAATTCATGCTTCTCATAAATGTCTTTCACAGTTTATTCTAACATGGTTGTTCGTTAACAGTCTTGGTAAGCTTAACAGTGTTAATCAAGATTATCAAAATTAGTATACATAATAAAGTTAACACACTTAATGTAGTTACTGTTTCATATCAAGTTAGATCAAACTTAACAAAGTTATCATACATAATGAGCTTAACATACATAACCTAGTTAACATAACCCAGTTAACATACATAACATACTTGACATACTTAACACAGTTAATACTTAACAGGGTTAACCATCTAACCGATTTAACATACGAGTTACAGAGTTACAGGTCATTAGACGAAGACACTTAGTGGGCGAAAACCCTCATTGGCGAAAACACTATTTTGACGAAATCACTCAGGTGACGAAATCCCAAGTGATTTCGTCGGGCTTGAGGTTTGACGAAAACACCAGGTGTTTTCGTCTGGTCCTTGATTTCGTCGGGTCCTGTGTTTTCGTTGGTACTTCATCATCAACAGCAATCATCAACAACACTTACGAGTTTCCAAAACCCTAAATAATTCTAACAGTTACATGATCCATCAACAAGAGAGTCATTCAATCAAATTACCGACCTGTACTAAACGGTAACACAGAATCACACAATACTAAATCAACATGATCTTTAAGTATTAAATTGAATCAGATCAGTGGCCTAACAATTGTTTTCGCAACAACAGGTTCATACAAACCAACTCAATCAAACCCATTCACGAACTCATATGACTCTCCAAATTATTGCACTCAAGATCACTAAAATCATCAGATCATTCATGGAAAAGCATAACATACTCACATAACATAAGCATCCAAATCAAACATATGCATACAGATATGTAATCGTGCCTAACTCAAATGGCAGTGCAACTAACCGAGATGAAAGGTCACTAGATTGATCGAACGGGAAGGCTTGGAGACTTGGAGATGCCGTCGCACAGGGAAAAACAATAGGGTTCTAGGGTTTGCGATTAAACTCTCTCGTAATAGTGGAGAACCAAATATTTAACAATAAGTCATTACTGGGCCGAAGCCCAACTTGATTACGCTGGCCACCTTCTTGACGAAAACACCTAGTGTTTTCGCCAAGGGGTGATTTCGCAGGGGGGTGGGTTTTCGGCTGGGGTGTGATTTCGTGAAAGGTGATTTCGGCTAGGTTCTAACATTTTGTTTCTAAATATACAATAGTATTAATACAAAATATATAATTAACATACCCACGTATAATGCACACCATATATAAATATAGAAACGACATCTTGTGAACAAGTATTAGGATCGTTCGTCGAATAACGTGCCTCGATCTCAACCGTCCATGTGTGCCCCTTGTTTTGGGAAACCTTGGGCACCCATAGAATGACCCCTAGTTTTCAGAAATACCATTTGCAAGAGGGTTTGGAGTGCATAACAGCTGTTTACAGCAATTCTGCACATCTGGGAGGGCCTCGCGGCCCTCGTAAGATATGTACAAGTCTTACGCACCCCGCCTGGGTGTCCCAGTTCAGCAACAAGTTTGCATAATGACAGTTTCAGTCCCTGTTAGTGTTTAAAGCCATTTCTGACATGTTTAAGGCCCGTTAAGCCAACTTTAAGGCCCTAGAATGATGCTTAAACATTGTGGACATGAAACATGCTAAAAAATATGCCGGATGTCGGTTCGTTTGGTCGTACGATCGCGATGTTCGCTTAATTACGACGGAATGCGCATAAGCGCGAAAGATGATCCAAATTGCGCGACGAATGGATTTTTCTTATGCGAAACACTAAAATAAAATATTTTAATGCTTACATAGATTTTTGGATGTCTGGAAGTATTCAGAACGTAAGTTAAGCGCGAAAATGCAAACTTATGCACTTTTTGACGCTTTTAGTCCCTGAATGACAAGAAAGTTTATTTTAGCACACCGAACACCTCAAAGCCTATTTCTAAGCTATGTAAAGGATATTTAGGGTATGTTTAACTTATGGTCAAGTTCCAGAATATCCGTTACAGTATAAATTGACATACTTTCGCAGTTTGTCGAATTTAGTCCCTGTAAGCGAATAAACTTGATTTCGGCACACCAAACCTTCCAAAACTTATTTCTAAGTTATGTAAAGGTTATTTAAGGTATGTTAAGCCTATGTCACTGTTCCGGAGTGTTAATTGCATTAAACTGGTTATATTTACGCATTAGTGCGCGTATAACCTTTCAGATTGATATGTGCAATTGATACACATGTTTATACAAATCCCAAGTATGAAACATAATATTTCATTGGTTTGGTATTTGTTTGATGGTTGAAGTGACACAGATGTCACAGTCTCCCCTACTTCAGGAAATTTCGTCCCGAAATTTATCTTAGAGGAAACTTGTGAGAGCTTGAAATATGAAGTTGAAAAGATCGAACAATACTGGTTAGAGTCCTGAACTTCTAGTAACTTTAAATAACATCATGCTTGAAATGTGAGAGGGACACTTATATACAAGTATATAAAGTGTTATTGGTGCGTCCACCATACCTCTATAACATTGTTCACATTTTGTTACGGTTGCCACTATTGGTTCTTACACATAATAAGTCTTACCGTGGTTTCCGTGCACTGAACTTCGTAATTATGTATGCATCCATAATTACGTAATTCCTTGCATAGTCACGTAGTGCATCTTATAATGTGAAGGGGAGGAAAACAATGAACGAGCCTGTGATGATTGTGACTAGACCATACTGGGGTCCTTTTTAATTGAGTCAATAAATGATCTCTAGACCGCCAAGGAGTCTTTTCAGCTTATATCATCACATGTTATTCTTAACCAGATTCTGAATCAATCCTTTGACTAGACCACTCAAAGGGTCTCTTTTGAATCATGGAATGGTACCATATAATCCAAGGGTCTTTAACGATTACGTAAAAGCCCATTAAGGATTTATGGTAGTACCTTTGAATATCCTACTATGAATCACTCACATGAAGATATGGAAGATTCTACGAGGATTTGGATAACGAATATCCAGAGCATTCAAAAACACAAAATGCATAAAAGAAAACACAAAACGCATAAACACATAATCACATAATTGTTTAACTTGATTTTAAATTTGTTATCATTTTGTTAATTTGTTCTGCTAACTGAGCACATGTATTTAAAGCACACTAGGAATCCATTCCGTGGATTTCATTTGGTACTTTAAACATTATCAAGAATCTAACTATGAAGATAGAAAGATCTTAAAGAGAAAATTCGATTTCGATTATAAGGAACCGAAATGTTCGAATTAAGGTACACAAGGAATCCAATTAAGGACTCTGATTGAATGATAATCATCCACAAGGGTCTAATTGTGAAGATAAAAAGATCCCATATGGATTTTAGAAGTTGAAGATGTTTTGAAACCTTGCACTGGATGTGCTTAAGTCAAAATATGAAGTAAAAAAATGCTTATGAAGTTGAGATGCTAGATATGCCAAGGCGACATATGAAGCGGATTTTGAAGGTTAAGTCAATGTATGAAGAAAATATTTTGAAAACTATGCATGGGGTTCTAAAATGTGTTCAATGTTTTTGGAAACCTTATATATAATACTTTTGAAATCATAAAGTAGGTGTATTAGGTAGGTATATTTATAAAAAATGTTTTAAAATCATGCGAGATGAGTTTTGAAATTATGTATAAGGTTTTTGAAAACATGTATGATGCTTTTGAAATCATGCACTTGATACAAGTAATTATACTGTATTAATAACATTTTGAAATCATGAAGGTTGTTTTTGAAAACATAGACAATGTTTTTGAAATCATGGAGGTTGTTTTGAAAACTTATGCTATGCATGTTGAAAAATCAGAACGTAATGGGTATGAGATTTGAAAATACCCTTAGTTGTCTAACCAAGGATTCAAAGGCACAGATGTGCAAAAAGCACGATTACTCACAATTTTGCTTTATTTCTTGTACTTCGTCTCCTAGAATGTAACGAGTACTTAAAATTTCGAGGAAATCATGAGCGATCACTTGAAAGGGAGAATCACAAGAGTAGTTTGTAAAGAGCATAGCTCCTTGATGTAGGTATCATAGGGAAATGCCATACACACATGTAACTACATTTGTATATCAGAATTGCGAACAACGGCTTTTATTTATGAACAAAACAGATTGTTTCACAATATAAGAAAATAAAAGAAACAAAGGCATAAGACAGCAACATCCTTTGCTCGGCCAAATGCTCATCCAAGGGTTGGATTTGCATTGACAATCTTTGGGCATTTGTTCCTGAAATAGCTTGTCTCGCCACAGTTGTAGCACGATCCACGTGGAAAACGAGCTCGGATAGGGTTGGCTTGTGGTTGACTTGGACCACATTGGCTTGGGTTGATTCGACAAGCACTTGCCAGGTGACTAATTCGCCCACATGATACACACACACACGACACTGCAGGTGAGCTTGGTGATGCCCGTTACATTTGTTGCATAACGGTACCGTTCCCTTGTATTGCTTCTTAGCTGGTGGTGCTGCCACCTGGCTAGGTCCGGTCTGACTTGGTGCAATGACTGGAGAATTGTTTGAAGCTTTACGCTTCTTTGACCTTTTCGAAGGCTTGGCTTCTGCTTCCCTTGATGCTTCTTGAGTGGCTCTATTATTGAGACGAGACATGGCGATACCTAAATCCACGGACTTCAGGATTATTTCGCCTATTTGCTGGGCAAATTTGGCAGCTTGCTCAGACATTTGAGTGTTGCTGTGTTGAAGAGACATTCTGGAGGAAGTGAAAGACACAGGAGGAAACTAGTGAAATATTATTGGATAAACAAAACAGAATGGTAATGCATAAAAATTGCGATCATTTGTTTGTTACCTAAGGCAAACAAATGAGACGGTGACTAATCAAAGTAAACGGGTCATATTAATGTATCGCCGAAGACATGCTCGCCTATAAGTGAACACTCACCCCAAGAGTTCCCAGGTAAGAGTGACTGGTCTGATACTGCGGATTTGTACGAACACTCTAGCCTTAGACAGAAAACTCAGAGTACAGGCATTCACCCTTCCAGTTTGCACGTGTTCACATTATAAGACCCAAACTTTGACGAGATTTGAAAACTTAGAGGGTTCAAAACCTAGTAATTAATCATCCTACAACAGATGATTGGTCTTCAAGGCGGTTTTGAAATTTATGTTCTTGTTGTGGTCGTCGCCTAAGGATAGGTGACGGTATTGTTTTATGACTAAACGCAAGTAAACTCACGTTAGGGTCCTAGGAAGGTTATAGACTAGGTCAAAGCATTACTAATAACCTAATTCCCTATAACCATGAGCTCTGATACCAACTTTTCTGTCACACCCCGACCACGTAAAACAACAAAACGTGGCGGAAACGTCGGGGAGTGTTGTAACAGAATCATTGTTTCATAACACATGGAGATTTAAAGTTTTGTTTTATTGATTAACTGAGTTACAATGTCAAAACAAGCAAAGAAATATAACATAATTAACTATTCTTGCATCTTTTATTGTCACTAAGGCCCAAGTTCGCCTATGTGTATCTTGATCCATCCTATGCATCATCTCCTGAAACACATGTGAAAATAGGTATGTCAGCATAAAAATGCCGGCGAGTACATAGGTTTTATTTATTTAGGATTCATGACTTATAAGTTTAGAAAAAGTTGTTTAACAAAAGTCAGTCATGATCCTTGTAAAATGTTTTGTTTTATAAGTCATTTGAAAAGCGATGATAGATATGTATGTTTAAATAAATAATGTAAGGTTAAATGAATAACCAAGTAAAATGAGTTTGTATAAAACAAACTGTTTTGTAAAACAATGTCTTGTGAAAAATATGTTATTTGTATAAAATGTATAAGTCCAAATTGAATGATTTAAATAACGCTACGACATGTAATATAATACAAGCACTTATATATAGGAAGTACCAGCGGCGTATCCACCATGCTTGTATCACATTACACACGTCTCGTTACTTAAATCACTTACCCAAACAAACCACCAATGTAAAATGTCTATGTTTAAACCAATTGCCAAATGTATTGAATAATATGTCAAAATGTTTATGTTAAAATGTAAATCATGTAATGTATAACCAATGTCAAAAATGTATATGTGTCAAATGTAAATCATGTAATGTGTAACCAAAATGATATGTGTGGCTAGTGAAATGCATCAACTAAACCATAGGTAAAATGCACAAAACAAAGTATTGAAGTAAAACTTGGTTTAAATCAAAGTTATGTTTCGTGGAAATGCATGCTATACTGATACAAACATCTATGCGGTGTTGTGAAAATGCATACATTCAAGCCTTGCGACTGTGGCCATAAACCCCTAAATGAATTTAAAGGTCTATCTGTGTAAATGTATATCGAATTCGGTCATTCCTTCCATCCAAACATACCTAGGATGTCAGGAACGGGAGTTGTCAATTCCTATGGTACCACTACCTACTAACGAACGGCGTGATCAATGTTAATGAATGTATATTGTCCCATTTAAACAAACCAAATGTCATACCAAAATGTAAGCATGTGATGTGATGTGAATGTACTAAGTATGAACTAAATGAACATACATAGCATGTGATGTGATGTAAAACAATGTACTAGTATGATGAACATACATAGCATGAAAAGGTAATGTAAATCAAATGTACTAAGTATGCGCTAAGCGAACATACATAGCATAAAATGTCATGTAAAACAATGTACTAAGTATGCACACAATGGACATACATAGCAAAAACATAATGAAATCATGTACTAATAGTGTACTAATGAACATAGCAAGTATATGATATGAAAACATGAAAAGCATGAAAGTAACAAGTAGGCACATGTGTTTCACCCCAAAATGTTTGAAAAACAGTAAAAGAGGGGACTATGTACTCACTTGAGGGTGCTTAGAAGTCTTGAGCAACAACCAAGCAAAGCTAGAGGGATCACGGAATCAAACGGCACCCTATATAGATAACTACATAAATAAACGGACCTATCGGAGGATCGGGTAGTACGAGGGTTCGTAAACCAAATAAGTGTGGGAACTTATGTAATATGGTTTAACAAAGCCTACATACTAAAACGAAACCTAACCTAAGTGCTTACGACCCATTACGACTTGTATAGGTAGCTTATGCTACTTTAACGCGTCGTTCGCGTAAAACGCGTTCGGACCGCTTAACTAGTCCTATGACAAGTATTATATGCCTTAACATGTCTAATATTGTTGCTAAATCAGTTTAGATGTCAAAAATTAAGTTACATATGCTTAAAATGAATTTATGCGTAAAAAGGGTATTTTGGTAATTTTCCTAAGGCATATAAACTACCTATCATACAACTACTTAAACGACGTGACCATAAGGTATAACCTCGGAAGGTTATTCCCTATACAACTATGGTCACTTAAAGTGTTTGGTCGGATCCTAATGATCGACCAAATGGGTCGGGTTCGAAAGCATAAGCGATTGTTTAGATCGCTTACCTTTACGACCCTAGACAAGCACAAATCTAAAAGTGACGAGCTAAACATGCTAGAACATGTTTAGTTAAGTTAGAAAACAGGTTTGGTATTAAAACAAACGGTTTTAATACTCTAGAGTAGTTTGGTTACAAAATACGCGAGAAAACACATTTTGGCCGAAACTACGACTCGTCACTGAGCCTAGATAACGTGGAAATCAGTAGGTATAGTTACTAGGGACTATAACCATCGGGATTACGCTCACGTTATGAAGTTCAAACGAACTTCGCATTGACCATAAACTGGTTAATGCAGAAAGTCAAACGCAGTTTGACTTTAACGCTAAAACGAAGGAAAAACACGAAAGAATACTTACAGAAGGTCCCCGCAAGATTGATTCCCAAGTATTTCTCAGGTATGAAGTGTTTCACACTTCAACTTAGAGAAAATCTCAGAAATCAAGTGTGTTGGGGGTGAAAAGGGTGGGGGTATTTATAGGAAAAGGACCACCATTAGGATCGTTCATCGAATAACGTGCCTCGATCTCAACCGTCCATATGTGCCCCTTGTTTTGGGAAACCTTGGGCACCCATAGAATGGCCCCTAGTTTTCAGAAATACCATTTGCAAGAGGGTTTGGAGTGCATAACAGCTGTTTACAGCAATTCTGCACATCTGGGAGGGCCTCGCGGCCCGCGTAAGATATGTACAAGTCTTACGCGCCCCGCCTGGGTGTCCCAGTTCAGCAACAAGTTTGCATAATGACAGTTTCAGTCCCTGTTAGTGTTTAAAGCCATTTCCGACATGTTTAAGGCCCGTTAAGCCAACTTTAAGGCCCTAGAATGATTCCTAAACATTGTGGACATGAAACATGCTCAAAAATATGCCGGATGTCGGTTCGTTTGGTCGTACGATCGCGATGTTCGCTTAATTACAACGGAATGCGCATAAGCGCGAAAGATGATCCAAATTGCGCGACGAATGAATTTTTCTTATTTCAAACACTAAAATAAAATATTTTAATGCGTACATAAATTTTTGGATGTACAGAAGTATTCAGAACGTAAGTTATGCGCGAAAATGCAAACTTATGCACTTTTTGACACTTTTAGTCCCTGAGTGACCAGAAAGTTTATTTTAGCACACCGAACACCTCAAAGCCTATTTCTAAGCTATGTAAAGGATATTTAGGGTATGTTTAACTTATGGTCAAGTTCCAGAATGTCCGTTACAGTATAAATTGACATACTTTCGCAGTTTGTCGAATTTAGTCCCTGTAAGCGAATAAACTTGATTTCGGCACACCAAACCTTCCAAAACTTATTTCTAAGTTATGTAAAGGTTATTTAAGGTATGTTAAGCCTATGTCACTGTTTTGGAGTGTTTGTTGCATTAAACTGGTTATATTTACACATTAGTGCGCGTATAACCTTCCAGAAAGCGATTTGAAGCCCGAAATTGAACAAGAGTTGATATGTGCAATTGATACACATGTTTATACAAATCCCAAGTATGAAACACAATATTTCATTGGTTTGGTATTTTTTTGATGGTTGAAGTGACACAGATGTCACACTATCCCCTACCCTTTCTCTCTCTCCTTGGCGATTTTCCTGATCTTCATGAAACCCTAGTTTTTTCTTTGTGATCTTTTGTATAAAAGTCTGTGATTAGAGTTTTGATTTTTCGAAATTCTATAACGAATTCGTTAGCAATAGTGATCAATCTGAAAATAGGGTTTTTGCTTTGTTCTTCTTCAATCGCCGCCCTAGTAGCAGTGTCGAAATCCTGGCCTATTAAATTGGTTGTCATTGGTCGCGGTTAACTGAGTTTAATTTAGCTAGATTGATACACTGGTTTAATCAGTTAAGGATTGAAATTCGGCACTAGGGTATAAGGATTAGGGTTTTTTGTGACACCTGTGTCACTCCAACCATCGGCACTTTCTACCTTGTGTATCGACGTAAGCACGCCTAGTGCAAGGTGTCGGAACACTCTCGTTACACAAACTCCAAAAATCCATGTAGGATCTTTCTATCCTCATAATTAGATCCTTGTGGATGGGTATCATTCATCGGAGTCCTTAATTGAATTCTTTGTATGATTCAATACGTACATCACAATTCAATAGGGACAAAGCCGAATTTCTTTTAAGATTATCCTATCTTCATAGATAGATTCTTGAAATGATTTAAGTGCCGCATGGAATCCACGGATTGGATTCCTGGCGTGCTTTAAATATCCGTGTCGAGAGATAACAAAGTAAAGAGCAAGTTAAACAATTATGTGATTATGTGCTTATGTGTTTTCTTATGTGTTTTGTGTTTCTATGTGATCCATCCAAATCTTTGTAGAATCTTCCATATCATCGTATAAGGGATTCATAGTAGGATATCCAAAGGTACTATCTTAAATCCTTAATGGACTTCTACGTTGTAGTTAAGTCCCTTGGATTATATAGTACTATTCCATAATTAGACCCCTTGAATGGTCTAGTTAAACAGATTGATCCAAAAATCTGGTTAGGAATATCATGTGATGAGATAGCTGAAAGGACTCCTTAGTGGCCTAATTAAAAGGATCATTTGTCGATCTAATTAAAAGGACCTTATGGTAGCCTAGTCACACTCATCACAGGTTTGATTTTCCTCCCCTAAAACATTTCAAGACAAACTGTGCGGACTATGCAAGGAATTACGTAATTATGGATGCATACATAATTATGGAATTCAGTGCACAGAAACCACAGCAAGTTTTGTCGTGTATCTAGAGTTAACCCTATTCATTTTCGTTTCTGAAGAAATGGTGAAAAATGACTCATTTCGTTCATTTTTGTTTCTGAAGAAATGGTGAAAAATGACTCATTTCGTTCATTTTTGTTTCTGAAGAAGTTGTGGAAAATGACTCATTTCGTTCATTTTCGGTTCTGAAGAAGTTGTGGAAAATGACTCATTTCGTTCATTTTTGGTTCTGAAGAAGTTGTGGAAAATGACTCATTTCGTTCATTTTCGGTTCTGAAGAAGTTGTGGAAAATGACTCATTTCGTTCATTTTCGGTTCTGAAGAAGTTGTGGAAAATGACTCATTTCGTTCATTTTCGTTTCTGAAGAAGTTGTGGAAAATGACTCATTTCGTTCATTTTCGGTTCTGAAGAATGTCCGTTAAGGAAATGTCAGGATTATGCCTTTCATATCTTTGGTGGTTATTTAACAGAAAGCCACAGATAGACTCCTATGAATGAATTTCGGGACGAAATTTCCTAAAGTAGGGGAGACTGTGACACCTGTGTCACTCCAACCATCAAACAAATGCCAAACCAATGAAATATTGTATTTCATACTTGGGATTTGTAAAAATATGTGTATCATCTGCACATATCAATTTTTGTTCAATTCCAAACTCTAAATCGCCTTCTGGAAGGTTATACGCGCACTGATGCGTAAATATAACCAGTTTAATGCAACGAACATTCTGGAATAGTGAAATAGGCTTAACATACCTTAAATAACCTTTACATAACTTAGAAATAAGTTTTGAAGGCTTTGGTATGGCAAAATCAAGTTAAATCGCTTACAGGGACTAAAGTTGACAAACTGCGAAAGTATGCCAATTTGAACTGTAACAGACATTCCGGAACATGACCATAAGTTAAACATACCACAAATATCCTTTACATAGCTTAGAAATAGGCTTTGAGGGGTTCGGTGTGCTAAAATATACTTTTGGGACATTCAGGGACTAAAAGTCTCAAAAAGTGCACAAGTTTGCATTTTTACACATAACTTACGTTCTGAATACATCCGGACATCCAAAAATTTATGTAAGCACTAAAATATTTTATTTTAGTGTTCGGCATAAGAAAAATCCATTCGTCGCGTCATTTGGATCGTTTTTCGCACTTATGCGCATTCCGTCGTAATTAAGCGAACATCGCGATCGTACGGCCAAACGAACCGACATCCGAGATATTTTTGAGCATGTTTTAAGTTCCCTATACTTTAACTTCATTTTAGAGCTTTGAAATGGGGTTAACGGGCCTTAAACGTGTCAAAAATGACCCTATTGCATAACAGGGACCAAAAGTGTAATTCTGCCAAACTTATGCCCTACGATGCGCATGGGTTTTTGCCCTACGGTGCGTATGGGTTCTTCAGACCAGATGCAGAGTTTTTAATAGCCTGTTTGCAGCAGATTTAACCACAACCACGTGTTCTAAATCGTCTAGTCAGCTGATAAGGATCAATTCTTAGCCACCACAAGTTTCCGACACATGTACGGATGCGATTAAGGCACGTTTTCCATGAAACGATCTTAACGGTGGACCTTTTACTATAAATACCCCATCCCCCATGCTTTAAAATCACTAGAATTTTGATCTTAGAAACTCTAAGTTGAAACCATTGTTTCATACCTGAGATTCTCGGATCGAAATTAGCATTCGGGGACCCTTCGTAAGTATTATTTCGTTCTTTTATTGCTTTTCGAGTCTTTCGAGTCTGAAAGTCAAACTTTGTTTGACTTTCTACGTTGACCAGTAATGGTCAATGCGAAGTTCGTTTGAACTTCGCAACGTGATTGTAATCACGATGGTTATAGTCCCTTGGGACTATGCCTACTGATTACCACGTTGTCTAGGGTCGTAGGGTAAGCGATCTGATAAATCGCTTATACCTTCGAACCCGACCCATTTGGTCGATCATTAGGATCCGACCAAACACATTAGGTGACCATAGTAGGTAGGGAATAACCTTCCGAGGTTATACCCTATGGTCACATCGTTTAAGTAGTTGTATGATAGGTAGTTTATATGCCTTAGGTAAATTACCAGAATACCCTTTTCATGTATAATTGGTAATTAAGCATATGTAACCTAAACCTTTGTCACATAACTGATTATGTAACATGTATAGGCATATAACACTTGTCATAGGGCTAGTTAGGCGGTCCGAACGCGTTTCACGCGAACGACGCGTTAAAGTAGCATAAGCTACCTAAACGGGTCGTAATGGGTCGTAAGCACTTAGGTTAAGTTTCATTTAGTATGTAGGCTTTGTTAAACCAAATGACACGAGTCTCTACACTCGTTTGGTTTACAAACCCTAATGCTACCCGATCTTCCGATTTAGGTCCGGTTTGTTAACATAGTTACCTATATTAGGTGCCGTTTGATTTCCGTGATCTCTAGCGTTGCTTGGTGGTTATCTTAGGACTTCTGAGCAATCTCAAGTGAGTACATAGACCCCTCTTTTACTGTTTTCCAAACGTTTTGGGGTGGAACACATGTGCCTACTTGTTACTTTCATGCTTTCCATGTTTTCATATCATATGCTTGCTATGTTCATTAGTACACTTATAGTACATGATTTCATTGTATTTTATGCTATGTATGTCATTATGTGCCTACTTAGTACATTGTTTTTTTTTGGGTAAAGGGTTACCCCGGTGATTCTATATATTCACAACCAAATAAAAACAAGTAGTGTAGAAAACCTACACTAGTTCACTCATGAGACATGCCCCAAGAGTGTAAGCAAAAACAACCAGAACAAACCACACAAAAGGTACCAACTAGACTCTAATCTAGAAAAAACACAAAACCACTAATGACTACTCAACCACCATCAATGTCATTCGAAAGACCTTGAATCTCCCAATCTTCAAGAAGCTTCTGAACTCTAGCAGTATTCTTCAGCTTCACTCCCATCAGCTTATACCGAACCATTTGAACAATGGAAGCACTTATATTTTCTGGAGGTCTTAATTGGTTTTTAAATAACCTAGCATTCCGCTCTTGCCAAATCATGTAACACGCAGCCGCAACTAAAATTCGAGCAACCAAATTAGACGCTGTCTTCGACCGGGCACGAACTAGAAGCCACTCCACAATATCCCCCAAAACCGGCTGAACCAAATCCATACCCACCTTTTGTCTAACCATGCTCCAGACTTGAGACGAGAATTTGCACTCAAAAAATAAGTGATTATGTGAATCAAAGTTCTCATAACAAAGCAGGCAGCACATCATGTTCATATTTTTCCTTCGAGAGAGGTCCCATCCCAAAATTTTATCCTGAGTAAGTAACTTACCTCTCATAATTAACCACATTAAGAAAGCATGCTTCGGAATACATTGAGAAAACCACACAATAGAGCACCAATGGACTTCTGGTTCTGTATATCGAATAGAATTCCAAACACCTGAAGCCGAAAAATCTCTAATATGATCACCATCACGCCATAAAATCCGATCTCTTTTATTCGGGTCTAAATTGACATTATCAAGCTGAATAAGAACAGGAAAAAGATCCCTCCAAGCTGTAGGCCACCTCCAATTCCCATTGTTTCTAACATCAGCAACTGTAGCCTCCAAAGTAAAACCCGCATTCAAAATCATTCTTGGTGACAGAATATTCCCCAGCGGCCCCAAGGAGCACCAGAAATCATACCACGCTGAAGTTGTAACACCATTACCAACCTCGGTCCAAACATGTGTTCGCATTAACGGTCTAAGTTGTAATAACTTACGCCAAGACCAGCAGCAATTGCTAGGAACCGTGCAACTCCAGAAACTTTTACCTTTAAGCCTGTACGAATGAACCCAATCGACCCATAAAGACTTTCGTTTAGTGATAATACTCCAAATGTGAGATGTCATGAGAGCTTTGTTAATATCACCAATACGTCTAACTCCTAACCCACCTTCATACTTCGGAATACAAATAGATTTCCAAGAAACTTTCGCCTTTCCTTTATGAAAATTGCAATCTTGAGACCAAAGAAAATTTCGCATTCTCGATTCCAACTCATTAACCACACGAGTTGGTAAAATGAAAATAGAAGACCAATAGATATGCATAGAGGACAAAACAGAGATTATAAGTTGTAACCTACCAGCAAAAGAAAGCATCCTGTTCCTCCAATGCATTATACGCTTTTCGAGCTTTTCCACAAGAACATTACAATCTTGATACAACAGCCTAGAAGATATGAGAGGCACCCCCAAGTACCTGACAGGAAGCGTACCCTCCACAAACGGCATAATTCTCAAAATAGCACTTTTAATGTAACTCGGAACATTGCAAAAGAAGACCGTGCTTTTTTGAACACTAGGCACCAACCCTGACATCTTGGTAAACAAATCCAACGACTTCATAATAAACTTCGCCGAAGCAATCTCTCCTCTAGCAAAAAGAAACAAATCATCTGCAAAACACAAATTTATAATTTGCTGCCTTTCACACCGATTATGAAACTTAAACGAGGAATCAATTCTCAACGAGTGATGCAAAATGGCTGTCAAAACTTCCATAACAAGAGTGAAAAGATATGGAGATAATGGATCCCCTTGCCTTAACCCACGATTTCCCTTGAAATAGCCATGAATATTACCGTTAACACAAACAGAATACGAAGTAGATGTAACACATACCATGATCCAATTCACCATCTTAATATTGAAACCAAAACCAATCAGAATACTCCTTAGAAAATTCCAGTCAACTGTATCATAGGCTTTTTGAATATCAACTTTAAAAGCGCACCGTGGCGGCCCAGCATTCCTATGATAGTTATGCATAAGCTCTTGAGTCAACAGAATATTATCCGAGATTTTTCTTCCTGGGACAAAGGCAGATTGGTTTATACTAACTATCTCGTTTAAAGCCCCCTTCACTCTATCCGCAACAATTTTGCTAATGCACTTGTATATAACATTGCAACATGCAATAGGACGATAATCAGTAACAACCGAAGGGGTAGGAACCTTCGGCACAAGCACAATGAGAGTATGGTTTAACTCGCGTAACAAATTCCCAGTGTCAAAGAAATCAATAATAGCTTTTGAGATATCCGCACCAACAATATTCCACGCACTCTTGAAAAAAGCAGCCGTATAACCATCCGGCCCCGGGGCTTTATCAATACCAATAGAAAACATAGCCGCTTTCACTTCCTCTGAAGAAACCTGACGGATCATATGGTCAGCTGTACACCCCAAGAACTTCTCATAATGACTAACAAAAGCATCATGAACCATATCACCTTCGAACACATTTCCACTCGAATCCCGAATAATATCAATCCTGCTACGATGGTTCCTATTTTTCAGAGCAGAGTGGAAATAAGCCGTGTTCATGTCTCCAGCACACAACCAATCTACTTTGGATTTCTGTTTCAGAAATCGCTCCTCATCAAGTAACGCTTCTTGATAACATTTCGTAACCGTAGCTTCTTCGGCTCTAAGAATAGCATTCAAAGGATCCCGATCTATAGACTGCTGAATACTGTCAAGTTTAGTACGAAGCTCAATGGTTTTGTTATGAAGATTGCCTTGTTTAAACAATAATGCACGAAGAGGCCTTTTAAGCTGCCGAAGCCTTTTAACAACCGAAAACTGATGAACTCCATTAACTCTAGTAACCCAAATCTGATTGACAATATCTAAAAATTCCGGTTTATGAACCAGAAAATTAGCAAATTTAAAAGGTCTCGGTTTCAACTTACCTGCTTCAGGAATTTTTAGGACACACGGAGAGTGATCCGAAAGACGATACGGCTGAAATAATGCTACCGCACGCGGAAAAAGAGAAACAAATTGAGTATTACCCAAAACACGATCAATTTTCTTTAATAATCCGACACCCTTCTTTGGTTTTTGATTCCATGTAAAATGGAATCCCGAACTGTTAATGTCAAACATCTCAATATCATCCACACACGATTGAAAGTCCTTCATTCCAATAGAAAACGAAGATGTTCCCAAAGACTTATCTTCTAGATTTAGAGCCGAATTAAAATCACCCATAACGAACCAAGGACTATCACCAACTAGAACTTTGTGCATTGAAAGGCTTTGCCATAAACTTCTACGCGAAACATAATAGTTGGCAGCATACACAAAAGAACAAAACACCATCCTCTTATCCAATTTAAAAATAAGCTGTAAATGCATAACCTGATCAGATTGAGCAAGCACCATGACATCAAAAATAGCTGGATTCCATCCAATAATGATTCTAGTTCCTTTATCACACTTTGCACCGTTGGACGTCCACTCCCAAGACCGAAAAACAGAATTACAAACTTTATCAAGCTTACCAATATCAACATGCGATTCCAAAATAGCACACAAACTAAGATTATAATCCTTCACCACCTGTCGAACCTCTGATTGTTTAAGAGAGCGGTTCAACCCTCTAATATTCCATGATGCAATACTAACCATCTTTAACCGCTATGTTAGGAGTGCTTGCCCCTTTAGTATCCTCCGGCTTGTGAGAATCTTTCGGCTTTTGAGAATCTCCCACCATAAAATCATTTGTTTCGTTATAAACTTCCGTCACCTCATCATCCTTGGAGTCCTCAAAACCATCAACATCACCATTCAGGCCTTTACTACTCTGTCCCTCTTCCGCATCACAAGGACTTAAAACATTAAAAGGATTCGCCGACTGAAAGTTACCAGCCGACTTTATGTTTAAAACCTGTTTATGTTTGTTGGTAATCGGCCTATACTCAAACTTTTGTTTTGGTTTAGGAATATGAATACCCGGTTTCCTAGCAACCTTCTTGCTTTGCACTTCCATATACCCATCTTCATCCACTCTAGGAGTCGTCTTCATCGGAGCTTTACCTTGATTACCATGATGTTTAACATCTTTCTGAGGGACATTTCTCCTTGGATTTTTAGGGCATGCATCATTAGAATGGCCAAAAACACAACAAGTCGAACACCTTAGAGGATCCCATTCATATTCAACATACATTGTTTCCTTGATAAAACCCTCACCATTCGGATTTGGAATAGCCATTGTGATTTTCTCCTTAAGATCTTTATCCGCTGACACTTCAACAAGAGCACGCGCAAAGCTACTTCTACCCCAATTATCCACGCACATCTCCGTTGTATATGAGTCAAGCATTTTTGGATCTCCAATGGCAGTAGCAATCATACTAAGACCATCCTCCATGTAAGCAGCAATCGGGACTTCATGTACTTTCACCCATAGTTGAACTTTATTAACCTCCTTTTTTTCTAGCTTGGTAGTAGGCGTCCATTCCTGGAGAAAGAATGGTTGTGATCGAATAATCCATGGACCAGCAGCTAGAACATCCAACAAACCTTTATGATCTTCAAATTTAAAAAAGAAAAAACCATTTGCATTCATCATCGACTTCTGTAACCCAAACTTTTTCCAGTTATTTTTCACAAAATAATCAACTACAGGATACGCAATACGATCTCCCAAAAAGTACCCATACAAGGTATTCGCTAACTTATCCTGAACTACCCGAACCGATTCAACCGGGAGAACAATATCACAATCTTCATGTTGCACTGAACTTTCAAGGGACCTGAAGTTTACTTTCTTGACTTTCTGATTCTTCACCGATTCCGCATAAGACATGGGTTTTATCACCTGTTCACCACCATCAAGAACACTCGGTCCACCTTGATTCAGATAAGAATTCAGATTACCAGTTATAACCGGCTGATTACCAGCTACAACCGGCTCCGTTATTTTAATTAACTCATCAATGATATTAATCTTTTTTGGCTCCGATTGCAAGTTCTGAACTGTACCCCTACGTGGGATTCTAGTATTACCATCAATATTCAAAACCCTACTAGCAAAACCTTTGTTCGAATTAGGAGGCTTTCCACGATCATGCACTTCTCTCCCATCTGTTTTAGGACGATCATTCACATCTGAATCAACACCTCTCTCCATAATCAAGAAACAAAACTACCATGCACACAATCAGCCGAAGACACCAGATTCACGAACAACAAGACAGCAGAAACCCTAATCCTTTAAACCCTAATAACAAACCTAAACCCTTAATCGATTAATCCAGTGTATCAATCTAGCTAAATTACTCTCAGGTAACCGCGATCAATAACATCCAGGTTAATAAATCAGAGTTTCGACTTGAATGTTAGGGCGGCGATTTAAAAAAGAAAACAGAAAAAACCCTATTGTTGATCGATCCCTAATGCTAACGAGTTCGTTATAGAATTTTGAAAGAACAAAACTCTAATCACAGACTGTTATACATCAGATCACAAAGAAAACAGGATTTTCATGATGAACAAAAATCGCCAAAGGAGAGAGAGCTACTTAGTACATTGTTTTACATCACATCACAACACATCACATGCTATGTATGTTCATTTGTTGCATACTTAGTACATATTCATTTCATTACATGCTTACATTTTGGTATGACATTTGGTTCGTTTAAATGGGACAATACATTCATTAACATTAGCTACGCCGTTCGTTAGTAGGTAGTGGTACCATAGGAATTGACAACTCCCGTTCCGGACATCCCAGGGAAAGGGGATGAAAGGAATGACCGAATTCGATGATATGAAGCACAGATAATCCTTTAAGTCGTTTAAGGGTTTATCGCCACAGTCGCAAGGCTTGGATGTATGCATTTTTACCACACCGCATAAATGTTCATATTCAGTATAGCATGCATTTTCACAAGACATAACATTGATTTAAACCAAGTTTTACTTCAATACTATGTTCTTGTGCATATGGTTTAGTTGACACATTTCGCTAGCCATACAGGATATTTTGACATAGACATTTGACATAGACATTTTGACATAGACATTTGACATAGACATTTCGACATAGACATTTTAACATGATTGACATTTGATCATGCATTTCCCACAAAACATAACTTTGATTTAAACCAAGTTTTACTTCAATGCTTTGTTTTGTGCGTTTCACCTATGGTTTAGTTGATGCATTTCACTAGCCATACATATCACATTTGTTTTACATTACATGATTTACATCTTGACATAAACACTTTGACATATTATTCAATACATTTGACAATTGGTTTAAACATAGACATCTTACATTGTTTGGTTTGGTTTGATTAAGTGATTAAGTAACGATGCGTGTGTAATATGATACAAGCATGGTGGATACGCCGCTGGTACTTCCTATATATAAGTGTTTGTATGGTATTACATATCGTAGCGTTATTTGAATCATTTCAGTTTGATACATATAACATTTTATACAAATAACATACTTTTCACAATACATTGTTTTACAAACAACTTATCTTATACAAACTCAGTTTACAATGGTTATTCATTTAACCATACATTATTCTCTTATTTATACATATCATCTGATCTTATCGATTTTCAAATGATTTACAAAACAAAGCAAATAACAAGGTTCATGACTAAACATTTTCTCAAACATAAGTCATGAATTCTATTTTCACAAAACCTATGTATCTCACAGGCATTTTTATGCTGACGTATCTATTTTCACATGTGTTTTTCAGGAGCTGTTACATAAGATGATCAAGATACACATAGGCAGACTTGGGCTTTAGTGACAATAAAAGATGCAAGACTAGTTAATTATGTTGTATTTATTTGTTTGTTAAGACATTGTAACATTTTTAATCAATAAAACGAAACTTCAATTGCCATGGATTTGAAACAATTAATTATGTTACAACACTCCCCGATGTTTCCGCCACGTTTTGTATGTTCCACGTGGTCGGGGTGTGACATTTTTATTCCGTTAGGTGTTCTTCATTCCTGTGTGTGGTGGTCGTTTTCTGTTTGCATGGTTTCTTGGTTTTCGTTGAATAAGGGAGAGTTGTGTAATTTGTAATGAATGAACGTAATAAACCTGGGAGTAACATCCCGAATAATCAGTTGAACCCAGAGTTGTTTGATCTGGATGGGTTCCCTTTATCTCCGGTTGCAGTTGATGACTTGAATGAACCTGAGGTTGACGAGGCAGGGTCTACACCTGGAACAATTCTTGTACATGGTATTGGGTTACGTGTAACCAACATTGAAGGAAACTCAATGATGCCGAGGAGAGGTATGTTTTTTACAGATAACGTTTCGGTGATTGATGGTTTGGCTGGCATATCCAAACCTGTCAACCTGGATAATGTGGAGATAGTCAGTTCGGAGAATCAGGGTGCCGAGAAACATCAGGATCATGTTGCTGGTAGTAAGCCGAATACTGGTAATTTAGTAAAACCTTTGTCTTATGCTGAATCAGTTAGGGGAGATAGCGCGAGGAAGGTTAACTTTCGTGCACTTGCTACTGATGAGAAGCAGGATGGTTGTGATGTCGTGTTGTCTAGGGACTCCGTTAGAGTAGTGCAAGATAAATTGGCCAACACGTTGTATGGTTACTTTTTGGGGGATCGGGTAGCGTCCCCAGTTGTGGAATACTTCGTTAGGATTAACTGGAAACGGTTTGGATTACAGAAATCAATGATGAACGTCAATGGTTTTTTTTCTTTTTCAAGTTTGGTGATCAAGCAGGTATGATGAAGGTACTTACTGAGGGTCCGTGGATTATTCGTTCACAGCCGATGTTTTTGGAAGTTTGGTCGCCGTCGGTTAAACTTGAGAAGAAGGAAATGAAAACGGTTCAGCTTTGGGTTAAAATCCATGAGGTTCCTATAGCTGCTTATACGGAGGATGGCTTAAGTTTGATTGCAACAGCAATTGGGGAACTGAAAGCTTTAGATTCGTTCACAACTTCAATGTGTGTAGATATGTGGGGTAGAAGCAGTTTTGCTCGTGCACTCATTGAAATTTCGGTTGATAATGATCTCAAGGAGGAGTTGATTATTGCGGTTCCTTGCCTTGATGGAGATGGATTTGTTAAGGAGAAGGTATATGTGGAATATGAATGGTGTCCCCATAGGTGTGGTCGATGCTGTGTGTTTGGCCATAATGAGGATTGTTGTCCAAAGCAAGCTACTCGAGTGTCAAACGGTAAACCACAAGGTGGCAAGATTCCTGGTGATGATAAGAAGTATAAACAGCCGATTCAGAATAGGGGACCTTCAAAGCGTCAACCCACTGTGGATGAAGAGGGGTACACGACTGTTCAAGGTAAGAAGGCAGCTAGGAAGGTTGGTTTTAATGTGAATAAACCGAAACAAAAGTTCGAATACAGGCCGATTGCGTCTAAGGGCAAGGGAGGGACTCCTAATCTTAATCCGGTTCGGATGGAAACAGTGGCTACTCAAAATAAATTTGATGTCTTAGGGGGGATACCGATGTTGGCCAAAGTAGCTTGGGTGTTGGGCCTAATCAAAATGTTTCGGATGATGAGGAAGTGGTTGAAGTGTATAATGAAACTAATGAATTTATCAGGGAGGATAGACGTGATACCAATGTTAGTAAAGGGGCAAGCACTCCTACACAAGTGGTTTCTAATGATTAGTTTCGCTGTTTGGAACATAAGGGGGTTAAACCGCCTTCTGAAACAAATGGAGGTTCGGCAAGCAGTCAAAGATAATAAGCTTGAGTTGTTGTGCGATTCTAGAGTCTCATGTGAATGTTGGGAACCTTAGTAGAGTTTGTTCGTCGGTGTTTAGAAACTGGGATTGGACTTCTAATGGGAATTGTTGTGATAAAGGTACACGGATTATTCTTGGCTGGAACCCGGATGTTGTTGATGTCATGGTGTTATCTCAAACGGATCAGGTGATGCATATCCAAGTTTTATTAAAGAGGGATAAGAAGTTGTTTTTTTGGTTCTATTGTCTATGCGGCTAACTCCTATATTTATAGAAGAGATTTATGGAGTAATTTATCGATGCATAAGATTTTGGTTGATAATAAGCTGTGGGTCGTGATGGGTGATTTCAACTCAGCATTGTTTCTAGAAGATAAGTCCGTGGGTACGTCATCTATGTCGCTGGGTATGAGGGAGTTTAAAGATTGTGTGGAGGTTATGGAGGTGTTCGACATCAATAGGACGGGTATGCATTTCACTTGGAATCAAAAACCTAAAAAGGGTGTCGGTTTGCTTAAGAAGCTCGATAGAGTCTTGGGAAATACTGCTTTTTTTGCTGAATATCCTGATTCACACGCTATGTTTAAGCCGTATGGGATTTCGGATCATTTCCCATGTATTCTAAAAATTACCAAAGCTGGTAGAATGAAGCCTAAGCCTTTTACGTTTGCAAATTTTTTAATCCATAAACCAGGATTTCTTGATATTGTAAAGAGCGGATGGGAGGCTTAGGTTAATGGTGTCCATCAGTTTCGGGTTGTTAAGAAGCTTCGCCTCCTTAAGCATCCGCTGAGATCTCTTTTATTCAAGCAAGGTAACCTCCACTCGAAGGTTGTTCTTTTGCGTGAGAAACTCGAGTCCATTCAAAAGGAGATTGACCGGCACCATATGGTTGAGGAGTTACGGATTGCTGAAGTAGATGTACTTCGGGAGTATCAGGAAGCATGCTTGGATGAAAAAAGATTCCTTAAACAAAAATCTAAAGTCGAGTGGCTTCGAGCAAGGGATGCTAATACGTCTTTCTTTCACAGTTCTTTGAAGAGTAGGAACCATAGAGGCCGGATTAATGGGATTACGGATGCGAGTGGGCATGTTTTGGAGGGTCACAAGGTATCGAAAGCCTTTGTGGATCATTATGAAAACTTTTTAGGAGGTCAAGGGGGCGTCTCCCTCACTCCTTCTCTGGATTTATTTTCTAGAGTGTTGAATGCTGGTGTGGCTAGTCATATGGTGCGTCCGATCACTATTGATGAGGTTAAGGCGGCTGTTTTTGCTATAGGTAATGATAAAGCCCCGGGGCCTGACGGGTATACGGCGGCTTTCTTTAAGAGCTCCTGGCCGATTATAGGTAATGATGTTACTAATGCTATTATGGATTTCTTTAATACGGGTCATTTGCTCCAAGAAATTAATCATACTCTTATAGTTCTGGTTCTGAAGGTATCTACACCTTCCACTATATTTGACTATAGGCCGATTTCTTGCTGTAATGTCCTTTATAAGTGTATTAGTAAACTCCTGGCAGATCGTATTAGAGGTGCTTTAAGTGGAATTGTGAGTATAAACCAGTCTGCGTTTGTCCCGGGTAGAAGAATATCGGACAATGTTTTACTTAGCCAAGAGTTGATGCACAACTATCATAGGAACTCGGGTCCTCCTAGGTGTGCTTTCAAGGTGGATATTCAGAAAGCTTATGATACGGTGGAGTGGAGTTTTCTCAAAAGTGCTCTTATCGGGTTTGGATTTAATAGGCGAATGGTGGATTGGATTATGGTTTGTGTCTCGTCCCCTTCTTACTCGATATGTGTCAATGGCAACGTTCATGGATACTTTATGGGTAAACGTGGTTTACGACAGGGAGACCCAATTTCTCCTTATCTATTCACGCTGGTTATGGAAGTGTTGACTTTTATTCTGCAACAGGCAACTAGAATCGATTCCTCTTTCAGGTATCATAATAAATGTGAAAAACAAGGAATAGAGTTAGAGACTCTCTCTCTCTAATGGAGAAAACGGCGACCTACCTTTGTTTCACCTAAATCTCGTGATTTCTTGCTGATTATGAGAATTGGTTTCATTACAATTCACTATAATCTTCATTGATCTGATTTTTAGTCATTAGGGTTACGTTTTTTCTTCTTTTTGATTTCTTTGCACTTAGATTCCGTGGTGTTTTGGGTTCTTTATAATCTGGTTTGGGTTGTCAAAGAGAGAGTGTCGATCAGTTTAACAATCTGTATTGACGGCTGCTAGGGTTTCTACAAGACGGCAAGAGGATTGTTAGCTAATTGCTTGGAAGCCGCCAATCTGATTTAGGGTTTGTCGTCCAGATTCTGAATTAGGGTTTGCGGCGCTTCAGATTCAGGTTTGCGGCGCTGTTTTTTCCGATTCGGTAATCCGGTTTCAATGGTAATTCAGGTTAGGGTTGGTATTTTGTTCGTTTTTTCAGCTTTAAGGCGGTTAGGGTTCTGATTCGGTGTTTGTAACGGCTGCCTTTTTGCTGAATTTCTGTTGACGGCGATTAGGGTTTGTCCATTTTGTAATGGATGATCTTAATTGTTCTGGTGGAAACCAACAAGATAGTCGTGGGAAACCGCGATTATCCTTTGAAGAAATTGCTGCTCGGTTTATTGATGTTGATGGGAACACTTTGCAGCCAAAGCGTGGTGTAACGATTGGAACACAAAGTGACCCTAAGTCTTCGAATATCATTGATGATCTCACCAAGGCCACAGTTCCGGTTCGTTTGGAAAAACGGGATGTTGATAAGTCTGACAATTTTTGGGATTACCCTAGCAAGTTGTCGCCAAAATCAGATCTACTTGGTGCATCTTTTTCGGCTGACAACAGGGTTGCTCACGGTAAAGCACGTACTTCGGGAACTGCAAGTCCTGTTTCCTTTGCTCACATTGTAAAGAATACTAAGGAGAAGGTTAAAGTGAATTTTCGGGCGATGGAATCTGCTGAGAAAGTTGATGGGGCTGATGTTGTTATTCCATTGTCGTCGGTGCAACAAGTTACTGATAGGTATGCTAATACGTTGTTTGGATATTTTCTGGGTAAACGGTTGGCATTTCCCGTGGTCGATTACTTTGCAAAAAACAACTGGGCGAAATATGGTCTTTCCCGTCTCATGATGAATGAAAACGGGTTCTTTTTCTTTAAGTTTACTTCTAAGGAAGGGATGAATCAAATGCTAGAGGATGGGCCTTGGTTAATCAGAAGTGTTCCCATAATTTTGAAGGAGTGGTCGCCCTCTATCAAGATGGAAAAAGAGGATATTAATGTGGTTCCAGTTTGGGTCAAGATGCATGATGTGCCGTTAGCGGCATTTACTGAGGATGGCCTTAGCTTGGTTGCCTCTATGATTGGGACGCCTAAGATGTTGGATACGTATACTGCCTCGATGTGTGCTGAATCTTGGGGAAGGAGCAGCTATGCTAGAGCGCTTATTGAAGTGCAAGCGGGGGCTGAATTAAAGAAGAGTGTTACTGTTGCTATCCCATCTATGGATGGTAGTGGATATTCAAAGGTGGAGGTCAAGATTGAATATGATTGGGAGCCTCTTAGGTGCTCCTCTTGTTGTGTGTTTGGCCATGATGACAGCTCGTGCCCGAAGAACTCTCAGGTAACTCCAAGTAGGGATGCTGAAAAAAATAATGATGATTTTCAGGTTGTAGAGGGCAAGAAGAAGAAAGTGAACAACCAAGGCATCCATATGAAAAGTCAGAAGTCTAAGTTAGTGTACAGGCCAGTTGTCAACCCTAAACCGAAATCGTCCTCAAAGAGTCCGATGCAGAATCAGGTTTCAACGTCTAACCCGTTTGACATTCTAAAGGATGATACTGGTAATCAGGGAGGTATCAAGGTGGGTCGAGTTGAGAAGAAACCGTCGAATGACAGGCAGGAATCGGATGAGGAAGAGGTTGAAGAAGTCTACAATGAAACTAGTGCATTTATGACATCGGGTACTCATCCTTTTTCTTCGAAAACAGGGGCAAGCACCTCTTCTACCAAGTTCTCTAATGGATAGGTTGTCTGCTTTTCGTCTGAAGGGGCTGCTGTTTTGTGGCCATTTTATTTTTGATGATGGTGGTTGAGACTATGTTTTGTGTTTTTGCATTGTTTTGTCTACTAGAAGTCGTGTCTTGATGTATAGTAGACTAGGTTATGGGGTGTTATAGGTCGTTGGTTTTTGTTTTGATTTACATATATGGGGCATGTCCTGTATATGAACTAGTGTGGAACACATCCTCACTACTTGTACTTAATTGCGGTTGCATTTTAATAGAATCACCGGGGTAACCCTTTACCCAAAAAAAAATAAATGTGAAAAACAACAAATCATCAATCTTTGCTTTGCCGATAACCTATTTTTGTTTGCTAGAGGTGATGTTGGATCGGCTAGTTGTATTATGACATCGCTCACTAAGTTCACGCAAATGTCGGGCTTAACTCCTAGTCTTCAAAAGAGTAAAAGTTTCTTTTGCAATGTCCCCACTCATGTTAAAAATGTTATTCTTAATATTATGCCTTTCGTGGAGGGTTCTCTCCCGGTTCGGTATTTGGGAGTTTCTCTTATTTCGTCACGGCTCTCATATTCAGATTGTCATATCCTGGTGGAGCGACTGGAAAACAGGATTAACAGTTGGAAGAATAAGTTTCTATCGTTCGCTGGCCGTCTTCAGCTGATTATTTCAGTTTTGTCTTCTATGTACATCTACTGGTCTTCGGTGTTCTTATTACCGGTTCGTGTTACTAAGAACTTGGAAGCCCTCATGCGTAATTTCCTATGGGCTTCGGATTCGTCTCATAAGGGTAAAGTGAAAGTGGGTTGGAAGGCGGTTTGTCTTCCAAAACATGAAGGGGGGTTGGGTATTAGAAGGATTCATGACGCTAATAGAGCTCTTATGGCTTTCCATGTGTGGAGTATCGTTACTAACAGGGAGTCGCTTTGGGTTGCTTGGATTCATTCCTACCGGTTAAGAGGATGCACTCTATGGAATTGTAAATCTGTCGCCAACTGTTGCTGGAGCTGGAGGAAGATTCTTCAGATAAGGTCAGATTTTAGACACTATATTTGGATAAAACTTGGAAACGGTAATTCTACATCAGCCTGGTATGATTTTTGGTGCGATGGAGGTCCTTTATGTAATTTCCTTTCTCCTAGAGTTATTACACGAGCAGGATTTGGGTTAGCGGATACTGTGCAGGACATTTATGGGGATGGTTGTGACAACTGTGTTCTGTAATCGATGTACAATGTAAAATAATGATGATTATTAATAAAACAATGTGCTTTGGTGTTATTATATGTGCTTTGATGATATTATATGTGTTTTGGTGTTATTATGTGTGTATTTATGTTTAAGGATCTTTCAGTTTGATTCGATTCCGATTTCAAGCTCTAAATCGCTTTCTGGAAGGTTATACGTGCACTGATGCGTAAATATAACCAGTTTAATGCAACAAACACTCTGGAATAGTGAAATAGGCTTAACATACCTTAAATAACCTCCACATGACTTAGAAATAAGTTTTGGATGGTTTGGTGTGTTGAAATCAAGTTTGTTCGATCGTAGGGACTATTTGTGTCAAAGTGCGAAACTATACCGATTTGTATAGTAACGAACATTCCGGAACTTGATCATAAGTTAAACATACCCTAAATAACCTTTACATAGCTTAGAAATAGGCTTTGAGGGGTTCGGTATGCTAAAATAAACTTTATTGATCAATAGGGACTAAAAGCGTCAAAAAGTGCACAAGTTTGCATTTTCACGCATATCTTACGTTCTGAATATATCCGGACATCCAAAAATTTATGTAAGTGTTTTGGTCAAAAATCAAGCAAGGATAATGCAACCAAATCTTTTGTTGTGAGGTGTGATGCTTGAATCAATGAACGATTGTATGAACAACTTGCAAATGAAATGAGCAAGTGACACAAGGATTTATACGAGGAAAAAGCCCTTGATCAAGAGTTGATCTCCGGCATAAAAAACCTCGGGTGATGGAAACTACCGATGACCAACTATAATTACACAAATGATTGTTACAACTCGGGATGATAACAAGCTTGTTACAAGGATCACTAGAGTGCAATGTGCATGAAATCGCCAAATGAACTATTGAGAGCTGTTTCGAGTGTGTGTATTTGCTAACTTAGCCGAATGTTCTAATCTAAGCTTGTTATCCCCTTTTAAAATTAGAAATAACTAGATAACTAACTATCCGCTAAATGTGCAAGCTTCCCACGATCTCCATAACGTTCACAAAGGCCAAGCACGTGTGGAATATTGAGGGTATATTCTCCAAGAATATTGGTAAGACTTGGTCCATGTGTATACTCTTGAAAAACAAGCTCCCATACAATGTAGACAACCGTTAGTATAAGGATAACAATGAGGATCCTGGATCCTGATCCTGCAACAACTTCTTAGGATTCTTAATTCAAACAGAATTGAGGATCCATGATCCTGACAGTACTTGAGGATCTGTGATCCTTAGGATTGGAAAATCCTCCCCTAACAATTGCCCCCAAAATATGAGGAGTAAAATGTAAATTAACGAGTTATATTTTTTTTATCTTATCTGCAACTAACTATCCAACTGAATTATAGTCGTTTGAGTCGAACTAGCCGTTACAGCTTGCGTCATTGAAGTGACAATCCTGTAGAATCATCATTATATATAGGTTAGAGATAAGGATCAATGTGCATTTAAATTCGAGCGATACTCCCTTTAAATCCTCATTCTAAGATTGATCAGGTACTTCTCTCTCCCTTCTCTCTTCATCTTCTTAGTCTGTTCTTCTTCTAAGTTCTTTAGATCACAATGAAACTACGATCATCCCCTGCCAAGGATCATCATAAAGATAGTCCTTTGAAAAGCCAAGGGATTATCAAAAATACTCCGAATGAACTCTGCTGCTTTACTGATCCGGAGATCGACCGGATCCGCTACTGTTTTTCGGGGGACACCGTCTTCAAGCCCTTTGATCCTACTGCCAAAAGCGACTTTATTTCTGAAACTTGGGTTGCTTTTCCGGCTACCCCATTCCTGATAGGATACTCCTATCCCTTCCCTGACTTCACTGAATCCTTTTTTTCTCTCACCGGCATGTGCTACGTTCAGGCCAAGCCAATGATGTGGAGGGTTTTATATACCCTAAAGAAAATCATTGAGCAAGAGGGTGTAGAGATAGGGATATCGGAATTAGCAGAGCTGTATAACCTTGTAAGCCATGGATCACATCGCTACCTGTTCAAACACAAACCCGGTGCTACTCACCCAATCCTCAAGACCACAAAGAATGATACTAACTGGAAGAAGCGATTCTTCTTTGTTAGGAGGGATTCTATCCCTGATGGGAAAGATCTCCCCATAAAGTGGACCACCCATGGTAGGATATAGGATCCTTATAGAAGGATCATAGGATAACTCTGTCTTTATTGAGGATAACTGATCCTTTTCTGTTTTTTTTGTGCAGCTATCTCAGTCTCTCATATCATTCCATCACCTGCAACCAAAGAAAGGATTGCTGCTTTCTGGAGCCTTGACCCTGCAATCAGATCATTCCAAGCAAATACAAAGGATTCACAATAAGTATCCTCCGGTTCAGTCACGATGTCAAGTAAGTGTTTAAACTTATATGTAAGTAAATAAATTTATGTAAAGGATACTTATCTGTTATTCGCTGTTTGTAGGTGCTGGAAAATCTTCAAAGTCAGCCTCCCGCTTCAGTGTCAGTGACCTCAGCACTGTGGCTCCCCGGTCCGGAAAAAAGAAGTCTGCTGCTAGCCCAAGCATCCCAATGCCTAAGCCTGTCACCTCCAAAGGGGGAAAGAAGAGGAAGGCCACTGAAGCTGACAACCTTGAAGGCCTGCCCCTCATCCGTCACCAGTTTGAGGAATATTTCTCTGAGGTAAGGATCCTTTGTCACACCCTGACCACGTAGGACAACAAACCGTGGCGGAAACGTCGGGGAGTGATGTGGCAGAATTATCGTTTCATAACCATGGATACAAAAAGAGTTTCGTTTTATTGATAATATTAAACATTAACATTGTCTTAACACATACCAAACAAAATACATATCGACTGTCATTATTATTATGTCACTAAGGCCTTGTCCAGATCCTATGTGATGCATGCATCCTAGAAATCACATCATTTAACAACACCTGAAACATATGTAAAAACAAAGTCAGCAAAGAAATGCTGGCGAGTACTTAGGTTTAATAAGAGTATTGGAATCATGGCTCGTTTATATGTTGCAGTACTTTATTAGACTTCAAGAATCAAAACACAAACCTCGTTTTGAAAAGTGTATTGCAACATAACATAATCAACTCAAATCAAGTTGGTTATAGTTTATAAAATCTCGTAGCCATGATTCTTAACCCAAAAACATTTGTTTTAGAAAACCAATTTGTAAAACATCTTGTATTAACTCGTTTATAAAACTCGTATGGTTTATATCTTTTAGAAAACATCGTTGTGTGACATCGTTTCAAAATCGTTTACCCAAGTGAACTAAATAACGCCACGGTATGTAATTTGTTGAAAACACTTATATATAGGGAGTACCAGCGGCGTATCCACCATGCTTTCATCACATTACACCCGTCCCGTTATCTAAACACTTAACCAAAAACCATTCGTTTATCCAATTCGTTTAACTTGTTCAAAATCGTTTTCAAATCGTTAACTCGTTTAAATCGTTTAAAATCATCCTCGTTTTAATTGTGAAAACTATTTATGGTCGTCTCGCTAACAACATTCAAACCTTCGTGACTCGACTATCTCGCTTCTCGCGTTAACAAACCACCAAAGGGTAAGTTAACTAACATCAGATTCAGTCGTTACCCACAACCCCCACACATAACCATGGGTGCAGTAAAATAACGGGATTTGTCAGATCCTATGGTACCATAACCTAATACTGGTCGGCTTGATCAATGCTAATGAATGTCATATGTTATGTAACTACAACCAACAAGTTTGTTCACTTTATTAAAATCGTTATTAGTTTTGTATAAACCATCTTAGTCGTTTTTGAAAATCATTGTTTAAACCTTGAAATCATTTTGTACATATGAATCACCCCAAAATAATTGAAAACAGTAAAATAGAGGAACTATGTACTCACATGAAGTGCAAAGTATCCTCAATCAATAGAACTTCAACAAACTCAAGCAAACCAGAGAAATCAAGTAGCACCTAGTAATTGAATCACTAGTCAAACAATAGACGCCTAAATCGGAAGATCAGACAGAATGAGGTCTTGTAAACCAAATGAGTGTTGGAACTCATGTGATATGGTTTAACAAAGCCTACATCCTAAATTGAAACTTATCCTAAGTGCCTTCGACCCATTATGATCCATTAAAGTAGCTTATACTACTTTAACGCGTCGTGCGCGCAATGCGCGTTTGAGACGTCTAACTAGTCCTATGACAAGTATTATATGCCTATACATGTTTAAATATGTTGCATAATTAGTTACGTGACAAAAATTTATGTTACATATGCTTATTTACCAATTATGTAAGAAAAGGGCATTTTGGTCATTTACCAAAGGCATATAAACTACCTATCATGCGACTAATTAAACCTAAGTGACCATAAGGTATAACCTCGGAAGGTTATCCCCTATGCTACTATGGTCACTAAACATGTTTGGTCGGATCCTAATGATTGACCAAACGGGTCGTGTTCGAAAGTCTAAGCGGGTGTTTAGTCCGCTTAACTTACGACTCTACACAAGCACTAATCTAAAAAGTGACGAGCTAAACACGTCGAAATATGTTTAGTTAAGTTAGAAAACAGGTTTTGGTATCAAAACAAACGGTTTTGATACCTAAGAGTAGTTTGGTTACAAAATACGCGAGAAAACGCATTTTAGCCGAAACTACGACTCGTCACTGAGCCTAGATAACGTGGTAATCAGTAGGTATAGTCACTAGGGACTATAACCATCGTGATTACGCTCACGTTATGAAGTTCAAACGAACTTCGAATTGACCATAAACTTGTCAATGCAGAAAGTCAAACGCAGTTTGACTTTTACGATAAAAACGAACGACAAGAACGAAAGAATAATTACAAAAGGTCCCCGCAAGCTATGATCCGATTTACTCTCAGGTATGAAGCATAAATGTCACACCCCCAAAATCCACACGCGGAGTATCACCGCTTGGAGGCGTGACTGACCAGGATCAAACCACTAATCATATTGAACAAGTAAGTAATTAATTGTAAAAGTCCAACCAACACAATTAATGTTTAAAACAACCATAGTTTAAGTTATGAGCGGAAGCATAATGTTTAAAACCAAAACAATTGTTTAAATATCCAAAGGTTTAACATGGCACACAGCTGTCCATGTCCCACAACGACTCTTCCCATGCAAGCTCCTGCTAACCTATTGACCTGCAAAGCATGTAGTAACGAGTCAACAACAATGTCGAGTGAGTTCACAGTTGGGTGTTGGTTTTAGTTGTTCCAAAAATAGTTCCTTTAACTGGCATCCCTGCCGTGGGGGTTACCCCATATTTGAAAACGTGATTTATTTAACCCATTAACTCTGGCAATCCAGCCGTGGGGGCTACCCCATGATAGTTATCTGGCATTTCGGCCGTGGGGGCTACCCCATGTATACACTAGACTCGTTACCATATCGACTACTGACTGAAGTCATGTTTATGTGCCCTGAAACTGTCAATGTCTATCAGCATTGACGTACCCCAGATCCATTAGTTCACGCCCGTCCTCTGCGGCACGGTGTGAGGCTTGTCAGACCTAAATAGCGCTATCTAACTAATGACCCGCTCGCCATTGGCCCGGTGATTAAGTCGATATAAAAAGGAGGGACTTCGTGATAGAGTTTTGGTCTAGTAAAGTTATCTGTCCGTGAGGACGAGGAATTACATTCCTGAACCATTACTGTCCTACCCAAGAAAGGACGAGGAATCCATATTCCTTAACCCCATTCCCAACCCCTGGGAATCCCATGCTTTGTAGAGTGTGAACTCACCTTGGTTTGCTCAGCAGATACACAGAAAGGTCAAGTCTAGCAGCTAGTGGTCAACCACGTCCTAACATGGTTACCATACAAGTCAGGTTTTGATTTCAAGTAGTGCACATAATTATCACGTAAGATAGCATGTAAGAACACACACGGATCATGGCAAACACACATCATCACGTTTAACAGTCATAACGTATTCAACTTGTACGATTTAAAAGATTGGGCTCGCACAAGTTCAGCAACCTTGTGCGATCACCCATTGAAGCCCAATAGTACCCGGCCCATTAACCGAAATGCCCAACACACCTATACACACGGCCCAAATTAATAAACAGATAACCAACTTGTGCGATCCAATACATCATGTACGATTACAATATATCTTGTGCGACTCACTAACATAACCCACTAAATACCCCGGTCCAACATGTGAATAAGCCCAGAGCTTGTGCGAGCCAAAACAGTTTGTTTTAATCTTGTGCGATCCAGCCAAGCTTGTACGACTGGACAATCTTGTGCGATCAGAAAGCTTATGTGATAAGATTTGATCTTGTGCGATTGGTTTAAAATATCCGGATATTATGACATTCAGTTACAATCATTCATTGGTTTCCAAAATTCACAATTTATTAATAAATGTTAACAACTTCCATATCAAACAAAAATCGATCAAATCATTATTTTTAACAATTGTTTCACATAAACCCTAACATCATAATTATGAACAACAACCTATCAACTCATAAACATGGATCTCGATTCACTAACATATTACATAGCAACACACATGATCATCATCGAAATAAACAACAATGGCCGACAATTGTTTAATCATCTCAAAAGGTTATTGGACTGATTGCTTGATGGGTTGATACACATAAATGCCACTAACCTACGGTTTGACTAAAGAATCCCACTAGTCACATGCAAGCCTTGTATTACAATCATGTGTCATTATGATAGCATGTGTAACCTCAGAAAACAATCGGTGTTACAATCATTATTTCTAGAATCGATATGCTTGCAACAATCCCTAGGATCCTATAGACACCCATGTTAATCAATGATGACACATATTCAAAATCATTAGAAATCAGATCTTGATAAACATAAACAAGTATTCACATAACAATCAAATCAGCATAACAAGAAATCACATCCGATTATTACACACTAACCGATTTGAGAGAGAGAGAGAGATGGAATAGATGATTGATCCGAACAAGAAAGATCTTCGATGATGAGGGAGTGTGTGTGGCTGCCTTCGAGTTCGTGAGAGAGAAAGAGCACTAGGGTTTGTAGGTTTGTTTGTTTTGGTAAAGTGTGAGATGGGTACTAGCGCCCCATGTGTTAATCGACTAAGGGGGATGGGCCGAACCCACACTTGGGCTGCCCTATGAGTCCGAGTACAAGTTGTGTAACTCGAATGGCTTGTGCGGTCGGGTGAGTGTTGTGCGTTTACAACAAACATACATTCACATAACACATAATCAAACATAATATTCATTAATCAATCACTTGCATATAATCACATCACGTTCACATACGTTACATCAAGTACAAGGATAGGTTCGGAAATACGAGTTGTCACATTATCCCCAAGTTGAAAGATATTTCGTCCTGAAATTTGGTACGTACTCACTGAGGAAGCTAGTTAAGTTGCATGGTTTTCCTGGTTTTCCTGGGGTGTCACATCCTCCCCCCGTTGATCTGGAATTTCGTCCCGAAATTCCGTAGCTTCAGTCTCAGTAGTGGTTGCACCGTTTGCGAATAGTTGGGGATACTTTTGTTTCATTTGATCTTCGCGTTCCCAGGTGAACTCTGGGCCGCGACGTGAGTTCCAACGAACTCGAACGAGAGGTATTCTAGTATGTTTGAGGACCTTAACATCATGGTCCGTGATTTCAACTGGTTCCTCGACGAATCGTAACTGCTCTTCAATGGTGAGCTCCTTCAAAGGAACTACGTGGGTCTCATCTGACAAGCACTTCTTCAGATTTGACACGTGGAAAACGTTGTGAATTGCACTGAGTTCTGCTGGTAAGTTCAGTTTGTAGGCCACCTTGCCTATTTTCTCAATGACTTCGAAAGGTCCAACATATCGTGGGTTAAGTTTGCCCCGTTTACAAAAACGAACCACACCCTTCCAGGGTGAAACTTTGAGTAGTACACGCTCCCCAACCTGGGGCTCTAGTGGTTTTCTGCCCTTATCGGCGTAGACTTTCTGACGGTCACGAGCTGCCGCCATGCGTTGTCGTATCTGAGCAATTCGCTCTGTTGTGTCTACCACAAGTTCTGGACCAGTAATCTGACTATCCCCCCACCTCTGCCCAACAAAGAGGTGACCGGCATTTACGCCCGTACAATGCCTCAAACGGAGCAGCTTTAATGCTGGTGTGGTAGCTATTGTTGTATGAAAATTCCACAAGTGGCAGATGCTTTTCCCAGCCGTTGCCAAAGTCAATTACGCATGCCCTAAGCATGTCTTCGAGGGTCTGGATGGTGCGTTCGGATTGCCCATCCATTTGCGGGTGATAAGCTGTGCTCATATCTAATCTTGAGCCAAAGGACTTGTGCATTGCTTGCCACAGTTCTGAAGTAAAACGTGCATCTCGATCCGAGATAATAGAGGTGGGCACTCCGTGCCTCGAGACAACTTCCTTAAGATATACGTCTGCCAGTGTGGAGAACTTATCCGTTTCCTTGATGGCCAAGAAGTGAGCAGACTTTGTGAGTCGATCCACGATCACCCAAATAGTATCGTTACCACGTTGTGATCTAGGCAGGCCAGTAACAAAATCCATGGAAATTTGCTCCCATTTCCATTGTGGTATCTCTGGTTGTTGAAGTGGGCCTGAAGGTTTTTGGTATTCCGCCTTGACTCTCGCACAAGTCAAGCACTTGCTAACGTAAGTGGCTATGCGGGTCTTCATGCTAGGCCACCAATATGTAGTTTTGATATCGTGGTACATCTTATCCGAACCAGGATGTACTGAGTAGCGAGACTTGTGTGCCTCGTCCATCACAAGCTCTCGTAGGTTGCCATAAAGTGGGACCCAGATGCGTCCTGTAACGTAGTAAGCACCGTCTTCCTTCTGTTCTAAGCGTTGCCTTGAGCCGCGTAGGGCTTCAGCCCTGACGTTTTCTGGTTTCAATGCTTCTACCTGAGCATCTCGTATCTGAGAAGGAAGACTAGACTATATAGTGAGTTGTAAAGCTCGTACGCGCTTGGGCGCAGTGTCCTTTCGGCTGAGGGCGTCGGCCACAACATTGGCTTTGCCCGGGTGATATCTGATCGAGCATTCGTAGTCATTCAGCAGTTCTACCCATCGTCGTTGTCGCATATTCAGTTCCTTCTGTTTGAAGATATGCTCGAGGCTCCTGTGATCAGTGTAGATGGCACACTTGGTACCATACATGTAGTGTCTCCATATCTTAAGTGCAAAAACAACCGCTCCCAGCTCTAGATCGTGTGTAGTGTAGTTGTTTTCATGAACTTTGAGTTGGCATGAGGCGTAGGCTATAACTTTATCCCGCTGCATCAATACACAACCAAGACCCTGAATTGATGCGTCGCAGTAAACCACGAAGTCGTCTGTCCCCTCTGGCAACGAAAGGATAGGTGCACTGCAAAGTCTATCCTTTAAGTGCTGAAACGCTAACTCTTGTGCATTTCCCCAACGATAAACAACGCCCTTCTGCGTCAGTGAGGTAAGAGGCTGTGCGATCTTGGAAAAATCCTTGATAAACCTCCTGTAGTAACCTGCCAATCCCAAGAATTGGCGAATTTCCGTTGGCGTACGAGGTGCAGGCCAGCTCTTGATCGACTCCACCTTGGATGGATCAACGTGAATCCCATCCCTGTTTACCACATGGCCTAAGAAATGGACTTCATGAAGCCAGAAGTCGCATTTTGAAAACTTAGCGTACAGCTGTTCTGCTCGAAGGAGTTCCAAAATAAATCGTAGATGCTGCTCGTGTTCCTCCTGACTCTTCGAGTAGATCAGGATGTCGTCGATGAAAACTATGACGAACTTGTCTAGGTAAGGCTTGCACACTCGATTCATCAAGTCCATGAAGACCGCAGGTGCGTTTGTCAGCCCAAAAGGCATGACCAAGAACTCATAGTGGCCATATCGAGTTCTAAAGGCTGTTTTGGAGACGTCCTCTTCCCGGACTCTCAGCTGGTGATATCCTGATCTCAAATCAATCTTTGAATAGTAGCTCGACCCTTGCAACTGGTCGAACAAGTCGTCAATGCGTGGAAGAGGATAGCGATTCTTCACAGTCACCTCGTTCAGTTCACGATAGTCGATGCACATTCTGAACGTACCGTCTTTCTTCTTCACAAATAGCACTGGAGCTCCCCAGGGCGAAGAGCTTGGACGAATAAAACCCTTATCCAAGAGTTCTTGTAGTTGCGTAGATAACTCTTTCAACTCTGATGGAGCTAAGCGATACGGTGCACGAGCTATGGGCGCTGCTCCAGGAGCTAGCTCGATTTGGAATTCGACCTGGCGATGAGGCGGGAGGCCAGGTAGTTCCTCAGGAAATACCTCAGGATAGTCGCGTACAATCGGAAAGTCTTCTATCTTTTTCTCTTTCTTCGAGGTGTCAATAACGAGAGCCAGAATAGCAGTATGGCCCTTACGCAAACACTTTTGGGCCTTAAGGAAAGAGATGATGCTCACAACCGCACCACTCTTATCGCCACGAATCATAAGGGGTTCATCACCTGGGAGAGGAATACGGACAATCTTTTCGTTGCAAAGAATCTCTGCTTGGTGTTGGGATAACCAGTCCATCCCAATGACAACGTCGAAACTACCCAGAGTGATAGGAAGGAGGTCGATCGAGAAAGTGTGATCAGCAAGAACAAGATTACAACCTTTGACTACGTGTGTGACCTCTATACTTTTACCATTAGCTAACTCTACAACGTGCTTGGGGTTTAAAGGTGTTGGGGTACGCTTAAGCAGTTGACTAACTTTTAGGGACACATAACTAGTATCAGCACCCGAATCAAATAAGACAGTAACGTAAAAGTCGTCGAGAAGGAACTTACCCGTCACCACATTGGGATCATTCCTAGCTTCTCCCTGGCCAATAACGAACACACGACCCCTTGCCCCATTGCCATTGTTACCCCCGTTGTTCCCATTCCCCTGATTGTTGTTGTTATTGTTGTTCTGGTTCCTGTTCAGTTGGGGACAATCTCTCTTGAAGTGGCCTTCAGCTCCACACTGAAAGCACCCTTTGTTGTTACCCTGCGGCTGCTGTTGCTGGCGTTGATTCTGTGGAGCTTGTTGTTGCTGACGATTCTGGTTTGCGGGGTATAAACTTCTACAATCCTTTGCTGCATGGCCTGGCTTGTTGCACCGATGACAGTTACCCCTGGTGCATGGCCCGCTGTGATGTAGGTTACAGCGATTACACTTAGGGTGATTCCCCTTGTACACACCACGACTTTGGCTGCCAGATGATTGCTAACTAGGACTCCTATAGTCATCAGTCCTTCTCTGCTGAGACTGAGATTGCACAGAAGTTGAACCTTTGCTTGAAGCTCCATCCCATTTTCTCTTGTTGTCGCTAGGAGCATCTGAAGTAGCTATAGCACTTATACGCTTTGGTAACCGGTTCTGCTCCACCGCCTGATCAGTGAGACGGTGAGCCAACTGAACAACCTGCTGGATGGTGGCGAGGTTTGTTGAAGTCACATGACTTTGGATTTCTGGCACTAAGCCCTTGAGAAAAAGTTCAATATGCTTAATTGGAGGGTCCACCATAGTAGGACACAGTAGTGCAAGCTCATTAGATCTCTTAGTATACGCCTCAATTTCCGACCCCGTCATCTTGAGGTTGAAGAACTCGACTTCAAACTTATGGATGTCATCACGACTGCAGTATTCCTCCTTGATCATCTCTTTAAAATTGTTCCATGGGGTGGCGTTAGCAGCAACCAACCCCAGCATTTGGACTTGAGCGTTCCACCATGTGAGGGCTAAACCCTCGAGAGTACCGGTAGCATACTTCACCCTGCACGCCTCAGGGCATTCACACATTTCGAACACAGTATTTTATCCAAGTGGGTATAAGAAAGTGTTGGGTTTTTCACATGTTTATCAAAGTATTTTATCCTTATAAAATAAAAAACGCAGCGGAAATAATTTATTTAAAACATGTTTACTTTCAAGATATAAAACCCATTTTATATGTAAAACCCAAACCCGGATCCATATACGAATATACATGCTATCAAAATAAAACACAACCATAGGGTGTTTAGAATACTACCTTCCAAGGAGTAATGGATATGAAGAAGATGATGCTTCTTGAACGGTTGCCTTCTAGTGTAGAAGACCTCAAGCTTGTATACCCCAAGCCTTCCAACAAGCACCTTATGTTTAGCTAGGATTTCTACACTTATGAACTCACTAGAAAAACCCTCTTGACAACCACCTCATGGCCGAAATTTTGAGAGTATTTGCTAGAGTTCTTGCACTTGATTTATGAACTTGAAAAGGCCTCTTGATCAACCATACGTGACCCGAATCTTAGAGAGCAAATTCAAGTCTTACACTTGAAGAATGATCTTCTAAAATTGCACTATGTTTGGCCGATTTTAGAGAGTCTTCTCTCTAGTTTTCATGTTCATTCAAGTCTTGCAAATTCATTCATTTGACTTCTTGGTATTTATAGAACCAAGAGAGAGAAGATAGCCACCCACATGCCCAATCAAAGAGCTTCTTACACATGCATTTGCATGTACATGCATTGGACCTTTCTTGCTTGGGAAGACCATCCAATTAAGATGCATGCAACTATGACAACATGCATGGAACCTTATTGGACAAGAATATTTTGGGAAGACCCCATGGGGGGGGGGGGGGGGTGGCGGCCTAGTATTTTTTATAAAAAAAAATTCAATTTTTTCTTTTATAAAATAATATAAGTCTTACATATGTATTTTATAAAATATAACATCATATGTTATAAGACTTATGCTATTTTTATTATGTTATTTAACCCATTAAATAACAAAATAAAATACTCTCTCAAAATAAATTATCCATATAATTTATTAGTTTGTCAAGTGCAATTATTTAGAAAACCAATTTCTAAATACTCTAAGTGTTAATATTTATTTGTTTGATCATATCACAAATAAATAATATAAGTGTTTATCTAGCTTGTATTTGGGTATGACTCGACTTGGATCATAACGTACTAGCCACATCAATTTAATATGTGTCTTGGGCATACAGAGTCCAACAATCTCCCACTTGCACAAGATACATAGAAGATTGATGCAAGCTGTAAATGACGTCTAACTACGGTTTACTACCCCTAATACGTATGACTATATTTGCCATTCAATAACATCATCCCCTTCAAGTCCCTTACTTGAACATGATTTAGGTGAATCTATCATTTTATCCTTTCGTTACAGATGTCATGTTAAATCCAGAGACATAGAGTGATCACTCTCTGTTGATTTAACTTTAACAGGCCTTAGACATCTTACTCTCAACGAATAAGAGGAACAAATCCCATCTTGACTACATACGTCTCTCACAATCACCTTGTACCACACCTGAGCTTAGCCTTATGTACTGTCATATTACTAACAGCGAAGGAAAAAGTCAAGGTACAATATTTGGTGAATATCAAGACCCAATATGTATCTCAGGTCTGAGGATACTATGATATTCTCCTTTACTCAAATTTACTTATGATCAATCACAAATGATTCCATGCAATAATATTTGAGAGCGAGTCAGTCCAATATTTGTATCCCACAAATATCTATGAACTTTGGCAGCAACACTTTGCTCTATATTCATATCTAATGAATATCCACCAATCCAAATTCATAATAGTCTTACATTCATATTTGTTCCCACAAGTATGATCGACTACGGACATTTAGAATAAATAATTTATTCACGGATTTAAACATGCTAAAATGGAACATAACTCAAAATACCATAAAGAGTTATAATAACAGTTGTTCCAATATCCAAATACAAAATAGATCAAATCCAATCACTAGAATATCGAAGTCCTTAGGCACAAGTATGACCCTTCATGCTTTGCCCGTTCAAGGAGCTTCGTGAGTGGATCCGCAATATTTTGATCAGTGTGAATTTTGCGAATACATATCTTTCCCTTTTTCAACTTCATCCCTTATGTAGTTGAAACTCCGTTCAATGTGCCTAGTCTTTTGATGTACACGAGGTTCCTTGATTTGAGCAATCGCACCATCGTTATCACAAAGATCTCTAGGGTCCTGAATGGTATGGACTACCCCTTAGATCGGCAATAATTCAAGTGGTAGATCCATATGAATTATCTCAATCAATGAAGCGGCGATGTATTCTGATTATGTAGTGGACAATGCTACCTTAATTGTGATCGAGAACCATCTCGATCAGTTTGGAAACTCGTATCCATGTAACCCTTTACAACGAATTCCGAAACTCGCATCCCTGTAACCCTTTACAACGAGTTCTTCTTCACCAGATCCATATATTAGAAATATATCCTTAGTCCTTCTACGGTGTTTCAATATATTTTTAACAGTCACCCAATGACCATTACTAGGATTTCGCTGGTATCTTCTCGTCATGCCTAAAGCGCATGACTTGTCTGGTCCAGTGCATATTATTACATACATAATGGATCCTATAGCAGATGCATATGGGATTCCTTTCATTCTTTCTTGCTCATCCTCTGAGCTTGGACATTGAGACGCACTCAATATTGTCCCCTCTTTGAATAGGTACCAAACCTTTCATAGAGTTCTCTATCTTGAACCTTTTCAAGACTTCGTCAATGTATGCACTTTAGTTTAAACCTATCGTGCGCCTTAATCTATCCTTATAGATTCTTTATTCCCAAAATATAGGCGACTTCACCAAGATCCTTAATTGAAAAACACCTTTCAAGCCAGGCTTTTACACCCTCCAAGGTTGGAATGTCATTTCCAAATAGTAGAATGTCATCGACATACAGTACGAAGAAAGTGATGATGCTCCCACTAGCTTTCTTATACACACAAGCTTCATCGACGTTCTTGATGAATTAAAATTCCCAATTTGTTCATCAAAACGGTGATTCCAACTTCTCGATGCTTGTTTCAATCCACAGATTGATTTCTTTAACTTGCATACTTTGTTAGGATGTTTTGGATCGACAAAACCTTCAGGCTGAACCATATAGACATCTTCTTCAAGATATCTATTAAGGAAAGCCGTTTTGACATCCATTTGCCAAATCTCATAATCATATTATGCAGGTATGGCAAATAATATCCTTATTGACTTTAGCATCGCCACAGGCGAAAAGGTCTCATCATAATCAAGCTCTTGAGTTTGAGTGAAACCTTTTGCTTTAAGTCTCGCTTTACAAGTATCCAAGTTACCATGCATATCGGTTTCCTTCCTGAAAACCCACTTACTTCCAACTACTTTGGAGTTAAGAGATGACACAACCAATTCCCAAACTTGGTTGTCATACATGGATTGCATCTCTACGTTCATAGCCTCAAGCCATTTGTCGCAATCGGATTTTGACATTGCATCATGGTATGTGGTAGGTTCACCCGAATCTACCACGTAGCATCCATCCATGAAAAATCCATATCTTTCAGGTGGACTACTTATTCTACCAGATATGCGAACGTTTTGTGTGTAATGATCAACCACTTGATCGTTTTCAACAACCTCTTGTTGAGCGCTAGTATCAACCAAACGTGTAACGGCTTGTGGTTCTCGATCCTCATCAAGTTCCACTGTTCTACTAATTTCTTCCACAAGGAACTTATCTTCCAAGAACTCAGCCTTTCAAGCAACAAATACCTTTTGCTCTGTTGGATCGTAGAAATAATATCCTATACCATCTTTAGGATATCCTACAAAGATACACTTAGTGGATCGTACTTTTATTTGTTTGAGGTGTATAGCTTAACATAAGTTTTACAACCCCTTACCTTTAAATATGATAATGATGGAACCCTTCCATGCCATATTTCTAAAGGTGTCTTATCCACTTTCTTGGTTTGGGCCATACGGGCCACGGAGAGCAAAGCGTAACCCCAAAGTGATAGAGATAAGGCGCTCCTAGCCATCATAGATCGAACCATATCTAATAGAGTTTGACTCCTCCTCTATCGAAACGAGGAACTTTAAAAGAGTTGATTTTGTACTTCACCTATTTGAAGATTCTGAACGTTTCAAAACTTCTTCTTTGTGTCAAGTACACATAACCATAACTACTATAGTTGTCGGTAAAAGTAATGAAGTATCTTTCACCATTCCTAGTCATTGGCTTAAAAGGATCACATACATCCAAATGTATGATATCTAATAAATCTTTTGCCCTTTCCCACTAAAGGGTTTCTTAGTCATTTTTCCTTGTAAATAAGATTCGCATGTATCAAATGAACCAATTTCATTTGTTTCCAAAAGACAATTCTTTCGAAGTGTTTACATGCGACATCTGTTTATATGACCAAGGCAATAATGCCAAAGATAGGTCTTACTCAAATCCATTTTGAGTTGCTTGGTGATTGCTTGGTACATTTAACTATCAAATGGTATATTATCATGAACCAATTCATAAATACCATTTGAAGGCATAGCTTTAAAGTAGAACATGTAATTTATCAAAACATAAATGTCATTGTTTACAAACTTTAAATTAAAACCATATTGTCTTAAAAGGGAAACTTGAATAATGTTCCTAGTCAAACTAGGAGCATTCAAGACATTTTAAAACAATTTCCAAACCATTTGGAAGTTTCAAAACATAGTCTTCTGTAATGTTTATTTCTTTTCAACCTTTTGCAACGAATTGCAAACATGAGTCCCACATCCGGTATCTAATACCCATGTGTTAGAAGAAATAACATTAAGGTCAATATGTATCATTAAGATTGTACCTGAGGTTTGCCTAGCATCCCTCTTGTTTTTCAACTCTTTGAGATAGGTTGGACAATTCCTATTTAAATGCCCTATCTCACCACACTCTAAGCACGGATCGTTCATGGAAATCTTTGCCTTCTCTTCTTTTGGTTTCGTTGGTTTCGCTTTAGTCTTTCTTTTCTTTTTCCCTTTAAATTTCCCGTTTCCATTTGCAACATTTGCTTTGGTGTCGGGGTGATGCCCTTTCTTGTTGCCACCCTCATTGATCGTTAGAATGAATAAAACCCTTTTATCCATATCGAGCCTTTCGAGTTGATCAATGTGGCTTTTCATCTTAAAAACATAAGATGAGTCCGATTGGGTTTCCTCCATTCGCCATGCATGAAGCGCTTGAACCGTTTCGAAGCGTTCTACCCTTAGGAACATTTCCTACAATTGGGTAATCATGATGTTCAAAACCTTTTGAATCTCGGGAATCATAATTCCTAACATGAGGCAAGAGGCTTGCGTAGTATCCTTGATATATTTAATCCAATCGTTATAGGCATCCTTATCTTCCATAAGATGTTCATCGGGATTAGGATCGTTTTCAATGATAGGTTACGGACGGTTTGGGTAATATTGTTAGCGGCCATCTACAAAATTTAACAAGGTTCAATTTTAGTATTTTCGATATTATTATATTTTAATCATTAATACCCTTTTATGTCTCAGAGACAATTAATAATTAAAATCTAGAATCCAACGTTACATTTAAATATCGGTTAGGTGACCATTATCCCTCTTTTTAAATTAACAAGGTAGTCAACGTTTGACAATTGCAACTCTTTGCAATTTCTAGCCATATGGGATCGGTTAAACATCTTTATGTTTAGTTGGCATGTTTAATCCCATCAATACCTTTGTTCCCCATGCTTCGGTGACCCTAAGTTCATGGTTTCCAAATCAAGTCGTCCAACTTACACACACGTGTGAGTTTATTCACATAAGTGGTTAGGTGACCTTTATCCCACAAACATGGTAAACCCACCTCGAACATACAAGTTCCCTCAAATGTGGTTAGGTGACCTTTATCCCACAAAAGAGTTCCCAAGTGTTTCGAGTGTTGTATAAAAGGATGGTGTTTGACTTGTTTTATAAAATGGATTTTTGAGTTTTCAAAAATTCTAGTTTAGAAAACTTTATGTACCATGCATTTGCATGCATTCAAATCCTTGGTACTTTTGTGAAAACAAATTTTTAAGGTTCTTTTAATAAAACCCATTTTATTGTAAAATCATTAATTTTTAATAACTTTTTATTAACCAATTTTAATGATCTTTAAAGAACCTTTTTTTAAGCTTGTTGTTGATTATTAGTTTGTTAAGCATGCATATCCAAATATCATCAAACAACAAAATAAACAACCACACAAGCACAACACACATATCATTAGGTGCATAACCATAGCCAACTATTTTGACCACACTTGTTAGCCGAAACAAGTGCGTCAAAAGGTCCTTCCTAAGGGTTGAATATTGACACAAATGATGTGTCGTTGAACTCCCACTTGATCCCGCATCCAAATGCTTCAAGTCTTCCTTTTGTGTTGTGATTTCTTCACCTTTTTGAGCTTCCAAAATGTCCTTTAATTTAGCTCCAAACTCCTTTGGACTTCAAATGTGTTTTGGTTATCGGGCTAAAATCCCGTTAAGAACCGTGAAGTCCCTTAGGCCCGAAAATAGCCAAAACCAAAACCGCATTTTTGTGTGCATCTTCTTTTACAAAAATATATCCTAATACATTTTTCTAGTAAAATAAAATGCACCTAATCTATTTATTTTACATACCAAATGAAAATAAATAAATTACATATCTTACAAATGGAAGAACAAAATAATAATTATTACAACCCATTGAAATAATTAAATATAAATCACAAACACAAACATTCAACACAAGGTCATGGCTAGGTCATATGCACCAAAATATATATCCAAATATATATATATATATATTAATTTCAAGAATCATAAAAGGAAAAATGGTTCCCTTTTAATAACCATTTTCGGATATGTCCAAAAAACCGAAAAGGTAAGTTTTGTCCAAACAAACAAATCATCCATATGAAATAATTTTTCAAGATTCATTTATGCATGTAAGAATATAATCTTGAAAAACAAAGGGATAACCATACTTAAAATTTCAGCCATAGGGTTTTCACCAAACCCGAAACCCGAAAATTTTAAGTCTATTGAAGCATGCACTCATATAAGCGGCTCTGATACCACTGTTGGGTTTTTCACATGTTTATCAAAGTATTTTATCCTTATAAAATAAAAAACGCAGCGGAAATAATTTATTTAAAACATGTTTACTTTCAAGATATAAAACCCATTTTATATGTAAAACCCAAACCCGGATCCATATACGAATATACATGCTATCAAAATAAAACACAACCATAGGGTGTTTAGAATACTACCTTCCATGGAGTAATGGATATGAAGAAGATGATGCTTCTTGAACGGTTGCCTTCAAGTGTAGAAGACCTCAAGCTTGTATACCCCAAGCCTTCCAACAAACACCTTATGTTTAGCTAGGATTTCTACACTTATGAACTCACTAGAAAAACCCTCATGACAACCACCTCATGGCCGAAATTTTGAGAGTATTTGCTAGAGTTCTTGCACTTGATTTATGAACTTGAAAAAGCCTCTTGATCAACCATACGTGACCCGAATCTTAGAGAGCAAATTCAAGTCTTACACTTGAAGAATGATCTTCTAAAATTGCACTATGTTTGGCCAATTTTAGAGAGTCTTCTCTCTAGTTTTCATGTTCATTCAAGTCTTGCAAATTCATTCATTTGACATCTTGGTATTTATAGAACCAAGAGAGAGAAGATAGCCACCCACATGCCCAATCAAAGAGCTTCTTACACATGCATTTGCATGTACATGCATTGGACCTTTCTTGCTTGGGAAGACCATCCAATTAAGATGCATGCAACTATGACAACATGCATGGAACCTTATTGGACAAGAATATTTTGGGAAGACCCCATGGGGGGGGGGGGGGGGTGGCGGCCTAGTATTTTTTATAAAAAAAAATTCAATTTTTTCTTTTATAAAATAATATAAGTCTTACATATGTATTTTATAAAATATAACATCATATGTTATAAGACTTATGCTATTTTTATTATGTTATTTAACCCATTAAATAACAAAATAAAATACTCTCTCAAAATAAATTATCCATATAATTTATTAGTTTGTCAAGTGCAATTATTTAGAAAACCAATTTCTAAATACTCTAAGTGTTAATATTTATTTGTTTGATCATATCACAAATAAATAATATAAGTGTTTATCTAGCTTGTATTTGGGTATGACTCGACTTGGATCATAACGTACTAGCCACATCAATTTAATATGTGTCTTGGGCATACAGAGTCCAACAGAAAGGACAAAGTTTAACACAAGATAGGTTCACGAGAGTAGGATCTAAAGATCCTAGAATGAGTTTTAAACTGCAGGGTATACCTCCTGCCTGGGCGGCTGCAAGTGCCGCAGCAACCTGTTCGTTAATCAGAGCCGTCAACTGGGCTTGTGTCATGTTAATGCGTCCAGACATGATCTTCATATCAAGAGAAACGTGTGTGAGAAGGGTTCGCGAAAGTGCGATGACAGAAGAGAGTAAGCACACATGTGTTCAAGCAACAGTAACAATACTAGCTAAGCATATCATGAGCAAAGTTCTACGATATCTAGCATGTAGGTAATAAAACATAAACCATATCACCTAGAATGTCGAGCCTTGCACGTGGAGTGAAGCGTCGTTGTGGATCGTAGAGCACTGTACAGGTTATAGTCTGGTTTTAACAAAAATCATTTTCCCTTATTAAAACCAAGTTCTCTATAACCAATGGCTCTGATACCAATCTGTCACACCCCCAAAATCCACACGCGGAGTATCACCGCTTGGAGGCGTGACTAACCAGGATCAAACTACTAATCATATTGAACAAGTAAGTAATTAATTGTAAAAGTCCAACCAACACAATTAATGTTTAAAACAACCATAGTTTAAGTTATGAGCGGAAGCATAATGTTTAAAACTAAAACAATAGTTTAAATATCCAAAGGTTTAACATGGCACACAGCTGTCCATGTCCCACAACGACTCTTCCCATGCAAGCTCCTGCTAACCTATTGACCTGCAAAGCATGTAGTAACGAGTCAACAACAATGTCGAGTGAGTTCACAGTTGGGTGTTGGTTTTAGTTGTTCCAAAAATAGTTCCTTTAACTGGCATCCCTGCCGTGGGGGTTACCCCATATTTGAAAACGTGATTTGTTTAACCCATTAACTCTGGCAATCCAGCCGTGGGGGCTACCCCATGATAGTTATCTGGCATTTCGGCCGTGGGGGCTACCCCATGTATACACTAGACTCGTTACCATATCGACTACTGACTGAAGTCATGTTTATGTGCCCTGAAACTGTCAATGTCTATCAGCATTGACGTGCCCCAGATCCATTAGTTCACGCCCGTCCTCTGCGGCACGGTGTGAGGCTTGTCAGACCTAAATAGCGCTATCTAACTAATGACCCGCTCGCCATTGGCCCGGCGATTAAGTCGATATAAAAAGGAGGGACTTCGTGATAGAGTTTTGGTCTAGTAAAGTTATCTGTCCGTGAGGACGAGGAATTACATTCCTGAACCATTACTGTCCTACCCAAGAAAGGACGAGGAATCCATATTCCTTAACCCCATTCCCAACCCCTGGGAGTCCCATGCTTTGTAGAGTGTGAATTCACCTTGGTTTGCTCGGCAGATACACAGAAAGGTCAAGTCTAGCAGCTAGTGGTCAACCACGTCCTAACATGGTTACCATACAAGTCAGGTTTTGATTTCAAGTAGTGCACATAATTATCACGTAAGATAGCATGTAAGAACACACACGGATCATGGCAAACACACATCATCACGTTTAACAGTCATAACGTATTCAACTTGTACGATTTAAAAGATTGGGCTCGCACAAGTTCAGCAACCTTGTGCGATCACCCATTGAAGCCCAATAGTACCCGGCCCATTAACCGAAATGCCCAACACACCTATACACACGGCCCAAATTAATAAACAGATAACCAACTTGTGCGATCCAATACATCATGTACGATTACAATATATCTTGTGCGACTCACTAACATAACCCACTAAATACCCCGGCCCAACATGTGAATAAGCCTAGAGCTTGTGCGACCCAAAACAGTTTGTTTTAATCTTGTGCGCTCCAGCCAAGCTTGTACGACTAGACAATCTTGTGCGATCAGAAAGCTTATGTGATAAGATTTGATCTTGTGCGATTGGTTTAAAATATCCGGATATTAGGACATTCAGTTACAATCATTCATTGGTTTCCAAAATTCACAATTTATTAATAAATGTTAACAACTTCCATATCAAACAGAAATCGATCAAATCATTATTTTTAACAATTGTTTCACATAAACCCTAACATCATAATTATGAACAACAACCTATCAACTCATAAACATGGATCTCGATTCACTAACATATTACATAGCAACACACATGATTATCATCAAAATAAACAACAATGGCCGACAACTGTTTAATCATCTCAAAAGGTTATTGGACCGATTGCTTGATGGGTTGATACACATAAATGCCACTAACCTACGGTTTGACTAAAGAATCCCACTAGTCACATGCAAGCCTTGTATTACAATCATGTGTCATTATGATAGCATGTGTAACCTCAGAAAACAATCGGTGTTACAATCATTATTTCTAGAATCGATATGCTTGCAACAATCCCTAGGATCCTATAGACACCCATGTTAATCAATGATGACACATATTCAAAATCATTAGAAATCAGATCTTGATAAACATAAACAAGTATTCACATAACAATCAAATCAGCATAACAAGAAATCACATCCGATTATTACACACTAACCGATTTGAGAGAGAGAGATGTAATAGATGATTGATCCGAACAAGAAAGACCTTCGAGTTCGTGAGAGAGAAAGAGCACTAGGGTTTGTAGGTTTGTTTGTTTTGGTAAAGTGTGAGATGGGTACTAGCGCCCCATGTGTTAATCGACTAAGGGGGATGGGCCGAACCCACACTTGGGCTGCCCTATGAGTCCGAGTACAAGTTGTGTAACCCGAATGGCTTGTGCGGTCGGGTGAGTGTTGTGCGTTTACAACAAACATACATTCACATAACACATAATCAAACATAATATTCATTAATCAATCACTTGCATATAATCACATCACGTTCACATAAGTTACATCAAGTACAAGGATAGGTTCGGAAATACGAGTTGTCACAATAAACATCAACTTAGAGATCCAAAATCAGATCAATGTGGGTTTTGCAAGTGAAAGGGGGTGGGTATTTATAGGAAAACTAGAGCCGTTAGGATCGTTTATCGGGAAACGAGCTTCGATCTAAGCCGTACAAGTGGGCACATAGTATTTGAATACCATGGGTACTGAAAAACCATCCAATTTTGCCCCTAGTATGCTTAAAACCATGCCCAAAACAAAGAAACCCAACTGCTGTTAAAAAAAAAACAATCTGCTGATCTGGGCATCCCTGCACTTGAGATACTTGCATTTCGGCTCATTTTTGGCACGTTTAAGCCCCGTTAACCTCATTTCAAGGCTCTAAAATGAAGTTAAAGTATAGGAAACTCAAAACATGCTCAAAAATATCTCGGATGTCAGTTCTTTCTGTCGTACGATCGCGTTATTCGCTTAATTACGACGGAAGTCGTAACGAACGCAAAAACGATCCAAATTAAGCGACGAATGGAATTTTCTTATGCCAAACACTAAAATAAAATATTTTAATGCTTACATAAATTTTTGGATGTTCGGATATATTCAGAACGTAAGATATGCGCGAAAATGCAAACTTGTGCACTTTTTGACGCTTTTAGTCCCTATTGATCAATAAAGTTTATTTTAGCATACCGAACCCCTCAAAGCCTATTTCTAATCTATGTAAAGGTTATTTAGGGTATGTTTAAGTTATGATCAAGTTCCGGAATGTTCGTTACTATACAAATTGGTATAGTTTCGCAGTTTGACATAAATAGTCCCTGCGATCGAACAAACTTGATTTCAACACACCAAACCATCCAAAACTTATTTCTAAGTTATGTGGAGGTTATTTAAGGTATGTTAAGCCTATTTCACTATTCTGGAGTGTTCGTTGTATTAAACTGGTTATATTTACGCATCAGTTTGCGTATAACCTTCTAGAAAGCGATTTAAAGCTTGAAATCAGAATCTAATCAAATTGAAAAATCACCAAACACAAATACACACATAATGTCACACCCCGACCACGTGTATCATACAAAACGTGGCGGAAACGTCGGGGAGTGTTGTAACAGAATTAATTGTCTCATAACCATGGCATACAAAGTTTTATTTATTTATTAAACAAGGGTGTTACATTGCTTGAACAGTAAACAAAAGAGTTTATAACATAATTAAACATAGTCTATCTTCTTTTAAAGTCTCTAAGGCACAGGTCCGCCCTAGTATCATGATCAACATCTTACGGAAAAGCTCCTGAAAACACATGTGAAAATAGGTACGTCAGCATAAAAATGCCTGTGAGATACATAGGTTTTGTGAAAATAGGATTCATGACTTGTGTTTAAGAAAATGTTTAGTCATGAACCTTGTAATTTGCTTTGTCTTGTAAATCATTTGAAAACAATAAGATCAGATGATATGTATAAGTAAATGTCAGGTTAAATAAATGACCATGTAAAATGTGTTTGTATATGATAAGTTGTTTATAAATCAATGTCTTGTGAAAAGTATGTTATTTGTATAAAATGTTCTATGTCTCAAACTGAAATGATTCAAATAACGTTACGCCATGTAATACCATACAAACACTTATATATAGGAAGTACCAGCGGCGTATCCACCATGCTTGTATCATATTACACACGCATCGTTACTCAATCACTTAATCAAACCAAACCAACCAATGTAAGAAATCTATGTTTAAACCAATTGTCAAATGTATTGAATAATATGTCAAATGTAAATCATGTCAAATGTCTATGTCAAATATCCATGTCAAATGTCTATGTCAAATATCCATGTCAAATGTCTATGTCCAATATCAATGTCAAATGTCTATGTCAAATATCCATGTCAAATGTCTATGTCAAAATGTCATGTATGGCAAGTGAAATGTCTCAACTAAACCATATGCACAAAAACAAAGTATTGAAGTAAAACTTGGTTTAAATCAAAGCTATGTTTTGTGTAAATGCATGCAACTATTTAATATGAACATTTATGCGGTATTGTGAAAATGCATACATCCAAGCCTTGCGACTGTGGTGATAAACCCTTTAAACAAATTAAAGGTCTATCTGTCTTATATCAACGAATTCGGTCATTCCTTTCTGTCCCCTTTCCCTGGGATGTCCGGAACGGGAGTTGTCAATTCCTATGGTACCACTACCTACTAACGAACGGCGTAGCTAATGTTAATGAATGTATTGTCCCATGTAAACAAACCAAATGTCATACCAAAATGTAAACATGTGAAAAACAATGCACTAAGTATGTAATCAAATGAACATACATAGCGTGAAATGTCATGTAAAACGATGTACTAAGTAATGCACATAATGGGCACACCTAGCAGGAAATGTCATGTAAAACAATGTACTAAGTAATGCACATAATGGGCACACCTAGCAGGAAATGTCATGTAAAACAATGTACTAAGTAATGCACACAATGGGCACACCTAGCAGGAAATGTCATGTAAAACAATGTACTAAGTAATGCACACAATGGGCACACCTAGCAGGAAATGAAATGAAATCATGTACTATAATGTACTAACGAACATAGCATGTATATGATGTGAAAACAGGAAAGCATGAAAGTAACAAGTAGGCACATGTGTTCCACCCCAAAACAGTTTGGAAAACAGTAAAAGAGGGGTCTATGTACTCACTTGAGATTGCTCAGATGTCTAAAGATAATCACCAAGTAATGCTAGAGATCTCGGAATCAAACGGCACCTAATATAGGTAACTATGTTAATAAACCGGACCTATATCAGAAGACTGGGTAGCATTAGGGTTTGTAAACCAAATGAGTGTAGGAACTCATGTGATATGGTTTAACAAAGCCTACATGCTAAATGAAACTTAACCTAAGTCTTATCGACCCATTACGACCCGTTTAGGAAGCTTATGCTACTTTAACGTGTCGTGCGCGTGAAACGCGTTTGGACCGCCTAACTAGTCCTATGACAAGTGTTATATGCCTAAACATGTTACATAATCAGTTACGTGACAAAAGTTTAGGTTACATATGCTAAATTACCAATTATGCATGAAAAGGGTATTCTGGTAATTTACCTAAGGCATATAAACTACCTATCATACAACTACTTAAACGTCGTGACCATAAGGTATAACCTCGGAAGGTTATTCCCTACACTATGGTCACCTAATGTATTTGGTCGGATCCTAATGATCGACCAAACTGGGTCGGGTTCGAGGTATAAGCGATTTATTAGATCGCTTACCCTACGACCCTAGACAACGTGGTAATCAGTAGGCATAGTCCCAAGGGACTATGACCATCGTGATTACAATCACGTTGCGAAGTTCAACCGAACTTCGCATTGACCATTACTGGTCAACGCTGAAAGTCAAACAAAGTTTGACTTTCTGACTCGAAAAGCAGTAAAATAAGGAAAAGAACGAAAGAATACTTACGAAGGGTCCCCGAATGCTAAACTCGATTCGAAAATCTCAGGTATGAAACTAATGTTTCAACTTAGAGTTTCTCAAATCAAATTTCTAGTGATTATGAACAATGGGGGGTGGGGTATTTATAGTTTTCGGGTAACCGTTAGGATCGTTTCTTGGAAAAGGGGAAAAGATCTAGTCCGTACACTTGTCACAATGTTGTGGGAGCTAAAATTGATGCTTATCTTAGTGACTAAGCAACTTAGAACATGTGGTTAAGGATCAATTAGTTGCAACTTGTATTTAGAAACATTGAATCTGCCCAGATAGTCAGTCGCGTAGCGCGACGGGTAAGGCCATAGGCCTCGCGCTACGCTAGCACCCCACCTGAATCAGAAAGTTTCAAACTTGGCAGCAATGGTCCCTGCACGTGTTTAAGGCCTTTTTCGATGCGTTTGAACCCCGTTAACCTCATTTCAAGGCTCTAAAATGAAGTTAAAGTATAGGGAACTCAAACATACTCAAAAATATGCCGGATGATGGTTCGTTTGGTCGTACGAACGCGATGTTCGCTTAATTACGACGGAATGCGCATAAGCGCGAAAAACGATCCAAATGACGCGACGAATGGATTTTTCTTATGGCGAACACTAAAATATAATATAGTCATGCTTACATAAATTTTTGGATGTCCGGATGTATTCAGAACGTAAGTTATGCGCGAAAATGCAAACTTGTGCACTTTTTGACACTTTTAGTCCCTGAATGACCCAAAAGTTTATTTTAGCACACCGAACACCTCAAAGCCTATTTCTAAGCTATGTAGAGGATATTTAAGGTGTGTTTAACTTATGGTTATGTTCCGGAATGTTCGTTATAGCTCAAATTGACATACTTTCGCAGTTTGTCATATTTAATCCCTGTAAGCGAATTAACTTGTTTTTGCCATACCAAAGCCTTCAAAACTTATTTCTAAGTTATGTAAAGGTTATTTAAGGTATGTTGAGTATATGTTGATGTTCCGGAGTATTTATCGCATTAAACTTAGTACGTTTACGCACTAGTTTGCGTATAACTCTCCAGAAAGTGATATAGAGTTTGAAATTACATAAAAGTCAACATGAAAAAAATGTATAACATAACAAAACAAACATTTAGGATCAAATAACATTGTTTTATTGATAATAGAACTGTTCATAGTGATTACAAGCACAGTTGTTACACATAATAACATCAAAACCCATATACTAACACCAAATCACATTGTTTTATTAATAACCACCATTGTTTTACATTGTACAACGATTATAGAACACAGTTGTCACCGTCTCCCCTACTTCAGGAAATTTCGTCCCGAAATTTTAACTAGAGGAAGCTTGTGAAAAAAAATGCGGATATTTCACCTTCATTTGGTCCTTGCGTTCCCAAGTAAACTCTGGGCCACGTTTGGACTCCCAACGAACTTTGACCAATCGAATCCGTTTGTTCTTCAACTGTTTGAATGTACGGTCCACTATCTCCACACGACAAAGTGCATCGTTTCATCGATTCGGATCTCGTCGAGAGGAATGTGAAGATCAGTGTCAGCTAAACACTTTCGCAAATTGGACACGTGAAAAGTCGGGTGAATATTCCCAAGCTCTGGAGGTAGCTCTAGTCGATAGGCAACCTTCCCAATTCTTTCCACAATCTTGAATGGTCCCACATATCGAGGTGCAAGTTTTCCTTTCTTTCAAATCTCACCACTCCCTTCCAAGGTGAAACCTTGAGTAGGACACGATCTCCGACTTGTAATTCAAAGGGCTTGCGTCGCATATTCGCATAACTCTTTTGACGGCTTCGAGCTGTCACAAGATTATCGCGGATTTTCTTGATTTTGTCTGTTGTTTCCAGAACGAGCTCAGGTCCAGTAAGCTAAGCTTTACCGGTCTTGTTCCAACAGACAGGTGAACGACATTTTCGACCGTAGAGAGCTTCGAATGGTGCCATATTAATACTAGCATGATGACTATTGTTGTAAGAGAGCTCGATCAATGGCAGATGAGAATCCCAATTACCACCAAAGTCTATCACGCATGCTCTAAGCATATCCTCCAAAGTTTGAATCGTTCGCTCAGATTGACCATCTGTTTGGGGATGATAAGTAGTGCTTAGATTCAGTTGGGTTCCCAAAGCAGATTGCATGGTCTTCCAGAAATGAGACGAAAATCGAGCATCACGATCAGAAATGATATCCAAGGGAACACCATGTCGTGATACAATCTCATCAACATAAATCTTTGCAAGTTTATCAGCAGATAGATCCTCGCGAATTGGAATAAAATGAGCTGATTTCGTTAATCGATCGATAACAACGCAAATAGCATCATGACCTTTAGATGTACGTGGTAACTTAGTGATGAGATCCATCGCAATGTTCTCCCACTTCCAAACCGGTATCTCTGGTTGTACAAGCAAACCAGAAGGTCGTTGATGTTCATCCTTGACTTTGAGACAAGTTAGGCATTTTGATACATACAAGGCAACATCCTTTTTCATACCAGGCCACCAAAACTTAGTACGAAGATCCTTGTACATTTTATCAGCACCAGGATGGATAGAATATCGAGACTTATGAGATTTGTCCATTACCAAGGTGCGAAGATCGTCTTGTTTCGGAATCCACAAACGATCCTTGAAATAGAGCAAACCATCGTCCTTCGCTTCGAGTATAAGCTCAAGCTGACGTGGCAATTCCTTACCTATCAAATTTTGTGAAACACAAAATTGCTGAGCTTGAAGAACACGAGTTTGAAGATCAGATAGCGTTTGAACAGAATGAAGCTTGCCTCGCTCTTTGCGACTAAGCGCATCGGCCACGACATTCGCCTTACAAGGATGGTAGCGAATCTCGCAATCGTAATCACTTAAGAGCTCAACCCAACGTTGCTGCCTCATGTTCAACTTCTTCTGATTAAGAATATGCTGGAGACTTTTGTGGTCTGTGAAAACCACACACTTCGTTCCATAGAGGTAGTGTCTCCAGATTTTAAGCGCGAAAACCACAGCACCTAACTCAATATCATGAGTTGTGTAGTTCTTCTCAAGAATTTTCAGTTGTCTTGATGCATATGCAATGAATTTTCCTCGTTGCATAAGAACGCAACCAAGTCCTAGATTCGACGCGTCACAATAGACAACGAAATCATCATTTCCCTCGGGCAAAGATAGAACAGGAGCATCACAAAGCTTCTGTTTCAGTGTTTGAAACGCTTCTTCTTGCTTAGGTCCCCACTCAAAAGGCTTATTCTTCTGAGTCAAAGCAGTGAGTGGAACCGCTATCTTCAAGAAATTAGAAATGAATCGACGATAATATCCAGCAAGACCAAGAAAAGATCGAATCTCTGTAGGTGTCGTTGGTGTATTCCAGTCTTTAATAGCAACAATCTTGGATGGATCCACATGAATACCCTGCTCATTGACTATATGACCCAAGAATTGAACTTCCTTAAGCCAGAATTCACACTTGGAGAATTTAGCAAAAAGTTGTTCCTTCTTCAGGAGTTCCAATGTTAAGCGAAGGTGTTGCTCGTGCTCGGCTTGAGACTTCGAATAGACAAGAATATCTTCGATGAACACAATAATGAACTTATCTAAATAAGGTTTACAGACCCTATTCATTAAGTCCATGAAGATAGCTGGAGCATTCGTCAAACCAAAAGGCATGACAGTGAACTCATAATACCCATATCTTGTGCGGAAAGCAGTTTTGGGAATATCTTCTTCGAGAACACGAAGTTGATGATACCCAGAACGCAGATCAATCTTTGAAAAGTATGAAGCACCTTGCAGCTGGTCGAAGAGATCATCAATTCGAGGTAGGGGATATCGCTTCTTGATGGTGAGCTTATTAAGCTCACGATAATCGATACACATTCGAAAAGATCCATCTTTCTTTTTCACGAAGAGGACAGGAGCTCCCCAAGGTGAAAAGCTCGGTCGGATGAATCCTTTATCAGATAACTCTTGAAGCTGTTTTGATAACTCTTGCATCTCCGACGGTGCAAGACGATAAGGCACTTTTGCAATTGGGTTGGCATTGGGTACAAGGTCAATATGAAACTCAACTTGACGAACTGGAGGCAAACCAGGTAGTTCATCAGGAAACACCTCTGGATAATCCCGAACAATCGGAATATCCTGAATACTCTTACTCTTGACTTTCTCCTCGGTGACATGTGCTAGAAAAGCAACATATCCTTTTCGCAAATACCTTTGGGCTTCCATACATGACATAAGCTTCAATCCACCTGAAGGTTTCTCGCCGAGAACTTCTAGAACATCGCCAGAAGACAAAGGAATGCGAACAATCTTATCAAAACAAACCACCTCAGCATGATGTTTGGTTAACCAATCCATTCCAATGATAATGTCGAAGCTCCCAAGTTGCATTGGTGTGAGGTCAATAGGAAAAAGATGGTTATCAAGGTTCAACTGACAATCACGAATAACAGAATCGAGAACAAGAGGTTTACTAGTATCAACTTCGACAGATAAGGGCTTCCTCAGTTTAGTTCTAGGTATCGCAAGCAAAGGTTCAAAAGACAATGAAACAAAACTTCTATCTGCACCAGAATAAAAAAGAATAGATGCAGGTCGATTGTTAACAAGAAACGTACCATTGACAACCTCGTTGTCAGCCCTCGCTTCGTTTGCATTCAAATTATACGCTCGTCCACGAGCGGGATTCACATTGGCATTCACATTCGGGTTCGCATTAGAATTCGCGTTTGCATTCACCAGTTTCGGACAGTTGTTGCGGAAGTGACCAAACTCTCCACAATTGAAACATAAACCTGGTGGGAATCTCGCAGCATTCCCCTGAACCGGAGCTTGAACCTGGGCAACCTGATTTTGTCCCAAGCGACAAATATTGGCCAAATGCCCAAGTTTACCACACATTATGCATTGCTTGTAAGCTTGTTGTGCAACATGATGACCGTTGCAGCGTGCACAAAGAGGTGCGGTACCAGCATATACCTTTTTCGCAGGCGGCTGAGCCGGTGGGTTCTGCGAGTTCTGAGCAGTCTGTGCTGTAACAACAAAATTTTGAGCACCCTTTCGCTTCCTCGACTTCTTTGATGTCTCACCTTTCTTACCCTTGCCCTTTTCCTTGTCTTTCGCAGAACGTGTCGACTTCTTTTTATCACCCTTACGGGTGAGTTTACCCTTCCTGACTTGAGACTCAGTCAAGGTAGCAGATAACTCAATCGCGTGATGGATGGTAGTAGGATTAACGCCGGTCACAATATCCTGAATGGAATCGGGTAAACCATCGATACATCTCTCGATTGCTTTCTCCAGTGGGGTAACCGTAGTGGGACACAACAGACTGAGTTCTTCAAAACGATCCGTATATGCACGGTGTTCACCCCTATCTTGCTTTAGATCGTCAAACTCTCGCTCCAAAGCTCGAATTTCGTGACGGGGACAAAACTCTTTCATCATGAGATCTCGAAGCTCTTCCCATGTTTGTGCCAATGCCACTTCGGCACCTCTATCGCGCATAACACCATTCCACCAGGTAAGCGCTCGCTTCTCAAGCACGCTTGATGCAAATTCAACCTTACGCGCATTCAGACACTGCACATGTCTGAATGTGCTCTCGATACTCTCAAACCACTGCAGGAGCGCACTTGCTCCTTGCGACCCAGAAAACTTTAGCGGCTTAGCAGAATTGAAACTCTTGAAATTACACGGTGCATTATTGTTGTTATTGTTGTATAACTCATGGATTTGGGTCACAACGCCTGGAAGCACAACAACCATTTGCTGAGAGACAAGGGCTGCGACTTCTTCAGCAGTAAAAGTTTGTGTTTCATGTCAAGGAGGCATTGTCTAACAAGGAAACAGAGGAAGCGAGTGAGGTTGAAAAGCAAGAGAGGTATTGAAAATACCGATAATCACAAGAAAGGCGATCATTTGTTTGTTACCTCGAACAAACAAACGATACGCAGTGACTAATCAAAGTAAATGGGTCAATATAATGTATCGCCGAAGACATGCTCGCCTATAAGTGAACACTCACCCCAAGAGTTCCCAGGTAAGAGTGACTGGTCCGATTATGTGGATTTGTACGAACACTCTAGCCTTAGACAGAAAACTCATAGTACAGGCACTCACTCTTCTAGTTTGCACGTGTTCACACTATTTAGACCCAAACTTTGATGAGATTTTGAAAACTTAAAGGGTTCAAAACCTTATAACAGAAGGTTCAAAACCTAGCAATCAATCATCCTAGAACAGATGATTAGTTTTCAAAGCGGATTCGAACTTAGTGTTCTCATTGTGGTTATCACCTAAGGATAGGTGACGGTTTTGTTTTAAAAATCTAAACGCAAATTTACTTGCGTTGGGGTCCTAAAAGTTATAGTCTAGGTCAAAGCATGGATACAAACTTCTTCTGTCCCACCCCGACCACGTAGGACATCAAACCGTGGTGGAAACGTCGGGGAGTGATGTGGTAGAATTATCGTTTCATAACCATGGATACAAAAAGAGTTTCGTTTTATTAATAATATTAAACATTAACATTGTCTTAACACATAATAAACAAAATACATATCGACTATCATTATTATTATGTCACTAAGGCCTTGTCCAGATCCTATGTGACGCATGCATCCTAGAAATCACATCATTCAACAACACCTGAAACATATGTAAAAACAAAGTCAGCAAAGAAATGCTGGCGAGTACATAGGTTTTATAAGAAGAGTATTGGAATCATGGCTCGTTTATATGTTGCAGTACTTTATTAGACTTCAAGAGTCAAAACACAAACCTTGTTTTGAAAAGTGTATTGCAACATAACATAATCAACTCAAATCAAGTTGGTTATAGTTTATAAAATCTCGTAGCCATGCTTCTTAACCCAAAAACATTTGTTTTAGAAAACCAATTTGTAAAACATCTTGTATTAACTCGTTTATAAAACTCGTATGGTTTATATCTTTTAGAAAACATCGTTGTGTGACATCGTTTCAAAATCGTTTACCCAAGTGAACTAAATAACGCCACGGTATGTAATATGTTGAAAACACTTATATATAGGAAGTACCAGCGGCGTATCCACCATGCTTTCATCACATTACACCCGTCCCGTTATCTAAACACTTAACCAAAAACCATTCGTTTATCCAATTCGTTTAACTTGTTCAAAATCATTTTCAAATCTTTAACTCGTTTAAATCGTTTAAAATCATCCTCGTTTTAATTGTGAAAACTATTTATGGTCGTCTCACTAACAACATTCAAACCTTCGTGACTCGACTATCTCGCTTCTCGTGTTAACAAACCACCAAAGGGTAAGTTAACTAACATCAGATTCAGTCGTTACCCACAACCCCCACACATAACCATGGGTGCAGTAAAATAACGGGATTTGTCAGATCCTTTGGTACCATAACCTAATACTAGTCAGCTTGATCAATGCTAATGAATGTCATATGTTATGTAACTACAACCAACAAGTTTCTTCACTTTATTGAAATCGTTATTAGTTTTGTATAAACCATCTTAGTCGTTTTTGAAAATCATTGTTTAAACCTTGAAATCATTTTGTACATATGAATCACCCCAAAACAATTGAAAACAGGAAAATAGGGGAACTATGTACTCACATGAAGTGCAAAGTATCCTCAATAAATAGAACTTCAACAAACTCAAGCAAACCAGAGAAATCAAGTAGCACCTAGTAATTGAATCACTAGTCAAACAATAGAGGCCTAAATCGGATGATCGGACAGAATGAGGTCTTGTAAACCAAATGAGTGTTGGAACTTATGTGATATGGTTTAACAAAGCCTACATCCTAAACTGAAACTTATCCTAAGTGCCTTTGACCCATTGTGATCCATTAAAGTAGCTTATACTACTTTAATGCGTCGTGCGCGCAATGCGCGTTTGAGACGTCTAACTTGTCCTATGACAAGTATTATACGCCTATACATGTTTAAATATGTTGCATAATTAGTTACGTGACAAAAAATTATGTTACATATGCTTATTTACCAATTATGTAAGAAAAGGGCATTTTGGTCATTTACCAAAGGCATATAAACTACCTATCATGCGACTAATTAAACCTAAGTGACCATAAGGTATAACCTCGGAAGGTTATCCCCTATGCTACTATGGTCACTAAACATGTTTGGTCGGATCCTAATGATCGACCAAACGGGTCGTGTTCGAAAGTCTAAGCGGGTGTTTAGTCCGCTTGACTTACGACTCTACACAAGCACTAATCTAAAAAGTGACGAGCTAAACATGTCAAAACATGTTTAGTTAAGTTAGAAAACAGGTTTTGGTATCAAAACAAACGGTTTTGATACCCAAGAGTAGTTTGGTTACAAAATACGCGAGAAAACGCATTTTGGCCGAAACTACGACTTGTCACTGAGCCTAGATAACGTGGTAATCAGTAGGTATAGTCACTAGGGACTATAACCATCGTGATTACGCTCACGTTATGAAGTTCAAACCAACTTCGTATTGACCATAAACTGGTCAATGCAGAAAGTCAAACGCAGTTTGACTTTTACGATAAAAACGAACGACAAGAACGAAAGAATACTAACAAAAGGTCCCCGCAAGCTATGATCCGAATTACTCTCAGGTATGAAGCATAAACTTCAACTTAGAGAGCCAAAATCAGATCAATGTGGGTTTTGCAAGTGAAAGGGGGTGGGTATTTATAGGAAAACTAGAGCTGTTAGGATCATTTATCGGGAAACGAGCTTCGATCTAAGCCGTACAAGTGGGCACATAGTATTTGAATACCATGGGTACTGAAAAACCATCCAATTTTGCCCCTAGTATGCTTAAAACCATGTCCCAAAAAAAGAAACCCAGCTGCTGTTTAAAAAAAAACAATCTGCTGATCTGGGCATCCCAGGAGGCCCGCGTAAAAGACATAGCAGTCTTACGCGGCTCGTGTGGGCTAGGTTTCCAGAATTTGCAATTTAGTCCCTGCACTTGAGAAACTTGCATTTCGGCTCATGTTTAGCACGTTTAAGCCCCGTTAACCTCATTTCAAGGCTCTAAAATGAAGTTAAAGTATAGGAAACTCAAAACATGCTCAAAAATATCTCGGATGTCGGTTCGTTCGGTCGTACGATCGCGTTATTCGCTTAATTACGACGGAAGTCGTAACGAACGCAAAAACGATCCAAATTAAGCGACGAATGGAATTTTCTTATGCCAAACACTAAAATAAAATATTTTAATGCTTACATAAATTTTGGATGTCCGGATATATTCAGAACGTAAGATATGCGCGAAAATGCAAACTTGTGCACTTTTTGACGCTTTTAGTCCCTATTGATCAATAAAGTTTATTTTAGCATACCGAACCCCTCAAAGCCTATTTCTAAGCTATGTAAAGGTTATTTAGGGCATGTTTAACTTATGATCAAGTTCCGGAATGTTCATTACTATACAAATCGGTATAGTTTTGCAGTTTGACATAAATAGTCCCTGCGATCGAACAAACTTGATTTCAACACACCAAACCATCCAAAACTTATTTCTAAGTTATGTGAAGGTTATTTAAGGTATGTTAAGCCTATTTCACTATTCCGGAGTGTTCGTTGCATTAAACTGGTTATATTTACGCATCAGTTTGCGTATAACCTTCCAGAAAGCGATTTAAAGCTTGAAATCGGAATCTAATCAAATTGAAAAATCACTAAACACAAATACACACATAATAACATCAAAACACATATATAACACCAAAGCACATTGTTTTATTAATAACCAACATTGTTTTACATTGTACAACGATTATAGAACACAGTTGTCACATCCTTGATCCTGACTAAGTATCCTGCCCATTTGAGGATAACGGATCCTGAACTTTACCTTGTCTTTTTTGCAGAAATTCGTCGAGATCCAGACGCTCTTTGACGCATATGTTGAAGAGGCTGAGCAGAAGCATCTGGAGTTCCAAAGGTTCTTCCTGGAAAGGATGAAACCATCTCTTCCCTTGAGAGAGAGCTGAACTTGGCGAAGAAGCAGGTGGTCATGGCCCAGACTAACGCTGCTCATGAGAAGCATGAGGTGATGGAGGATGCTAAAGTCTCTGCTGCCATCACTATGTACAAGATCAAGCTACAAATGGCCAAGGAGGCTGAGGATCCCGACTTCGACAGGACCACTTGGGACCAGGAGGGCTGGAGGGCGAAGCTGGCTGAGCTAGATGATGAGGAGGAGGCTACCGAGGTCTTGGCGATTGAGGCAAGTGGCAGCGGGGCTAAGGATCAAGCTGGTGGTGATGATGCGGGTGGTGATGCAGTGAAGGTGTGAGCTGCAGAAATGGGCAATAATGGATTTATCTAGACGCGGCCGGAGCCCATTTTTTAGGATTTGAAAGTTTTTTTGGTTGTTGATGTTTTAAAAAATGTTGGTTTGTACTTTGAACAATAGTTTTTAGGGTTATGGATCATGGATCCTTGGACAATAGGTAGGATAATGGGTGGTGGATGGATCCTCTGTTTGGGGGATGAAACCACTTGTTATCCTGCCGCTTTTATTTCCTGCACTAAGACCTTGTTAATATGGACACCCTTTGCCAACCCAAGTGGACGGGCCACGTTTTGCTGGTAGAAACTTGGGTTGGCAATTTTGACAACCTTTAAGGGTTAACTTTGGTGAATAAATAAAACTTTAATCTTTTGGCTTATCATGTGTTGTTATTTTTGTGAATATTTTATCTTTCAACTGTTGTGACATACTTTGTTTGAATTCATAAGTATAGAATAAGAGTTTAATAAATCATGTCAAAAAGTTTTAGGATATGATCAAGGATCAAATATCTTATAATCGATAAATTCAAAAAAGTAGTATAGTTCAAGGATCATGTATCCTGTTGTCAAAGGATAAGGGTCACTTATATAAATAAAGAATAAAATCAAAGAGATTAAGGATCATACCTGAGAATCCAAGTTAGGATCCTAAACCTTTAACATTTACAATCAGGATAACCAAAAGACAAACCTTAATGAAAGGTTAGGATCAAGGATCCTTAGTTTTTTAGCTTCAAAAACCTGAAATAGAACATAACTTGGGACTAAGCCAATATAAGAAAAAAGTTAGCAACTGGGGACAAGCCCAACAATTCTGGGGACAAGCCCAATAAACTGGGGAAAAGCCCAAAAAAACTGGGGACAAGCCCAAAGGATCTTGTGGAAACTGGAGTATGGCCCTCACCGATGACTATCCAAACTTAGTGACATGAAAATGCCAGAACCTTAGCTAACGTGAAAACATTAGAAACCTTAGGAATGGATGTATGGTACGTCTACCATTATACGTAGGATCCTGAATACAGCCAGTACAATGAAATTGTCAACCCCTAAAGCGAGTACTGGTCCCATTGCCATGAACTGCACCAGGATCATCGTGCGCTACTGGCGATACTGGGGACAGGCCCAAAAAACCGGGGTCAAGCCCAAATAACTGGGGTCAAGCCCAAATAACTGGGGTCAAACCCAAATAACTGGGGTCAAGTCCAAATAACTGGGGTCAAGCCCAAATAACTGGAAACTTCTGTGGATACTCAATCCTTTGTTAAGGATCTATCAAGCTTCTGCAAAACTTAGAATCAAGTGAAAGAAGGATAAAGGATGCAGGATCCTTCTCCTTGTATACAAGATAATTAAAGAATTAAATAGATTAGATCATTACCAGAATGAGGATCATCTATCCTCTGAGGATCCTTCATGGACACCGGACACTGAAATAGTTGAGGATCCTTCATCCTTATTACATGAAATATATTTTCAAGTGGACAACATTCCAAGCCCTTGGTAGCGAATCTCCTTCCATTGTTAGCAATCGATATGCCCCCTTTCCTTCTTCAGCTTCAATAAGATAGGGGCCTTCCCACTTTGGTGCTAACTTGCCATCAGCAGGATTGGTGGTATTTTGAAATGCTTTCCTCAATACCATATCACCAACTTGGAACTTCCTGATCCTGACATTCTTATTATAGGCTCCAGCCATCCTTTGTTGATAACTAGCCATCCTTATCCTTGCCAAATCCCTGAGTTCTTCTATGGTATCCAAGTCTTGAATTAAGTTTTCAGCATTTCTTTCAGGATCATGGATGCTTGTTCTTGCAGTAGGAACCACCATTTCTGTAGGGATCACTGATTCTGCTCCAAACACTAAAGAAAATGGAGTCTGGCCAGTAGCATTCTTGGGAGTTGTCCTATCAGCCCATAGTACATAAGGTAGTTCTTCTGCCCACTTTCCTTTCTTGGATCCAAGCTTCTTCTTCAAGTTGTTGATGATAATCTTGTTGGATGATTCTGCCTGACCATTAGCTTGTGGGTGGACTGGTGTTGATGTTATCATCTTAATCCCCCAACTGTCACAAAAGTTAGTAGTTCTACTCCCAATAAATTGGGATCCATTATCACAAATAATTTCAGAAGGAATACCAAATCTGGTAATAATATTTCTTTTAATAAAGGATATCACTTCTTTTTCTCTAACTTGAGCAAAGGCTTCAGCCTCTATCCACTTGGAGAAGTAATCAGTCATAGCCAGCATGAACACTTTTCCACCAGGTGCCTTGGGAAGTTTACCAACTATATCCATTCCCCATCTCATGAATGGCCAAGAAGAGGATATAGGATGCAAGAGCTCTGCTGGTTGGTGAAGGATGTTACTATGTCTCTGATAAGGATCACACTTCTTGGCATAATCCACAGCATCCTTCTTCATAGTAGGCCAATAGTATCCTGTCCTGAGGATCCTTGAGAACAATGCCCTGCCCCCAGTGTGGTTTCCACAATCTCCTCCATGAAATTCCTTTAAAACTTCTTGGACTTCAGGATCCTCAATACATCTTAGATATGGTCCTGCAAGAGATCATTTATATAACATGTTATTTAATATTGTAAATTGAGATACCTTAATTTTGAAAGCCCTGGGGTTTTCTCCTGTAGGGATCTCTCCATGCTGTATATATCTCATGATTGGAAGGATCCATGATCCTGAATGAGACTGTGTATCATCACTAGGGATAACTGTAGAATCCTCTTCTATCTCCATAGCTACATGATCCTCAATAGCAGGAGTTAGGATATGAATAATAGGGATCTTGATATCCTCTGGGATCTTCAAGGATGATCCTAGATTGGCCAATGCATCAGCTTCTGCATTCTCTTCTCTGGGTACCTGTGTCAAACTAAAGGAAACAAAAGAGAGTGCCAATTTTTTTACTATCTCTAAATATTTGATTAGCCTTTCACCTTTAACAACATAGGATCCATTAAAGTGATTAGTAATTAACAATGAATCTACATGTACCTTGTTATGGGCCATTTTCTGAGTATGCATGCTGACTAATATCCTGCTTTTTATTGTTTATCTATGATCAGGATACTGGACGGGGACATTGCTAACATCCTGAGTGATATCCTGAGGTATATCGAATTAATCACATGCAGGTTAAAGACTGGGACTTGCCAACGGTCAAGTGGACTCCATTTCCTCAAGACTCGGGAGTATTTGTTAAAGGAGAGACGTTGAGCCCGAAAGACCAGGTCTACAACGTTCAACTAAGGAATATTCGTTGGATCTCGGTTATGTAGGATAGTTAGTTACATTTGTTTTACTATAAATAGATGGGGGCGGATCAGATTAAGGCACTCAACTTACACGTTTTCGAACACTTTCTCTCTAGCTCATCGCAAACACTACACACAACACTTGTATTCGAATTACATTGTAACACATAGCCGATCCGCACCACATCCTGCACTGTATCCTGATATTTGAAGCAATAGAAGAACAAGGCAGCTGCGATTGTCAGCTCCCGAGGTTTTATGCCGGTGATCTAGATTGATCAAGGGCTTTCCTCTTACATCACGTGTCCACCTTTACATTTTCACTCATTGTTTGATCATAGATACAGCTCTATATCCCGAGCCGTATCCTGAAACTGTTTTCATATCAAATTTGGTTAACACATTTTTCACACATATTTCTAGCACACTACCTCACTTAACTAATTTGATCACTTAATTGCTTTGGTAATTTTTGACCAAAACAATTTGGCGCCCACCGTGGGGCAAGTGGTGCTACTTTTACTAAAAATCTCTGTAAAATCGTTAATCGGTTTTCTATTTTCAAAACTTTTTACCACATTGTTTACAATGGCCTCAAGATCAAACATGAGCTCCTCTACTATGTCTGCTACAACCTCTGCTACTACTGGTTCGGTGCTTCCACCACCTCCTCCAAGGATGCCGTTTTCTTCACAATCTCAAGATGTTATCCCTACTCGGAGTGTCCAGGGAGCTGCTCCCGTTTTAGCCTCTAATGATGAAATTCTGACTTTATTTGGAAGTGTGCAGTAACAAATGAGGCAGCAACAGGAGACTAACCAAATGCTGCTAAGAGAAATATAACTCTTAAAAGCTAGCTCGAGCAGACCTGTTGAAGAAACTGTCACTCCTATACAGCCGGCTTTGAACTTCAGTTCCGCAGTTTACACTGAGGATAATAGGGGGAATATCGTCCCAAGCCGTTCTCAGAATCATACCCCTGAGATACCCTCTTCGGTCAGGATATCGACTGTGAGAAGTTTAGGATATGCTTCAGGATATGGCCAAAATCCTCAGACCGGTAATGTGTCAAATAATAATATTCTTGCTACTAACAACAATGGCTCTTTGCAGGATGCAGGTATGACGTCAACATTTACCCAGGAGCTCCAAAAATTGAAGGACATGATATCCAGTGTACCTGGAGTGGTCCAGCCAATTCCGGAAGTATCCCAAGACAGCCACAGGATATCCCGCTTTGCGTATCCTATCTGTGATGCTGAAATCCCAAAAAGATTCCAGACTCCCAACATGAAACTGTATGACGGGACTACGTATCCTGAAGAACATATTGCCCAGTATAGGGAACGGATGGAAATCAATCCAATCCCTCCAGATCTCAAGGAAGCATGCCTATGCAAGGGATTCGGCTCTACCCTGATAGGATCAGCCTTAAAATGGCTGTTAAACGTCCCTCCTACTTCGTTTGCTCATTTGGTTAATTTATTTAACAGTCAATTTTCTTGTAGTCGCAGTTTTGAGAAACTAACTGTTTTGGTCAAAAATTACCGAAGCAATTAAGTGATCAAATTAGTTAAGTGAGGTAGTGTGCTAGAAATATGTGTGAAAATGTGTTAACCAAATTTGTTATGAAAACAGTTTCAGGATACGGCTCAGGATATTGAGCTGTATCTACGATCAAACAATGAGTAAACAATAAGCAAAAAGTAAAGGGAGTGACACGAGATGTACGAGGAAAGCCCTTGATCAATCTAGATCGCCGGCATAAAACCTCGGGAGCTGACAATCGCAGCTGCCTTGTTCTTCTTATTACTTCAAACGTCAGGATACAGTGCAGGATATAGACCAGATCGCTAAGTGTTACAATAATTGTGTGAGAGTACAAATTGTGAGAGAGCAAGTGTTAGAGTGTAGCGAGTGTGATTGAAGTGAAATTGTTGTGTCCTATTCGATCTGGTGTTACTCCTATTTATAGTAATGAAATACAAACAAATATCCCTATAAATTTGGGATGCCCCGAATATTCCACCACGAACGTTGTAGAACGAGTCATAAGGCTTCAACGTCTTTCTTTGAACGGTTTGGACCGAGTCTTCCACGGAATAAGTCTTGATGAACGTTACTAGCTTCCAGCCCACGTACCTGCACATAATCCGTTAGTGATCCTGAGGATACATTTCAGGATATTACCAGTACCCTGAATCTGCACCCTGGATATGAACAGATATAATCAAGATATAAGCCAAGATATTTCTCAGGATATGAGCTCAGAAATTAGCCCACAACAATTGTCCCCAAAAATGTTACCGTTTAGTATCCTCATTACTAACGGTTACATTTTTTACGCAAACCGAGGCAATTAAGAGATAAGACCTGTGATGTGACCATTTGCAACTGCCCAGCCTATATCTACTCATCATCATCCCTTTTTTAATCATAATCGACAAGGAAAAGGTACATTTTCTCTCTATCTTTCATACTTATCTTCGTCTTTTTCCTCCAGCGAAAAATTCTGGCGATCAAATGCCGCGCCAAACAAGATCTAGTTCAGGTGACTCGGCCCCTACATTCATCCAACAGAATCTTCTCCAAGAACCGGAGAATGAAACATGCACCTTTGATAGTGCTCATCTGTCGGCTTTAAAATCCTCCGGTATCTTCCCGGATGGAACCATATTCCGACCCTTTGACAGAGAAATCCGGTCAGATATGGTTTCCAACGAGTGGATTTGCTTCAATGCTTTCCCCTTTACCTTAGGGCTACGATTCCCTTTTCCGGACTTCATTACTGAGTTTTTCAACATCACTAAAATTTCTTTCAGTCAAACCATGCCAATGCTCTGGCGTGTTTTGTCTGTTCTTGACCAAATCAAAAGAAACCACATACCTGACCTTTCTGTCCATGATCTCCCTTTAGCCTACAAGCTTAGATGCCACGGCTCATCTAGATTCCTATTTTATTCTACTTCCGGTGATCCATTGATACTTCGTGCCACCAGGAACGAGGATGGTTGGCAATCCAAGTTTTTCTTCGTAAAAAGGGATTCAATCCCTGGTGGACCGGATTATCTGATGAGATGGTTAAGAAAGGGTAGGACTTAGGGTTTAAGAATGATCCTGTCTCTTATCCTGTCTCATATTCTGAACTAACAAATTTTCATTTTTGTGCAGCTGATTTCAGGGAGATTGCACCTCCTCTTGCTAATTCTCAAGAAAGAATAGACGCTATCAGACTTCTTCCAGAGGCAGAGAGAAGTTTCAATCCTTCTCCACCAACTCCAAGCCCTCTTTCAAGTGCCAACATGTCTGGTAAGAATCCTGCAAGATATCCTGCACACATATGTTTTTATTTGATATTCTTAGGAGAGATTTAGAATTTTACTCCCTGCGTGCAGAATCCAGCAAAGTCCCAGTCTATCTAGACCTTGATGAACTCGACAGCTATCCAACTCCAGCCACAGTCAAGAAGGAAACTCCTGCTACTACTAGCTCCAAGCCACTCCCGGCTCCCAAGGCCAATCCAAGAACCCGAGCTTCCACGGCGAAAAAGAGGAAGGGTCTTGAAGTCACTGCTCCAGGCTCAGAAGGGTTCTCCTATGACGAACTCAGCTTCTCTGATTCCTTAGAGCCAATGACATCCTTCCTTAACAAGGTAATATCCTGACACATATCCTTCATGTATATCCTGCAAGTATATCCTAACAGGATATCCTGGTCAACATATATTCTAACTTTATACCTGTTATTGATGTGTAGGGCCTCCAGCATTTGCTCCACTTGTACAATGACGCTTGTGGCACTGTGGCCCTTCATGAGGCCAGGATCAAACAGCTTGAAAGCACTGTTGCTGACCAAGGAGCCATTGCTGAAGCGAAGAGCCGGCACTACGAAAGCTTGCTGAAGAAGGTTACCCAAGACGCTGAGGTCAAACTTGCCACCGTTCAAATGGATCATGATCAGGCCTTGATCAACTTCCGAGAGGGAATCAAGGCTTCTGCTATCGTCTCGCTGCTACAAGCACGCATCAAGATGGCCTATGAGGCCAAGGAGACGGGCCTTGTTTGTCCATCCTGGCCAGTTGAATCCTGGGTGGCCAAGTTAAAGGAGCTCGGAGGCAAAGCTGTGCCGCTTCCTGCTGAAGCCGGCGAGTCTTCTAAGTCAGCAGAGGTGGTGGTCTAGGCTGGAGACAAGAAGGATGCTGGAGCTGATGCTGTGATGGATGCTGTTGAGGATGCTGGAGAGGATGCTGCCAAGGATGCTGAAGCTGGGAAGACAGAGAAGGTTGGAGGAGATGCCGCTGTGTGAGGGCATTTAGGTGGGCGATGACAGATATACGTGCCAAGGCCAGAGCCCACCTTTTTGAATTTGAATGTTGGTTTGTAGTCCCATAAACAATTTACTTTTCTGCACTTTACTTTCCTGCACCTGAACAATTTACATTTCCTGCATGCTTTTTGAACAATACAACAGTTGAAGGTGGATGGGTCTCGGTTTGAGATGAAGCCCTCAACTGTTGGGTAAATATGGTAATGAACTATTAGTGCTCTTAGTGGATGGGCCTTATTTTGAGGTGAAACTAAGAGCACATCTTTTGGTATGTTTATAATATAACTTCTCTTTTGACCCTATTATTGTTGTCATTGAAAATCATATTTGTGAAAACTGTTTGGTTTGTACACTTTAAAAATATATGTTACAGATGTATCCTGAAAAGTATCCTGAAAGATATCTTGAGAAGGATATTAAAATATAACCTATAAATTGTCCAAATAAAAAGGAGAGACCATACCAGAGATCCATAGTGAATTATAAGTTTGTCCCCAGTATATTTGTAAACTTGGATCCATCCTTTGAACATCATAATGTATGTCCCCTGTGTACGGCACAGAAATATAAATGTATTCATACCTTGACTTGAATAAATTCCAAACACCTCGAGGCAAAAACCTAGATATCCTGGGATGAATCCTTAGCATACCGGGAATAAACCCTCAATACCCTAGGGATAAACCTTGATATCCTGGGGATAAACCCTGATATCCTGGGGATAAACCCTGAGTTTCATGCGCTACAGGCGAGAGTGTATAAACTCCAAATCTTAGAAAGGTGAAAACCTTTAAACCTTAGAGAGTATGAAAATACTCTTTCGTGAGAGAGGGTGATCAATCCTCATATACCTTTAGAATCCAGGATATAGCCAACAGTAACGAAATTGTCAGCCACTTTTACATGAACTGGTCCCGCCACCTTGAACTATCCCTGGATAACTTGCGCTCCAGGCGGGGTGTTTAAACCCAATTCGGAAGAAAGGTGAATACCTTTAAACCTGTGAAGGGATCAGGATCCCTTATACTTGAGAGAGGGGGCCAATTCTCTAATCTTTCGACTTATCCTGAGTATATATCCTGGAGCTATATCCTGCAAAACAATTGTAAACTAAGGTGGGTGTTAGCTTGGCTAACACCCCTCCGATGCTTAAGTCAGTATTAGGTTCAATACAAAAAACAAAATATATTTAAAAGAGATAGGATACATACCATTCTGAGATGTAAAATAAATTCTACTCTTACTTGAAATAAAGCTTCAAATGTATTGCATTCCAGGATCTTGGTAGCATATCCCCTTCCATATTCCTGAGTCGATATGCTCCTTTCCCTGCTTCTGACTCAACTTCATAAGGTCCTTCCCATTTCGGAGCTAGCTTGCCATCGGCAGGATTAGTGGTATTTTGAAAAGCCTTTCTCTGCACCCAATCACCAACTCGAAATCTTCTAGTCCTTATGTTCTTATTATATGCTCTGGATATTCTTTGTTGATATGCTGCTATCCTTAGCCTTGCTGCATCTCTTTTTTCGTCTATAGTATCCAAATCCTGACATAAGACTTCAAGATTCTGTTCAGGATTCTGCAGCATAGATCTTGCAGTAGGTATCGTCATTTCTGTTGGAATCATCGCCTCTGCTCCAAATACCAAGGAAAACGGGGTTTGGCCTGTTGCATTCTTCACCGTTGTCCTATCAGCCCACAAAACAAAGGGTAACTCTTCCGCCCATCTTCCTTTTTTGGCTCCAAGTCTCTTCTTTAAGTTATTGACTATTATCTTGTTTGAAGATTCAGCTTGTCCATTTGCTTGAGGATGTACTGGAGTAGATGTGATCATTTTGATTCCCCAACCTTTGCAAAAGTCAGTAGTCCTTTTGCTTATAAACTGGGACCCATTATCACAAATGATCTCAGCTGGTACCCCAAACCTTGTCAGGATATTCCTCTTTATGAAGGATACTACTTCTTGGTCTCTAACTTGGACAAATGCTTCAGCCTCAACCCACTTGGAGAAATAATCTGTCATAGCTAACATAAAAACTTTTCCTCCCGGAGCTTTTGGTAACTTCCCTACTATATCCATCCCCCACTTCAGGAATGGCCAAGGGGAAACTACAGGATATAATGGTTCAGCTGGTTGATGTAGTATGTTACTATGTCTTTGACATGCATCACATCTTCGAGCATATTCTGTAGCATCTTTCCTCATCGTTGGCCAATAATATCATGTCCTTAATACTTTCGAGAATAATGATCTGCCCCCGGTATGATTACCACAATCCCCTTCATGTATATCCTGGAGTACTTCTTTGGCTTCAGGATCCTCCAAGCACCTCAAATACGGTCCTGCAAGAGATTTCTTGTATAAAACATTATTTATAATAGTGAATCGTGATACCTTCATCCTAAATGCCTTAGGATTTTCATTTCCGGGGATGTGTCCTTCTTTGAGATATCTCCTAATTGGAGCCGTCCATGATTTAGGATCCTGTTCAGGATATTCTACTTCTGAATCCCGAATACCTGCTACTTCTTTATCCTGAGGATTCGTTGCAGGATATAAGACATGTATCACCGGTATTTGGGTCCCTTCCGGTATCCTGATTGATGATCCCAGATTTGCTAAGGCATCCGCTTCAGCATTATCCTCTCTTGGTACCTGTTCAAGTGTAAAAACATCGAAATATCCTGCTAATTTTTTGAGAATATCAAGATATTCTATCAATTTCTCACCCTTAACTGCATAGGATCCATTAAAATGGTTAGTAATTAACAAAGAATCAACATATACTTGTAAGTTTTTGATGCCCATGCTCTTAGCCAATTCTAATCCTGCAATCAAAGCCTCATATTCTGCCTCATTATTGGTAGCAGGAAATTCACACCTAATAGCCTGGGGTAATATGTCCCCCTGTGGCGATTTTAGTAGTATTCCTAATCCTACTCCTCTTATATTAGATGCACCATCAGTATATAATGTCCAGGATCCTGAGGATTCTCCTAGCTGTTGAACTTCTAGGTCTACCTCATCCTGAATGTCACTACTAAAATCAGCCACAAAGTCAGCTAAAGCCTGAGACTTTATGGCATTCCTAGGTTCATATACTAAATCATAGGCACTTAACTTTACTGACCACTTAGCCATTCTACCCGACATTTCCGGTTTCCTAAGTACATTTTTGACAGGATAATTTGTTTTAACGTGTATCCTATGTGTCTCAAAGTAGTGTCTAAGTTTTGTTGATGCCATAACTAATGCTAGTATTAATTTTTCTAAATGAGAGTATCTAGTTTCAGCATCTAACAAACTTTTACTAACATAATAAACAGGATATTGCTGACCTTCATGGTCTTTTATGAGAACAGCACTTACAGCATTCCTTGATACAGCAAGGTATAGGGATAGTGGTTCACCATTTTCAGGTTTCATCAATAGAGGTGCGGTTGAGAGATATCGCTTCAAATCCTGTAGGGCTGCTTTATGCTTCTCACCCCACTCAAATTTTTTGTTCTTCTTCAGAATATCATAAAAATCTTTGCATTTTTCTGAAGATCTTGAGATAAATCTATTCAATGCTGCCACTCGCCCTGTTAATCGTTGAACATCCTTCATATTTGAGGGTGATTTAATATCCAAGATGGCTTTAATCTGCTCCGGGCTTGCTTCTATTCCTCTTTTGGTCACCATATATCCTAGAAACTTTCCTGCCCCCACTCCAAAATGGCACTTAGCAGGATTCAGTTTCATGTTGTACTGATCCAGGATATCAAATGCTCCTTTAATATCCTGGAGGTGATCCCGAGCTTTCTTTGACTTTACCACCATATCGTCGATGTACACCTCCATGGTGTCCCCCAGTTTGTCTTTGAACATCATGTTTACCAATCTGTGGTATGTTGCACCTGCATTTTTCAAACCAAAAGGCATAGCTGTATAACAATAAACACCTGTTGGTGTCATGAAGGCAGTATCCTCCTGGTCAGAAGGCTCCATTTGGATCTGTTGAAATCCTGAGGATGCGTCCATGAAAGTCAGCATTTCATGCCCGGCAGTGGCATCTACCATTGCATCAATGTGGGGAAGAGGAAATGGGTCTTTAGGACAAGCTTTGTTCAAGTCTGTGTAATCTACACACACTCTCCATTTCCCGTTTTTCTTCTGTACCACGACCACGTTTACTAGCCACCTTGGGAACTTAACCTCTCTGATCATCCTGGACTTCAATAATCTCTCAACTTCCTCTTGAATAATCGAGTTCCGCTCAGGAGCAAATTTCCTTCTTTTTTGTTGCACAGGCTTGAATGACTTATCAATTCCAAGCTTGTGAGTGATAATATATTTGGATATGCCTGTCATATCCTCATGCTTCCAGGCAAACGTTGACATCCTGCATTTCAAAAAGTTAGTTAATTGTTCCTCAATATCCTGAGGGATATTGGTCCCCACGAGCACCGAAATATCGGGATTATCCTGGTCCAGGATAACTTTCTTCACATCCTGATCCGTATCCTCCACGATATCCTGGGCCCGCGACTTTAATTGCTATGCTGCACTAGGCTTAGTTGAGGATTTCATCGAGGATGAGTAACATTCTTTTGCCTCCTGCTGATCACTATCAACTTTAACAACTCCCCAAGGGGTAGGTATCTTGATGCATTGGTGATATGTTGATGGCACGGCCTTCATGTCGTGAATCCATGGTCTTCCCAGTATGATGTTGTAGCAGGATAGAGAATCCATTACACAGAAACGTTGTATTGAGTTGACTCCTTCAACGTACACCGGCAACTTTATCTCTCCCACTGTGTTTCTAGCCTCTCCACTGAACCCAACCAGTACGGTAGACTTTGAAGTGATATCCATTGGAGATACATTCATTCTTTTCAGCGTCTCTAGTTGGATTATGTTGACGAAGCTGCCATTATCAACCAATATCCTGCGTACAAAATGGTTAGCCACATATAACGTTATTACCAGAGCATCATGGTGAGGATCCTGGACAGTATCCCTGTCATCAGCATCAAATGTGATCACTTTGTCAGTTGTAAGTGTAGTCATCCTGACAGGTTTGTCTCCCCTTTCGGCCTTAGCTTCCTTTGCATGTCTCTTTGCTGCCGAATACGAAGTCCCACAAATGTCGGATCCTCCCGAAATGAAGTTGATTATCTTGGCACCCGCGGGAGGTGATGCTGCTCGCTCAGGATCCTTCTCAGTATCCTGACCCTTATTCTTCTTTTTCCCTAAGAGATCTTTCAAATATCCCTTGCTTAGAAGATAGCTTATCTCTTTCCTTAGAGCAATGCAATCCTCAGTCATATGTCCGAAATCTTCGTGGAAAGCACACCATTTTGATTTGTCTTTCCAATCTGCTTTTTGTTGATTCTTTCGAGGCCATCTTGCCTTGTCCCCTAGACCCTGCATGGCATACATTAATTCAGGAATATTAACAGAAAAGCAATATTCAGATAATTCAGGATACTCTTCAGGATCCTCATCTTCGACAGCATTCACTCTCTTGTTCTCATTTCTGCCATATGGCTTAGGCCGATACGACTTGAATGAGGATTCTGACTTCCTGTTAGTTGACTCATAAGTGTTGGATGAGTTCATCCTTTCTTGCATCTTTCTGTCATCCTCCAACCGAATGTATCTTATGGCCCTGTTCCGAGCTTCGTCCAAGTTCCTGCATGGGTTCATTACAAGGTCTTGATAAAATTGAGAATCTTTCTGCAGCCCCATCTTGAAAGCTTGCACAGCTGTTGCAACATCAAGATGAGGGATGTCTAGTGATTCCCGACTGAACTTGTTCACATAATCCCTAAGGGACTCCTGAGGCCCCTGTGTTATCCTGTAGAGATCACTTGTTAATTTTTCAAAGCTTCTACTACAAGAAAATTGACTATTAAATAAATTTACTAAGTGAGCAAAAGATGTAATCGAATGTGGAGGAACATTCAAGAGCCATTTCAAGGCTGATCCTGTCAAGGTTGAACCAAAACCCTTGCACAAGCATGCTTCCTTGAGATCCGGAGGGATAGGGTTAATCTCTATCCTTTCCCTATACTGAGCAATATGCTCCTCAGGATCCGTTGTTCCGTCATAGAGCTTCATGTTGGGGGTTTGGAATCTCTTTGGGATCTCAGCATCACAGATAGGATATGCAAAACGAGATATCTTGTGGCTGTCTTGGGACACTTCCGGGATCAGCTGGACCACCCCGGGTACGCTAGATATCATGTCCTTCAACTTCTGAAGTTCCCTAGTAAGTGCTGATGTTACACCTGTATCCTGCAAAGATCCACTATTAGTAGCATAAGTATTATTATTATTTGACACGTTACCTGTTGGAGGATTTTGCCCATATCCTGAAGCATATCCTGAGCTCCTTATGGTCGATATCCTGACCGAGGAGGGTATTTCAGGAGTATGATTCTGAGAAAGGCTGGGCACAATATTCCCCCTATTATCCTCAGTATACACAGCTGAACTGAAGTTCAACGTTCTGGGATGTAATGGAGTGACAATATCCTCAGCAGATCTGCTCGAGCCAGATTTCAGGAGTTGTATCTCCCTCAGTAACATTTGGTTTGTTTCCTGTTGCTGCCTCATTTGTTCCTGCACACTTCCAAATAAGGTTAAAAATTCATCATTAGAAGCTAAAACAGGAGCGGATTCCTAAATACTGCGGGTAGGGATAATATCCTGAGATCGTGTAGAGGCTGGCATCCTTGGAGGAGGTGGTGGAAGCACCGGACCGGTAGTAGCAGAAGTCACAGCAGACACAGTAGAGGAACTCATGTTTGATCTTGAGGCCATTACGAACAATGTAGCAAAAAGTTTTGAAAATAGAAAACCAATTAGCGATTTGACAAAAATTTTTAGCAAAGAGAGCACCACTTGCCCCACGGTGGGCGCCAAATTGTTTTGGTCAAAAATTACCGAAGCAATTAAGTGATCAAATTAGTTAAGTGAGGTAGTGTGCTAGAAATATGTGTGAAAAATGTGTTAACCAAATTTGTTATGAAAACAGTTTCAGGATACGGCTCAGGATATTGAGCTGTATCTACGATCAAACAATGAGTAAACAATAAGCAAAAAGTAAAGGGAGTGACACGAGATGTACGAGGAAAGCCCTTGATCAATCTAGATCGCCGGCATAAAACCTCAGGAGCTGACAATCGCAGCTGCCTTGTTCTTCTTATTACTTCAAACGTCAGGACACAGTGCAGGATATAGACCAGATCGCTAAGTGTTACAATAATTGTGTGAGAGTACAAATTGTGAGAGAGCAAGTGTTAGAGTGTAGCGAGTGTGATTGCAGTGAAATTGTTGTGTCCTATTCGATCTTGTGTTACTCCTATTTATAGTAATGAAATACAAACAAATATCCCTATAAATTTGGGATGCCCCGAATATTCCACCACGAACGTTGTAGAACGAGTCATAAGGCTTCAACGTCTTTCTTTGAACGGTTTGGACCGAGTCTTCCGCGGAATAAGTCTTGATGAACGTTACTAGCTTCCAGCCCACGTACCTGCACATAATCCGTTAGTGATCCTGAGGATACATTTCAGGATATTACCAGTACCCTGAATCTGCACCCCGGATATGAACAGATATAATCAAGATATAAGCCAAGATATTTCTCAGGATATGAGCTCAGAAATTAGCCCACAACACTAACCAGTGATCTTTACAGGATAACTCAAGGGCCTCAGGAATCCTTGAGAGATTATGTGAACAAATTTAGTCGAGAATCCTTGAATATCCCGCATCTTGATGTTGCAACAGCTGTGCAAGCTTTTAAGATGGGGTTACAAAAGGATTCTCAGTTTTATCAGGATCTTGTAATGAATCCCTGCAGGAATCTCGACGAAGCTCGTAACAGGGCTTTGAGATATATCCGTTTGGAAGATGACAAGAAGATGCAGGAGAGGATGAATTCTACCTCAACCTATGAATCAACTAACAGGAAATCAGAAACCTCATATAAGCCATATCGCTCCAGGCCATATGGCAGAAATGATAACAAGAAAGTGAATGCTGTTGAAGACGAGGATCCTGAAGAATATCCTGACTTATCTGAATACTGCTTTTCTGTTAATATACCTGAGTTAATGTATGCTATGCAGGGTTTAGGGGACAAAGCCAGGTGGCCTCGAAAGAACCAGCAGAAAGCTGATTGGAAGGATAAATCCAAATGGTGTGCCTTCCACGAAGACTTCGGACATATGATCGAGGATTGCATTGCTTTAAGGAAAGAAATAAGTTACCTGTTAAGCAAAGGGTATCTGAAGGACTTGCTGGGAAAAAAGAAGAATAAAGGTCAGGATCCCGAGAAGGATCCTGAACGAGCAGCATCACCCCCAACAGATGCCAAGATAATTAACTTTATTTCAGGAGGATCCGATATTTGTGGAACTTCGTATTCGGCGGCCAAGAGACATGCAAAGGAAGCTAAGAGTGAGAGGGGAGACAGACCAGTCAGGATGACTACCCTCACAACTGATAAAGTGATCACTTTCGATAGTGATGACAGGGATACTGTTCAGGATCCTCACCATGATGCTTTGGTAATAACATTATATGTGGCTAACCATTTTGTACGCAGGATACTGGTAGACAACGGTAGTTCTGTCAATATAATTCAGCTGGAAACATTGAAGAGGATGAATGTATCTCCGATGGACATTACTTCGAAGTCCACTGTGCTCGTTGGTTTCAGTGGAGAGGCTAGGAATACCGTAGGGGAGATAAAGTTACCGGTATATGTTGAAGGGGTCAACTCGATACAATGTTTCTGTGTGATGGACTCCTTATCCTGCTATAACATCATACTAGGGAGACCATGGATTCACGACATGAAGGCTATGCCATCAACATATCACCAATGCATCAAGATCCCTACCCCTTGGGGAGTTGTCAAGGTTGAAAGTGATCAACAGGAAGCGAAAGAATGCTACTCATCCTCAATGAAATCCTCAACTAAGCCAGTACAGCATAGCAATTAAAGATGCGGGCCCAGGATATCGTGGAGGATTCGGAGCAGGATGTGAAGAAAATTATCCTGGATCAGGATAATCCTGATATCTCGGTGCTCGTAGGAACCAATATCCCTCAGGATATTGAAGAGCAGTTACCTAACTTTTTGAAATGCAGGATGTCAACGTTTGCATGGAAGCATGAAGATATAACAGGCATATCCAAAGACATTATCACTCACAAGCTTGGAATTGACCAATCATTCAAGCCTGTTCAGCAAAAAAGAAGAAAATTTGCTCCTGAGCGAAATAAGATTATCCAAGAGGAAGTTGAAAGATTGTTGAAGTCCAGGATGATCAGAGAAGTCAAGTTTCCAAGATGGCTAGCAAACGTAGTTGTGGTACAGAAGAAAACCGGGAAATGGAGAGTCTGTGTAGACTACACAGACTTGAACAAGGCTTGTCCTAAAGATCCATTTCCTCTCCCTCATATCGATGCAATGGTAGATGCTACTGCTGGACATGAAATGTTAACATTCATGGACGCATCCTCAGGATTTCAGCAGATTCAGATGGAGCCTTCGGATCAGGAGGATACTGCTTTCATGACACCAACAGGTATATATTGCTATACTGCTATGCCTTTCGGTTTGAAAAATGCAGGTGCAACGTACCAGATATTGGTAAACATGATGTTCAAAGATAAGCTGGGGGACACCATGGAGGTATATATTGACGATATGGTGGTAAAATCTAAAAAAGCTGAGGATCACCTCCAGGATATCAAGGGAGCATTTGATATCCTGGATCAATACAACATGAAGCTAAATCCTGCTAAGTGCCATTTCGGAGTGGGGGCAGGAAAGTTTCTAGGATATATGGTGACAAAAAGGAGGATAGAGGCAAGCCCGGAGCAGATTAAAGCTATCCTGGATATAAAATCACCCTTGAATATGAAGGACGTACAACGGTTAACAAGCCGAGTAGCAGCTTTGAATAGATTTATTTCTAGATCCTCGGAAAAATGCAGGGAATTCTATGATATCCTCAAGAAGAATAAGAAGTTTGAATGGGGAGCAAAGCATGAAGCAGCCTTGCAGGATTTGAAGCGATATCTCTCAACCGCACCTCTATTGATGAAGCCTGAAAATGGTGAACCACTATCCCTATACCTCGCTGTATCAGGGAATGCTGTAAGTGCCGTTCTTATAAAAGACCATGAAGGTCAGCAATATCCTGTTTATTATGTTAGTAAAAGTTTGTTAGATACTGAAACTAGGTATTCTCATTTAGAAAAATTGATATTAGCTCTAGTCATGGCATCAACAAAGCTTAGACATTATTTTGAGACACATAGGATCCATGTTAAAACGAATTATCCTGTCAAAAATGTGCTTAGGAAACCAGAGATATCAGGCAGGATGGCCAAGTGGTCAGTAAAGTTAAGTGCTTATGATTTAGTATATTAACCTAGAAATGCCATAAAGTCTCAGGCTTTAGCTGACTTTGTGGCTGATTTCAGTAGTGATATTCAGGATGAGGTAGACCTAGAAGTTCAACAGTTAGGAGAATCTTCAGGATCCTGGACATTATATACTGATGGTGCATCCAATATAAGAGGTGTAGGTTTAGGTATACTACTAAAATCGCCACAGGGGGACATATTACCCCAGGCTATTAGATGTGAATTTCCTGCTACTAATAATGAGGCAGAATATGAAGCTTTAATTGCAGGATTAGAATTGGCTAAGAGTATGAGTATCAAGAATTTGCAAGTATATGTTGACTCCTTGTTAATTACTAACCATTTTAATGGATCCTATGCAGTTAAGGGTGAGAAATTAATTGAATACCTCGATATTCTCAAAAAATTAGCAGGATATTTCGATGTTTTTACTCTTGAACAGGTACCAAGAGAGGATAATGCTGAAGCAGATGCCTTAGCAAATCTGGGATCATCGATCAGGATACCAGAAGGAACCCAAATACCAATATTACATGTCTTGTATCCTGCAACGAATCCTCGGGATAAAGAAGTAGCGGGTATTCAAGATCCTGGAGCAGAGTATCCTGAAGAGGATCCTAATTCTTGGACGGCTCCAATCATGAGATATCTCAAGGAAGGACACATCCCCGAAAATGAAAATCCTAAGGCATTTAGGATGAAGGTATCACGATTCACTATTATAAATAATGTTTTATACAAGAAATCTCTCGCAGGACCGTATTTGAGGTGTTTGGAGGATCCTGAAGCCAAAGAAGTACTTCAGGATATACATGAAGGGGATTGTGGTAACCATACTGGGGGCAGGTCATTATTCTCAAAAGTATTAAGGACAGGATATTATTGGCCGACAATGAGAAAAGATGCCGCAGAATATGCTCGAAGATGTGACGCATGTCAAAGACATAGTAACATATTACATCAGCCTGCTAAACCGCTGTATCCTATTGTTTCCCCTTGGCCGTTTATGAAGTGGGGTATGGATATAGTGGGAAAGCTTCCAAAAGCTCCAGGAGGAAAGGTTTTCATGTTGGCAATGACGGATTATTTCTCCAAGTGGGTTGAAGCAGAAGCATTTGTTCAAGTTAGAGGGGTAACCCTTTACCCAAAAAAAAAAAGTTAGAGACCAAGAAGTAGTATCCTTCATAAAGAGAAATATTCTGACCAGATTTGGAGTACCAGCCGAGATAATCTGTGACAATGGTTCTCAGTTTATAAGCAAGACAACTACTGACTTTTGCAAAAGTTGGGGAATCAAAATGATAACATCTACTCCGGTACATCCTCAAGCGAATGGACAAGCAGAATCCTCAAACAAGATAATTGTCAATAACTTAAAGAAGAGGCTTGGAGCCAAAAAAGGAAGATGGGCAGAAGAATTACCCTTTGTTTTGGGGACTGATAGGACAACGGTAAAGAACGCAACAGGCCAAACCCCATTTTCCTTGGTATTTGGAGCAGAAGCAATGATTCCAACGAAAATGGCAATACCCACTGCAAGATCTACCCTAAGTGATCCTGAACAGAATCCTGAAGCCTTGAGTCAGGATTTGGATACTATAGATGAAAAGAGAGATGCAGCAAGGCTAAGGATGACAGCATATCAACAAAGAATATCCAGAGCATATAACAAGAATATTAGGACCAGAAGATTTAAGGTTGGAGATTGGGTGTTAAGAAAGGCTTTTCAGAATACCACTAATCCTGCCGATGGTAAGCTAGCTCCAAAATGGGAAGGACCATATGAAGTTGAATCAGAAGCAGGAAAAGGAGCATATAGACTCAAGAATATGAAAGGGGATATGCTACCGAGATCTTGGAATGCTATACACCTTAAGCTTTATTTCAAGTGAGTTTAGAATTTAATTTCTAACTCAGGATGGTATGAATTCTATCTTTTTTAAATATGTTTGGTTTAATTTGTTCTTTGTAACCCAATACTAACTTAAGCATCGGAGGGGTGTTAGCTAAGCTAACACCCACCTTAGTGTAAGGATGTTTTGCAGAATATGCTTCGGGATATAGCTCCAGGATGTTCACTCAGGATACTTCAGAAGATCAGAGGATTGGCCCCCTCTCTCACGTACAAGGGATCCTGATCCCTTCACAGGTTTAAAGGTATTCACATTTCTTCCGAATTGGGTTTAAACACTCCGCCTGGAACGCAAGTTATTCAGGAATAGTTCAAGGTGGCGGGACCAGTCCATGTAAAAGTGGCTGACAATTTCGTTACTGTTGGCTATATCCTGAATCCTAAAGGTATATGAGGATTGATCACCCTCTCTCACGAAAGGGTATTTTCATACTCTTTAAGGTTTAAAGGTTTTCACCTTTCTAAGTCTTGGAGTTTATACACTCCCGCCTGTAGCGCACGAAAATTTGCGATTTTCCCCAGGATACAAGGAATTTATTTCCAAAACATTTTTGGGTTTTACCCCTGTGACATGAAAAATTGCCTATGCAATGGAAACTGATATCCAGAAGATTTCTGAGTATTTGAAGACATTGTACACAGGGGACATCCCCAAAACAATAATGTAAAGCTCAAAGGATAAGGCTCGGAACTAATGCACAAAGTGTCTCACACAGGGGACATCTTCATTGGAAAAGTTGCAAAGGGATTGAGGTTTGATGATAAGGTTATACCTTATTCCTGGTATGATCTTTCCTTTATAAACAATGTTTAAATTTTTGATAATACTATGTTTGGTAAAAGGTTAAATATCCTGATATATTCTCAAAATATGTTTCTAAATACTTCTCAGAATATTTGATTAAAATATGTGAAATTAATACTAGTTTGAAACTTTGATCATTTAGGTATTATCAAAACAGGTTTTGGAAAAGTGGACTGTTTTTCACTCTTTAAAAAGCTTTCTACAAAGTTGAAGGAATGTTTAGAAGTCCTATCTAATAACAGTTTTTATAATATATTGCTGAGCATATTGATCAGGATATTTTCATAAGATAACAATACAAAGTTTTTGCAAAGTTAAAAGGTACATTAAGTAATGCAAGGCAATAACAAATAAGTTAAGAGATAGTTATATTATTAACATGTCAAAAGTTATGCTTTTGGATTCACCTCAAACCGAGGCCCATCCACCAAAAGCATAATTAGTTTCTACCATACTTGTGTAACGGTTGGAGGATCTATCTCAAAACAGGACCTGTCCACCTACAACCGTTACCACATTCAAAACAGGTTATACTAATCGATGACCAAGGGCTTCATCCTAAAACCTAGGACCCATCCACCTTTGGTCATCATATTGTTCTAATGCAGGAAATATAAATTGTTCGAAGACAGGAAAAGTAAATTGTTTACACAACCACAACCACGAAATTTAAAAGTGGGCTCCGGCCTTGGCACATATATCCATCATCGCCCACTTCGCCGCTTAAGAAGCGGCACCTTCTTGATCTACAGCCTCCTTCCCAGCATCTGCACCAGCATCGGCCTCAGGATTCTTCTCGGCATCACCATCATCAGCATTGGCCACTTCCTCTGCCGCCTTAGAAGGCTCTTCACCAGCATGCTTTGCAGGATGAGTAACGGGATGACCTCCGAGATCCTTTAGTTTCGCCTCCCAACTCTTTATGTTCCAGGAGGGGCATTCGAAACCCAAATCCCTAGCTTCATAAGCCATCCTTATCCTGGCTTGGAGAAGAGAGACGACCACGGATGCTTTGAGGCTATCCCGATATGAACTCATATTTTGCTGGTATTGGAGAAGGGCGGCATCTAGTTTGGCTTGGGCATCCTCGTTGGCTTTATGGAGAGTAGCTTGGTGTTCCTGGATCATTGCCTTGTATTTGTCTTCGTAATGCTGGGATTTGGCAGCCGCAATGGTTCCTTGATCAGCTATGGTGGCTTCAGCTTTCTCCAGCTTGATCTCCAACATCTTGTTAAGCCCGCAGGCGTCTTCATACAAGTGCATAAGACGTTCCAAGCCCTATCGATAAGGACACAGGTATCGATGTAAAAATAAGCAGGATAAGGACTAACATACTTATGCAGGATATCGAAAGGAAAATTTTACCTGTTTGAGGAATGAGGTGGCTTCGTTAAACCCATGATTCTCGAGAGAGAATGTCTCAGAAACAGCTGGAGAGTCCGTCTCCTTTCTCTTCCGAGAGCTAGATGCCCGGGTCCTGGATGCCGGAGGGGCTTTGGAATCAGAAACAGTCCTTGAAGAGGTAGGCTTTGGTGTAGCAGACGACTTTGGCTTGGATTCTTGTTTGATGGGTACAAGGCTGGAGTAGCAATCCAACTCGTCGAGTTGGAAACCTTCAAGGTTGACAACTGGTACTGCACAAGGGAAGATATTCTTAAACTCATCATACTTTTGAAAAATAATTGATTTAAAATATATGTATAATTGCTGAGAATGTGCTTACCAGACATCTCTGAGCTTGATTTCTGGCTTGAATCTGTGGGAGACAGGGAGAAAGTTCTTTCACTGGCAGGAAGTCGGTAGATTTCCTTGATCTTGGATTCGGATTCTGCACTGGGAGGCACTAAATCTCTGAAGTTCGCTGCATAAAAACATCAGGATATAAGTCTGGGATATAGTTTGAAGATATAATTGGGGATATTCCTAAAACCCTAAATCCTACCCTTGGTTAACCATTTAACCGGCAGGTCGAAACCCTTATCAATAGAGTCTCTTTTTACGAAAAAGAATTTTCGTCGCCATCGATCCTCGTTCTTGGTGGCCTTAAGAACCAAAGGGTTCTTGGAGGTGGAAAATAGAAGAAAACGGTGATCGCCATGGGATCTCAACCGGTATGCTATAGGGAGGTCTTCAATACACAGGTCAGGAAAATGACGAGACTTGATTTGATCCAGCACTATCAAAACTCGCCAGACCATTGGCATAGTCTGGGCGTAGCTAAGGCCGGTGAGGTCAAAAAAGCGAGAGATAAGGGGTGGAAATGGATACCGGAGTCCAAGAGAAAAAGGGTAGGCGAAGAAACAAACCCACTCGTCAGATGACGCATCTGATCGGGCTTCCCGATCAAAAGGGCGAAAGACTGTTCCGGTGGGGAAGGCGCCGGAATCTTTAAGAGCATCGATGTCTTTTTTTTGGATAAAGGGTTACCCCGGTGAATTTTATATATAAACCAATAAACCAAAGATGTGTCAAAGCAACACATCAACTAGACTTGACAGACCAAGCCTAGGACACCAAGACATCAAAACCAAGCAACACACAACCAGACACAAACGTCAACACAACAAAATAAACAACCACGGCCAAAACAAAAAGAACACAAAGCCGGCCTAAACAAAAAACAGTAAATATCTAGCCCGGATCCAGCTCTCCATCATTAGTATCACTAATCTTCCATGATTCAAAGATCCTCTTCCAAGTAGACTCCAATCGAAACTTGAAGCCCATAAGTCTTAGACGAACTGAACCTTTAATCTTCTCAGCCACTTGAACCGTAGATAAATGATTAGAACTAAAAAGCCGATTGTTCCTCTCTTACCATATGTAATACGAGGTAGCCGCAACTACCAATTTACACACAATATCATCTACTGTCTTCGAGTTAGCATGGTGTTCAACCCAACCCATTAAGGACTGCCATGTGTTATCTACGCTATCCATGTTCACCATACCCTTCACCTTTGCCCATACTTGATCCGCAAACACGCATTGAAAGAATAGATGATCCCGACTGTCACGATCATAATGGCACAAAGGGCAACACATGAGGTTTAGATTCGTTGCACTTCCTGCTTCCCACACTGCCAACCTATCTTGTGTCTTCAATTTATCCCTGAACACCAACCACATATGGAATGAATGGCGCGGGACACATTGAGAAAACCATACCATATTAGCCCAGCTCGCATTATTATCCCTATTTCGAACCATATCCCAAACCTGAAAGGACTTAAAGTCGCCAAACTTCCCATCCACAGCTTTCCAAACTAGACGATCCGTAGCATTATCAATCAGATGTGGTATTTGAAGATTTATTAAAACCGGAAATAAGTCTAGCCACGCTTGAGGCCACTTCCAATGCCCATTCTCATCAATGACATCCGCAACCGATGATTTCAAATTAAAACTTGCATTAGCTATAGATCGAGGAGAAATAAATGAAATAAGAGGACTCGTATGGCACCAGTTATCGCTCCAAACATTAGTTTGCAGCCCACTTTTTAGTAAAAACCATATGTGAGGCCGCACAATGCTCCGAATAGACAATATTTTCCGCCATCCCCAACTCATGCTCCCTCGACACGGAACCTCCCAAAAATTTCTCCCTTTTAACTTATATTCATGAATCCATCTCACCCAAATGGACTCACGTTTAGTTAAAATGCTCCAAACATGTGTAGCCATAAGCGAGTTATTAACATCCGAAATACTTCGAATACCCAAACCACCTTCTTGTTTAGGCAAGCACACATCTTTCCAAGTAACTTTCGCACGGATTTTACCCTCCGATCCTGCATTCCACAAAAATCTACGGATTCTTTTTTCAAGCTCATTGATAACCCGAGTAGGAATAATGAAAACAGAAGCCCAATAGATATGCATAGAAGACAAAACTGAATTAATAAGTTGCAACCAACCAGCAAAGGATAGCGACTTTGTCATCCAGTTATTAATCTTCTTTTCCATTCGATCAATAAGAACCTTGCAATCTTTAAAGAGAAGCCTAGAAGAGATGAGAGGAACCCCCAGATAGCGAACCGGAATAACACCCTCTTGAAAAGGCATAATATCCAGAATTTCCTGTCTAATCGATTGAGGAACATTACAGAAGAAAACTGTACTTTTCGCTGGGCTAGGAGCCAAACCAGAAATGTTAGTAAACGTCTGAAGCGCCTCCTTGACCCTTTTAACCTAGACAACATCTCCATGAACAAAAATAAATAAGTCATCAGCAAACGAGACATTAATTATTTTTTGTTTAGCACAATGAGCATGATATCTAAACGGAGAGGAAGCAGCCTGTTGAAGCAAACGAGAAAGAATCTCCATGATTAACGTGAATAAATAGGGAGACATAGGATCACCCTGTCGTAACCCTCGTTTACCTCTAAAATATCCATGAAGGTTTCCATTGATGCTCAACGAATAAGAAACTGTCAACTCACATGTCATAATCCATTCAACCATTTTATAATGAAACCCAAATCGAATCAAAATATTTTTCAAGAAAGACCAATTCACCGTATCATATGCTTTCTGTATATCAATTTTGAAAGCACATCTAGCCGGACCCCTGTTAAGATGGTAATTATGCATTAATTCTTGTGTGAGAAGAATATTATCAGCAATTTTCCTCCCCGGCACAAACGCTGATTGGTTGATACTAACAAGATTTCCCAAACTTCCTTTTAGGCGATCCGTGATAATTTTACTTATGCATTTATAAATCACATTGCAACAAGATATCGGCCTGTAGTCAAGAACTGAATTCGGGACTTCTTTTTTCGGGATCAATGCAAGAATAGTATGATTAACCTGAGTTAGAAGCTTACCATTCTCAAAAAATTGTAATACTGCATCCGTAACTTCATTACCAACAATCTCCCATGCATGCTTAAAAAATGCCGATGTGTACCAATCAGGACCTGGGGCTTTATCCTCTCTGATACTGAACATAGCAGTTTAACCTTCCTCTCGAGAAACCTGAGAAACCATTTGATCCGCAACCTCCCTACTTAAAACATTAACAAAGAGGCCATCCAAGTTAACCTCATTAACCGAAAACTCCCTCCCCAAAAAATCGGTATAATGCGAAACCAGCACATCAGCAACTTGATTACTTTCATGTCGAGTTCCCATGCTATCCGTGATACTATGAATTTTTGTTCGAGCATTCTGAGCCTTAACTGAATTATGAAAAAACCTTGTATTCAAATCTCCCGCGCAAAGCCACTCAACCTTAGATTTCTGTTTAAGATAACATTCTTCATCATAAGCCACAGATTGAAATTCTTGTAAACATTGCGTCTCCAGCTGCCTTAACCGAACATCCATAGGATTCTGATCCACTTGAATCTGAATATCATCCAATGTTTTCCTCAACTCAATAACCGTCTTATGTAAATTACCCTGATTGAAAAGGATCTTTCTCAACCTAGGTTTCAAGTTCCTCATTTTCTTTACAACAGAAAGCACAGTGATACCATCTATAGTTTTCATCCACTCCTGTTTCACAGTCTCCTGAAATTTTGGTTTTGACACAATGAAATTCGGGAATTTAAAAGGCCTTGGCCTATTCCCATTGGATCCCATCATTCTAAGAATACACGGAGTATGGTCTGACACCCGAAAAGGGTGAAACATAGCGAACGCATCAGGAAATTGATCAATAAACGAGACATTACCCATAATTCTATCAATCTTTTTAAGAAGACCCACTCCACTCTTTGGCTTTTGACTCCAAGTGTATTGCAGCCCATGAGCATTAATATCGAACAATTCAGCTTGATGGATACAATCATGAAACTCACGCATACCAATAGACTTGCTAGAAGACCCAAATAAGGAATCCTCATAGTTGAGAGTTGTGTTAAAATCCCCCATAACTACCCACGGCTTACCATGACAAAACAACTTATGCTTGCATAAATCATCCCAAAGCATTCTACGATCTTGATACTTATTTTCAGCATACACAAACGAACAAAAAAGAATCTTTTTGCTATCTTTTATAATTACCTGAGTGTGGATAAGTTGATTAGATTGGTAGAGAACCATAACATCAAACATATCATGATTCCACCCCAAGATAATTCTCGTGCCTCGAGAGCATAAATTACCATTAGACGTCCAACACCACTTACGAAACACATACTTGCAAATTTTAGCCAGCTTAGTAACATCCACATGCGATTCAAGGATTGAACACATATCTAATTTATTATCAGCAACAATAGAACGAACCTCACTTTGTTTCAGGGGCCGGTTCAATCCCCTAACATTCCAGGTCATGATGCTACCCATTTAAACCATTTAGATCGGGAGTGCTTGCCCCCCAGAATTAATAGGCAGATCATTCTTCATAAATTGTGCCATCTCCGTCGGTGTAACCTCTTTCATCTCACTATCACTCTGTGATTGACTTGCATTCTTTTTATTCGTCCCATCCTTCTTTTCAGCAATGTTTTCGTCTCCAATCCCTTCCTCATTCGCTAAAGCACCAAACGAATTACCTGTTTTGATTTGAGTAGACCCCGAGCTGGTACCAGTCTTCGTTCCAGAAGTACTCGCAGCGTATCTGTTAGTTTTCGGCTTATAAACAAGTTTCGGTTTCTTTTGCCCAACTCCAAACTTAGCAACCTTTCTCTTATCAGTGATAAAGCCTTCCGCATCCACCATTACTTGCTTCGGTTTGGGATTAACAGTTTTTGGACAGTTCTGATCATTATGACCAAAGATGCAACATTCAGCACACCGTTGCGGCTTCCATTCATACTCTACCTTCACACTTTCCATAATGAATCCCTCATCATCCAATTTCGGAATTGCTACAACTATTTGATCCTTAAGAACCTCATCCGCACTAACCTCAATCAAAGCTCTAGCAAAACTGGTTCTACCCCAACTATTAGCACACATATCCGCTGTATAGCTATCCAATCTCTTTGGTACTCCAATCTTCGACGCCAACAAACTAAGGCCATCATCCGTATAGATAGAGATCGGAACATTATGAAGCTTAACCCATATAGGAACCGACTTTATGCCTTCCTTTTTCAGACTAACTGATGGCGACCATATATTAAGAAATAAAGGAACTTTGCGAATTAACCATGGCCCTCCCTCAAGAACTTTATGCATTCCTTCCTTAGAATCAAATTTAAAGAAAAAGAAACCTTCAGCATTCATCATAATCTTGGCAAATCCAAACTTCGACCACACATTTTTTACATAATACTCAACCACCGGGAACGGTAATCTATTCCCCAGAAAGTATCCAAATAAAACATTTTCAAACCTGTCTTGGACCTTCTTAACTACCTCCCTTGGAATTACTATATCAGCTTCTTGATGAGTCTCCATGGCTTCCAATTTTCTGAAGTTAACTTCACGTTTAGTACTAGGATTCATCATTACTTTCTACGCATAAGATACCTGTTCCTCCTGATGCTTATTCGCATAAACATTTTCCACAGGAACTGTTACTTTTTCCAACTCATCTATTACATTCATCATTCGAGGTTCATACTGATTATTTGATACAATTCCACGTCTAGGAGCTACCGGGTTACCATCAATATTCAGAGTTCGACAAGGGATGAACGGTTTACCATCAATCTTCAAAGACTTAGCATCGAGACTATTAATGAACGAATCAAGATTAGGACGCCCCTCCTGAGTGTTCGACGGCATAGCATTGGTCTTAGATATAAAAATATCTCCATGCAGCTTTTAGGTGAACGAGTGAAACCCTAAATCCTCCAAATCTGTATCTTTATTTCTCTCCATGAACGATCAACTACGTAAATCTCAAAACACATACGGCACCAAGAAACCCTAATCCGAAAACCCTAGTGTTAATCTTCAACCCTTAACCGATTAATCCAATGTTTTCGATCTAGCTAAATTAATCTCAGTTAACCGCAATAAAAAACAATCAGATTAATAAATCAGAATATCAAATTAAACACTAAGGAGGCGATTGAAAAGAAGAAAAACAAAAACCCTAAAATAGAAATTGTTCAAAATTGCTAACTAGTTCGTTATAGCGATTTGACAGAATCAAAGCTCCAATCACAGACTGTTATACAATAGATCACAAAGAAGAATCAAGGATTCCATGGAAAAGCAAGATCGCCTAGGGTTAGAGAGAAAACGGCTCGTTAATTTCGTTAGTTTGACTTTCGGGTTGACTTGGTATTTGACTTTGACTGAACCTTTGGGGAAGATGGACAGTACATTGTGTTTGTTTTTTTTAAGAGCAGCGATGTCGGCGTTGTTGAAGCAGCAGATTTCCTTTGCTGGATTACGGATGAGGTTTTGGCTTATGAGGGTTGAGGCCGGTTCGTCCGATCGAGATCTTGTTCGTGATGCCATGAAGGGTGTTGGGCAAACTAAAAGAAACTCAAGAAAGAAGGATAGAGGATGAAGAGAAAAGTGATTACCTGAAAGTCGCTTGAAGAATGATGATAATAAGCATAAATGATTCGGCTAATTATAGGCTGAATATAGGGGGTAAAGAGTAAATATTGCATTGAAAATGGTACAATGTCACTTCAACCATCGTTTCATTTTAATTGCCTCGGTCGACGAGATAAAGTTTTTAAAATATATCCGTTGGATTGGTATACCAACCGATATATTTGGGGACAATTGTTATGGGCCATTTTCTGAGTATGCATGCTGACTAATATCCTGCTTTTTATTGTTTATCTATGATCAGGATACTGGACGGGGACATTGCTAACATCCTGAGTGATATCCTGAGGTATATCGAATTAATCACGTGCAGGTTAAAGACTGGGACTTGCCAATGGTCAAGTGGACTCCATTTCCTCAAGACTCGGGCGTATTTGTTAAAGGAGAGACGTTGAGCCCGAAAGACCAGGTCTACAACGTTCAACTAAGGAATATTCATTGGATCCCGGTTATGTAGGATAGTTAGTTACATTTGTTTTACTATAAATAGATGGGGGCGGATCAGATTAAGACACTCAACTTACACGTTTTCGAACACTTTCTCTCTAGCTCATCGCAAACACTACACACAACACTTGTATTCGAATTACATTGTAACACATAGCCGATCCGCACCACATCCTGCACTGTATCCTGATATTTGAAGCAATAGAAGAACAAGGCAGCTGCGATTGTCAGCTCCCGAGGTTTTATGCCGGCGATCTAGATTGATCAAGGGCTTTCCTCGTACATCACGTGTCCACCTTTACATTTTCGCTCATTGTTTGATCATAGATACAACTCTATATCCCGAGCCGTATCCTGAAACTGTTTTCATATCAAATTTGGTTAACACATTTTTTCACACATATTTCTAGCACACTACCTCACTTAACTAATTTGATCACTTAATTGCTTCGGTAATTTTTGACCAAAACATACCTCAAGATACCTGATCCTCATATGCTTGGCAATTTGCAAACCAGCTATCAAGGCTTCATATTCAGCCTCATTGTTAGTAGTTTGAAACTCACAAGCTATTGAGTGTGGTATAATGTCCCCCTGTGGCGATTTTAGTAGTATTCCAAGTCTTGTTCCTTTGACATTAGAGGCTCCATCAGTGAAGAGTATCCAAGGATCCTTAGTTTTTTCAAGCTGTTGGACTTCTAATTCAGCTTCCCTTTGCAAGTCACTACTGAAATCTGCCTCAAAGTCAGCTAAGGCTTGGGATTTAATGGCAGTTCTAGGCTCATATCTTATATCATAAGCACTGAGCTTCACTACCCGTTTAGCCATCCTTCCTGACATTTCAGGTTTCCTGAGAACATTCTTAATTGGAAAATTAGTCTTAACAATAATGGCATGAGTTTCAAAATAATGTCTTAATTTAGTAGATGCCATAATCAAAGCAAGGATAAGTTTTTCTAAATGTGAATACCTGGATTCAGCATCAAGCAAACTCTTACTTACATAATAGACAGGATGTTGTGTACCTTGGTGATCCTTAACAAGGACTGCACTTACTGCTTTAGAGGATACCGCTAGATATAAGGATAATATATCCCCTTTTTCTGGTTTCATCAAGGCAGGAGCTGAGGATAGGTAATCCTTAAGAGCTTTGAGAGCATTTTCATACTTTTCAGTCCACTCAAACTTCTTGTTCTTTCTCAAAATGTCATAGAATTCCTTGCACTTTTCTGATGACTTGGATATGAACCTGTTCAAGCCTGCGATCCTGCCGGTCAATCTTTGCACATCCTTTGCATTGGCAGGAGATTTTATGTTCACAATTGCCTTGATTTGCTCTGGACTTGCCTCAATGCGTCTTTTTGTCACCATATAGCCTAGGAATTTACCTGCTTTAACACCAAAGTGACACTTGGAAGGATTTAGTTTCATATTAAATTTATCAAGGATATCGAATGCTTCTTCCAAGTCTCTAAGGTGATCCTTAGCTTTCTTGGACTTAACCACCATGTCATCTATATAGACTTCCATAGTGTGTCCAATTTGTTCCTTAAACATCATATTGACTAGCCTTTGATAAGTAGCACCTGCATTTCTTAGTCCAAATGGCATAGCAATATAACAATATATATCAGTTGGGGTCATAAAGGCTGTATCCTCTTGATCAGATGGTTCCATCTGAATTTGTTGAAATCCAGATGAAGCATCCATAAAAGTCAACAACTCATGACCCGCGGTAGCATCCACCATGGAGTCAATGTGGGGTAATGGGAAAGGATCCTTGGGACATGCCTTGTTTAAATCAGTAAAATCGACACATACCCTCCACTTTCCATTTTTCTTTTAAACAACAACCACATTGGCTAACCACCTTAGATACTTAACCTTTCTTATCATACCTGCTCTGAGCAGTTTATCTACCTCTTCCTGGATAATGGCATTCCTTTCAGGTGCAAACTTCCTCCTTTTCTGATGTATAGGCTTGAATGATCTGTCAATACCAAGTTTATGAGTAATTATATCTTTAGAGATACACCTGTCATGTCTTCATGCTTCCAGGCAAAGGTAGTTTTTCTCCTCTTGAGGAAGGATACCAAATCCTGTTCAATGTTGCTAAGGATCCCTGATCCTATGAAGATCTTGGATTCAGGATCATGAGGATCCATAAGGATGTCTTTCACATCCTGTTCTCTTGCCTCCAAGACATCTCTTGGAGGATACTTTAGTTGCTATTGCTCCCTTGTTCTTGATGCTGGTTTGATCGATGATGTGTAGCAATTCTTAGCTTCTTGTTGATCACTCTCAATCTTCACCACTCCCCATGGACTAGGAAGCTTCACACATTGATGATAGGAAGATGGGACTGCCTTCATGTCATGTATCTATGGCCTGCCAAGGATAACATTACAACAAGATAAGCAATCTATAACGCAAAATTTTTTATAAGAATGAAGTCCCTCAATGTAGATGGGAAGTTTGATGTCCCCCAATGTGTTCTTGGTTTCTCCACTGAATCCCACAAGAACTGAGGATCTTGGCACAATATCCGATTCAGGGATGTTCATCTTCTTGAGGACATCAAGCTGAATGATGTTTACTGAGCTTCCTCCATCTATCAGGATCCTGCGAACAAAGTGGTTAGATATAAATAAAGTAATAACAAGACCATCATGATGAGGATCCTGGACATCAACACGATCATCCTCATCAAAGGTTATAACTTTATCCTGGGTAACAGTGGAAGTTCGGATGGGTCTATCCCCATTATCCATCTTGGTTTCCTTGGCATGTCTCTTGGCTGCTGAAAAGGAAGTACCACAAATGTCTGATCCACCGAATATGAAGTTTATAACTTGTGCATCTGCCGGAGGGGCAGGAGCCCTTTCTGGAACCTTTTCAGGATCTTGGATCCTTGACTTTTTCCTCCCCAAACCAGAGCAAGAAGAAAAAAAAACCCTAATTCTCTCTCTAGCAAATGGCGATTATGATCTTTCATCCATAACCTAGTTTTTTCATCGTGATATCTGTTGCTGATTGTTCTTTAGAAGATTCAAACATCTACTACGGAATCGGTTCACAGATCTGTTATGATTTTCATTCTAGGGTTTCTGTTTTTCTTGCAATCGCCGCCCAACTACATACTTCGAATAGCTTGTGTTTCTTTCTTTGGTTATCGATCTGATCTCCCAAGTAAGTTATTAGTCTTAATCGAATTATGGGTTAGGGTTTCCTTGCTAGTTTAGGGTTTTGGTCTGATTTCTTCATTTTTGTTGGTTCGTCGGGCTGTTGGGTGAATTGTGGTTTCGTGGTTGTGTATACTTACGGTTAAAGAGAGGTGTTTTATCAGAATGGAGGAGATATCACTCATATTGATGGCGGCGACAGACCTTCATATTCTTTTGAGGGTCTGGCCAGCCGAGTTCTTGATGTTGATGGTAACATGTGGTTACCTCGACGGGGCACAGTTCAGACACCGCAAACTGAACCTCGTAACATTAATATAATTGATGAATTGACAAAGGTTTCTGCTCCAATTCCTGTGGAGAAGATGCACTCAGATTTGGATCGTGCAGGGCCTGTTCATACCACCATAGGGTATGCGCCAAAATCAGACTACATTGGAGCATCTTTTTCAGCTGATAAGGGGAAATCAACAAGTTCTGGATCTGCGGAACGATTATCGTTTGCGAATGTTGTGAAGGATTCTAAAGAGAAGGTTAAGGTAAACTTTAGGGTGATGGAATCGAGTGAGACGGTTGACGGAGCTGACGTTGTTATACCACTGTCTTCAGTTAAATAAGTCACTGACAGGTATGCGAACACATTGTATGGTTACTTTCTGGGTAAACGACTGGCATTTCCTGTGGTGGATTTCTTTGCAAAGAACAATTGGGCAAAATATGGTTTGTCAAGAATTATGATGAATGCACACGGGTTCTTTTTCTTTAAGTTCAAAACTAAAGAAGGGATGGATCAAATGTTAGAGGATGGACCGTGGTTGATAAGAAATGTTCCAATAATTTTGAAAGAATGGTCGGCCTCTATTAAGTTGGAAAAAGAGGATTTAAAATTTATTCCAGTTTGGGTCAAGATGCATGATGTCCCTTTAGCGGCATTTACTGAGGATGGGCTTAGTTTACTTGCATCTAAGATTGGGGTGCCTTTAATGTTAGATTCGTATACTGCCACAATGTGTGCGGAGTCTTGGGGAAGAAGCAGCTATGCTAGAGCACTTATTGAAGTTCAGGCAGGGGTTGATTTAAAGAAGAGTGTTACTGTTTCAATCCCATCTTTGGAGGGTTTTAGTCATTCAATGGTGGAGGTTAAAATTGAGTATGATTGGGAGCCTTTAAGATTTTCATCTTGTTGTGTCTTCGGTCATGAAGAGAGCGTGTGCCCTAAGAACCCTCAGATTAGCTTCGTCTAGGTGCTAGTCTGTTTTGTTTGGCGGTTTGTTTTGGTTCGTGTTTTAGTTTTTGTGTGGTTGTTTTTTTTCTTGGTTGTGCATATTCCCGGCATGTCGGGCATATGAATTGGTAGGCGCTTATGTTTACCACTTGTTCTTCGTTGGTTTTGTTGTGATATAAAATTTACCAGGGTGAAACCTTTACCCAAAAAAAAAGAAGAAGAATAATGATGACTTTCAGGTCGTGGGTGCCAAAAAGAAGAAATCTACTAATCAAGGGCTTCATATGAAAAATCCGAAGCCTAAGTTAGTCTATAGACCAGTTGTCAAACCTAAACCGAAATCGTCTTTGAGGAATCCGATGATTAATCAGGTCTCAACGTCGAACTCATTTGATATCCTAAATGACGTTGACGGTAATCAAGGAGGTACCACTGTGGGTCGAGTAGAGAAGAAGGAGAAACAATCGAGCGACGGACAGGAATCGGATGAGGAGGAGGTCGTTGAAGTCTACAATGAAACTAGTGAATTTATGACATCGGGTACTCATTCCTTTTCTTCGAAAGCAGGGGCAAGCACCTCTTCCACAAAATTCTCAAATGGATAGGATGTTTTTGATCTGCTCGAAGGGGTTGCTGGTTTGTGGCAGCTTTATATTTGATGATGGCGGCTGAGGATTATGTTTTTGATTTGCATTGTTTTGTCTACTAGAAATCTTTTCATGATGTATAGTAGGCTAGGTTATGGGGTTTCATTGGTATTTTGTTTTGTTTGTTATACATATATGGGGCATGTCCTGTATATGAACTAGTGTGGAACGCATCCTCACTACTTGTACTTATTTGCGGTTGAATTTTAATAGAATCACCGGGGTAACCCTTTACCCAAAAAAGACTTTTTCCTCCCCAAAAGCTCCTTCAAATGCCCCTTACTTAACAAGTAACCAATCTCTTTTCTCAGTGCAATACATTCTTCAGTGAGATGCCCGAAATCCTCATGATATGCACACCATTTGGATTTGTCTTTTATTGCAGCTGGTTTATCACTTTTTCTAGGCCATCTTGCTTTTTCACCTAGGTTCTGCATTGCAAGGATTGGTTCATTGTTATCAACAGAAAAACAATATTCAGAAATTGGAGGATAATCCTCATCATCCTCTTCCTGTTCTACTGCATGCACATTCTGGTTATCAGACTTGTTGTAGGACTTGGACTTGTTGTTCCTGAAATAGGATCCTTGTTTTTCCTGCTTCGAGGATCCTATCAGCCTTTCCTGGATCCTTTTATCATCCTCTAAGCGGATGAATCTAAGGGCCCTGGTTCTTACTTAATCAAGATTCCTGGAAGGGGTCATGACAAGATCATCATAGAATAATGAATCCCTAAGTAAACCCATTTTAAAGGCTTCTACAACCGTAGAAATATCCAAATTAGGAATATCCAAGGATTCTTTACTAAACTTAGTGATATAATCTCTAAGTGATCCATTTTGACCTTGTGTTACCCTATATAGATCACTAGTTAATCGTTCAAATTTTCTACTACATGAGAATTGACTATTAAACAGGTTAACTAGATTAGCAAATGAAGTAATAGAGTAAGGGGGAAGACTTAGCAGCCATTTAAGAGCTGATCCTGTGAGTGTGGATCCGAAACCCTTGCATAGACATGCTTCTTTTAACCTCTCAGGAATTGGATTGATCTCCATCCTTTCTCTGTATTGAGCCACATGCTCTTCTGGATCCGTTGAACCATCATATAACTTCATGGTTGGTATCTGGAACCTTTTTGGGATTTCTGCATCACAAAGAGGTGGTGCAAAACGGGATATCCTGTGGCTTCCATCTGGGATTTCAGGAATGGGTTTAACCACTCCCGGTACACTGGATATCATATCCTTCAGTTTCTGTAGTTCCCTAGCCATAGCTTGGTTGATACATGTATCCTGCATGAAGCCATGGTTAGCAGTATAAGAATTATTCAAAGTGTTACCTCCTGGAGGATTCAAGTTTGGAATTCCGGATGTGAATCCATATTGACGGGATTCTGGTATGATTGAGGGACCAGAAGAAGCAATGGTCTGCATTGGTATGAAGTCTCCTTGATGAACATCTGAACTTCCAGGTTGTATACTTCTTAAGGATCCTTGATCCAGAAAGATGTTGGATCCTTAAATGTGTTGTAAATGGGGGTCTTGGAGGATAATCCATGGATCCGAAAACCTGAGATGAGGATCCTTAAGGCTGAAAGGAGGATCCTTGAACTTGAGAGGATCCTTGAACTGGCTGTGTCCCCATGTACCCTCCAGAACTGGTGAAGGATCCCTGACGCTGGAAGAAGGATCCTTGATGTTGAATAGAGGATCATGAAGGTTGAAAGTGGGATCCTAGAGCCCGAGTCATTGCTAATGATTCAGAACGCATTCCTGTTAATCCACCCAGGTATTGGACATCCGGAGCTGCAGAATGCTGGGAGGTTATGACCGGAGTGTCGAAATTCAGCGATCTAGGCATCAATGGAGAATGATCCTCCACTGATCTCTTCTGTTTCTTGATATCACCAATCTCTTTGAGGATCCTTTCATTGGTTTTATCCTGCTCTTGTATGTGATCCCTCATCTGCAAAATCAAAGTAAAAAGATCACTGTTAGTAGGATTAGAAGAAACAGAAGAAGATGGTGGTTTTGGAAAAATGGGGCTCTGTCTCTTTGCAGCATTCTCAGCATTCTTCTGAGATCCAAAAGGTGGTGGAGGCAAAGGTGGGACGCCCTGTGAAGAAGTGATTGCCGGCATTGAACTTGAAGTGCTCTTTGCTGAAGAAGCCATCTACTTGGTTGTAATGAACCGAAATGATCACAAAGACAAATTTCTTAGGAATGAAGCACCAATTGCCCCACGGTGGGCGCCAAACTGTTTTGGTCAAAAATCAAGCAAGGATAATGCAACCAAATCTTTTGTTGTGAGGTGTGATGCTTGAATCAATGAACGATTGTATGAACAACTTGCAAATGAAATGAACAAGTGACACAAGGATTTATACGAGGAAAAAGCCCTTGATCAAGAGTTGATCTCCGGCATAAAAAACCTCGGGTGATGGAAACTACCGATCACCAACTATAATTACACAAATGATTGTTACAACTCGGGATGATAACAAGCTTGTTACAACGATCACTAGAGTGCAATGTGTATGAAATCGCCAAATGAACTGTTGAGAGCTGTTTCGAGTGTGTGTGTATTTGCTAACTTAGCCGAATGTTCTAATCTAAGCTTGTTATCCCCTTTTAAAATTAGAAATAACTAGATAACTAACTATCCGCTAAATGTGCAAGCTTCCCACGATCTCCATAACGTTCACAAAGGCCAAGCACGTGCGGAATATTGAGGGTATATTCTCCAAGAATATCGGTAAGACTTGGTCCATGTGTATACTCCTGCAAAACAAGCTCACATACAATGTAGACAACCGTTAGTGTAAGGATAACAATGAGGATCCTGGATCCTGATCCTGCAACAACTTCTGAGGATCCTTAATTCAAACAGAATTGAGGATCCATGATCCTGACAGTACTTGAGGATCCGTGATCCTTAGGATTGGAAAATCCTCCCCTAACAGTAAGCATTAAAATATTTTATTTTAGTGTTTGGCATAATAAAAATCCATTCGTCGCGCAATTTGGATCGTTTTTGCGTTCGTTACGACTTCCGTCGTAATTAACCGAACAACGCGACCGTACGACCAAACGAACCGACATCCGAGATATTTTTGAGCATGTTTTGAGTTCCCTATACTTTAACTTCATTTTAGAGTCTTGAAATGAGGTTAACGGGGCTTAAACGTGCCAAAAATGAGCCGAAATGCAAGATTCTCAAGTGCAGGGGCTAAACTGTCAACTTTTGAAAGTTGTTGGTCTGCAGACCACATACGGTCCGTAAGCAGGAGACCATACGGTCCGTAAGGCAGCACCAGACCAGCAGAAAGTGATTCCTGCTATTTCCAGCTCATTCCAGCTCTTGCACATGGTTTTTATGAATCTATGGGCTAGTTTGAAGGCTCCCATGGTTTTGCAAATCAGTGGGCACGAGGTGTACGGCCTAGATTAAAGCTCAATCTTCGAGAAACGATCCTAACAGTTCTTGAATTCCTATAAATAGCCCACCCCATTCAGTTGCAAAACCCACATTGATCTGATCTTGGCCCTCTAAGTTGGAGTTTACACTTCATACCTGAGGGTGAATCGGATCAAAGCTTGCGGGGACCTTTTGTAAGTATTCTTTCGTTCTTTTTATTCGTTTTTATTGTAAAAGTCAAACTGCATTTGAATTTCTGCATTAACCAGTTCATGGTCAATGCGAAGTTCATTTGAACTTCATAACGTGAGCGTAATCACGATGGTTATAGTCCCTAGTGACTATACCTACTGATTACCATGTTATCTAGGCTCAGTGACGAGTCGTAGTTTCGGCCAAAATGCGTTTTCTCGCGTATTTTGTAACCAAACTACTCTTGGGTATCAAAACCGTTTGTTTTGATACCAAAACCTGTTTTCTAACTTAACTAAACATGTTTTAACATGTTTAGCTCGTCACTTTTAGATTAGTGCTTGTGTAGAGTCGTAAGTCAAGCGGACTAAACACTCGCTTAGACTTTCGAACACGACCCGTTTGGTCGATCATTAGGATCCGACCAAACATGTTTAGTGATCATAGTTGCATAGGGAATAACCTTCTGAGGTTATACCTTATGGTCACTTAGGTTAATTAGTTGTATGATAGGAAATTTATATGCCTTAGGTAAATGACCAAAATGCCCTTTTTACGCATAATTGAACTTTAAGCATATGTAACATAAATTTTTGTCACATAACTGATTATGTAACATAATTAAACATGCATTGGCATATAATACTTGTCATAGGACTAGTTAGACGTCTCAAACGCGCATTGCGCGCACGACGCGTTAAAGTTGCGAAAGCTACTTTAATGGATCATAATGGGTCGAAAGCACTTAGGATAAGTTTCATTTTAGGATGTAGGCTTTGTTAAACCATATAACATGAGTTCCAACACTCATTTGGTTTACAAGACCTTATTCTGTTCGATCTTCCGATTTAGGCGTCTATTGTTTGACTAGTGATTCAATTACTAGGTGCTGCTTGATTTTTTTTTGGGTAAAGGGTTACCCCGGTTAATTTTATATCACACCAAAAGAAAAACAAGTGAGAAGTAAACACACTTCTCAGTTCTCCTGAAAGACATGCCTAACAGGAGTTAAACACATAAATAAAAACAACTAAACGACAACCAAAACACCCATAACAAAGACTAGCCAATACAAGGCACATACGAGATAAAGAAAACAACCAAACATCAACCACAATCGTCATCTGCCATCATCAATCCCCGAGGGAGCATCCATTGCTGTAAAACTTGTGCCGTGTGATACGTCCTCTTGAACCGCATCGAATGAAGCTTCAGTCGAACAGTACCAAGAATCACCTCCACCAGCTGGTCTTTGGTCCTTTTTTTGTTCGAGAAGAGTCTTCTATTTCTCTCATTCCAAACGAAATATGCTGAAGCACTTACCACCATCTTAGCGATAATATGACTAGCCGATGTTGAAGTCGAAATCCCCACTAAGAAATCCATGATTTCATTCCAAATGTTCCTAACCGGATCCATACCAGCGAAAGCTTTAACCCCATTCCACACTTGAGCCGAATAGTCACACTCAAAAAATAAGTGACCGTCGGAGTCTGGACCAGAAGTACACAACGAGCAACACATCAGACTATAGTTCATATTACCTGAAGATTGCCAGCTACTCATGATGTCCTGAGTTTTCAATTTCCTATTGACTATTAACCACATTATGAAAGAGTGCTTAGGAATAGCCTGCGAGAACCACACTACACTCCCCCATGGAACCTCGGCATCTTGCACCCGAATGTCTTCCCAAACTATTGATGTATTGAAATCCATTTGAGTTCCTTGCCTCGACTTCCAAACTACCATATCTTTACGTGTAGGGTGAAAATTGAAATCATGAACAGTACGAAGCACCGGAAAGCGATTGAACCAATCGGACGGCCATCTCCACACCCCATTCACACAAACATCCGCTAATTTAGAATTAAGATTAAAACCCGCATTTGCTATCAAACAAGGAGTAACGATAGAGATAATCGGACACACCTCATGCCACTTATCAAACCAAATTTTCGTATCTGTACCATCTCCAACTAAAGTCCATATATACTCGTGGACGATCGTTCTCAGCTGAAGTATTTTCCTCCAACTCCAAGTAATACTGTTCCTTATTGGTAATTCCCACAAACTCTTATTACCAATACGATATGAGTGAATCCACTTTACCCATAGGGACTCACGATGAGTAAGCAAGCTCCAGATATGCGAAACCATAAGGGCATTATTCATGTCTTCAACTCGACGTATGCCCAGCCCCCCTTCACCTCTAGGAAGACAAACCATTTTCCAACGAACTTGCGCTTTACCTTTTATCTTAAGGCCTTGAGACCATAAGAAGCGCCTCATAATACGCTTTGGTAAAATGAAGACCGAGGCCCAATAAATATGCATAGATGCCAACACAGAACGGATTAATTGCAACCTACCAGCAAACGACAAACATTTTGCTTTCCAGTCTGTAATCCGAGCCTCCATACTTTCAACAAGTCTTTTGCAGTCTTTATACTTCAACCGAGTTGATATGAGAGGAACACCCAAGTATCTAACTGGGGGTTGTCCCTCAACAAACGGCATTATGCTCAAAATTCTCGCTTTCACCTGATCCGTAACATTGCCAAAGAAGATAGTACTTTTCATGATGCTTGGAACAAGACCCGACATGGCGATAAACTCCTTAATAGCCGACATTATGACTTCAGCCGATTTATGATCACCTCTCGCAAAAAGAAATAAGTCGTCTGCAAAACACAAATTAATAATTCTTTGTTTTTCACACTTATTATGAAAACGAAAATCATTTGATATCGCTACATGCTTGTCCAATAATAAGGTGAGAACTTCCATAACCATCGTAAACAGATACGGCGACATCGGGTCTCCCTGTCGAAGCCCTCGTTTCCCTTTAAAATACCTAAACAGGTTCCCATTAATGGATAACAAAAACGAAGTAGAAGTTACACAAGCCATGATCCACTTCACCATCCTTGACTGGAACCCAAATCCGATCAACGTCGCTTCCAAAAAGGACCATTCCACTGTATCATACGCCTTTTGGATATCAATCTTAAACGCACATCTAGGAGGACCCACTTTCCGATGATAATTATGCATAAGTTCTTGTGTTAGTAAGATGTTATCTGAAATTCATCTTCCCGGCACAAATGCTGACTGGTTAATACTAATAATATCCGCCAAACCCTCTTTCATACGATCACTAACAATCTTGCTGATGCATTTTTATAACATGTTACAACACGATATAGGTCTGTAATCTGTGATAGAAGACGGGATAGGGACTTTAGGAATTAACGACACTATTGTGTGATTAAGTTGTTGAAGCAATTTCCCATTGATGAAAAACGCTTTCACAGCACGACACACATCATCGCCAACCACATTCCAAGCTCTTTTAAAGAAAACCGACGTATACCCATCCGGGCCTGGAGCCTTATTCCCAGCAATGGAAAATATAGCTTTTTTAATCTCTTCATCCGTCACCTATCGCACCATATACTCAGCTTTTATATTTGTCAACTTTGTTCGAAAAAGATTTGGAGCAGGATGCACATTAACATCCACAGTCGATCCAAAAAACTTCGAGTAATGATCGACCAGGGCCTGCTTAACCATATCTCCCTCAACCATGTTACCCGTATCATCCTTTATAGATGAAATCCTGCTCCGATGATTCTTTGCTATAACTACATTATATAAAATACTTGGTATTCGAATCTCCCAAGTCTAACCAATCTACTTTAGACTTTTGCTGTAGAAATAAAGCTTCATCTCGAACCGCCCCCTTGTAAGATTAAAGAGAGTTTGAGAGTTTATCATTAAGTCACTATTTGTCGGATCACTGTCAACCGCAAACTGGCATTCATCCAACTCCTTCCTTGTCTGTTTTACATTCTCATGTAAGTTCCCTTGTTGATGCATGAGTTTCCTTAACGGATTCTTTAGCAATTTCAGCTTCCTCACAACCTGAAACATACACACTCCTTGAACCTCCATATCCCAAATACGTTGCACTTCCTCCAGAAAACCTGTCTTGTCCGCCAACAAATTCACAAACTTAAACGGTCTCGGTTTATCTCTAGCAATACTCGGTAACTTAAGTATCGTTGGAGTGTGATCCGATAACCTATACGGGTGGAAACAGGCCGCAGCCGCTTGAAAAGTATCAATAAATTCAGAATTACCCAGCACACGGTCTAGCTTCTTAAACATCGCTCGTTGCTTTTGTTGTCTATTAGTCCAGGTAAAGTGAAGCCCCGAACTGTTAACATCCATCACTTCAATGGAGTGAACACAATCTTTAAAATCAATCATTCCTATATTACTCGAGGAGGCACCCGACAAAGTATCATCCAGAAATAACGTGCAATTAAAATCCCCCATGAGAACCCACAGCTTGTCACGCATGAAAGAATGGTGCATACACAAGTTACTCCACAACTCTCTCCTATTTTGATAGTTATTTTCCGCATAGACAAAAGAGCAAAACACAGTTTTTTTGTCAACTTTAGAAACAATCTGCGTATGAATGACCTGATCCGTTTGAGCTAGAACCACAACGTCTACCACATTCCCATCCCATCCCAGCAAAATACGGGTACCCTTATTACAATGACCAGCATTAGAAGCCCAATCCCACGAAGAACTATTTTTTTTTGCAAACCAACTCTACATTAGATGCATGAATATGAGTCTCCAAAAGCGCACAAACCTGAAGATGGTGTTCCACCATTAATTACCGAACCTCTTTCTGTTTGAAGGGGTGGTTCAAGCCCCTTATATTCCATGAAGCTATGCTACCCATTTAAACTATCTTGACCGGGTGTGCTTGCACCCTCAGATTGTTTTCCATCTACTTTCCGATCAATAAACTTAGGGATTTCTGATAGCAGTTCATCAACATCAACATCAACATCCACGTCACCCGCTATAACATCAGGACCAGACGTTGTACCTCCCTTCCTGGTAGCCGCCATATGAGTATCAGGTTTACCCGAAGTGTTTTGCAGTAAATTGTCCACCCCCTCATCTTGTAGAACATCAAACGGGTTAGAAATCTTCACCTGGGATGTTGTTGCATAATCCCCACTTGATTTATCTCTATTAATCCGACGATACACCAACTTAGGTTTTTGATTCTTCAGCTGAATCCCTTGCTGACTTCCTTTTTTGCTCTTACCCTTTGGTCCTTTAAATCCCTCCATTCCTTGATTCGACCCCCCCTCAGCTACTGCCTTAGGTTTCTTTGGGCACTCATTAACATCATGTCCAAAGACACAACACGTACTACACCTTAACGGCGCCCAATCATATTCCACTTTCATTTCTGCTTTCGAATACCCATTGCCTTCTAACGACGGAACAACAATCTTAATACTTCTTTTCAGATCATTTTCGGCACACATCGTAGAGGTATAAGAATCCAACATTTTCGGCGCACCTATTTTTTATGCCAACAAACTTAACCCATCCTCAGTAAACGCTATCAGCGGAATGTCATGCATCTTCACCCAAAGTGGTACAGCCGTAATATCTTCCTTTACTAACGTAGTCGAAAGAGTCCATTCATTCAGAATAATTGGAACATTACGTATCGTCCATGGACCATCTTCTAGCAGTTGTTCCATGCTCCTTTTCGTTTTAAACTTAAAGAAAAAGAAACCCTTCGAATTCGTCATCATCCTTGTTAATCCATATTTCGCCCAAGCATTCTTGACAAAATAATCTACCACCGGGAAAGCAAGCCTTTTCCCTAAGAAGTACCCATATAAAGTGTTCGCAAATCTGTTATTAACCTCCTTAACCGACGAAATTGGAATTACCACATCTATTCCTTCCATTTTCTCCAAAGTTTCCATCGGTCAAAAATTCACCTTAGTTACTTCCTGTTGTTTTTGAGCAATCTTAGCAAATGACAAAGGTTTCACAGCCGCATTACCTGACTCAGCCACTTGACTCGAGCTGCTATCATTCATATTCAGATTTATATTCCCTAACCCAGGGTTTTCATGGGAATACGCTGGGTAATCATAATCCTCAACAGGTTTTGACTGAAAAGAACCCCCGCTCCCCTTATATTCCAGATCAACAGGTTTTGAAATAGCTTCTAATCCATCAATGACCGAAACATTGTTGGTCGAATACATACCTCGTTTAGGCAGCAAAGGAATACCTTCTATGTTAGTAACTCGTAATCCGATTCCACGCACAGGAGCCGTACCAGGTGTTGTATCATAATCCTCATTCCCCACTTCAGATTTTTCGATATCTCCTTTCTCATAATTCGTATTCAGATATCCATCTCCATCATCTTGTTCGACTCTCTCCATAATCACGTACACTTAGCAACCATGCAAAGAAACAACTTTAAGCCAACAATCCAAGATCAAACCAAAAACCAAAAACCCTAAATCCTTATACCCTAGAATCTATATTCAATCCTTAACTGATTAGAAAGGCGTTATCAATCTAGCTAAATTAAACTCAGTTAACCGTAATCAATAACAGCCAATATAATTAATCAGGATTTCGAACAGGTTCATAAGGCGGTGATTGACAGAAGAAACAGAAAAAACCCTAATTTCAAATCGGTCACTATTGCTAACTAGTTCGTTATAGAATTATGATAAATCAAAACTCTAATCACAGACTGTTATGCAAAAGATCACAATGAAAGGCTAGGGTTTCATGGAGAACCAAAAATCGCCCAAGGAGAAGTCTGCCCCAAGTCTTGCCCATTGCTTGATTTCTCTGGTTTACTTGAGTTTGTTGAAGTTCTATTGATTGAGGATACTTTGCACTTCATGTGAGTACATAGTTCCCCTATTTTACGGTTTTCAATTTTTTTGGGGTGATTCATATGTACAAAATGATTTTCAAGGTTTAAACGATGGTTTTTCAAAAACAATTTAGATGGTTTATACTAAACTAATAACGATTTCAATAAAGTGAACAAACTTGTTGGTTATAGTTACATAACAAATGACATTCATTAGCATTGATCAAGACGACCAGTATTAGGTTATGGTACCATAGGATCTGACAATCCCGTTATTTTACTACACCCATGGTTATGTATGGGGGTTGTGGGTAACGACTGAATCTGATGATAGTTAACTTGCCCTTTGGTGGTCTGTTAATGCGAGAAGTGAGAAGCGAGTTAGTCGAGTCACGAAGGTTTGAATGTTGTTAGCTAGACGACCAAAAATAGTTTTCACAATTAAAACGAGGATGATTTAAATGATTTTAACGAGTTAACGATTTGAAAACGATTTTGAACAAGTTAAACGAATTGGATAAACGATTGGGTTTTGGTTAGTGTTTAGATAACGGGACGGGTGTAATGTGATGAAAGCATGGTGGATACGCCGCTGGTACTTCCTATATATAAGTGTTTTCAACATATTACATACCGTGGAGTTATTTAGTTCACTTGGGTAAACGATTTTGAAACAATGTCACACAACGATGTTTTCTAAAAGATATAAACCATACGAGTTTTATTAACGAATTAATACAAGATGTTTTACAAATTGGTTTTCTAAAACAAATGTTTTTGGGTTAAGAATCATGGCTACGAGATTTTACAAATTATAATCATCTTGATTTGAGTTGGTTGAATTATGTTGCAACACACTTTTCAAAACGAGGTTTGTATTTTTGTAGTCTAATAAAGTATTGCAACATATAAACGAGCCATGATTCCAATACTCTTATAAAACCTATGTACTCGCCAGCATTTCTTTGCTGACTTTGTTTTTACATATGTTTCAGGTGTTGTTGCTTGATTGATTTCTAGGATGCATGCGTCACATAGGATCTGGACAAGGCCTTAGTGACATAATAACTATGATAGTCGATATGAAACTTGTTTGTTCTATGTTAAGACAATGTTAATGTTTAATATTATCAATAAAACGAAACTCTTTTTGTATCCATGGTTATGAAACAATAATTCTGCCACATCACTCCCCGACGTTTCCGCCACGATTTGTTGTTTTACGTCGTCGGGGTGTGACAATGGTACTTGGAACTGGCCGGTAGAATGGAGAGATTTTTTCCCGGTTATTAATCTGTTGGACCAAGTTCAATGTAATATGGATACTAGTGACCGTACTCTTTGGAAGGATGGTGACAAAGTTAGTGAGTTTACATCATCTACGGCTTGGAACTCGATCAGAGCTACTGGGGCCGAGGTGGATTGGGTTCGAATTGTTTGGTTTTCTCAGTGCATTCCGCGCCATGCGTTCCATATGTGGTTGATAATGCGGGGTAAAATTTTGACTCAAGATAAAATTTTGAAATGGGATTTATCTAGGAGGAAAAGTATGAACATGATGTGTTGTGTGCTATGCTATGCGAATGTGGATTCACATCAACATTTATTTTTCGAGTGTAGCTTTTCCTCGCAAGTGTGGAATTTGGTTAAGTTTAAAGGGGATATGGCGTCTGTCGATTCAAAGTGGAGTAGCATTGTTGATTGGTTATGCGCCCGGGCAAGCTCAAAATCCGCTGGTAACTATGTGAGTAGATTAATGGTTGCTGCTACGGCATATATCATTTGGCAAGAGAGGAACGCGAGACTTTTCAATAACCATGCTAGGCCGCCTGACACGGTTCGTGACATTATTTTAAGTACGGTCCGATACAAGCTAATGGGAGTAAAATTAAGGAACACGGATAGAGTGAGGAAACTGCTGGAAAGCTGGGAGATCCATATCGATAGTATGATTGATAATGGAGGCTGATTGTTCTTGATTGTTTTCTTATTTTTCTAGAAGTTTGTCTAGTTGTTGCTACTTATGTTGGTTTAATTTTGGTTTTTTGGTTGTTACAGTCATAGGGGTATGTCCTATGTCTGAACTAGTGTTGGATTCTCCACACTACTTGTTTTATTGGTTGTGAATATATAGAATCACCGGGTTAACCCTTTACCCAAAAACATCCAAACCGACAATATGCCATGATTTCTTGAAAAAAGTGGACGTATACCCATCCGGGCCTGGCGCCTTGTTGCCCGCTATGGAAAACATAGCCATTTTAATCTCCTCGTCAGTAACCTGTCTGATCATGTTAGCCGCTTTTTCATTAGACAACACATTACAAAACAGCTCCGGAGATGGTTGGATATTATTGTTTCCTTCCATGCCAAAGAAATTCATATAGTGATTAACCAAAACTTGAGGAACCGAACCACCCTCATGCAACGTTCCAGACGAATCCCGAATAGAAAAGATCCTGCTTCGGTGTTTGCTTTGACTACATTGTGAAAATACTTTGTATTAGTATCGCCCAACGCTAGCCAATCAACCTTTGACTTTTGTTGTAAAAACGCCGCTTCATCATGTATCGCCTCCTTATACTTCTGCAATAACCGGGCTTGTTGGTTCATTAACCCTTGGTCCAGTGGGTACTTATCCAATTCCCACTGGCATTGATCCAGCAACAACCTAGCCGATTTGACATTTTCATGCAGATTTCCTTGTTGGTACATAAGCTTACGAAGCGGAGCTTTCAATAACCTTAGTTTCTTTACCACTTGAAACATAGCATAACCACTAACTTCGGTATCCCAAACCCGCTTTACATCCTCCAGAAAACCATTTTTATCAGCAATAAAATTTGCAAACTTAAATGGCTTCGGTTTATCCCTTGCAACATTCGGCAATACAAGAACACAAGGGGTATGGTCCGAAATACGGTACGGATAAAAACATGCATAAGCTGCAGGAAAAGTATCAATAAAATTCGTATTCCCCAAGACCCGGTCTAATTTTTTCACTACGGTATTCCCTTTTTTTTTGTTTGTTCGACCAAGTATACTGTAACCCAGTACTTTTTATGTCAAAAACATCAATCTGGTTCACACACTCCTTAAATTCCCTGGTTCCCAAATTCATAGAAGATGACCCCATAAGCGTATCCTCTAGGTACAGGTTAGAATTGAAATCCCCCAATATAATCCACGGTTTAGATTGCATAAACGATTGATGACAGCACAAATCCTTCCATAACTCTCGACGGTGCATGTAATGATTATCCGCATAGATAAAGGAACAAAAAAGACATTTATTATCTAATTTGTACACAATCTAAGTACGTATTACCTGATCAAACTGAGCAAGAATCATGACATCCACCATTTGAGCATCCCAACCCAACATTATACGAGTCCCTTTAGAACAACAACTTGTATTCGATGCCCAACTCCAAGAACGACATACTTTCTTACAAATATCAGGCACGTTAGACGCATCCACATGAGTTTCCATAATGGCACAAACCTGCACATTCTTCTCCACCACCATCTGTCGAACCTCCTTCTGTTTAAGGGAGCGGTTCAACCCCCTAACATTCCAAGCGGCTATACTACCCATGGACACCCTTTTGACCGGGTGTGCTTGCACCCTCAGAAACTGTCTTTTCTAACTTCGAGTCCATAAACTTTGGTATATCAGCAAGAAGTTCATCAACCTCAACCTCATCGACTATAATCTCCTCTCTATTATTGGGGTTTTGCTGGATTCCCTTCGGCTTTGGATCGGTTACTTTTCCCCCGGTGTCCTCATTCAAAACATCAAATGGATTAGATACAGGAACTTGCGCGGCAGAAGTAGACGCCTCAGAAGGCTTGGTCTTTGTAACCGGTCGATAGACTAACTTTGGCTTTTGGTTCTTTATAGGAAACCCCTGCTGGATCACCTTCTTATATTTCCCTTTGTTTTCTTGGAACCCTTCCTTATTCATAGTAGTCTCATTCATAGTAGGTTTTGGTTTTTTAGGACAAGCATTGTCATCATGACCAAACACACAACATGCCAAACATCTCAGCAGCTCCCAATCATATTCAACTTTCACCTCCACCTTCGAGAAGCCCTTACCCTCTAGCGAAGGAACAGCAACCATAACCTCAATTAGCGCCCTAGCGAAACTACTTCGACCCCACGATTCAGCGCACATAGAAGCCGTATACGAGTCCACCATCTTAGGAACACCTATCTTTGACGCTAACATACTCAATCCATCCTCGGTAAATGCCGCCAACGGAACATCATGCATTTTAACCCAAACCGGGATCTCAGTTATCTCATCTTTCATTAACGTAGCTGAAGGATTCCATTCTTTCAAAATTATAGGAACATTACGTATCATCCATGGACCATCCTCCAACAATTGTTCCATTCCCTCTTTTGATTTAAATTTGAAAAAGAAAAAACCCTTTGCATTCATCATCAATCTTGCTAAACCGTACTTAGCCCAATTATTCTTAACAAAGTAATCTACTACTGGAAAAGCAAGTCTCTTCCCCAAGAAATATCCGTAAAGAGTATTCTCAAATCTACCTTGAACCTCTTTAACCGAAGCCACAGGAATGACCACATCCACCCCTTCCATATTCTCCTTATTCTCCATCATCCTAAAGTTTATCTTCGGTCCCTCTTTCCGAGTTTGGACTACCCTAGCAAAAGTCATAGGTTTGTTGTTATCACTTACCTCATCCATCGGCTTATCCTCATTCATCTCAGAAAATAATCCTGGCTTCCCTCCTTTATAATCCAAGTTCACAGGTATCGATATAGCCTCCAGCCCATCAATCACTGATACATTGTTCGTGAAGTACATGCCTCTCCTTGGCATCAGTGGATTGCCCTCAATATTGGTTACTCGAAGTCCGATTCCACGTATAGGCACAGTTCCCGGAGTAGAATTCGTATCCTCATACGTATTAGGGTTTTGTGTTCCATCATTCGTATTAGGGTTCAGAGCTCCACCATATTTGTTCATGTTTTTGACTAAGGTACTCAGATTAGGGTATCCATCCGAATCAGAATTGCCTACTCTCTCCTTCTTTTTTGGGTAAAGGTTTCACCCTGGTAAATTTTATATCACAACAAAACCAACGGAAAACAAGTGGAGAGCAAAATTGTCACACCCCCAAAATCCACACGCGGAGTACCACCGCTTGGAGGCGTGACATGACCAGGATCAAGCCACCAATCATATTGAACATATAAGTAAAAGTAAATGTAATCCATCACAATACAATTGGTGTTAAATCAAAAGCAAAGCATAAGTAGCGGAAGCATAGTTATGAACATCCAACACAAGTGTTTAGTTTAAAGAGTCATAATGTTTTCAACAAAACATCCACAATCCGTGCCCACAACGACTGCGCCTCCCGTGCAAGCTCCAAGAGTACCTATGGTCCTGCAAGGCATGTAACAGAGAGTCAACAACTAGTTGAGCGAGTTCACAGTTGGTTATTCAGTTATAGAGTTCGTTTCGTAAATCAGTTGTTCGTTTTGTAAACCATGTTTCTCATTAATTCCTATCGCGGTCCTCCAGACATCTGTGCGAAGGTTAGTGGCCGTATCGCGGCCTTTTCAGGCATCTGTGCGAATGTTAGTGGCCGTATCGCGGCCTTTTCAGGCATCTGTGCGAAGATTAGTGGGGGCTTCCCCATGTGTTAGACTAGTCGTGTTTGTACGTGCCCTTCTTAATCCAAGGACCGTAGCGAGTATGAGTGTACGTAGGTTTTACGTACGTTAAGGTTGTTGTCCTACCCAAGGAGGACGAACGTACGTATTCTACCCAAGGAGAATACGCAGGATTAATGTTGGCATCCTACCCATGGAGGATGGCGGTACATATCCTACCCAAGGAGAATATGTAGTTTCCATTTTTATTCCTTAACCCATTCCCAACCCACCGGGAATCCCATGCCTTGGTAAGAGTGTGAACTCACCTTGGTTTGCTCGGTATGCTAAAGTATGTGCTCGCAAGTAATCAATCAAGTCCTATAGTGCACGTATACTCAATCAGTTCACATTGTTTGTAAAGTTTCACATTGAACTAGCGTCACAGTAATATCACAAAGTGTGCTTGGCAGTTAGTATCTTGTATCATGTAAACAGTTAATCAATTTCATATAGTTCATGTACCACATATATGTCCTTCACAGTTTATTCCAATATAACAATTCGATCATGCACTTAACAGAGTTGGCATTTAGTAGAACTAGCAAGTTAATTGAGTGAATAAAGTTAACAGATTTCATGGAATAACATAATTAATCCACTCCATTGGAATAATAAATAAACAGAGTAAGTCAGTTAACCCAGTTAACAACTTAACAGAATTGTCATCTAACAGAGTTACTTAAACAATGAAGTTATCAAATTACCTATTTAACAAAGTTAAATAAACTAACTGAGTTATTCCAATGGTTAGTTAAGTTAAATAACATAATTAATAATCCTTAATAATAACAGTTAACATCTTGCCAAAATCACATAATTGCCGAAAACACCTATGGCCGAAAACACTAGCTAGCCGAAAACCCTTTATGTTCGAAATCCCCTTAAGTGGCCGAAATCCCTTTATGTGCCGAAATCACTCAAGTGTGCCGAAAACACTATGTGTGCCGAAAACCCCCTTGGGCCGAACTCTCTGTGGGCCGAAAACATGTATGTGGGCCGAAATCACTTAAGTGATTTCGTCCACTTTAAAGCTGTGGGTGATTTCGTTACTATTCATCATCATCAACAACACTTACTGTAACATATGCAAAACCCAGAAACTCTATAATCTCACTATGGTTACATGATTAATCATCTACATAGTCATTTAATCAATCATTGATATAAAACATACTCTACCAAAACTTTGTGAGATCAAGAACATACTTGAATCAGTTTATCTTTTATTAACATACACCCACTGTTGATCAAAACATCAAATATACAGAAGGTTCATAGATAATAATTATATATCAAGCACATCAATCACATAATCACATATATACATACATCATGATTAAACATCCAATAATCATACGATATGCAACTAAAACAACTGAATCATGAAATCACTAACCAAGGATTTAAACAGAGGTTTTGCTACAAAATGAGAAATTCTTGTTTGTGGGTTTCAGATGTAGAGAGAGAAACAAAGTGATAAGGTTTGGTAAGTGAGAAACTTCTCCGAGAAGATTTGTTTATAAAATGATTATATATAAAATATCTCAATACTGGGCCAAGGCCCATCTCTGATTTCGCCAAACATAGCTGGACGAAAACACTAAAGTGTTTTCATCACAGAAGGGTGTTTTCACCAGTGAGGTGGTGTTTTCATATTAGCAGGGGTGTTGGCCAAAGTTCCTTAATAAATTATACAATCCCAATTAGCACAAATTACACTATCATCATATACTCAAATATAATATGCACCCCAAATATCAAATATCAATCGCAACACTAATTAACGTTTTTACAAATGTAAGCGTTGTGAAACAAACAAGTCGTATTAACAAACAACATAAAAAAAATTAACGTGCACTAAATGCGAAGATGGAATCTTGGAAACTCGAGTTGTCACAAAAATCGCCCACCAATTCATATGCCGGACATGCCGGGAATATGTACAGCCAAAACAAGACACACTACCAGACAAACGAACCAAACAAAACACAACGAAAACAGATTAGACACTAGTCATAGCTAATCTGAACTGAATTCTAGACTAAACTCTTTATCCGATTTCTTCATAGATGACAAGCCCTTTAGGCAGCTTCCAATCTCTAAGAATTTTGTCTACTTGTCTTGAATCCTTGAACTTCAATGTTACCAGCTTCAATCGAACCGAGGCATTAATAGTATCAGCAACTTGTCTAGTCGACCGTTGAGTATTCCCGAACAACCTGGAGTTTCTCTCTAGCCATACTTGGTAAACGGTTGCAGCTACCAGAATCCTTCCAATCGCATGCTTCGCCAATCTTGAACCCGATGTGTTAACAAGGTGCTGAAAAATATCCTCCCATTTATTCGATAGATGTTGCATTGCTCCGAGAGGTTTAACCACCATACAAACTTGTGTCGAAAATGAACATTCAAAGAATAAGTGAGGATGATAATCCATACCATGCTGGCATAGAGGACAACACATCAGCCGAAGATTAACGGCTCCACCAACCTCCCATTGTTTCAACCTATCTTGAGTCTTTAGCTTGTTCCCAATCACTAACCACATGAGAAAAGCATGGCGCGGGATACACTGAGAGAACCAAACAGCTTTGTGCCAATTCACGCTTGGGCCACTCGATCGAATCGTTTCCCAAACATTCTTGTATGAGTAGCTTGTTTCCTTACCATTACCGTCAATCCATGTAATAGTATCTTTCTTATTTAGCGTTAATTGAGGGGCCTGTACATTTAATAGAACCGGGTACATATCATTCCAAGCTTCTGGCCATACCCATCGCCCATCACTCACCACTTCCGCTAGCTTTGAGTTAATGTGAAACCCCGCTTGTTGAATCATTCTCGGTGTAATAGTTTTACCAATGGGATCCGCATGAGACCATTTATCATACCAAGCAGATGTCGCCATACCATCCCCTATCTTTGACCACATATGTTCACGAATAAGCGGTCTAAGATTTAGGATTTTCCTCCACCCCCATGTATTACCTTGCTTAATAGGAACATCCCAAAAACATCTCTGTTTCAGCTTGTATGTGTGAATCCATTTGACCCAAAGCGACTCTCTATTAGTTAAAAGGCTCCAAACATGAAATGTCATCAACGCCTTGTTAACATCATCAATACGTTTGATCCCCAAACCTCCTTCTTCCCTAGGACGACATATAGATTTCCATGCTACTTTGGCTTTGCCTCTCCCTACTGAACCAGTTTTCCATAAAAAAATCTCTCATTTTTCTTTCAAGCTCCTTTGAAATACGCTTAGGGAGGATGAAAACGGAAGCCCAGTAAACATGCATAGAAGACAGCACCGACCTGATAAGTTGAAGTCTTCCCGCGAACGAAAGAAACTTATTACCCCAGTACGTGATTTTATTTTCCATTTTTTCAACGAGAATCTGGCAGTCTTTATACAATAACCGAGACGATATAAGGGGGACCCCAAGATATTTAACTGGAAGACTACCTTCTTTAAACGAAACCATCTCCAGAATTTTTTGTTTAACCTGATCATTGACATTAGCAAAGTACACCGTACTCTTTGGAATACTTGGAACTAAGCCAGACATGTTTTTAAAGCTATCAAGAGTTTCTAGAACTAGCTTGACCGATTTGACTTCTCCTCTCGCAAACATAAAAAGGTCGTCAGCAAAACATAAACTCACAATTCGTTGTTTATCACATTTATTATGGAACCTGAAATTCATCAATGTGGCTACCATGTAATCCAACCGAAGAGTAAGAACTTCCATAACGAGAGTGAACAGATAGGGCGACATGGGATCACCTTGTCGAAGCCCCCTCTCACCTTTGAAGAACCCATGCAAGTTACCATTGATACTCAACGAAAACGTTGCGGTAGACACACACTTCATAATCCATTCTATCATTCGATCATGGAACCCAAAGCCGTTGATAATAGACTTCAGAAAAGTCCAATCAACCGTATCGTACGCTTTCTGAATATCAATTTTAAAAGCACATCTAGGAGGGCCCGAGTTTCTATGGTAATTATGCATTAGTTCTTGTGTAAGCATAATGTTGTCAGAAATTCTCCTGCCCGGGATAAATGCCGACTGGTTAATGCTAACTAGCTCTTGCAAACCTTGCTTGATTCTATTAGTGATTATCTTACTCAAACACTTGAAAATAGAATTGCAACAAGAAATTGGTCTATAGTCCGTAACATACTCCGGAGTGGTCTTCTTAGGGATTAAAGCAATAATAGTATGGTTTACCTCCTTTAAAAGTTTACCATTCCTGAAAAATTCTCGAACCGCTTGACACACATCACTCCCTACAATATTCCAAGCTTTTTTAAAGAAGACAGACGAGAAACCATCTGGACCCGGAGCCTTATTATCCCCTATATCAAACATAGCGTTCTTTATCTCTTCATTCGACACCTCCCTAACCATCAACTGAGCTTTATCAGAACTCAGCTTCTTAACAAATAAATTTGGAGAAGGGATCTCCAAAATATTATCTTTTTTTCCAAGGAAGCTTTCATAATAATCCAGAAGAGCTTTTGCTGCATCTATACCTTCATGTTGCATCCCATTAACATCCTTTACTATTTCAATTCTGCTCCGGTGATTCTTACTCTTGATTGAGTTGTGGAAAAAAGCTGTGTTCGCATCACCTGACCCGAGCCATTCTACTTTTGTCTTTTGTTTTAGGAAGCACTCTTCATCAAACGACGCTTCCATAAAGTTTTTATATATCACGGCCTCCTTAATCTTTAACACTTCATTATTCGGTTCACTATCCAGCTGAATCTGAATTTCATCCAGATCTTTACGTAAATTATCTACCTTTTTGTGTATGTTGCCTTGGTCTCGAAGCAGCTTCCTTAGGGGCACCTTTAACGATCTCATCTTCGTCACTAATCTGAACATATAACACCCAGCCACCTCCTCATTCCACTTGTTCGACACCACTACCGCAAACTCTTTCTTATTTGCAATGAAGTTTGCAAACTTGAAAGGTTTTGGTTTTTCTTTCAACAAGGATGGTAGTTTTAGAATACACGGTGTATGGTCCGAAATCCTGTTCGGATGAAAATACGCACAAGCCGCTGGGAACATGTCTGTAAAATGGACATTAGCCATTATCCGATCTATTTTCTTGATAACATCAGTTCCCTTTTTTGGTTTTTGTTTCCAGGTATATTGAACGCCTGTACTATTGACATCAAACACCTCCACGTCATCGACACGCTCTCTAAAGTCACGCATACCCGTATTAACTTTAGACGAACCAAACAAGTTATCTTCTAAGTTCAAGGAGGAATTAAAGTCACCTAGAAGCACCCATGGCTTATCATGAACTAGAGCCTTATGATAACGAAGATTCTCCCATAGATCACGTCTAGTTTTATAATAGTTATCAGCATATATAAACGAGCAAAAAAGAGTTTTGTTATCCCTCTTAAATTGAATTTGGACATGTATAACCTGACTCGATTGAGCCAACACCATAACATCCACTTCATTAGCATTCCACCCCAGGATTATTCGAGTTCCCTTTTGACAAACACTACCATTCGATGTCCATTCCCAAGATCTCCAAACTTTTTTACAAACACTAGCAAGATTACTAATGTCAACATGAGATTCAATAATAGCACACACCTGAATTCCATTTTGATGAATCACTTGTCGAACCTCTTTTTGCTTTAGAGGGCGGTTCAACCCCCTAATATTCCGAGATGCAATGCTAGACATGGGAAACGCTTTCACCGGAAGTGCTTGCCCCCTCAGTTTGTTTCGGCTCTCCCACTATGGATTGAATAGTCTCATTGTAAACCTCTTGCACTTCCTCATCATCATAGTATTCATCTACGACTTCATTTTGGTCCTTCTTATCTTCCTTCCGATCTATATCCCTTTGGCTAATCCCTTTATATTCCAAATCTTCACTCAACGGATCAAACTTGTTACTAGTTTTCACGATATTTGTATTCACCACTGGAACAGGTCTGGTCACCTTTTCTAATTCATCTATGACATTGATGACACGAGGATCCTGCTTCAAATTTTTTGGGACCGGTCTGTATTCAAACCTCATACCTTGCTTCTTTGTAGAGAATCCCTGTTTCGCCTGATGTTTCTTTTTCACCACTTCATAACCATCTTCCAGTTTATTGCCATCTTCCTTAACTTGCTTAATTACTTGTCTCGGACATTTGGCATCCGTGTGTCCAAACACCTTACATTCCCTACAACGAGGGGGCTGCCATTCATACTCGATCTTGACCATGTTCTTAGCAAAACCCTCTTCATCCTCCAATGGAATCGCAACAACAACATTTTCCTTCGGTTCTTCTTCAGCATTTACTTCAATTAAAGCTCTCGCATAACTGTTTCTACCCCAAGCTTCAGCACACATAGTTGTTGTACGAATCCAGCATCCTAGGGGTGCCCACGTTAGTAGCTATCATACTCAATCCATCTTCTGAAAAAGCTGCTATTGGAACATCATGCATTTTGATCCATATCGGGACTGATTTTATATCTTCTTTTATCAGCTTGGTTGAAGGTTTCCATATATTCAGAATAATCGGAAAATTACGGATCAACCATGGACCATTTTCCATCACTTTTTCCATACCCTCTTTTGAGTTGAACTTAAAAAAGAAAAAGCCGTGAGCATTCATCATCGTCTTAACAATACCATACTTTGCCCATGTATTCTTTACATAATTCTCAACAACATGAAAAGGCAATCTCTTCCCTAGAAAATATCCATATAACGTATTCGTAAATCTGTTTTGGATTTTTTTAACTGAACTAACCGGGATAACCACATCAGCTCCTTCAACTTTAGCATCAGACTTCAAAAGCCGAAAATTAACTTTCTTGTTACTCGTACCCGTTTCAGCAACACTAGCATAAGATTTTTTCAGAACATTATTACTTGTTTCATGAACCCCCATATCATCCGATATATCGACAGCTTCATTACGGGTGTCAAGAACCGATCACGTCAATCCGTCAACCATGCACCAGAAATCACGTTACACCAGAATGCCAAGAACCGAAAACCCTTAACCCCTGTAACCCTAGAATCGATCTTCAATCCTTAATTGATTAGAAAGGTGTATGAATCTAGCTAAATTAAACTCATTTAACCGCGATCAATGACAACCAGTATAATATATCAGGATTTCGAATGATTCCTAGAGCGGCGATTAGACAAGAAATTAACAGTAACCCTAAATTCAAATCGGTCACCCTTGCTAACTAGTTCGTTATAGATGTTTGATTGAATCAAACTTCTAATCACAGACTGTTATACAATAGATCACAAAGAGAACTAGGGTTTCATGAGAAAACAGAGATCGCCAAAATCGCCTAGGAGAGAGAGACTGCGCACCTAAAAAATTAAGTTATATAAAAGTTATTTAAGGTATGTTAAGCCTATGTCACTATTCCGGAGTGTTTGTCGCATTAAACTGATTATGTTTACGTATCAGTTTGCGTATAACTTTCCAGAAAGCGATTTAAAGCTTGAATTTGAACTTAAAATCAAAACGTGAAATTGTCAAACATAAAAAGCAAACATTGAGTCCAAAAATACATTGTTTCTTTGATAAAAGATATTGTCCTACATCGTGCGGTGTTTACGGAGCACAAGTGTCACACTTGAAAACGAATTCTATTATCTAAAATAAGATAGTGGGGAAAACCGAGCCTACAATGACCGATTTGAACAGTTAAGCCTACATTGCCCCACTATGGTCACACCTTTGGATCGGACCATTGAGAAATACATTGATGGCCTACCTGATCTTGTCCAAGACATTGTCACTAGCAGCAAACCTGCAACGCTTAGAGAGGCTAAGGAATTAGCCGCAACCCTAACCGACTCCCAGGTTAGAAAAGGGAAACTTTTTCAAAAGGGAGACAAGAAACAAAACACCGAAACTACTAATGAGAATTCAAAGGGAACAAAAGCTGAATCTTCTAAAAATTCTAAGAAGCACAAGACTTCAAAGAATTTTGCAATTCCTGCACCAATTCTGTGACAACTGTGCTTGTGTATTCATTGTACAGACTTTGGATAATTCAATATCAATAAAACAATGTGTTTTGATCCCAATATTTGTTTAATTATGTTTGACATTTTGCACGTTTTGATTTTTGTTCGATTTTAAACTTTATATCGCTTTCTTGAAAGTTATACGCAAACTGATACGTAAACGTAATCAGTTTAACGCGACAAACACTCTGGAACGGCAACATAAGCTTAACACACCTTAAATAACCTTTACATAACTTAGAAATAAGTTTTAAATGGTTTGGTATGGTAAAAACAAGTTTATTCGCTCACAGGGACTATTTGCGTCAAACTGCAAAAGTCTGCCGATTTGTATGACAACATGTGACAACTGTGCTCTGTAATCGATGTATAATGTAGAAAAATGTTGATTATCAATAAAACAATGTGTTTTTGTGTTATTATATGTGTTTTGGTGTTATTATGTGAGTATTTGTGTTTGATGATTTTACGTTTTGATTCAAGTTCGATTTCAAGCTTTAAATCGCTTTCTGGAAGGTTATACGCAAACTGGTGTGTAGGTCCCTTAATCCCGTTGGATCTTAACAAGACTGTTAATCTATCAAGGGTGCGGAATCCCCTTGATTGATCTTCGAACACAGAATCAAGAATATGTAGATGAACAAGAACTCGAACACACAAACACACAAACTTTCAAACTGATCTTCTGTGATTATCAAACCCTTAGAAGTGTTTTACAATCACTAAGATCTACAAGAACCTAACAGCCGATTTCTGTTTTGTTCTTAAACTCTCAAACTTGAATGCTCTCTCTAGTTGTCTAAAGTGTTCTTCTTCAAAGTGTCTAACCCAAAACTCTAGTCTAAGGCTGTTTATATACACACAGCCAAGACCTGCGAATTGGGCTTTGCCCATATTACATTTGTTACATAAACTTGGGCCTAATAGACTTAATACAAACTTGGACTGATTGGGCTTCATAGAACTCGTTTTTCTTTAAGTCTTCATGATCCAATCTTCTGTTTAATATCCAAAGACCAATCCAAAGCTGTTGTCACATAACATGCACCAACAAACTCCCCCTTGACAATAGCTTGCAAAGGAAACTTTAGTCTTCAGAATCTCACAGTCTTTGGTCTTTGGATAGCGTCAGCTTCAACATGAATTCTGTCTTTGTCAGCAACAGGCTTCAACATGAATTCTGTCTTTGTCAGCAACAAACTCCCCCTAAGCTGATGCATCCAATCACCAAATCTTCCAAGTTTTGAGACAGCATTCCATGTCAGTCTTCACAGCATCCACTCTGCATTGTAGAAGGAGGATTCTACTAAGCAGCAACAAACTCCTCCTCTCTTCACAGCAACTTCTCATCAACAAACTGCTTCAATCTGTATACTATAAAACAGACATCTCGAGAAACCATAAGAATTTTTCAACATAGTTAAAGAATTATTATTATTATTCAAGAGATTTGTTATACTGTATCAGATTAAGCTTTTTCAAATTTAGCACCAACACGCACAAATTTTAAACAAACACCTTATAACCTGCATGATTAAAACAAATTTTGAACCCACTTTCTAACACAGTCTCCCCCTATCGGTAACAATTCCTCCAAGAATAACAGTTTTCCGTACATTAAGAATTTTAACAGAAAAAGACACTATTTTTGGATTTTTATATTTTCTGAAAGCAGATAAATACGAAAAGCAATAAACACTCTATTTTTGTGAGAATCACCGGTAAGAAGATCATATCAGCACAATCAAACTGTTTCACACAATTATATAATTCTTTATTCAAGTTTTAGTGAAAAGCAGTTCAAGACGATTACCAGTATGTTTGTCCACCTAAACAAAATGCATGAACATTTCAAGTACCATTACCGTATGATACATTAAGGTAATTTTAATACTGAAATACTAGTGTGTCCCACTTCAGGATATACCCCCACGATCAAGGTATGCACAAAGATTCATCGTAGTAGGTGAGTATACTGATTATCATATGTTTGACCGTATAAATGATGTGAGAAACTCACTTATTTTGATTGAAAACAAGCCCTATGTCATAGAATCACTTATTGATGAGGAACTTGATTTTCATATGCATGAGGGCACAGGAGCAAGTTCGTGAACAGGTCAGTACTTTCGTACAGCAGAGAGACGAACTTGACTCCAGGATAAATGTGATATATTATCACTTATTTGAGGGACATGTGATTGTTGATCACTTATTGAGGTCGAATGCAGAATGTATACGTATGTATGGTATCATGGAAGATCTAGACTTCGTCTCCGTTTGTTTTGGTAAAAGAAACAACCATGATACCCAGATGATAAGCAGCATAAAGACCGAAAACTTCAGACTTTGGCAATCTATCAACGCAAGATTTAAGGTCATTAAACCATACACCACTGATGTGTTCCCCACTCATACTCAGTGCATTTAGGTTTATATCACTTTGGTAAGTTGATTATTTCATGCTTTTGTCTACTGGTACATCATATAATGAAGCTGCTATCACACTTTAAGCAATTTAAAGGTTCAATTTCAGTGTGACAGTCTAACTTGCCGATGTACTATCATTTCTTCTTTTTCACACAGTGATAACTCAATTTTTGATTTTCTTTTTTTTTGTTTTTGTTTTTTCAAATGTTTTTGTATTTTTGACTTTTAAGAAAGCAGTAAACTATTTACAAAAATTCTTATGAAAAACCAGTTATTCTGGATTCCTCATCCCATTGAGTTCGACTAAGTGTTCAAAGCGAGCTCGATCAAAAGCTTTTGTGTAAAGATCAGCAAGGTTATCTTCTGTGTCGACTCGGTGTAATTCAATTAATCGTTTTTCAGCACAATCCCGTATAAAGTGATGACGTATGTCAATGTGTTTAGTTCTACTGTGCTTTACGGGATTGTTTGTGATTGATATAGTGGCATTATTATCTATCATAATAGGAGTACGAGTGAAATCCAAACCGTAATCGCGCATCTGCTGTTGGATCCAGAGAACCTGAGAGCAACAGCTACCCGCAGCAATATATTCAGCTTCACACGTAGAGGTAGACACACAGGATTGCTTCTTGCATTGCCAAGACACGATCCTGCCTCCTAAGAACTGACAACCACCTGTTGTAGACTTTCTGTTTGATTTGCATCCTCCAAAGTCTGAATCAGTGTAAGCAACGAACCTCAAATCACTATCAGCTGGATACCACAACCCAAGTTTAGGTTTCCCCTTCAAGTAACGAAGAATCCGTTTCACTGCTTTCATATGTGACTCCTTTGGATTTGCCTGATATCTGGCACACAAGCATACGGCGAACATGCTGTCGGGTCTTGAAGCAGTCAAGTACATTAGAGAACCAATCATCGCCCTGTATTGAGTTGGATCAACATCTTCAGTGCTTTCATGATCTGGGCCGAGATTGTGGTTTTCACAAATGGGTGTATTGAAAGTAGAGCAATCATTCATTTTGAATCGAGCCAAAATGTCATACACATACTTTGTTTGATGTATAAACATCCCATCCTCCTTCTGTTCAACTTGTAATCCCAGAAAGTAAGACAGCTCACCCATAGCACTCATTTCAAACTTGCTCTTCATCACCTGTTCAAATTCCTTACACATGTTTTCGTCAGACGACCCAAAGATAATGTCATCCACGTATACCTGTACCAGCAGAAAATCTTCCTTCTTTCTCTTAATGAACAGTGTACCATCAATCTGACCTCTTTCAAAACCATTCTTGACCAGATGTGTAGACAGTGTCTCATACCACGCCCTGGGAGCTTGATGTAACCCATACAAAGCCTTATCAAGTTTGTACACTCGATCTGGATAGTCTGGATCAACGAACCCATCTGGTTGTGAGACATACACCACTTCTTGGACTTTCCCGTAAAGAAATGCACTCTTCACATCTAGTTGGTAAACTTTGAAGCCCTTGAATGAAGCAAAAGCCAGAAACAAATGAATTGCCTCCAACCTCGCCACTGGTGCAAACACCTCATTGTAATCAATCCCCTCTTGCTGATTAAAACCTTTGACAACCAACCGAGCTTTGTTGCGTGTGACAATACCTCTTTCATCTTTCTTGCACCTAAATACCCATTTAGTGCCAATCTCTGTCTCTCCTTTAGGAAGGTCCACCAATTCCCAAACCTTCAACTTAGCAAACTGGGCCAATTCCTCTTGCATAGCTTCAACCCATGAGTTGTCTTTAAGAGCCATATGAATGTTCTTCGGCTCCTCTTGGGAAATAAAGCAACTATACAAGCACTCGTTCACTATCCCAGTCTTCTCAATCGAAACAAATAACCTAGAATTCGCTTCTATGCTTCTTCTAGTCTGAACACCTGCAGTAGGATCTCCAAGTATCATGTCAACCGGATGATCTCTATTTGCTCGTGTAGTAGCAACAGCATCGACTTCTAGATTATCTCCCAGGTTTGATCCAATCTCCCCCTGAATATTCTGATTTGCAAACGGATTAATGAAATCCTCCCCCTGAATGGTTTCAGAGTCACTATCGCTTGAATCAGGATTAGCAGCACTTTGGGAAGTTTCCGAAGCATCTGACATATCTACATTCGATCTAGACATAAATTCACCTTCATCTTCTTCACCAATCACTGTTTGAATCAGCTGAGAAGCATCTGCATCAGAAACCTCAGGAATATTAAATGATTTAAACACACTGTCATAATCATATAATATAGCAGGACCACTCGTTGATTGTTGAGGTTTGTAAGAAGTAATTTCTACATTGAAAACAATCTCAATTTTACCAGTTTTTAGATTAAAAACCCTTTTATTCGGTGTGCCAGGCACGTAGCCTAGAAAGTAGCCTTCATCTGCCACCTCACCGAATTTTTGTTTATCTTTATTTCGCACAATGGTGCAGGGTAATCCAAATGGTTCAAAGCCTGTTAAGTTTGGTTTTTCATTAAACATTAACTCATGACAAGTTTTGTTAAAACGTTTAACGGTCAAAACTTTGTTTAGGACATAGCAAGTTGTATTCACAGCTTCTCCCCAGAAAAGAACTGGTAGCTTTGAATCTGAAAGCATCGTCCTAGCGGCTTCAATCAACGTCCTGTTTTTCCTCTCAGCGACTCCATTTTGCTGAGGAGTATACGGAGTGGAATATTGATGATCAATTCCCTTTCGAAGACAGTAGAGATCTAGAATCCGATTCTTGAACTCCGTGCCATTATCACTCCTTATCCTCTTAATCCTTGCATCATGAACGTTTTCCAATTTTGTAAAAAGATCTATCAGCATCTCTGCTGTCTCATCTTTTGTACCTAAAAAGAAAACCCATGAATAACGTGAGTAATCATCAGTGACAACAAGACAATAGTACTTTCCACCTATGCTCCTCACGTTCACTGGACCGAATAAATCCATGTGAAGTAATTCATAAGGGGCATTAATGGAATTTACTGTTTTAGACTTATGAGGTTTCTTGTGTTGTTTTCCCTTTTGACATGGAAGACATTTATCTTCCACTTGAAACCTCAGCAATGGAACCCCTTTCACTAGCTCATTTTTAATAATGTAATTCATTTTGCGGTAGTGAATGTGAGCCATGCGTCTGTGCCACAACATTGATTCAGCTTCAGATGCTTTTGACAGTAAACACGCCACTGCAGCAGTTGGATCCTTGGCACCCATGTCCATGACATAAGTGTCATTTTTCCTTGGTGCACGCATTACTATCCAATCGTCCGGAATGACCAAACCTGTCACACCCCGACCACGTGGAACATACAAAACGTGGCGGAAACATCGGGGCGTGTTGCAACAGAATTAATGTTTCACAACCATGGAAATTAAAGTTTCGTTTTATTGATTAAAAGTGTTACAATGTCTATAATTAACTAGTCTTGCATCTTTTATTGTCACTAAAGCCCAAGTCTGCCTATGTGTATCTTGATCAACTTATGCAACAGCTCCTGAAAAACACATGTGAAAATATGGTACGTCAGCATAAAAATGCCGGTGAGATACATAAGTTTTGTGAAAACAGGTGTCATGACTTATGTTTGAGAAAATGTTTAGTCATGAACCTTGTTATTTGCTTTGTTTTGTAAATCATTTGAAAAACAATGAGTTCAGATGATAGGTATAAATAAGTGAATAATGTATAGTTAAATGAATAACCAAGTTAAATGAGTTTGTAAAAGATAAGTTGTTTTGTAAAACAATGTCTTGTGATAAGTATGTTATTTGTATAAAATGTTATATGTATCAAACTGAAATGATTCAAATAACGCTACAATATGTAATACCATACAAACACTTATATATAGGAAGTACCAGCGGCGTATCCACCATGCTTGTATCATATTACACACGCATCGTTACTTAATCACATAATCAAACCAAACCATCAAGATGTAAAATGTTCATGTCTAATGTAAATCATGTAATGTAAAACCAATGTCAAATGTTGATAGTCCAAAAGTAGTCAAGTAATGTATAACCCAAAATGATATGTATGGTAAGTAAAATTAAGACTACTTAAACCATAAGTAAAATGTACAAAACAAAGTATTGAAGTAAAACTTGGTTTAAATCAAAGTTATGTTTTGTAAGATATATGCATGCTATACTGAATATGAACATTTATGCGGTATTGTGAAAATTCATACATCCAAGCCTTGAGACAGACGGATAACTATGTAAAAGTGAGTTATCAAGAGAATATGTATTCGGATTCGGTCATTCCTTACGTCCAAACAAACCCGAGATTTCAGGAATGGGATTTGTCAAGTCCTATGGTACCACTACCTACTACCGAGCGGCGTGATCGGTGTTAATGAATGTACATTGTCTCATTTAAACAAACCAAATGTCATACCAAAATGTAAGCATGTGATGAAGATAATGTACCTAGTATGCTAGAGTAAACATACAAGGTAGAGCTGTAAAACAATGTGTCCATATGTTACTGGAACATATGCAACAGAGATGCAATGTAAAATGATGTACTAAGTATGCTAAGTTAACATACAAAGTAGAAAAGTCATGTAAATCAATGCGCTAGCATGCTATCAGTCAACATACCTAGCAGAAATGTAATGTAAATCATGTACTAATAGTGTACTAATGAACATAACAAGTATATGATGTGAAAACAGGAAAGCACGAAAGTAACAAGTAGGCACATGTGTTTCACCCCAAAACAGTTTGGAAAACAGTAAAAGAGGGGTCTATGTACTCACTTGAGATTGCTTAGTAGTCTTTGAGTAACAACCAAACAAAGCTAGAGATCACGGAAATCAAACGGCACCTAATATAGGTAACTATGTTAATTAACCGGACCTAAATCGGAAGATTGGGTAGCATTAGGGTTTGTAAACCCAATGAGTGTAGGAACTCATATGATATGGTTTAACAAAGCCTACATACTAAATGAAACTTAACCTAAGTGTCTACGACCCATTACGACCCGTTTAGGAAGCTTATGCTACTTTAACGCGTCGTTCGCGTGTAACGCGTTCGGACCGCCTAACTAGTCCTATGACAAGTGTTATATGCCTAAACATGTTACATAATCAGTTATGTGGCAAAAGTTTAGGTTACATATGCTTAATTACCAATTATACATGAAAAGGGTATTCTGGTAATTTACCTAAGGCATATAAACTACCTATCATACAACTACTTAAACGATGTGACCATAGGGTATAACCTCGGAAGGTTATTCCCTACCTACTATGGTCACCTAATGTATTTGGTCGGATCCTAATGATCGACCAAATGGGTCGAGTTCGAAGGTATAGGCGATTTATCAGATCGCCTACCCTACGACTCTAGACAACGTGGTAATCAGTGGGCATAGTCCCAAAGGACTATGACCAACGTGACTACACTCACGTTGCGAAGTTCAAACGAACTTCGCATTGACCATTACTGGTCAACGCTGAAAGTCAAACAAAGTTTGACTTTCTGACTCGAAAAGCAGTAAAAATAAGGAAAAGAACGAAAGAATACTAACCCAGGGTCCCCGAATGCTAATCCCGACTCAAGAACTCAGGTATGAAACAATGGTTTCAACTTAGAGCTCTCAAAATCAGAATTCTAGTGAGAAATGCAATGGGGGTGGATGGGTATATATAGTTTTCGGGTAACCGTTAGGATCGTTTCTTGGAAAAGGGGAAACGATCAAGGCCGTACACTTGTCCAAATGTTATGGTGGCTAAATCTTGATCTTATCTTGCTGATTAGGCAAGTTTAAAACATGTGGATGGGGTTTAATCAGCTGCAAGTTGCAAAAACAAACATTGAATCTGGTCTGAAGGTGCCATGCGGCCCGCTTTAGATTCATGCAAACACAATGCGGGCCGCTTGGGCCCTCTGATCTGCACATATGTTTCAAAAATGACAGTTTAGGTCCCTGCACGTGTTTAAGGCCATTTCCGACACTTCTAAGGCCCGTAAAGCCAACTTTAAGGCCCTAAAATGATGCCTAAACATTGTGGACTTGAAACATGTTCAAAAATATGTCGGATGATGGTTCGTTTGGTCGTACGAACGCGATGTTCGCTTAATTACGACGGAATGCGCATAAGCGCGAAAAACGATCCAAATGACGTGACGAATGGATTTTTCTTATGGCGAACACTAAAATATAATGTAGTCATGCTTACATAAATTTTTGGGTGTCCGGATGTATTCAGAACGTAAGTTATGCGCGAAAATGCAAACTTGTGCACTTTTTGACACCTTTAGTCCCTGTAAGCGATTTAACTTGATTTTGCCATACCAAAGCCTTCAAAACTTATTTCTAAGTTATGTAAAGGTTATTTAAGGTATGTTAAGCCAATGTCACTATTCCGGAGTGTTTGTTGCATTAAACTGGTTATATTTACGCATCGGTGCGCGTATAACCTTCCAGAAAGTGATTTAGAGTTTGAAATTGAACAAGAATTGATATGTGCAAATGATACACATATTTTTACAAATACCAAGTATGAAATACAATATTTCATTGCTTTGGTATTTGTTTGATGGCCGTGAAGGCACAGGTGTTACAGTCTCCCCTACTTTAGGAAATTTCGTCCCGAAATTTATTTAGAGGAAACTTGTGAGAGCTTGAAAGCATGAAGTTGAAAAGATCGAACAACATTGGTTAGGGTTCTGAACTTCTAGTAACTTTAATAACATTATGCTTGCAATGTAAGAGGGATACTTATATACAAGTATACGAAGCGTCATTGGTGCGTCCACCGTACCTCCATTACATCGTTCTCATTTTGTTATTGTTGTCACTATCGGTTCTTACACATAATAAACCTTACTGGGTTTCTATGCACTAAATTTCATAATTATGTAGGCCTCCATAATTAGACAATTCCTTGCACAGTTCACACAGTCTATTTTATAATGCGTAGGGTAAAACCAAATGAACAATCCTGTGATGAGTGTGACTAGACCGCCATAGAGTCCCGTAGACTAGATCAATAAATGATCTAAATAGACTATCAAGGAGTCTGTCCAGCTACATCACTAGATGTCATTCTTTAACCAAATTGTGAATCAATCCTTTAGACTAGACCACTAAAAAGGGTCTGGAGTGGTACTATATAAATCCAAGGGTCTTAACTATTACATAGAAGCCCATTAAGGATTTAAGGTAGTACCTTTGAATATCCTGCTACGAATCTCTCATATGAAGATATGAAAGATCCTGCGAGGATTTGGATAACGAATATCCAGAGTATTAAAAACACAAAAATGCATGAAAGAAAACATAAGATGAATAAACACATAGTCACATAACCACAAAATTGCTAACTAGAAGTTTGTTCTGCTAACAGAGTACATGTATTTAAAGCACACTAGGAATCCATCTTGTGGATTTCATTTGGTACTTTAAACATTTTCGAGAATCCAACTATAAAGATAGAAAGATTCAAAAAGAAAATTCGATTTCGATTACTAGAACTCGAAATGTTCGAATTAAGGTACATAAAGAATCCAATTAAGGACTCTGATTAGAATCATGATCATCCACAAGGGTCTAATTATGGAGATAAAAAGATCCCATATGGATTGTTGAAGTTGAAGATGCTTTGAATTCTTGCACGGGATGTGCTTAAGTCCAAACATGAAGTAAAATGCTTATGAGGTTGAGATGCTAGATATGTCAAGGCGACATATGAAGCAGAATTTGAAGGTTAAGTAAGTGTGTGAGGAAAATATATTTGGAAGACTATGCATGGGGAAAAAAATGTTTTTGAAACCTTATATATAATACTTTTTGGAAATCATAAAGTAGGTGTATTATATAGGTATATTTATAAAAATGTTTTAAAATCATGTGAGATGAATTTTGAAATTATGTATAAGGTTTTTGAAAGACATGAATGATGCTTTTCGAAATCATGCACTTGATCAGAAAATGTATTGTGTTAATATTGTCTTCAGACTATATGAAATATTTTGAAATTAGCAAGGTTGGTTTTGATAACATGGCCAATGTTTTTGAAATAACATAGACAATGCATCTAGAAAAATTGTTTTCAAACTATACGAAATGTTTTGAGATCATGAAGATTGTTTTGAAATACCGGTACTGTGTATGTTGAAAAATCAAAACGTAATGGGTATGAGATTTGAAAATACCCTTAGTTATCTAACCAAGGATTTAAAGGTAATGATGTGAAAAAAAGCACGATTACTCATAATTTCACTTTATTTCCTGTACTTCGTTTCTTAGAATGAAACGAGTACTTAGATCTTTCGAGGAAATTATGAGCGATCACTTGAAAGTGAGAATCACAAGAGTAGTTTGTAAGGAACATAGTTCCTTGATGTAGGTATCATAGGAAAATCATACACACATGTAACTATACTTGTATATCAGAATTTGTGAACAACGATTTATTTATAAACAAAACAGATTGTTTCACATTACACGAAAACAAAAGAAACAAAGGCATAAGACAGCAACATCCTTTGTTCAGCCAAATGCTCATCCGAGGGTTGGATTTGCACTGACTATCTTCGGGCAGTTGTTCCTGAAATGGCTCGTATCGCCACAGTTGTAGCAAGTACCACGCGGGAAACGAGCTTGAGTAGGGTTGACTTGGGGTTGGGTAGCAGCAAGATTTGCAACAGCTTTGTTCTGGATAGCAAAGCGGCATGTGTTGACCAAATGTCCCCGCCGTCCACAGTAGGTACATTTCCAGCAGGGTAGGAGGTTTGAATGATGACCGTTGCATCGCTTGCACCTAGGAGCAGTTCCTAAGTACTGCTTCCTAGCTGGTGGCCTTGCCACTTGGCTAGGTCCAGCTTGATTAGGTGTAACCGCTGCGGGTTTCCTTGAAGCCTTACGCTTCCTTGATGTTGTTGCAAGACTGACTACTGCTTCCTTTGGTGTCTCTTGAGTGGCTTCATTGTCGAGACGAGAGGCTTCATTGTTAAGACGAGAGGCTTCATTGTTAAGACGAGAGGCTTCATTGTTAAGACGAGCCATGGCAATACCTAAATCCACAGTCCTCTGAATCACTTCGCCAATTTGCTGGACAAATTTGGCTGTTCGCTCGGGCATTTGACCAGTTCCAAGAGGAATAGACATTCTAGAAGAAAATGAAAGACAGAGGAAGAAACGAGTGAAAGGTTATTGGATAATCAATACAAAATGGTAACGAATGAAAATTGTGATCATTTGTTTGTTACCTAAGGCAAACAAATGAGATGACGACAAATCAAAGTAAATGGGTACATTGAGATGATGACAAATCAAAGTAAATGGGTCAAAAATAATGTATCGCGAAGACATGCTCGCCTATAAGTGAACACTCATCCCAAGAATTCCCAGGTAAGCACAACTGGTCTCGCGTCTGATGAGATGTATACGAAGTGCTTGCCTAGACAGAAAACCCAGAATACAGGCATTCACCCTTCCAGTTTGCACGTGTTCACATTATTTAAAACCCAAAACCTTGACGATGTTTTTGAAAACCCCAAAAGGGTTCAAAACCATATAACAGAGAGTTCAAAACCTTATAACTGAGGGTTCAAAACCTAGTAATCAATCATCCTAGAACAGATGATTAGTTTTCAAAGCGGTTTTGAATTTTATGTTCTTGTTGTGGTCGTCGCCTAAGGATAGGTGACGGTATTGTTTTATGACTAAACGCAAGTAAACTCGCGTTAGGGTCCTAAGAAGGTTATAGACTAGGTCAAAGCATTACTAATTACTAATAACCTAATTCCCTATAACCATTGGCTCTGATACCATCTTTTCTGTCACACCCCGACCACGTGGAACATACAAAACGTGGCGGAAACATCGGGGCGTGTTGCAACAGAATTAATGTTTCACAACCATGGAAATTAAAGTTTCGTTTTATTGATTAAAAGTGTTACAATGTCTATAATTAACTAGTCTTGCATCTTTTATTGTCACTAAAGCCCAAGTCTGCCTATGTGTATCTTGATCAACTTATGCAACAGCTCCTGAAAAACACATGTGAAAATATGGTACGTCAGCATAAAAATGCCGGTGAGATACATAAGTTTTGTGAAAACAGGTGTCATGACTTATGTTTGAGAAAATGTTTAGTCATGAACCTTGTTATTTGCTTTGTTTTGTAAATCATTTGAAAAACAATGAGTTCAGATGATAGGTATAAATAAGTGAATAATGTATAGTTAAATGAATAACCAAGTTAAATGAGTTTGTAAAAGATAAGTTGTTTTGTAAAACAATGTCTTGTGATAAGTATGTTATTTGTATAAAATGTTATATGTATCAAACTGAAATGATTCAAATAACGCTACAATATGTAATACCATACAAACACTTATATATAGGAAGTACCAGCGGCGTATCCACCATGCTTGTATCATATTACACACGCATCGTTACTTAATCACATAATCAAACCAAACCATCAAGATGTAAAATGTTCATGTCTAATGTAAATCATGTAATGTAAAACCAATGTCAAATGTTGATAGTCCAAAAGTAGTCAAGTAATGTATAACCCAAAATGATATGTATGGTAAGTAAAATTAAGACTACTTAAACCATAAGTAAAATGTACAAAACAAAGTATTGAAGTAAAACTTGGTTTAAATCAAAGTTATGTTTTGTAAGATATATGCATGCTATACTGAATATGAACATTTATGCGGTATTGTGAAAATTCATACATCCAAGCCTTGAGACAGACGGATAACTATGTAAAAGTGAGTTATCAAGAGAATATGTATTCGGATTCGGTCATTCCTTACGTCCAAACAAACCCGAGATTTCAGGAATGGGATTTGTCAAGTCCTATGGTACCACTACCTACTACCGAGCGGCGTGATCGGTGTTAATGAATGTACATTGTCTCATTTAAACAAACCAAATGTCATACCAAAATGTAAGCATGTGATGAAGATAATGTACCTAGTATGCTAGAGTAAACATACAAGGTAGAGCTGTAAAACAATGTGTCCATATGTTACTGGAACATATGCAACAGAGATGCAATGTAAAATGATGTACTAAGTATGCTAAGTTAACATACAAAGTAGAAAAGTCATGTAAATCAATGCGCTAGCATGCTATCAGTCAACATACCTAGCAGAAATGTAATGTAAATCATGTACTAATAGTGTACTAATGAACATAACAAGTATATGATGTGAAAACAGGAAAGCACGAAAGTAACAAGTAGGCACATGTGTTTCACCCCAAAACAGTTTGGAAAACAGTAAAAGAGGGGTCTATGTACTCACTTGAGATTGCTTAGTAGTCCTTGAGTAACAACCAAACAAAGCTAGAGATCACGGAAATCAAACGGCACCTAATATAGGTAACTATGTTAATTAACCGGACCTAAATCGGAAGATTGGGTAGCATTAGGGTTTGTAAACCCAATGAGTGTAGGAACTCATATGATATGGTTTAACAAAGCCTACATACTAAATGAAACTTAACCTAAGTGTCTACGACCCATTACGACCCGTTTAGGAAGCTTATGCTACTTTAACGCGTCGTTCGCGTGTAACGCGTTCGGACCGCCTAACTAGTCCTATGACAAGTGTTATATGCCTAAACATGTTACATAATCAGTTATGTGGCAAAAGTTTAGGTTACATATGCTTAATTACCAATTATACATGAAAAGGGTATTCTGGTAATTTACCTAAGGCATATAAACTACCTATCATACAACTACTTAAACGATGTGACCATAGGGTATAACCTCGGAAGGTTATTCCCTACCTACTATGGTCACCTAATGTATTTGGTCGGATCCTAATGATCGACCAAATGGGTCGAGTTCGAAGGTATAGGCGATTTATCAGATCGCCTACCCTACGACTCTAGACAACGTGGTAATCAGTGGGCATAGTCCCAAAGGACTATGACCAACGTGACTACACTCACGTTGCGAAGTTCAAACGAACTTCGCATTGACCATTACTGGTCAACGCTGAAAGTCAAACAAAGTTTGACTTTCTGACTCGAAAAGCAGTAAAAATAAGGAAAAGAACGAAAGAATACTAACCCAGGGTCCCCGAATGCTAATCCCGACTCAAGAACTCAGGTATGAAACAATGGTTTCAACTTAGAGCTCTCAAAATCAGAATTCTAGTGAGAAATGCAATGGGGGTGGATGGGTATATATAGTTTTCGGGTAACCGTTAGGATCGTTTCTTGGAAAAGGGGAAACGATCAAGGCCGTACACTTGTCCAAATGTTATGGTGGCTAAATCTTGATCTTATCTTGCTGATTAGGCAAGTTTAAAACATGTGGATGGGGTTTAATCAGCTGCAAGTTGCAAAAACAAACATTGAATCTGGTCTGAAGGTGCCATGCGGCCCGCTTTAGATTCATGCAAACACAATGCGGGCCGCTTGGGCCCTCTGATCTGCACATATGTTTCAAAAATGACAGTTTAGGTCCCTGCACGTGTTTAAGGCCATTTCCGACACTTCTAAGGCCCGTAAAGCCAACTTTAAGGCCCTAAAATGATGCCTAAACATTGTGGACTTGAAACATGTTCAAAAATATGTCGGATGATGGTTCGTTTGGTCGTACGAACGCGATGTTCGCTTAATTACGACGGAATGCGCATAAGCGCGAAAAACGATCCAAATGACGTGACGAATGGATTTTTCTTATGGCGAACACTAAAATATAATGTAGTCATGCTTACATAAATTTTTGGGTGTCCGGATGTATTCAGAACGTAAGTTATGCGCGAAAATGCAAACTTGTGCACTTTTTGACACCTTTAGTCCCTGTAAGCGATTTAACTTGATTTTGCCATACCAAAGCCTTCAAAACTTATTTCTAAGTTATGTAAAGGTTATTTAAGGTATGTTAAGCCAATGTCACTATTCCGGAGTGTTTGTTGCATTAAACTGGTTATATTTACGCATCGGTGCGCGTATAACCTTCCAGAAAGTGATTTAGAGTTTGAAATTGAACAAGAATTGATATGTGCAAATGATACACATATTTTTACAAATACCAAGTATGAAATACAATATTTCATTGCTTTGGTATTTGTTTGATGGCCGTGAAGGCACAGGTGTTACAGAACCCGGTTTCAACACCAAAGCCTCAGACTTGGTAAAATGGACCGAGTGACCCTTGTCGCAGACTTGTGACACGCTCATCAGATTGTGTTTGAGTTGCTCAACATAGTTCACTTTGTCCAATGTGATCTTCCCATTCGTCACTTTTCCTCGTCCAGTAATTTTTCCACCTTTAGCACCAGCAAAATTTACATGCCCACCATCGTATTCTTCAAAATCAGAAAATAATCTCGCATCCCCCGTCATGTGCCTGGAGCAGCCACTATCAACATACCATAAGTTGATAATCCTCCTTAGCAGCTCCTGCACCCACCAACCAAAAGATTAGTTAGATTGGGGGACCCAAGCCTTAATGGTCTTGGGTCGTCCAAATTCACCAACTACTTGAACATCCATCCAAGATCCATCACCCCTAATTGGAGTCTTGGTTCTCGGACCTGTTGATAGAAATGGGGTATGATTTCCATAAGGTCTCTGGTCCTGAGGGTTCCTAAATGTGTTTGGACTATTTGACCTTTGAAAATGTTGATTTTGGTACCTTGAATTTTGATTCCAAGAAGCATTATTGTTGTAATTTCTAAAGCCATTGTTATAAAAAGTTCGACCACCGTTATTTTGGTATCGATTTTGATATTGACCTTGACTTCTGAAATTATTTGAGTTTTGGTTGTTCATTCTTGGTGAGTTACTTCTAGGTCTTTCATATCTGCCTGATGTAGATTCAGGCTGAAATCTTGGTTGATTTCTTTGAAAACGAGGAACTTGAGGAGTTCCTTTTTCAGCCTTATCTATACCACCAGCAACACTCGGTTGTTGCTTTGGAGCAGATTTCTTTGGAGAATTTGAGACTTTCTCCTCATTATCACCTTGCTTCTCAGGTGATTTCCCTCTTTGTTTCTCACTAACTTGTGCTTCAACCTTTTTGTTAGGACAGCAGCTAGCTACATGTCCCTTTGTGTGACATTTGAAGCACGATCTCTTTTTCGAAGACTTCTTAGTTGAAGCCTTTGAACTAGATTCTGGTTTTGATGATGATGCCTTGGAAGGATTTGGTTCAGTTTGCTTAATTTCAGATTTTTCTATGTTTTTGTTTTTAGCAAACTCTACATTTGATTCCTTTTCGATAACAGCTGTTTCGGTTTTCATATCACTTCCTTGAACAAAATTTACCTTTTTAACAAAAGTTTGATTTTTGTTTTTAGAAGGTGTATTTTTCTTTTTCAAAACAGATTTGCTGTTATTTTCCTTCTTAGCATCATTATCTTCAAACACATCACCTTGAATGGATGTGGAACTACTTGGTGATGTTGACAGAAAGTCTGTAAGCTCATCCTCAGCAGGTAGGAAAGAATAGTCATGGCTAAGAGGAGGTGGGACTTCATTAAACCCCTGGAATCCCACACTTGTCTTGTCATTACTCTTCTTTAACCCACCCATCATATGTTTCATAACAAAAGTAGAATCTCTGAATTGACCTAACTTCTTTTCAAGTTCAACAATTTTAAGTTGTGCATCTGACAACTCTTTGTTTTTATCAGAAATCTCTTTTGTTTTCTCAGCCATCATGTCATGAGCTAAGTCTATGACTTGAAGTTTTTCATTTAACTTGCAAGTTAAAGCTTCAATTTCAGCTTCATAGCCTTTTATCTTTTTCAAATATGATGACTCGTTTCTTTTAGCAAAGAAATTTGATTCTTTTACGTTGGACATTTTGCTCACAAGACTTTTGTTTTGAGTTGACAATTTGCCAACTTCACCCTGTAGTTCACTACACTTTAAACAAACAGAAGTGGCGGAGTTAGTTACCTCTCCTGTCGATTTGTCTGAGTTTGCCATGAGAGCAGCAAGTTGAGCTTCCATTCTTTTGATGATTTCATCTTTCTCATCAGCTTCCATTTCATGCTCAGACTCTGGCTTTTCCTTTTCAGCACCTGTTGTCTGATCAGCCTTATCTTCCTCAGCTTCACTCTTCTTCTCAACTTTAGCCTCATCTACGGTAGCTTCACCATTATCGACTGGAGTGATCTCTGCCATGAATGCTTGCGTGACATTCTCATCATTTTCCAAGTGAATGCTCCAGTCATATGAGCCTTCTCTTGCAGTAGATATCAACGCCCTTGAGTTAGAATTGTTTGATGCATTCCGACTGTTTGAACTTTGATTCGTATTCTCATGCTTTTGTTTTTGACATTCCCTAGCGAAATAACCATAACTCTGACAGTTAAAGCACCTGACTTTGGCCTTGTCAAAACCTACGCTCTTTCCTACAAACTTCCTTCCAGTTCTGTTCATGAACCTCTTCACACGTCTCGAGATCATGGCCATCTGCCATTGTAGATCCATCTCTTCTAGATCATCAGGGTCAATCTGATCATAATCTTCATCTAAAGTGGCAGGATCAGATATTTTCCCTTGAATGTAGTTCTCATAAGACGCAACAAAAGAAGCAAGTAGAGCAAGATGTTCTTCAGCAGACTTCACACTCATAGGCATTGACTTTGCACTACTACTTTGCTTTGAAGTTGATGTTCTCTTGACTCCTGTTGATCCTCCTGCAGCAGCTACAAAACACACATCACCATCCTGATTCACCATAACCTGCTCATTTTCACATGATAAAAACGCAGTAGCAGAGTCGCTAGAAGCGTTGTGAGATGAAGAAGATGTAAGCCCATTGTAAACCGCCGGATCTTGAACCTGATCATATCCAGTATCTTTCTTCTTCATGCTGAGCTCATAAGCCCTCAACTTTCCTACCACCTCTTCAAGCTCTTTTGTTTCATAATCTGCTTCACCCTTGATCATAAGAGTGTAGATTTCCCACTTAGTAGGCAAGGCATCTAGCAGCTTGTCATTCTTCTCTATGTCAGAATAGCAATCGATCTCATAATTGTCCATTTCTGACATCAGATGGTAGTAACGAGTGATGACGTCTTCAAGTGACTCATGCTTCATGTACTTGAAAACAGCAAACTGCTTCTTCAGTAGATCAATCTTGTTCTTCTTGACATCAGCATTTCCAGCGTATCTTTTCTCCAAAGCATCCCACATATCCTTTGAGTTAGTGTACTTCTTGAAGGTATGTTTGATGCTATCAGGTAACGACATTTTGATTGCAGCCAAGGCTCTCTTTTCAGCCTCATACATCTTTTTATCATTATCTTGCATGTTCACATATTCTGTTCTACGTGGTCTGCCCTCAAAGTCGTGTGTAGGATTCACGTACCCATCTTCGATGCATATCCACATGCGCGTATCCTGATATTCAATGAAGGATTGGAAACGATCCTTCCATGTCAAATAATTCTCCACCTTCATCATCTTAGGTGGTTTGTTGGTAGTGCCAACCTCATGCTCCATTCTCAAAAGCTCATTCAAACTAGACATGTTCGACATTTTTAACGTTGCAGACTGTTAAAACCGTACAAATTTTTTCCGAATACAGTGGTTACCAAATTACACCGTTAGAATCGTCTCGAAAAGACGAATCCAATGATATCTAATGTCGAAAACCGAATTCGGGATTTTCCAGAGTTTTTTTTTTTTTTACGAATTCAACGGTGCAAACAGTTTCTTCAAACGAGCTACGGATCAATTTCTATTTGCAAAACACTGAAATTTTTCCGACACTTGCCAACTGAAATTCCACCCCTTGATTTCTCTCCTAATTTCGCTGAGTTCTGGTTAAATTCGCTGGACAGGTAGGTCAGGTTTGCTGCTTAACAGTTTTGCCTAAATTCGCTGCTCAACTTCGCCGGTCAGGTTCGCGATTACGACGACCTGTAAGGTCGCTGAAAACCGTAATAATTTCGCTGTGGAAAATTTTACGATTACCAAAGTCGCCTTTGGATTTAAGATCGCCGAGTCAAAAAATTTCGCTGGTTACAGAGATATCAAGCCTCAACTTCGCTGGTCAGTCTGCAAGTTTGTTAAAATCGCCAAGAGCTGATTGGGCCACCCAGCAACCCAATCCTGAAACATGCAGCACCTGATAATTGCAGCAGCTGTTTTTCACACGAAATCCAAGCAAAGTCTTCCCTACAAACACAAAAACAGTCAAAAACAATGATCAAAACAGATTAAAATACACGAATTTTAAACTGTTCTTCAAGTGTTCTTCCTGTTCTTCGCAAAAACCCAGAAATATAACACGAAATTTCCAAATAACCAACTACCAAAACAGATCAAAACACAAATTTTTGAACTGTTCTTCCTTGTTCTTGCTGTTCTTCACGAAAATTATGAATGAGACACCAAAACTTCTTCAACCGAAACACAACTTCAATCCAGTCTTCAGTCTTGAACCATGCACAAGAGCAAAAGCTCTGATACCAATTGTAGGTCCCTTAATCCCGTTGGATCTTAACAAGACTGTTAATCTATCAAGGGTGCGGAATCCCCTTGATTGATCTTCGAACACAGAATCAAGAATATGTAGATGAACAAGAACTCGAACACACAAACACACAAACTTTCAAACTGATCTTCTGTGATTATCAAACCCTTAGAAGTGTTTTACAATCACTAAGATCTACAAGAACCTAACAGCCGATTTCTGTTTTGTTCTTAAACTCTCAAACTTGAATGCTCTCTCTAGTTGTCTAAAGTGTTCTTCTTCAAAGTGTCTAACCCAAAACTCTAGTCTAAGGCTGTTTATATACACACAGCCAAGACCTGCGAATTGGGCTTTGCCCATATTACATTTGTTACATAAACTTGGGCCTAATAGACTTAATACAAACTTGGACTGATTGGGCTTCATAGAACTCGTTTTTCTTTAAGTCTTCATGATCCAATCTTCTGTTTAATATCCAAAGACCAATCCAAAGCTGTTGTCACATAACATGCACCAACATGGTGCGTAAACGTAATCAGTTTAACACGACAAACACTCCGTAATAGTGAAATAGGCTTGACATACCTTAAATAACCTTTACATAACTTAGAAATAAGTTTTGGATGGTTTGGTGTGTCGAAATCAAGTTTGTTCGATCGCAGGGACTATTTGTGTCAAACTGCGAAACTATACCGATTTGTATAGTAACGAACGTTCCGGAACTTTATCATAAGTTTATTTTTTGGGTAAAGGGTTACCCCGGTGATTCTATTATAAACAATCCCAAATAAGTACAAGTAGTGAGGATGAGTTCCCCACTAGTTCATATACAGGACAGGCCCCATATATGTAAGCAAAAATGTCAAATAACCAAAAAACCACATCAACCTAGCCTACTACAATCATGAAAATGACTAACTAGTAGACAAGACAAAACTAATAAACAAAATCTTCATCCGCCATCATCAAAAATGAAGTTGCCCCCCAGAATCAACCCCCTAGCCTGATCCAAAAGAACTCTATCCATTGGAGAACCTTGTATGAGAGGTGCTTGCCCCTACTCTAGCAGACGTGGAATGCATGCCCGATGTCATAAACTCGTTGCTTTCATCATAAACCATCTCTACCTCATCCTCATCAAACTCCTCATTTGGACCACGTCCCCCTTTTATGTTTCCCTGTATGGAATCTCCACTCCCCCCAACAACTTCAAGAGCACTAAACGGGCTATGAGTTTGAATCTTAGACGAATTAGTACCCTGCTCATTTACATAGGGAGAACTCCCTATCTTTTTCTTTCTATCCACAGGACGATATTCGAACTTGGGTTTCAGGTTATTAACTTGAAAACCACTCTTCTTTGCACTCTTTTTCGACCTAACTTTAGTGTAACCATCCTCATCTACTTTCGGCTTGTTTGTAGGAGGTTGCGACGTCGAACCGATGCATTTAGGACATCCCTCAGAGTCATGTCCAAACACATTATAGTGGGCACATCTTGGAGGAATCCATTCATATTCCACTCGAATAGTTTCAGTAACATACTTACCTTCATCCAACTCGGGAATAGCCATGGTTAGAACCTCTTTAAAGTCATGTTCAGCCGATATTTCAATGAGAGCCCTAGCAAAGCTGCTCCTTCCCCAAGCCTCGTTACACATATCAATTGTATACGAATCCAACCGCACATGTGAACCAATTTTAGATGCCAGCATGCTTAATCCAACATCAGTATATGCCACTATAGGAACCTCATGCAATTTAACCCAAACCGCAACCTTTTTAATATCTTCTTTTTTAAGAGTACTTGTAGGGGACCAAGTGTTGAGAAAAAGTGGTTTATTACGAATCAGCCACGGACCCCCTTCAAGCATGTTATTCATACCCTTTCTGTCTTCAAACTTGAAGAAGAAAAACCCATTCGAGTTCATCATAGTTTTCTGAAGACCATGTTTCTTCCAATTTGTTCTCACAAAATATTCAACAACCGGATAAGCAATTCTATCCCCCAGGAAGTAACCATAAAGAGTATTCGCTAACCTGTTGTTAACTTGACGAACAAAATCGATTGGTAGGACAACATCCACTCCATCCAATGAGACATCCGACTTTAAAGATCGAAAATTAATATTAGGGACTTGATCACCCGACTTATTAGCATTCATTGCTGAGTTATCAACATTCTGATTTTGATTTTGAGTTGTCGAACCAAAGTCCACCTTAACACCTCCCTGATCAGCTTGTTTGTTTGACACAACATTAGCGTACGATTGATGTTGAGAATTAGCTCGGGAGCTAGGACTAACATCATTCAATGGAAGCACAAAAGCTACTTTTCGTTTATCAAAAACCTTAGCATATTGCTGATTAGGAGAATCCGAACGACCATTAGCGTGTTCAACATCATTCAATGGTAGCATAAAGGTTACATTCTTATTCAGTTCAGAAACCCTAGCCGCCATGAGGGATGTTTGTCTTGGCTCAAATAGTTTCCCGTCGATATTCTTGATCTTCCTTGAAAGAACGTCTGAGTTATCTGCATTCTGATCATCCATAACAACAGCCACAGATAACAATGCCGACACCCTAGATGAAACACCCAACCCAATCAGAAAACAAAGAAGAAGTTGCGCTGATGAATTGCCGAAACCCTAAACTGAATATGGATTGCCGCTGAATATGGTTTGCCGAACCCTAAGTAGCAGCCGCACACCCCTTCGACAATCAGAAATCAAAGAAAAACGAAACCTTAAAAACAAAAACCTAATCTGATTTCAACTGATTATCTTCTAAGGATCGATTGGAAAATCCTAAGATGATAACCTAGCTCAATTGAGAATAGGAGGAGCAAGAATCTGTTAGGGTTTCACGAGAATGCCCAGGTCGCCAAATTCGCCCAGAGAGCCTTCATGTTTTGATTTGTGGTTGTTTACATCTCAAGTGGTACTAGCCTACTTGATCATAAGTTTAACATACCCTAAATATCCTTTACATAGCTTAGAAATAAGCTTTAAGGGGTTCGGTATGCTAAAATAAACTTATTTGATAAATAGGGACTAAAAGCGTCAAAAAGTGCATAAGTTTGCATTTTCGCTCATATCTTACGTTCTGAATATATCCGGACATCCAAAAATTTATGTAATTATTAAAATATTTTATTTTAGTGATTGGCATGATAAAATTCCATTCGTCGCTTAATTTGGAGCGTTTTTGCGTCCGTTACGATTTCCGTCATAATTAACCGAATAACGCAACCGTACGACCAAACGAACCGACATCCGAGATGTTTTTGAGCACATTTTAAGTTCCCTATACTTTAACTTCATTTTAGAGCCTTGAAATGGGGTTAACGGGGCTTAAACGTGCCGAAAACTGACTTTTTAACATGCAGGGACTAGTTTTGCAATTATGCCAAAGTGGGCTCTCGCGGGCCGCGTAAGAGAGCTCTCTCTCTCTCTCTCGCGCGCGTGGGCGCGGCAGACAACCAGCTCAGATTCATTGCATTTGGTCCAATTCAGCCAATTTGATGGTTTTTAACCACTGATTTGGGATACTTTGGGCCAGATTTTGATGGTTTTTAATGTTCCCATGGTTTTAAAAACCATGTGCCCACTTGTATGGCCAAGATCGAAGCACGAAATGCGAGAAACGATCCTAACGGTTCTCCGAAAACTATATAAACCCAAGCTTTCTTCCATTTTCTGCACACTTTTGATCTGATTTTACTCAAAGTTGGAGTGTATACTTCATACCTGAGTAATCTTTAGATCAAAACTTCCTAGCTTGGACCCTTTGTAAGTTTCTTTCGTGCTTTTTATGCTTTTCAAGCGTGAAAGTCAAACAGTGTTTGACTTTCTGCTTTGACCAGGTTATGGTCAACACAAAGTTCGTTTGAACTTTGCAACGTGAGCGTAATCACGATGGTTATAGTCCCGTGTGACTATACCTACTGATTACCACGTTGATTAGGCATAGTGACGAGTCATAGTTTCGGTCAAAATGCGTATTTTTGCGTATTTTGCAACCAAACTATTCTTGGGTATCAAAACCCTTTGTTTTGATATAAAAACCTGTTTTCTAACTTAATTAAACATGTTTTAACATGTTTAGCTCGTCACTCTTAGTCTAGTGCTTGTGTAGATTCGTAAGTCAAGCGGTCTTAACCACCGCTTAGACTTTCGAACTCGACCCGTTTGGTCGATCATTAGGATCTGACCAAGCATGATTAGTGACCATAGTTGTATAGGGAATAACCTTCTGAGGTTATACCTTATGGTCACTTAGTTTAAGTAGTTGTATGATAGGTAGTTTATATGCCTTAAGAAAATGACCAAAATGCCCTTTTCATGCATAATTGGATTTTAAGCATATGTAACATAAACTTTTGTCACTTAACTGATTATGTAACATGTTTAGGCATATAATACTTGTCATAGGACTAGTTAGACGTCTCGAACGAGCATTTGCGCGAACGACGCGTTAAAGTAGCGTAATCTACCTTAATGGGTTGTGACGGGTCGAAAGCACTTAGGTTAGGTTTCGATCTAGAATGCAGGCTTTGTTAAACCATATCACATGAGTTCCAACACTCATTTGGTTTACAAGACCTCATTCTGTCCGATCTTCCGATTTAGGTGTCGATTATTTAACTAGTGATTCGATTATTAGGTGCTACTTGATTTCTCTGTTTTGCTTGAGCTTTGTTGAGTTCTTTTGATTGAGGATACTTAGCACTTCAAGTGAGTACATCGTTCCCCTATTTTACTGTTTTCAATTGTTTTGGGGTGATTCATATGTGTTAAATGATTTCGAGGTTGAAACGATGGTTTCAAAAACTATTAAAATTGTTTATATTAAACAAATAATGATTTCAATAATGTGAACAAACTTGTTGGTTGTAGTTACATAACGAATAACATTCATTAACATTGATCAAGCCGACCAATATTAGGTTATGGTACCATAGGATCTGACAAATCCCGTTATCAGACTGCACCCATGGTTATGTGTGGGGTTGTGTGGGTAACGACTGAATCTGTGATTGTTAACTTACCCTTTGGGGGTTTGTTAATTCGAGTTGAACGAGGGACGAGTTGCGAAGGTTTGGATGTTATTAGCGAGGCGACCACACAATTAAAACAAGAACGATTTTGGGACGATTTAAACGATTTTGGAAACGATTTGATCGAGTTAAACGATTTGGATAAACGATTGGTTTTTGGGTTGTGATTAGATAATGGGATGGGTGTGATATGATAAAAGCATGGTAGATACGCCGCTGGTACTTCTTATATATAAGTGTTTTTATCATATTACATTTCGTGTCATTATTTATTTCACTTGGGCAAACGATTTTGAAACGATGTCACATAACAATGTTTTCTAAATGATATAAACCATACGAGTGTTATTAACGAGTTTTTACTAGGTGTTTTACAATTTGGGTTACTAAAACAAATGTTTTGGTGTTAAGAGTCATGGCTACGAGATTTTATAAACTATAACCCACTGGATTTGAGTTGGTTAATTATGTTGCAATACACTTTTCAAAACAAGGTTTTTAATAAGGTATTGCAACATGTAAACGAGCCATGAATCCGATACTCTCATAAAACCTATGTGCTCGCCAGCATTTCTTTGCTGACTTTGTTTTTACATATGTTTCAGGTGGTGTTGAATGATGTTGATTGCTAGGATGCATGTTCACATAGGATCTGGACGAGGCCTTAGGGACATAATAACAATGATAGACGATGTGTAACTTGTTGGTTTTGTTTAAGACAATGTAAATTACTTAATGAATCAATAAAATGAAACTTTTTGTATCCATGGTTGTGAAACAATGATTCTGCCATGACACTCCCCGACGTTTCCGCCGCGGTTTCGTTGTTTTAACGCGGTCGGGGTGTGACAGAAGAGTTGGTATCAGAGCCAATGGTTATAGGAAATTAGGTTATTAGTAATGCTTTGACCTAGACTATAACTTTCTAGGACCCCAACGCAAGTTTTCTTGCGTTTAGATTTTAAAACAAAACTGTCACCTATCCTTAGGTGATAACCACAATGAGAACACAAATTCCGAATCCGCTTTAAAAACTAATCATTTCTTCGTAAATGATTTGTTATAAGGTTTTGAACCCTCTAAGTTCTCAAAATCTCATCAAAGTTTGGGTCTTATAATGTGAACACGTGCAATCTGGAAGGGTGGGTGCCTGTATCCTGAGTTTTCTGTCTAAGGCTAGAGTGTTCATACAAATCCACATAATTGGACCAGTCACTCTTACCTGGGAACTCTTGGGATGAGTGTCCACTTATAGGCTAAAGCATGTCTTCGCGATACATTGTATTGACCCATTTACTTTGATTAGTCACTGCGTGTCGTTTGTTTGTTCGAGGTAACGAACGAATGATCGCCTTCCTTGTGTTTTGTCGATGTTTTCAATACCTCTTTTGTTTTTCCAATTGTCGATCTCACTCGTTTCTCATGTTTCCTTGTTCTTTTTAGACAATGCCTCCTCAACGAGATGCACAACCTCTAACTAATGAAGAAGTCGCAGCCCTTGTCGCTCAACAAATGGCTGCAGTGCTTCCGAATGTAGTAACCCAGATCCATCAATTATACAACAACAATAATGCAAAGTGTAGTTTCAAGACTTTCAATTCGGCTAAACCATTGAAGTTTTCTGGGTCTCAAGGAGCAACCGCGCTCCTGCAATGGTTCGAAAGTTTGCAGAGCGCATTCAGACATGTGCAATGTCCAAATGAGCGTAAGGTTGAATTTGAATCAAGTGTGTTCGAGAAGCGTGCTCTTACATGATGGAACGGTGTGATGCATGATAGGGGTGCCGATGTGGCGATGGTACAAACATGGGAAGAGCTTCGAGCTCTCATGATGAGAGAGTTCTGTCCCCGTCACGAAATTCGAGCTTTGGAATGAGAATTCGATGATTTGAAACAAGATGGGGGAGAACATCGTGCGTATACGGATCGTTATGAGGAGCTCAGTTTGTTGTGTCCTACTATGGTTACCCCATTGGAGAAAGCAATAGAGAGGTATATCGATGGTTTACCCGATTCTGTGCAAGACATTGTGACTGGCAGTAATCCTACCACTGTTCGTCAAGCGATCGAATTAGCTGCTACTCTGACCGAGTCTCAGGTCAAAAAGGGTAAACTGACCCGTAAGGGTGACAAGAAGAAGTCGGCCGATTCCACACAAGAAAAGGGTAAAGGTAAGGGTAAGAAGAAGGGTGAGTCTTGTGACAACCGGTAGTTTACGCCCTTAATTACGTGATTAACAGGCGATTAACGCGACAATAATAGTGTTTACGACGCAAATCAACTTAATTAGGCCCTCAGTAAGCTTAGGAACGCCTAATTGGTTCTACAGTATGAGTATGACGGTCTGCGGAGAAACTGCTGAAAATTAAACAGTGACAAACTGAAACTGAATAAAATACTGACAACGCCGACAAATATTAAATTTTTACAATATATTTAGTTCGTAATTAAATTTTAACTACCGTAGCCGAATCCGGATCGAAAAACGGTCTAAAACGACGAAAATCACGCGATTTTACGTTATCAACAAACGAACGCGCAAACGACATCTACCGGCACTATTTTACACGTTTTTAAATCTAAAATTCTATTTTACCATGTTACTGTGAACTCGGGTTTTGGAAACGGGCTCGTAGGAGCTGACGAGCCATTTGAAACACGAGATGGGCTTGTGGGCCTGGGGCCCAAGCCCAAAGCCCACTAATAAAAAAAAACCTAGTATATATTTGTGTTATATACACTTAGACCCTCATTTCTTTTTAAAACAGACCAAGTAACCACACAAGCAAGATGTACATTTTAGTTTTCTTGAGAATCTTATCAAGATCTCTACAAGATCTTGTCTCAAAAGTTGAAACCCACAAGATCTCTACAATATCTCAACAAGATCTCTATAAGACCCATATCCTCTCCACAATTAAAACACTCAAACAAAAACCATCAGCCAAACACCTTCTTATTTCCCCTCTCTCTCTCGGTTATGCATCCAGGCAACAAAACAACATAGATCCCTTTTATCTTCTACACTTCCTTTTTATTTGAAAACTTATTCACCAAACCCTTCATCTACTCTCCACCTCTCAAGTACACACACACACATCTCGGTTTCACCCCCCTCTGGATTTCTCGGTGATCCCCAAACCGGAGCCGGTGGCCGGCGACACAACACCCCATCCCTACCTGTTGCAGCTCTGACAAACACCCCTATACCCCCTCCATCTCTCTCGTTAAATCCCGGTTACCAGAATCCCGGTTTTCCGGTGATGATGACGATGATGATTTGATGTTGATGATGACGATAAGAAGAAAGTGGCGCGACGATGACGTAGAAAGAGATTGAGGCGACAACGAGATAGAGAGAGAGAGATCGAGAGAAAAAGGTCGTCGGAGATGGAGCAGCGCCGCCGTGAGCGGCGGCGGCAGGGGAGGCGACGGTGGTGAGTTGTTTGACGAGTTTCTCCGACAGATTTTCCGATCGGGTCAGGTTTGAGGTCACAGACTTGATTCAAGTCTCGGGTCAGCCACGGTTCGCAAGATTTGGGTCTGGGTAGTTCAGATTCGTTTCGGGTAATCAATGAGTTCTTCGGGTCTCTCAGGTTTCGGGATTAGTGGGTTCAGATTTGTGCTCGGGTTACATTTTTGCTCGGGTCTCGGTTCATTCGGGTTCGGTCAAACCCAGTCAACACGTCGGGTTGACTGGTCAAAGCAAGTCAACTGGTCAAGTTCGGTCAGCAAGTCAACGGCTGGTCAACAGAGATGTTCGGGTCAAGCTTCGGGTCAGTCAACACGTTCAGATTCAATTTTAGCGCGGTTCGGGTCGACTCGGTCAAGCCGAGTCAACTCGGTCAAACCTGATCAACTCAGCGAGTCAACCCGATTGACTCGGTCAACTCAGTCAACGTCTCGACGCGAAGACTTGGTAAAAGTTAACGACGCGTTTAATAATTATGTTTTTATATAGTTTTAGTTAAATACGTGAGATCGAGTTCAAACAAACGGATTAGTGTCTAGTTTATAAATTTATCGTTTTTACAAAAATTATTTATATTGATGATTGAAAATTGTTGAATTTTGATAAAATAACGACAACTTGTGTTGTCAGGGGCGTCCAAAAACAAAGGAAACTCTACTCGTTTTTTCAAGAAAAATCCATAAATCCAAAACGCGTTTATTAGAAAACAAACTATCGGATTCGAATGATCTTTTAGAATTAAATGCTAGCGTATAATACTTTCGATAACACTTTACAACATACGAAAACTACGATTCGGAACATTATTTACGACAATAAATATAATTATTATATTTATTCTAAACTACGAAGTTTCGACAATTCTTTTATAAAAATAAATATAATTTATATATTTATTTCAACTATCAAACGAAACGAATTCGTTTTATAAAAATAAATATAGTTTTTATATTTATTTCAAATATCTTACCACACGAATTCTTTTATAAAAATAAATATAGTTTTATATTTATTACAAACTTCAAACAACTCGACTATCCTTTTATAAAATAAATATAACTTTTTATATTTATTTCAAAACGCCTAAACGGCACATTATATATCATATATATCAACGTACGAGTTTGTTACATGTTATTTTCATATAAATGTTTATTACACACATATACGACTTCTCGAGACAACTAACATGATGATAACGATATGTTTATATACATTTATATAAATATTTATACACTCTAAATCTCTCGAGAAAGTTATTGCATATGCATCAAGACAGCTAAAAATTCACGAGAAGAACTACACCACTCATGATCTTGAGTTGGGAGCTGTAGTCTTTGCACTCAAAATCTGGAGACACTATCTTTATGGCACGAAGTGTGTGGTTTTCACAGACCACAAAAGTCTCCAGCACATTCTCAATCAGAAGGAGCTGAACATGAGGCAACGACGTTGGGTTGAACTCTTGAACGATTACGATTGCGAAATTCGCTACCATCCTGGTAAGGCGAATGTCGTAGCCTATGCGTTGAGTCGAAAGGAATGAGTTAAGCTTAATTTTGCTTGCACTCTATCTGATATTCAAACTCGTGTCTCTCAAGCTCAACAATCTTGTGTTTCACAAAATTTGATGGGTGAGGAATTACCACGTCAACTTGAGCTTAAACTCGAAACGAAAGACGATGGGTTGCTATATTTCAAGGATCGTTTGTGGATTCCGAAACAAGACGATCTTTGCACTTTAGTGATGGACGAATCTCACAAGTCTCGATATTCTATCCATCCTGGTGCTGACAAAATGTACAAGGATCTTCGTACTCAGTATTGGTAGCTTGGTATGAAGAAGGATATTGCCTTGTATGTATCGAAATGCCTAACTTGTCTCAAAGTCAAGGCAGAACATCAACGACCATCTGGTTTGCTTGTACAACCAGAGATACCAGTATGGAAGTGGGAGAACATTGCTATGGATCTCATCACTAAGCTACCACATACATCTAGAGGTCACGATGCTATTTGGGTTGTTATCGATCGATTAACGAAGTCAGCTCACTTTATACCTATTCGCGAGGATCTATCTGCTGATAAACTTGCCAAGATTTATGTTGATGAGATTGTATCTCGTCATGGTGTTCCTTTGGATATCATTTGCGATCGTGATGCTCGATTTTCATCTCACTTTTGGAAAACCATGCAATCTGCTTTGGGAACCCAACTAAATCTAAGCACTGCTTATCATCCCCAAACAGATGGACAATCTGAGAGGACGATTCAAACTTTGGAGGATATGCTTAGAGCATGCGTGATAGACTTTGGTTGTAATTGGGATTCTCATCTGCCGTTGATTGAGTTCTCTTACAACAATTGTTATCATGCTAGCATTAACATGGCACCGTTCGAAGCTCTCTACGGTCGAAAATGTCGTTCACCTGTGTGTTGGAATGAGATCGGTGAAGCTCAGCTTACTGGACCTGAGCTCATTCGGGAAACGACAGATAAAATCAAGAAAATTCGCGATAATCTTCTGACAGCTAGAAGCCGTCAAAAGAGTTATGCGGATATATGACGCAAGCCCTTGGAATTTCAAGTTGGCGACCATGTCCTACTCAAGGTGTCACCTTAGAAGGGAGTGGTGATATTTGGAAAGAAAGGAAAACTTGCACCACGATATGTTGGACCATTTAAGATTGTAGAAAGAATTGGAAAGGTTGCCTATCGATTAGAGCTGCCTCCTGAACTTGGAAATATTCACCCAACATTCCACGTGTCGAATCTACGAAAGTGTTTAGCCGAGACTGATCTTCACATTCCACTCGATGAAATTCAAGTTGATGAAACGATGCACTTTGTCGAGAAACCTGTGGAGGTAATGGACCGTGCAGTCAAACAGTTGAAGAACAAACGGATTCGATTGGTCAAAGTTCGCTAGGAGTTCAAATGTGGCCTAGAATTTACTTGGGAACGTGAGGACCAAATGAAGGTGAAATATCCACATTTGTTTTCACAAGTTTCCTTTAGTTAAAATTTTGGGACAAAATTTCCTAAAGTAGGGGAGACTGTGACAACTGTGCTCTGTAAACGATGTACGATGTAAAACAATATCAATTATCAATAAAACAATGTGTTTTGGTGTTATTATGTGTGTACTTATGTTTGATGATTTTACGATTTGATTCGAGTTCGATTTCAAGCTTTAAATCGCTTTCTGGAAAGTTATACGCAAACTGATGCGTAAACGTAATCAGTTTAGCGCGACAAACATTTTGGAATAGTGAAATAGGCTTAACATACCTTAAATAACCTTTACATAACTTAGAAATAAGTTTTGGATGGTTTGGTGTGTCGGAAGATCTAAGACAGTACTTCAAATATCCTATAAGAATCTAACTATGAAGATAGATAGTTCTTTTAAGGAATTAGATAAACATTGCATTTGCATAATCGGAATAATACACATAAAAGCACTTTGTAAACACATATATGCCATACATTTGAAAAACAAATCAGTTGCACATATTAATCACCCCAAAACATTTGAAAACGGTAAAAGAGGGGAACTATGTAGTCACCTGGGATTGCGTGTAGGTCTTGTTCAAATGATATAACAAAGCTCAAAGGATCAAAAGTTCAAGTGTCGAAGTGGTTCCTAGTGTAACGGATACTATGTTAGTGAATCGACACCTAAATCGGAAGATCGGGTAGAATGAGGTCTCGTAAACCAAATGAGTATTGGAACTCATGTGTTATGGTTTAACAAAGCCTACATTCTAAATCGGAACCTATCCTAAGTGCTTACGACCCATTACGACCCGTTAAGATAGCCTACGCTACTTTAACGCGTCGTTCGCGCGAATGCGCGTTCGAGACGCCTAACTAGTCCTATGACAAGTATTATATGCCTTAACATATCTAATTATGTTATATAATCAGTTTAGATGTCAAAACATGTGTTACATATGCTAAAAATGAAATTATGCGTAAAAGGGCATTTTGGTCATTTTCCTAAGACATATAAACTACCTATCATATAACTAACTAAACGAAGTGACCATAAGGTATAACCTCGGAAGGTTATTCCCTATACAACTATGGTCACAAAATATGTTTGGTTGGATCCTAATGATTGACCAAATGGGTCGGGTTTGAAAGTCTAAGCGGTTGTTTAGACCGCTTATCTTACGACCCTATATAAGCTCTAAACTAAAAGTGATGAGTTAAACATGTTAAAACATGTTTAACTAAGTTAGAAAACAAGTTTGATATCAAAACAAAGTGTTTTGATACCCAAAGATAGTTTCGTTGCAAAATACGCATAAACACGTACTTTGACCAAAACTATGACTCGTCACTACGCCTAATCAACGTGGTAATCAGTAGGTATAGTCACAAGTGACTATAACCATCGTGATTACGCTCACGTTGCAAAGTTCAAACAAACTTTGTGTTGACCAATTCATGGTCAAAGAATCATGCTTGAAATATATGAAAAGCATGAAAGAAGCTTACAAAAGGTCTAAGCAATGAAGATTTGAACTCAAAATTCTCAGGTATGAAGTTTCACAAGTGAGAGCTTCAACTTAGAGAAGAATTGAGATCAAATTGTGAGGAATTCCAAATGAAGCAAGTGGGTATTTATAGAAAGTATGGATCAAGGAGATCATTCCAAGTGTTTAGAAGGTGAAATCTTGACCCTACATGTGTGGAACATGGTTTTGTATACAATGGGAGCTCCAAAAATAGTTCATAGTATTAAGGAATTTGCATAAAAGACCCTCAAGTTCAAACTAGTTGCTGAAAATGGATTTTCTGCCAAAAGTAGGACGTGGCATCGCGCCACGGCACCACCTCTTTGGGGTCGCGCTACGCCACCACTAACCAGAACCAGAAAGTTTCACAAAATGGCAAGAATGGTCCCTGCAGCACGTTTAAGCCGTTTTTAACACGTTTAAACCCCGTTAACCCATTTTTAAGGCTCAATAATGAAGTTTAAGTATAGGGGACATGAAACATGCTTGAAAACATCTCGGATGTCGGTTCGTTTGGTGGTACGATCACGTTATTCGGTTAATTACGACGAAACACGAACAAACACGAAAGACGATCCAAATTGCGCGACGAATGGAATTTTAGCATTCCAAACACTAAAATAACATATTTTAATGATTACAAAATTTTTGGATGTCCGGATATGTTCAGAACGTGAGATATGCGGGAAAATGCAAACTTATGCACTTTTTGACACTTTTAGTCCCTGTTTGATCAAAAAGTTTATTTTCGCATACCGAACCCCTCAAAGCCTATTTCTAAGCTATGTAAAGTTTATTTAGGGTATGTTTAGCTTATGATCAAGTTCCGGAATGTTTGTTACAGTATGAATCAGAAGACTTTCGCAGTTTGACGCAAATAGTCCTTATGATCGAATAAACTTGTTTTTGACACACCAAAGCCTTCAAAACTTATTTATAAGTTATATAAAAGTTATTTAAGATATGTTAAGCCTATGTCACTGTTCCAGAGTGTTTGTCGCATTAAACTGATTACGTTTACATATCAGTTCGCGTATAACTTTCAAGAAAGCGGTTTAAAGCTTGAAACCGAACTAGAATCAAAACGTGAAATTGTCAAATGCAAATAAACAAATTTTTAGACCAAAACACATTGTTTCTTTGATATATGATATTGTTTAAAATTGTACAGTGTTTACAGAGCACAAGTGTCACACTTTGCCACTTCAAACGGGCGCTTCGCCCCTCTTTTTTTCTTAGAAAGAGCGGGGCCTTACTTATTCGGGGGGTGGGGGAACCGTTGGAAGGGGGGACGAACCGCTGAATTTACATCTGAAATCGCCAACATGAACACAAACGAAATCTTTAATGTATAGAAAGAAGACGAACCACTTCTATTCTCGGAGCCCGGAGCGGTATATGAAGAATGGCTTTTTGGTCCCTTTTGTCCAGTGGTTAGGACATCGTCTTTTCATGTCGAAGACACGGGTTCGATTCCCGTAAGGATAAGTACTCATTCCCGACCGTTTTCAGTTAGTGTTCATTGCTGAGTGATCGCTCGCTATCTGGATGGAAAAGGTGGTCCGGAAGCTTCCTCTCTCCCAGCAAGCAAGATGAGATCACCACTTCTCTCGGACTTCGTTTACTTCGTAACCTTAGCTTTAGATGTCCTTTCATAGATTCTCGAACCTCCGACAGACATAATATCCATGCATGCGTTCTTTCTCTCCTCCCTCAGCCATATAGTCATCTTTCCCCCTTTTCTTTTTATTTATTTCTTTTTCTTTTTAGGCATTGAACCCCGCCGCTCTGTGGGGTGCTGACTGGTGTCCTCCCCTCCCTAATACCTAATACATAGTTCCGTCTATGGAGCCTAAAGCTTCAACCATGGCATAGCAGTAAGCAGTAAGTTGGCCTAGTCTCTCGCCCAGCCTTCGCCTTCTTCAGTGGCCAAGTTGAAGCGTTCACCGGTTCTTTGGCCTACCACCTAGATCAAGGTTGAGCTTGTTTCATTGAAGTTAATGCTATGCTGCCCTTCCCTTGTTCAAGAGAAAACGAGGACTTTCTTTTAGCTACCAGCCCAAACAAAAGTGATTAGCCTCTTGATCGATCGATTGATTGAATCGAAGTACGAAGGGCTTGATTGAAGTGTGAGATCAGCCCAAGACTAAGGCCGAGCAACTAGCTGCTGCAGGATTGGACGTCTATCTATCTCACCACGCTCCCCTACTCCTCTAAAGGCCGGCAGAAGGAAAGCACGTTACCGCAGCGCTCGTTCACCCCTTCGGCTTCTTCCATTAAAAAAGGTAGTTTTTTTTCTTATTGGCATTCGCTATTCGATTATATCCACGTTCCCACCAAATTGATATTCAAAAGTTTGTATCTCTTCTTTACTTTTAAGTGACAAGGGGGTGACAAAGTTCTCTATGTTGTCGTCTCCTCAATGAGCGTAGATTGATAGAGATGGCTTTTGTGCCGGTCAACTTGTATCCCATTCTTAAGGTATAGTTTTCTTTGATCACAGATCGATAGTCCTTTCTCCCCCTTTCGTCATAAGGCATGGTTTGACTTTGAACCATTCCTGTGTTTAGGTCCCTACTAAGCATAATTCGTTAACTATGAATGGCTATTTGAAGACTTTTTCAAAAGTTTCTAGCAAAGCAATAAAATGAGAAACGCTCTTACGAGGTAATTCTGAGTTAAACTACTCGTGTTAGCATGGAAGACAGCCCGCTCCATTCTGCTACTAGGGTTCCAAACCTTCCCCTTAGTTCTATAAAGACCTTTCCAACTCAAGAGATGCTAAAGCTATTGTGAATTGGTCTTTCTAAGTCGGAAAGAGGGCTTTGGGCAAAGAGCAACTCGAAAGTACATGACTTCAGTCCCAGTACTGAAAGACGTGACTTCAGGAGTGGATTTCGGAAGGAAAGACTTCGTTTACTTCCTGCAAATTCTTAATTAAGAACTAGTAGAAAGAAAGGAATTTTGAATTAAATAAGGCAGCATTGATAGACCGTTGAATGAGAATGCTTGAGTGGGAATCGTCTTAGCAACTGGCTATAGACATGACTAAAAGCTGCTAGGAGAGGAGAGACAATCTTTCATGAGAGAGGGACGAGCGAGTGAGAGATTGGGAAAAAAGAGGTAGGCCTTCTGAGCGGTCATTTAGGGGCCTTGTTAACGAGCCATCATTCTTCTTTAAGCTGCCAGAGTCCGATCGAAGCGAGCAAGAGATAGAGGAATCATCGCTCATAGATGTGAATTGATAAAGCAAGCCCTAATTCTTTTTCATCTCCTCGGGCAAGACCGATTATAAGTCGACGTCTTAACCTGACTTCCTAAGCTCAGTTGATTGTTGAAGCAGTAGCTCTGGATCGAGAGCAGGATGCTTACTGTGGGTATTATGAAAAGGGGAAAGGCTTTTTTTTTATAGAGAGAGTTATAGGAGAATGGAAGACCAAAGAGACCCAACTCATATCGTACCAAGAACTTGCCATTGACCTGATCAAGCGCTTTAGGGAGATCCCCTTCACCCATGTTCCGAGAATAGAAAATCGCTTGGCTGACTCGTCAGCCCTTATGGAATTCATACTTAGCCGCTCTAGTACACATGCTAGTACACTGAAGCACAGAGTCGCTTGTCATCGACATCCGAGCCACAGAGAGCCCTTCCGCCGAACGGGACTCATTTCTCTTCTTGGATGAAGGCTATCGGGAGTTGGAACATGATGAACTATCACCAGTCAAGACGAGGAAGATTACGAGGACGATGGGAACCATGGTATTATTATTTCTACAATTACCTCAAGACGGGTTCATACCGGAGTATGCCACTCATGGTTAGAGGAGAGCCCGAAGGGAACTTTCCCGGTGAATTGTGATCTTGGGAGATGTCCTTTACAAAAGGTCACTCGCCCTTCCGAAACAAGGAGCACACATTGTTGAACAAGCTTATTCATGTGGGTGCAGAGGATACGTCAACAGCTAAATGCTTGCCAAGAAAATCATGAGGCAAGGCCCCTATGAAAAGTAAGGGTGTCAAGAGATGTCAGAAATGTCAACTCCTTTGATTTGATGGAATTTTCTTTCAAAATGCTGCATCATGTCGAATGGCGGGTCCATCGTCTATCCCCAAGGTAAGACCCCGAATGAAAAAAACGTACCTTCGAAGGCTGCGATCAGGAGCTCCTTAACATCATTGAGAACATGAGATCAGAAGATTTGGTGGAGGATAAAGTCAAAAGTGAACCAACACTTGGATTTGATCATAGCCACCGTGAAGTGTTTGGATGCAAAGGCGATGGTTTTTAGATTCGGCAAACATGAGATGTGTCCTGCACGAAGTACATCGAATTTTGGAGATATCCCGTAATGTCCTTTTTGTACCTAGATAAGGACGACCTCAAGAGAGCAGACGACCAATAGAGTAGGTGCTCCATCTCGTTCCTGCTGCGTAGGTCTAAGGTAATTCACAGTGCTAGCAGATCAGAAGTACGGAAGTGGGCCCTCACCCTTCTCTAGTAGGGGCAGTGCTACCTATAGAACGGGAATGTTCATCCTCTCTTAAAGTCCGTTATGGATTTCAAGTCGGGAATAGAGCTGTGGTAAGCAATATAGATCGCCCCTGACTCTCTCTCTATAAAAAAGCCCTTCTTCATTCTTAACTTAATAAGGCTTCGGCCCTATGGAGTAAAGGGAAGTGCAGATCTGGAGTGTTTAGATGAGAAATAAAGGCTTTGCAGCAAGCGGAGTTGTACCGAAATGCAATTTTCCGGGCATACGAGAAAAGAGTCTAGCCGAGCATATTTGTTTGCTAGTTTCTTGATCCCGGAAATCTTGTTGTCACACCCCAACCGATGGCAGAATCATTGGGGCGCGGCACTGAGCGAAACAGATTGTTCAAGAGATTCCACAACAACTATTAAATTACCAAATCCTTAACGTTAATATCCCATACTACTATTAGATAAAGTAAAAATAGTTATTATAGATAATTGTCTCAAAACAAGCAAACTGTTCCGACAACTCAGATTTTTTATTAGGTGTGTTTCTAGACTACATCCTAGCTTGATTCCAGCAAATAACGAGCATAGCATCCAATGCATTTAAACACCTGTCTAGGGATGAGCATGTCGGTATTCCGTCCTGTACCGATACCGATACCGATACCGACTAATACCGATACCGATTTTCACCCAAACTAGGTACCGATACCGATACCGAAACATGTCGGTTAGGTATCGCTACGGTATCGGTATTATACCGTATTTTGAGGGTCGGTATCGGTATAATATCGATACCGTACCGATACCGAAATCGCCAAAATGTGGATACCGATCGGGATACCGATACCGATCGGTACGGGATCGGTATGGGATCGGTATTGGTATTCATATGCTCATCCCTACACCTGTCACATACGTTAAAATAGAGGTCAATACACAGAGTGTAAAGGTGAGCATACAAGTTTGATATAGCATAATAGAGTTCGAAATAGTTTACGCATAACCAGCATGAGACATGTATAAAGTGAAGGCATGTAGGTTATCGACAGAGAAATATGCACAGACGTGACTGCGAGTTGTAGAATGCGCAACACATATCCCTACTGGGACACGTGAAGTAAAGCCCTTAGCAACCCCTGTCCACGACAGGTGCTGAGTCCAAACTATAGTACTATCGTTGCTAAGGTGTCAGGCAACAATCACTATGTTAACACAAAATACAAGCATTCATCGAATAACACGTAGCATGCAATAGCAGTTAGCGTATAAATAGTGTTTGCGTTGTGTGATTGATGTGATTTGCATATAGATAACGTATGTAACACCCAAAAGTGCGTAAAGCAAAAAGGGATCGAGTATACTCACAGATTGTGTTTAACAAGTAAACACTCTCTTGGATTGAAGGGAGCGCTGGGAGAGATTAGCCTGAACAGTTAACGATAGCATAAACGATGAGCGGTGCGTTAAACGGTGCAAAGGTGGTAAGTGTCGGATGGCCAGTCGATCGGACGTCAATCTGTTCGGATGGTCATCCGATCGGATGGCCAATCGATTAGATTGACATCTTGTTTGGTAAGGATGTGTTTGTGTATGATGGCTTTGAATTTTTCGTTGTAGCATTTTGAAAACAGAGAAGTATCTCTACCTTTCAGGTCGATCGATCGGACGGCGGCTCGATCAGGTAACGATCCGATTGGTAGGACACTTAGTGAGAACAAGTTAACAGCAGGGTTGTCACTCGATCGGATAGCAATCCGATCGGGTGGCAATCCGTTGGTCACTATTCATGCATTGATCATGTTGAAAATTGTTTAAGAGTTGAAGTCCAAACGTTACATGGTCGGATGGTCGTTCGATCGGATGGTAATCCGATCGGACGGCAATTCATTCAACGTTCAGTCTTTGGAATAATCAAATAAAAGTTTAAGTGTGGAACCAAGTGTAAGCCGATCGGATGGCCCCCTTCTTTGCTCTTGATGTCTGCTTTAATTTAGGCTTTGTCGAATAAGGCCCGTAGCTTACAACATCTTATGAGAAGGGCCTGTAGCTCGATACAATTTAAGGCCAGTTGCGTTCTTGATAGAGACGGATTCCGCCATTCCCTGAAACATCAGGGCCCAGCTTGAAAAAGATTTGGATATGGATGATAGAGAGCATATTTTTTGTATATCCCCAAAATGAGAGCTATTAGATGATAAGAGACTTAGCGCCATGGAACATGCCCAGGTCTACCAGAAAAGGGGCTTTCAAGTGAATTCCAAAATAAGGTAATATAGAGAAAGGTCAACATAGGAGATAAAGTCTTGAAAAGATTCTTTCCGGACATGAGCCTCACCCAAGAGGGAAACTCCATTTTGTGCTCGATCTCTTCTGTCATGCATCATGGCTGGGTGAGTTGTCCCATTGCGAATGAACCTCCGTGCTTCCAATCTGGTCATGCACTTCTTTAAGATGCGGAACCTGGGAGCTTTCCTCTTATAAAGAGGGCTAAATCTTTCGTAGGGGGTTAAGGCTGGTGCCGAGGTCTTAATAGAAAATGGTTGATAGTCCCATCTGCTAGACTTTTCCGGACTTCCCTTCTCCTTTCTATCTCTTAGTTAAGGGGGGTTTCAGAGAATCATCCGAACGAGATAAGGTTGTCAAATGGGGGAAGAGGAACGAGAGGCGTTCTTGGCTCACTAGTGGGTGACGAGGGGATTCAAAAAAAGGGCTCATCTCACCTGCCCATGCATTCATTCGGATCCATTCTTCCTTCTTTACCTTTTCAACCCACCCTTACTAGCTAATAGGGCTTACTAAAAAAGAGAATTTGCCTCTTCCTAGTAATGAATTAAGCGGCAGCGAGGAGGTCCGGTTCCATAGTGATATAGGTTGCCAAAAAGGGAAAGGGCACATGGATCGGATAGGTCACCGATCGGATGGCAACCTGATCGGATGGCAATCCGATTGGATGGCAATCCGATTGGATGGCAATCCGATCGGATGGCCACTCGATCAGTTGGCCACTCGATCCTGGTGTCCGGCGTGTTGAGTTTTGTCGTTTCGATTCGCGTGTTGAGCGTTGCATTGCGATGCGTTTCGAGTGAGCGATACGATAGATTTACCCATTAGTTACATTATTAATCCCCACTACTATATCTAACATACAATCACTATAAATAACTTGCATTTAATGTTTGCGATTCAATTGCGACAGAGTTGCGATTGCGTTTTGATTAATCACCACGATATAAACATAAATAAACATGCACAAGTAACACATAAAAAGCACAAACACGTAAAACAATATCCAGAACGCATAATTCGAGTTGCGAATGCGATTGCCATGCGATAAGCGATAAAGCGATAAAACATGCGATAAACATCGATTAACCTCGATTATTAACAAGTACTCAACATAATACAACTAAAGCAAACAAAAATAAAGATTCGATTACAAGTCAAGGAAGTCAAGACAGTAGTTGAGCAAGGAGTGACAGATCTCAGTTAGCAATCTTTTCTTCCTTTGACTTCAATGTTGACTTTGACTTTCGAAACACGGGTTGTTACAGCCTCCCTTACTTAAGGGAATTTCGTCCCGAAATTAGGCTTTAGCCGTAAGAAACAACTGTGGATACTTCGCCTTCATGTCGCTTTCGAGTTCACAAGTGAACTCTGCGCCTCGTTTGCCTTCCCATCGGACCTTCACAATGGGGATGCGTGAGCGCCAGAGCTGCTTGGTTTGTCGGTCCATGATCTCGACAGGCTTTTCCACGAAGTGTAATGTTTCGTCCACTTATAGATCCTCAAGTGGTACGTGTAAATCATGCTTAGCCAGACACTTTCTGATGTTCGAAACGTGGAAAGTCGGGTGGACGTTACGAAGTTCCTCCGGTAGTTCGAGTCTGTAGGCCACTTTTCCGATCCTTTCCAGAATCTTAAAGGGTCCAACATATCGAGGCGTGAGCTTTCCTTTCTTGCCGAATCTGACCACACCATTCCAAGGTGATACCTTTAGGAGTACGTGATCTCCAACGTCAAATTCAAGGGGCTTGCGTCGTCTATCGGCGTAACTTTTCTGACGACTCCGAGCTTCCAGCAAATTGTCTCGAATTTGGAGGATTTTGTCAGTCGTTTCTTGCAACAGCTCGGGACCGGTTATCTGCGAGTCTCCGATCTCGTGCCACACAATAGGCTATCGACATTTTCTTCCGTATAATGCCTCAAATGGTGCCATTTGAATGCTGGAATGATAACTGTTATTGTACGAGAATTCGACTAAAGGTAAGTATGCGTCCCAATTACCACCGAAGTCTATGACACACGAACGAAGTATGTTTTCAAGGGTACGAATCGTTCTTTCAGTCTGACCGTCGGTTTGGGGATGGAAAGCGGTACTTAGATTAAGCGTAGTACCGAGAGCAGATTGAAATGTTTCCCAAAGACACGAAGTAAACCGACCATCGCGGTCAGAGATGATGTCGCGAGGTGTCCCATGTCGACAAATGATCTCATTGGTGTAGATTCGGGCTAATTTTTCTACCTTGTAGACTTCTCGTATCGGCAGAAAATGAGCAGATTTAGTCAAACGGTCAACGACAACCCAGATGCTGTCGTGACTTGATGGCGTGCGCGGAAGTTTCGTTATGAAATCCATAGCTATTGTCTCTCATTTCCACATAGGGATCTCGGGTTGGACGAGTAAGCCAGAGGGTCTTTGGTGCTCGGCCTTGACTTTCAAGCAAGTCAGGCACTTCGAAACATAGAGAGCGATATCTTTCTCATACCCGGCCACCAGTACTTGTAGCGAAGGTCCTGGTACATTTTATAGGCACCCAGATGAATAGAATATCGAGACTTGTGGGTTTCATCCATCAGAATCTGTCATAAATCGGTCCGCTTAGGGATCCAGATTGGGTCCAAATAATGGAATATCCCATTTGACTTATTCACTAGCTGGGCTCCATCGTTGAGAATCCTTTCCTTCTTCAAAGTGCGCTCGGTAAAACAGGCATGTTGGGCTTCGCGGATGAGAGTTTCGAGATGATGCCGAGCTTGAACATTAGGAACACTATGCAAATAGCTTCGTCTGCTGAGGGTGTCGGCAACGAAATCTGCTTTGCCAGGATGATAACGAATCTCACAGTCGTAATCATTGAGAAGTTCCACCCATCGGCGTTGACGCATATTCAGTTCTTTTTGGCTGAAGATGTGTTGTAGGCTCCTATGGTCGGTGAAGACCGTACACTTTGTAACATAAAGGTAGTGTCGCCAAATCTTCAACGCAAAAATAACTGCGCCTAGCACGAGGTCATGGGTTGTGTAGTTCTTCTCATGGATCTTGAGCTGACGAGACACGTAAGCGATAACCTTGTCCCGTTGCATGAGAACACAACCAAGACCAAGGTTTGAGGCATCGCAATAGACAATGAAGTCATCATTTCCGTCGGGTAAAGCGAGAACGGGAGCATTGCAGAGCATATGCTTGAGGGTTTGAAAGGCAGTCTCTTGTTCAGTTCCCCAAACAAAAGGCTTGTCTTTATGTGTGAGAGAAGTAAGCGGCACGTCGATTTTAGAGAATCCTTCTTTAAATCGGCGATAATAGCCCGCTAGTCCGAGAAAAGAACGAACTTCAGATGGGTTATTAGGTGTAACCCAACTCTTAACAGCTTCGATCTTCGCGGGGTCGACATGAATACCTTGACTATTGACAATATGACCGAGGAATTGAACCTCCTTCAGCCAAAATTCACACTTGGAGAACTTGGCATAGAGTCGATTCCCCTGGAGTAGCTCGAGAACCAAACATAGATGTTGCGCGTGTTCGGATTTCGACTTGGAATATATTAGGATATCATCGATGAACACGATGACGAAGCGGTCAAGAAATGGTTTACACACGTGATTCATCAGGTCCATGAAAACCGCGGGTGCGTTGCCAAAAGGCATAACCACGAGCTCATCGAGAATAGCGATGGCGATTAGCGAGTACACAGCGAGTGACATAGCATGCGTTCATCCACAAGTAGTAACGATTTGTTAACGTTTTGAGATAGCTGTGCAGTGCGATTTGTGTGTGTCGATTAAAGCGAAAGCGAAAAGCGAATAAATCACCAAAATCGAAACACATAAACAGGTAAAACCACATAATCACATAAAATCCACATAAAACGACAAATCATCAGAGTTAACAGCAGCGATCTCGAGAATCGAAACACATAAAATTGAGAGATAGGTTGTCTAAGGCTTGACAGACGTCGACTACCCAAAGTGATTCGACTATTCACAAGGACTTTTGGTGCACACTTTGGCTTTCGGGACTGTGCTCTAGCCTCGATTTTGGGCGAACGGCACGCATCCTTCCACTTACAGTGCGACTTCAAGTCGTTGGAGTCCGTCAAGACTTTGGTGAGAGTTTTATAAAACCAAGATAAGAACGGAACAAATCGTCAAGGTTCGGGTTTCACCCCTAACTTAACTACTTTGTTCCCATTTTGATAAAAATAGAGGGGAAATTATGTGTTAAAGTATGGATTTCACTCCTGATTCAACGTGAATTCTCCTGTTTATAGATAAAATGAGGGTCGAACAGGCGATTTAGTCAAGAGTTTGCGGTTTTCACACCTAATCTCGACCTAATCGCTCGTTCATTTTTCAAAATTAGAGTGTAGTGACAGTGTAGTGTAACCGAGAGTTGCGAGAAATAGCAAGTAAGCTCGTACAATAACCCTAAAGGGCATGCACGAGTCGGTCTGTTGGTACTTAGACTATAGACTAGGTCGTTTCTAAGACATCGACCCACCCGGACTAGGTCGAGTCTTGCCTAATTCCCTATAGTTATGGCTCTGGTACCAATCTGTCACACCCCAACCTATGGCGGAATCATCAGGGCGCGACACTGAGCGAAACAGATTGTTCAAGAGATTCCACAACAACTATTAAATTACCAAATCCTTAACGTTAATATCCCATACTACTAACAGATAAAGTAAAAATAGTTATTACAGATAATTGTCTCAAAACAAGCAAACTGTTCCGACAACTCAGATTTTTTATTAGGTGTGTTTCTAGACTCCATCCTAGCTTGATTCCAGCAAATAACAAGCATAGCATCCAATGCATTCAAACACCTGTCACATACGTTAACATAGAGGTCAATACACATAGTGTAAAGGTGAGCATACAAGTTTGATATAGCATAATAGAGTTCGAAATAGTTTACGCATAACCAGCATGAGACATGTATAAAGTGAAGGCATGTAGGTTATCGACAGAATGCACAAACGTGACTGCGAGTTGTAGAATCCGCAACATATATCCCCACCGGGACAAGTGAAGTAAAGCCTTTAACAACCCCTGTCCACGACAGGTGCTGAGTCCAAACTATAGTACTATCGTTGCTAAGGTGTCAGGCAACAATCACTGTGTTAACATAACATACAAGCATTCATTGAATAACACATAGCATGCAATAGTGGTTAGCGTTTTCATTATCCCAGCTCGGGTTATTAGTGAGCTTGAGAAGCGAATTCGTAGGTTTTTGTGGAATGCAGGTTCGGATGGTAGGATCCGTGCTAAGGTTGCTTGGAAAGATGTGTGTTTGCCTAAACATGAAGGTGGTTTGGGCATTAGAAGTATTTCTGATGTTAATAAATCGCTTATGGCAAACCATATGTGGAGTATTATCACTAAACGGGAGTCTATTTGGGTGTGATGGATTCACAATTACAAGCTTAAAGGTAGAAACTTTTGGGAGGTTCCGTGCCGAGGGAGTATGAGCTGGGGATGGCGAAAGATTTTGTCTATTTGTCATATCATTCGCCCTCACATATGGTCTTCTCTTAAAAGTGGTGTTCAAACTAATGTCTGGAGGGATATGTGGTGCTCGCTAAGTCCGCTTAGTCCTTTTATCACTCCAAGGTCCATTGCTAATGCTGGTTTTATGTTACAGTCTACGGTTGCGGATGTTATTGATCAGAGTGGAAACTGGAGGTGGCCTCAAGCTTGGTTGGATCTTTTTACGATGTTAATCACGATCTCGGTACCTTCTCTTGTTCCTAATGTTGTGGATCGTCTGACTTGGAAAGACTTGGATGGGAAGATATGTGATTTCCAATTGGCTCAAGTTTGGAATACAATTCGGAATAGGGAGCATCATGCGATGTGGGCTAACATGGTTTGGTTTCCTCAATGCGTTCCGAGGCATTCGTTTCATTTGTGGCTGGCATTTAGAAATAAATTAAAAACTCAGGATAGATTGGCAGTATGGGAAGCGGGTAGTCAAACGAATCTGAATCTGATGTGTTGTCCGCTGTGCAATTTTGATCGTGATAGTCGTGACCACTTGTTTTTCCAATGTTTTTTGCGGCTCAAGTGTGGGGTAACGTCAAGAACATGGTAAACTTGGGGAATGTGGATAATACGTGGCCTTCGTTATTAATATGGGTGGAACAACATTCTAGCTCCAAGAAAGCAGATCATGTTGTTTGCAAATTGTTGATTGCTGCTTCTACTTATTACATCTGGCAAGAGAGGAATAACAGGCTTTTCAAGAATAATAAGGGGACGGTGTCACAAGTTGTTGAGATGATTAAAAGTTCGGTTCGTTTGCGTCTGATGGGGTTAAGATTTCGTGTGCCTTTGGCTAAGGAGAGGATATTCAAGATTTGGAAGATTGAAGACATCAAAGACAATGTAGCTGATCCGGGCTAGTTTGTTCGTGTCTTGTTGTTCGGTTTTGGTTGTTAGTGTGGTTGTCTTTCTTGTTTAGTTGTTTTGGTTTGGTTGTGTTGCTTGCTGTCCTAGGCTTGGTATGTCAAGTCTAGTTGGTGTGTCATTTTGACACACCCTTGTACCTATTTGATTCATTTATAAAATTCATCGGGGTAACCCTTTACCCAAAAAAAATAGCGGTTAGCGTATAAATAGTGTTTGCGTTGTGTGATTGATGTGATTTGAATATAGATAACGTATGTAACACCCAAAAGTGCATAAAGTAAAAAGGGATCGAGTATACTCACAGATTGTGTTTAACAAGTAAACACTCTCTTGGATTGAAGGGAGCGCTCGGAGAGATTAGCCTGAACAGTTAACGATAGCATAAACGATGAGCGGCGTGTTAAACGGTGCAAAGGTGGTAAGTGTCGGATGATAATCCGATCGGATGGCAATCCGATCGGATGGCCAGTCGATCGGGCGTCAATCTGTTCGGATGGTCATCCGATCGGATGGCCATTCGATTGGATTGACATCTTGTTTGGTAAGGATGTGTTTGTGTATGATGGCTTTGAAGTTTTCGTTGTAGCATTTTGAAAACAGAGAAGTATCTCTATCTTTCAGGTCGATCGATCGGACGGCGGCTCGATCGGGTAACGATCCGATTGGTAGGACACTTAGTGAGAACAAGTTCACAGCAGGGTTGTCACTCGATCGGATAGCAATCCGATCGGGTGGCAATCCGTTGGTCACTGTTCATGCATTGATCATGTTGAAAATTGTTTAAGTGTTGAAGTCCAAACGTTACATGGTCGGATGGTCGTTCGATCGGATGGCAATCCGATCGGACGGCAATTCGTTCAACGTTCAGTCTTTGGAATAATCAAATAAAAGTTTAAGTGTAGAACCAAGTGTAAGCCGATCGGATGGCCCCCTTCTTAGCTCTTGATGTCTGCTTTAATTTAAGCTTCGTCGAATAAGGCCCGTAGCTTACAACATCTTATGAGAAGGGCCTGTAGCTCGATACAATTTAAGGCCAGTTGCGTACTTGCTAGAGACGAATTCCACCATTCCATGAAACATCAGGGCCCAGCTTGAAAAAGATTTGGATGTGGATGATAGAGAGCATATTTTTTATATATCCCCAAAATGAGAGCTATTAGATGGGAAGAGACTTAGTGCCATGGAACATGCCCAGGTCTACCAGAAAAGGGGCTTTCAAGTGAATTCCAAAATAAGGGGCTTTTCTTGAAAAAGATTCTTTCCGGACGTGAGCCTCACCCAAGAGGGAAACTCCATTTTGTGCTCGATCGCTTCTGTCATTCATCATGGCTGGGTGAGTTGTCCCATTGCGAATGAACCTCCGTGCTTCCAATCTGGTCATGCACTTCTTTAAGATGTGGAACCTGGGAGCTTTCCTCTTATAAAGAGGGCTAAATCTTTCGTAGGGGGGTAAGGCTGGTGCCGAGGTCTTAATAGAAAATGGTTGATAGTCCCGTCTGCTAGGCTTTTCCAAACTTCCCTTCGCCTTTCTATCTTTTAGTTAAGGGTGGTTTCAGAGAATCATCCGAACGAGATAAGGTTGTCAAATGCGGGAGGAGGAACGAGAGGCGTCCCTGGCTCACTAGTAGGTGACGAGGGGATTCAAAAAAAGGGCTCATTTCACCTGCCCATGCATTCATTCGGATCCATTTGTGACAACTGTGTTCTGTAATTGATGTACGATGTAAAACAATGATGATTATTAATAAAACAATGTGCTTTGGTGTTATCATATGTGTTTTGGTGTTATTATATGTGTAATTATGTTTGGTGATTTTTCAATTCGATTCCGATTGCAAGCTTTAAATCGCGTTCTGGAAGGTTATACGCAAACTGGTGCGTAAACGCAGATAGTATAACGCAAAAAACACTCCGGAATAGGGACATAGGCTTAACATCAACGACCTTCTGGCTTGCTTGTACAACCAGAGATACCGGTTTGGAAATGGGAGAATATTGCGATGGATCTCATCACTAAGTTACCGCGTACGTCTAAAGGTCATGATGCTATCTGGGTTATTATCGATCGATTAACGAAATCAGCTCATTTCATTCCGATTCGCGAGGATCTATCTGCTGATAAACTTGCAAAGATTTATGTTGATGAGATTGTGACACGACATGGTGTGCCCTTGGATATCATCTCTGATCGTGATGCTCGATTTTCATCTCATTTCTGGAAGGCCATGCAATCTGCTTTGGGAACCCAACTGAATCTAAGCATTGCTTATCATCCCCAAACAGATGGCCAATCTGAGAGAACGATTCAAACTTTGGAGGATATGCTTAGAGCATGCGTGATAGACTTTGGTGGTAATTGGGACTCTTATCTGCCGCTGATCGAGTTCTCTTACAACAATAGTTATCATACTAGCATTAATATGGCACCATTCGAAGCTCTCTACGGTCGAAAATGTCATTCACCTGTCTGTTGGAATGAGACCAGTGAAGCTCAGCTTACTGGACCTGAGCTCGTTCTGGAAACAACAGACAAAATCAAGAAAATCCGCGATAATCTTGTGACAGCTCGAAACCGTCAAAAGAGATATGCGGATTTGGGACGCAAGCCCTTAGAATTTCAAGTCCGAGATCGTGTCCTACTCAAGGTTTCACCTTGGAAGGGAGTCGTGAGATTTGGAAAGAAAGGAAAACTTGCACCTCGATATGTGGGACCATTTAAGATTGTGGAAAGAATTGGAAAAGTTGCCTATCGTCTAGAGCTACCTCCAGAGCTTGGAAATATTCATCCGACTTTTCATGTGTCTAATCTGCGAAAGTGTTTAGCTGACGCTGATCTACACATTCCTCTTGACGAGATTCGAATTGATGAAACGATGCACTTTGTCGAGAAAACTGTGGAGATAGTGGAACGTACATACAAACAGTTGAAGACCAAACGGATTCATTTGGTCAAAGTTCGCTGGGAATCCAAACGTGGCCCAGAGTTTACTTGGGAACGTGAGGACCAGATGAAGGCGAAATATCCGCATTTGTTTTCACAAGCTTCCTCTAGTTAAAATTTCGGGACGAAATTTCTTGAAGTAGGGGAGACTGTGACAACTGTGTTCTGTAATCGATGTACGATGTAAAACAATGATGATTATTAATAAAACAATGTGCTTTGGTGTTATCATATGTGTTTTGGTGTTATTATATGTGTAATTGTGTTTGGTGATTTTTCAATTCGATTCGATTCCGATTGCAAGCTTTAAATCGCGTTCTGGAAGGTTATACGCAAACTGGTGCGTAAACGCAGATAGTATAACGCGAAAAACACTCCGGAATAGGGACATAGGCTTAACATACCTTAAATAACCTCCACATAACTTAGAAATAAGTTTTGAATGGTTTGGTGTGTTGAAATCAACTTTGTTCGATCGCAGGGACTATTTGTGTCAAACTGCGAAACTATGCCGATTTTTATAGTAACAAACATTCTGGAACTAGATCATAAGTTAAACATACCCTAAATAACTTTTACATAGCTTAGGAATAGGCTTTGAGGGGTTCGGTATGCTAAAAAAACTTTATGGTCATTCAGGGATTAAAAGCGTCAAAAAGTGCATAAGTTTGCATTTTCGCGCATAACTTACGTTCTGAATACATCCGGACATCCAAAAATTCATGTAAGCATTAAAATATTTTATTTTAGTGTTTTTCATGATAAAATTCCATTCGTCGCTTAATTTGGATCGTTTTTGCGTTCGTTACGACTTCCGTCGTAATTATGCGAATAACGCAACCGTATGACCAAACGAACCGACATCCGAGATGTTTTTGAGCATATTTTAAGTTCCCTATACTTTAACTTTATTTTAGATCCTTGAAATGGGGTTAACGGGGCTTAAAAGCGCCAAAAAATCAAGTTTTACAAGTGCAGGGACCATTTTTGAAATTTCTGGCAGATTCAATGAACCTAGTCCATTTTGAAGTGTTGATGGTTTTAAACCATGGTTTTGCAAAACCATGGGCTGGTATTCAATGAACATAATCCATATTAGGGACTCCCATGGTTTTAGAAAACCATGGGCACACATGTAAGGTCCAGATCAAAGCTCAGTTTTCGAGGAACGATCTTAACGGTTCTAGAAATCCTATATATACCCCATCCATTTCACTTCAAAACCCACAATTTGAAATCTGATTTATGCTCTCTAAGTGGAAGTATATGCTTCCTACCTGAGAGAAAAATCGGAATCAAATCTTTCGGGGACCTTCTGTAAGTGTTCTTTCATTCTTTTCATTCGTTTTAGCGTTAAAGTCAAACTGCGTTTGACTTTCTGCATTGACCAGTTTATGGTCAATGTGAAGTTCGTTTGAACTTCATAACGTGAGCGTAATCACGATGGTTATAGTCCCTGGTGACTATACCTACTGATTTCCACGTTATCTAGGCTCAGTGACGAGTCGTAGTTTCGGCCAAAATGCGTATTCTTGCGTATTTTGTAACAAAACTACTTTTAGGTATCAAAACTGTTTTTTGATACCAAACTTGTTTTCTAACTTAGTTAAGCATGTTTTAACATGCTTAGCTCGTCACTTTTAGTTTTGTGCTTGTCTAGGGTCGTAAAGGTAAGCGATCTAAACAATCGCTTATACTTTCGAACCCGACCCGTTTGGTCGATCATTAGGATCCGACCAAACACATTAGGTGACCATAGTGTATAGGGAATAACCTTCCAAGGTTATACCTTATGGTCACGACGTTTAGTTAGTTGTATGATAGGTAGTTTATATGCCTTAGGCTTATTACCAAAATGCCCTTTTTACGCCAAAATATACTTTAAAGCATATGTAACATAATTTTTGATATCTAAACTGATTTGGAAACAATATTAGAAATGTTAAGGCATATTTTACCTATCATAGGGCTAGTTAGGCGTTCCGAACGCGTTTCACGCGAACGACGCGTTAAAGTAGCATAAGCTACCTTAATGGGTCGCGATGGGTCGAAAGCACTTAGGTTAGGTTCCAATTTAGAATGTAGGCTTTGTTAAACCATATCACATGAGTTCCAACACTCATTTGGTTTGCAAAACCTCATTCTGCCCGATCTTCCGATTTAGGCGTCTATTGCTTGACTAGTGATTCAATTACTAGGTGCTACTTGATTTCTCTGGTTTACTCGAGTTTGTTGAAGTACTATTGACTGAGGATACCTTGCACTACATGTGAGTACATAGTTCCCCTATTTTACTGTTTTCAATTGTTTTGGGGTGATTCATATGTACAAAATGTTTTCAAGGTTTAAACGATGATTTCAAAAACGAATAGAACGATTTATACTAAACTATTAACGATTTCGATAATGTGAACGAACTTGTTGGTTGTAGTTACATAACGAATGACATTCATTAGCATTGATCAAGCCGACCAGTATTAGGTTATGGTACCATAGGATCTGACGAATCCCGTTATTGCACTATATCCATGGTTATGTGTGGGTGTTGTGGGTAACGACTGAACCTGTAATCATTAATTTACCCTTTGGAGGTTTGTTAATACGAGAAGCGAGTGAACGATGAACGAGTCACGAATGTTTGAATGTTATTAACGAGACGACCATATATAAGTTTTCACAATTAAAACGAGGATGATTTAAATGATTTAAACGAGTAAACGATTTGGAGATGATTTAGAAACAATTTGGAAATGATGTTAAACGATTTGGGTAAACGATTCGTTTTTGGCTAGTGTTTAGATAACGGGACGGGTGTAATGTGGTGAAAACATGGTAGATACGCCGCTGGTACTTCTTATATATAAGTGTTTTCAACATATTACATACCGTGGCGTTATTTAGTTCACTTGGGTAGACGATATTGAAACGATGTCACTCAACAATGTTTTCGAAACAATATACGAGTTTTATTAATGAGTTTATACGAGATGTTTTACAGGATTGTTTTCTAAAACAAAAAGCTTTTGGATTATGAATCGTGGCTACGAAATTTTATAAATTATAACCATCTTGATTTGAGTTGGTTAATCATGTTGCAATATTATACACTTTTTAAAAACAAGGTTTTCGAGGTTTTTCAATATATGTAAACAAGCCATGATTCCGATACTCCTATAAAACCTATGTACTCGCCAGCATTTCTTTGCTGACTTTGTTTTTACATATGTTTCAGGTGTTGTTGCTTGATTGAAGTTCTAGGATGCATGCGTCACATAGGATCTGGACGAGGCTTTAGTGACATAAAACAATGATAGTCGATATAAAACTTGTTTGTCATGTGTTAAAACAATGTTAATGTTTAATATTATCAATAAAACGAAACACTTTTTGTATCCATGGTTATGAAATGATAATTCTGTTACAACACTCCTCGATGTTTCCGCCACGCTTTGTTGTTTTACGTGGTCGGGGTGTGACACCATTCTTCCTTCTTTACCTTTTCAACCCACCCTTACTAGCTAATAGGGCTTACTAAAAAAGCGAATTTGCCTCTTCCTAGTAATGAATTAAGCGGCAGCGAGGAGGTCCGGTTCCATAGAGATTTCGTCTACTTTTGGAACTTAGATTCCTAGGGATAAAGAAAGTGACTTCGGACTTTTGAATTCTCAGAACCTCCTTCGAATGAAAGAACTTGAGAGGGTCGCACAGGCATCTCTCTTCGAGCGGCAGTGCAAGCTTGGATGGTGTTAGCGCTGGCAGAAAGACCTGGATTAGTTTGTACCGGTGTAGGTCCCTGAGTGGTGACTTGTCCCCCTTGATGTTGTGGCATTGGATTAGTATAGATCCCCAGTAGCTTCAGTGACATTGGCGGCTTTAAGGTATGCCTTAACTTCGTTCCAATTGAGAAGATTTTCATCTAGATGACATCACGCAAAGTATGACACTCTTCGATGGTACGACTTGCGTATCGGTGAAATGGACAGAACTTTGAATAGTCGAGACCGCGAGGCTAGGGGAGTGCTTTATCTCTGGGCAGAGAAAGGGTTTTACGGGGCAGAAGGTGGAGAAGGCTAGGTCGTAGCTACTATACTAGGAGAAAAGTATGACCTCTTTAAGATCTGGGATAGATCTTTCCGATGATATCCATGGCCCACCCTCGAAATGGCCAAGGCTTTATAATCGGGTATAACTCGGAAGCCAGCTTGTGCTGGATTCCTGCGTACATCTGGCAGATATCGCAGCTCTTAGCATGAGCTACGTAATCTGCAAGGACCGTAGGCTAGTAGTGGCCACGTCTCCGATCTCTCGAATTTCCCTCAGCGCGCTCGATATATCTATCTTTCTGAGTTTGATTGGTTTTCGCTCTAGCTGACCTTTCCATTTAATCACTGACAAAACCTACCTTTCAATTCTTCTTACCCTATGAGCTTTCAGCAAAGGACCGATTTCTGGGTCCATTGACATCGATCAACGAAATTGTCACACCCCGACCACGTAAAACAACAAATCGTGGCGGAAACGTCAGGAGTGTCATAACAGAATCATTGTTTCACAACCATGGATCAAATAGTTTCATTTTATTGAATTATTGAACTCATTATTTTATTACAAATCAGATAAATACAAATATTGTCTTTCAAGTTTTAAAGTCGCTAAGGCGCGAGTCCATCCTATGTATATCATGCATCAACAATCATCACACAGCAGCACCTGAAACATACGTAAAAATAGGTACGTCAACATAAAAATGCCTGTGAGATACATAGATTTTAATAATATAGGATTCATGACTTGTAAGTTTAAAAGATTGTCTAACAAAAAGTAGTCATGAACTTAAAAATGTCTTCTTTATAAATCATGCGAAACTTGATAAGAAACCAGATGAAATAAAAGAATAATGCATAGATAAATAAATAACCAAGTAAATTAGTTTGTATAAAATATGTTGTTTGTAAAACAATGTTTTGATAAAAAGGTTTGTAGTATATATAAAAATATACCTTGGTTTTGAGAAAATCGGATAAGTAATATATATTAAAATATATTTTAGTTTCAAAATAGTTAAACAGATAGTATATCAAATATACTTTAGTTGTTAAAAATATAGTTTTCAGTAGTATATCATAAGTATACTTTGGTTTTGTAAATAACATATCAAACTATGCTTTGGTTTTGTAAATAACATACCAACTATGTTTTGGTTTTGAAAATAACATATCAACTCTTTTGTGGTATGTCACGAAGAGAACTAGGGGGTATTGTTAGGCTTCCTACTTGTTTTTTTGGTTACGTTATAAAATCACCGGGGTAACCCTTTACCCAAAAAAATAACATATAAATTATGTTTGGTTTTGAAAATAGCATATCAACTATGCTTTAGTAAATAACAAAATATATGTTGGTTTTGTACATAGTATATCAAATTATACTTTGGTAAACAATATCACATATGGGAGCATATCAAACTATACTTTGGAAGTATATCAAAATATACAAAAGAAAATGTGATTTAGAATTCATTCAAACCTTAGTGCATCAAACTACACCTTAGAGACTATAGAAATACCACAAAGGCAATTTCTATTTGGTTAAAATTTGGTTTCTGACATTCCATACAGCAGGAATGGGGTGTCTAGTCCTATAGCGCTATATCGTACTACCAATCGGCTTGACGAATGTATAAAATAAGTACAATCCAATAATTTGTTTTATAATCTTTGAAAAATTAGTGTTTAAACCATAGATAATCATTCAGTTTGCCAAAAGATAAGTACTAGCATGTATAATCAATTTATACTTTGAAATCATGAAAATAACAAATAGGCACACATGTTTCACCCTAAAACATTTGAAAACAGTAAAAGAGGGGACTATGTACTCACTTGAGAATGCTTAGAAGTCTTGAATAACAACCAAGCAAAGCTAGAGGGATCACAGAATCAAACGGCACCTAATATAGGTAACTAAGTAAATAAATCGGACCTAAATCGAAAGATCAGATAGAATGAGGTTTCGTAAATCAAATGAGTATAGGAACTCATGAAATATGGTTTAACAAAGCCTACATCCTAAATCGAAACCTATCCTAAGTGCTTACGACCCATTACGACTCGTTTAGGTAGCTTACGCTACTTTAACGCGTCGTTCGCGCAAAACGCGTTCGGACCGCCTAACTAGTCCTATGACAAGTATTATATTCCTTAACATGTCTAATAAAGTTGCCTAATCAATTTAGGTGTAAAAATTTAGGTTACATATGCTTAAAATGAATTTATGCGTAAAAAGGGCATTTTGGTCATTTACCTAAGGCATATAAACTACCTATCATACAACTATTTAAACGAAGTGACCATAAGGTATAACCTCGGAAGGTTATTCCCTATACAGCTATAGTCACAAAACATGTTTGGTCGGATCCTAATGATCGACCAAACGGGTCGGGTTCGAAAGTCTAGGTGGTTGTTTAGACCGCTTACCTTACGACCCTATATAAGCACTAACTAAAAGTGACGAGTTAAACATGTTAAAACTTGTTTAACGAAGTTAGAAAACAAGTTTGATATCAAAACAAAGGGTTTTGATACCTAAGAATAGTTTGGTTGCAAAATACGCATAAACGCATATTTTGATCGAAACTACGACTCGTCACTATGCCTAAATAACGTGGTAATCAGTAGGTATAGTCACGAAGGACTATGACCATGGTGAATACGCTCACGTTGCGAAGTTCCAATGAACTTCGTGTTGACCATTGACTTGTCAAAGCAGAAAGTCAAACACTGTTTGACTTTCGCTAAAAAACGTATAAAAGCATAAAAGAATACTTACAAAAGGTCCAAGCTAGAAGATTTGATCTAAAAATTCTCAGGTATGAAGTTTTGAACTTCAACTTAGAGAAAAATTCAGATCAAAGTGAGTGAAAATGAAAGTGGGGGTGGGTTTATATAGCATTTCCAAAACCGTTAAGATCGTTCCTCGATAAACGAGCATCAATCTGGACCATCCATGTGGGCACAAGGTTTTGGAATACTAGGGGTGTCCCAAAACCATCAAACGGTATTGCAAATGTTACAAATAGGACCCTAAACTTCAAGTAAAATGCTGAAAATGGACCTGCTGTTGCTGAACATGATATTCTACCCAGATGGGGTGGTGGCGTGCCGCCACCACATAGCCATTAGGTTATGGCGCGACGCCACCATGTACCAGGTCCAGAAACTTTCGAATATTGACAGTTTTGGTCCCTGCAACACTATTAAGCCATTTCCAATGCGTTTAAAGCCCGTTAAGCCATTTTCAAGGCTCTACAATGAAGTTTAAAGTATAGGGAACATGAAATATGCTCAAAAATATCTCGGATGTCAGTTCGTTTGGTCGTACGGTTGCGTTGTTCGGTTAATTACGCCAAAACACAAACATACGTAAAAAACGATCCAAATTAGGCGACGAATAGAATTTTATCATGCCAATCACTAAAATAAAATATTTTAATGATTAGATAAATTTTTGGATGTCCGGATATATTCAGAACGTAAGATATGCGCGAAAATGCAAACTTATGCACTTTTTGACGTTTTTAGTCCCTGTTGATCAAATGAGTTTATTTTTGCGCACCAAACGCCTCAAAGCCTATTTCTAAGCTATGTAAATGATATTTACGGCATGTTTAACTTATGATCATGTTCCGGAATGTTCGTTACAGTACGAATTGGCATACTTTCGCAGTTTGTTGAAATTAGTCCCTGTAAGCGAATGAACTTGATTTCGACACACCAAACCTTCCAAAACTTATTTCTAAGTTATGTAAAGGTTATTTAAGGTGTGTTAAGCCCATGTCACTGTTCCGGAGTGTTTGTCACGTTAAACTGATTACGTTTACGCATTAGTTCGCGTATAACTTTCCAGAAAGCGTTTTAGAGCTTGAAATCGAACGAGAATTGATATGTGCAAATGATACACATATTTATACAAATCCCAAGTATGATGTCACACCCCGACCACGTAAAACAACAAAACGTGGCGGAAACATCGGGGAGTGTTGTAACAGAATCATTGTTTCATAACACATGGAAATTGAAATATTGTTTTATTGAATTAAAGTAGTTACAATGTCTTAACAAACAAAGAAGTATAACAAAGTTAACTAGTCTTCCATCTTTTATTGTCACTAAGGCCCAAGTCCGCCTAAGTGTATCTTGATCAATCCTATGCTTCATTTCCTGAAACACATGTGAAAATAGGTACGTCAGCATAAAAATGCCGGCGAGTACATAGGTTTTGTGAAAATAGGATTCATGACTTATGTTTGAGAAATTGTTTAGTCATGAACCTTGTAATTTGTTTTGTCTTGTAAATCATTTGAAAAACGATAAGATCAGATGATATGTATAAATAAGTGAATAATGTATGGTTAAATGAATAACCATGTAAGATGAGTTTGTATAAGATAAGTTGTTTGTAAATCAATGTCTTGTGAAAAATATGTTATTTGTATAAAATGTGATATGTCTCAAACTGAAATGATTCAAATAACGCTACAATATGTGATACCATACAAACACTTATATATAGGAAGTACCAGCGGCGTATCCACCATGCTTGTATCATATCACACACGCCTCGTTACTTAAATCACTTACTCAAACCAAACCAACAATGTAAGATGTCTATGTTTAACCCAATTGCCAAACGTATTGAATAATATGTCAAAATGTTTATGTCAAGATGTGAGTCATGTAATGTATAACCAATGTCAATAATGTTCATGCGTCAAATGTAAATCATGTAATGTGTAACCAAAATGATATGTATGGCTAGTGAAATATATCAACTAAACCATATGCACAAAAACAAAGTATTGAAGTAAAACATAGTTTAAATCAAAGCGATGTTTTGTGGAAATGCATGATCAAATGTAAATCATGTCAAAATGTTTATGTCAAAATGTCTATGTCAAATGTCTTTGTGTAAACCTTGTCAAAATGTCATGTATGGCAAGTGAAATATATATATGTATAAATATATCCATTAAGCCATAGGTAAAAATGCACAAAACAATATATTGAAGTAAAACATGGTTTAAATCAATGTTATGTCTTGTGGAAATGCATGCTATACTGAATATGAACATTTATGCGGTATTGTTATAATGCATACATCCAAGCCTTGAGACTGTGGCGATAAACCCTTAAACGATTTAAAGGATTATATGTGCTTATGTATATCGAATTCGGTCATTCCTTCCATGCGATAAGCGATAAAACATGCGATAAACATCGATTAACCTCGATTATTAACAAGTACTCAACATAATACAACTAAAGCAAACAAAAATAAAGATTTGATTACAAGTCAAGGAAGTCAAGACAGTAGTTGAGCAAGGAGTGACAGATCGCAGTTAGCAATCTTTTCTTCCTTTGACTTCAATGTTGACTTTGACTTTGACTTTCGAAACACGGGTTGTTACAGCCTCCCTTACTTAAGGGAATTTCGTCCCGAAATTAGGCTTTAGCCGTAAGAAACAACTGCGGATACTTCGCCTTCATGTCGCTTTCGAGTTCACAAGTGAACTCTAGGCCTCGTTTGCCTTCCCATCGGACCTTCACAATGGGGATGCGTGAGCGCCTGAGCTGCTTGGTTTGTCGGTCCATGATCTCGACAGGCTTTTCCACGAAGTGTAATGTTTCGTCCACTTATAGATCCTCAAGTGGTACGTGTAAATCATGCTCAGCCAGACACTTTCTGATGTTCGAAACGTGGAAAGTCGGGTGGACGTTACGAAGTTCCTCCGGTAGTTCGAGTCTGTAGGCCACTTTTCCGATCCTTTCCAGAATCTTAAAGGGTCCAACATATCGAGGCGTGAGCTTTCCTTTCTTGCCGAATCTGACCACACCCTTCCAAGGTGATACCTTTAGGAGTACGTGATCTCCAACGTCAAATTCAAGGGGCTTGCGTCGTCTATCGGCGTAACTTTTCTGACGACTCCGAGCTTCCAGCAAATTGTCTCGAATTTGGAGGATTTTGTCAGTCGTTTCTTGCAACAGCTCGGGACCGGTTATCTGCGAGTCTCCGATCTCGTGCCACACAATAGGCTATCGACATTTTCTTCCGTATAATGCCTCAAATGGTGCCATTTGAATGCTGGAATGATAACTGTTATTGTACGAGAATTCGACTAAAGGTAAGTATGCGTCCCAATTACCACCGAAGTCTATGACACACGAACGAAGCATGTTTTCAAGGGTACGAATCGTTCTTTCAGTCTGACCGTCGGTTTGGGGATGGAAAGCGGTACTTAGATTAAGCGTAGTACCGAGAGCAGATTGAAATGTTTCCCAAAGACGCGAAGTAAACCGACCATCGCTGTCAGAGATGATGTCGCGAGGTGTCCCATGTCGACAAATGATCTCATTGGTGTAGATTCGGGCTAATTTTTCTACCTTGTAGACTTCTCGTATCGGCAGAAAATGAGCAGATTTAGTCAAACGGTCAACGACAACCCAGATGCTGTCGTGACTTGATGGCGTGTGCGGAAGTTTCGTTACGAAATCCATAGCTATTGTCTCTCATTTCCATATAGGGATCTCGGGTTGGACGAGTAAGCCAGAGGGTCTTTGGTGCTCGGCTTTGACTTTCAAGCAAGTCAGGCACTTCAAAACATAGAGAGCGATATCTTTCTTCATACCCGGCCACCAGTACTTGTAGCGAAGGTCCTGGTACATTTTATAGGCACCCGGATGAATAGAATATCGAGACTTGTGGGTTTCATCCATCAGAATCTGTCATAAATCGGTCCGCTTAGGGATCCAGATTGGGTCCAAATAATGGAATATCCCATTCGACTTATTCACTAGCTGGGCTCCATCGTTGAGAATCCTTTCCTTCTTCAAAGTGCGCTCGGTAAAACAGGCATGTTGGGCTTCGCGGATGAGAGTTTCGAGATGATGCCGAGCTTGAACATTAGGAACACTATGCAAATAGCTTCGTCTGCTGAGGGCGTCGGCAACGACATCTGCTTTGCCAGGATGATAACGAATCTCACAGTCGTAATCATTGAGAAGTTCCACCCATCGGCGTTGACGCATATTCAGTTCTTTTTGGCTGAAGATGTGTTGTAGGCTCCTATGGTCGGTGAAGACCGTACACTTTGTAACATAAAGGTAGTGTCGCCAAATCTTCAACGCAAAAATAACTGCGCCTAACACGAGGTCATGGGTTGTGTAGTTCTTCTCATGGATCTTGAGCTGACGAGACACGTAAGCGATAACCTTGTCCCGTTGCATGAGAACACAACCAAGACCAAGGTTCGAGGCATCGCAATAGACAACGAAGTCATCATTTCCGTCGGTTAAAGCGAGAACGGGAGCATTGCAGAGCATATGCTTGAGGGTTTGAAAGGCAGTCTCTTGTTCAGTTCCCCAAACAAAAGGCTTGTCTTTATGCGTGAGAGAAGTAAGCGGCACGTCGATTTTAGAGAATCCTTCGATAAATCGGCGATAATAGCCCGCTAGTCCGAGAAAAGAACGAACTTCAGATGGGTTATTAGGTGTAACCCAACTCTTAACAGCTTCGATCTTCGCGGGGTCAACATGAATACCTTGACTATTGACAATATGACCGAGGAATTGAACCTCCTTCAGCCAAAATTCACACTTGGAGAACTTGGCATAGAGTCGATTCCCCTGGAGTAGCTCGAGAACCAAACATAGATGTTGCGCGTGTTCGGCTTTCGACTTGGAATATATTAGGATATCATCGATGAACACGATGACGAAGCGGTCAAGAAATGGTTTACACACGTGATTCATCAGGTTCATGAAAACCGCGGGTGCGTTGCCAAAAGGCATAACCACGAGCTCATCGAGAATAGCGATGGCGATTAGCGAGTACACAGCGAGTGACATAGCATGCGTTCATCCACAAGTAGTAACGATTTGTTAACGTTTTGAGATAGCTGTGCAGTGCGATTTGTGTGTGTCGATTAAAGCGAAAGCGAAAAGCGAATAAATCACCAAAATCGAAACACATAAACAGGTAAAACCACATAATCACATAAAATCCACATAAAACGACAAATCATCAGAGTTAATAGCAGCGATCTCCAGAATCGAAACACATAAAATTGAGAGATAGGTTGTCTAAGGCTTGATAGACGTCGACTACCCAAAGTGATTCGACTATTCACAAGGACTTTTGGTGCACACTTTGGCTTTCGGGACTGTGCTCTCGCCTCGATTTTGGGCGACCGGCACACATCCTTCCACTTACAGTGCGACTTCAAGTCGTTGGAGTCCGTCAAGACTTTGGTGAGAGTTTTATAAAACCAAGATAAGAACGGAACAAATCGTCAAGGTTCGGGTTTCACCCCTAACTTAACTACTTTGTTCCCATTTTGATAAAAATAGAGGGGAAATTATGCGTTAAAGTATGGATTTCACTCCTGATTCAACGCGAATTCTCCTGTTTATAGATAAAATGAGGGTCGAACAGGCGATTTAGTCAAGAGTTTGCGGTTTTCACACCTAATCTCGACCTAATCGCTCGTTCATTTTTCAAAATTAGAGTGTAGTGACAGTGTAGTGTAACCGAGAGTTGCGAGAAATAGCAAGTAAGCTCGTACAATAACCCTAAAGGGCATGCACGAGTCGGTCTGTTGGTACTTAGACTATAGACTAGGTCGAGTCTTGCCTAATTCCCTATAGTTATGGCTCTGGTACCAATCTGTCACACCCCAACCGATGGCGGAATCATCAGGGCGCGACACTGAGCGAAACAGATTGTTCAAGAGATTCAACAACAACTATTAAATTACCAAATCCTTAACGTTAATATCCCATACTACTAACAGATAAAGTAAAAATAGTTATTACAGATAATTGTCTCAAAACAAGCAAACTGTTCCGACAACTCAGATTTTTTATTAGGTGTGTTTCTAGACTCCATCCTAGCTTGATTCCAGCAAATAACAAGCATAGCATCCAATGCATTCAAACACCTGTCACATACGTTAACATAGAGGTCAATACACATAGTGTAAAGGTGAGCATACAAGTTTGATATAGCATAATAGAGTTCGAAATAGTTTACGCATAACCAGCATGAGACATGTATAAAGTGAAGGCATGTAGGTTATCGACAGAATGCACAGACGTGACTGCGAGTTGCAGAATCCGCAACATATATCCCCACCGGGACAAGTGAAGTAAAGCCTTTAACTACCCCTGTCCACGACAGGTGCTGAGTCCAAACTATAGTACTATCGTTGCTAAGGTGTCAGGCAACAATCACTGTGTTAACATAACATACAAGCATTCATTGAATAACACATAGCATGCAATAGCGATTAGCGTTTTCATTATCCCAGCTCGGGTTATTAGTGAGCTTGAGAAGCGAATTCATAGGTTTTTTGTGGAATGCAGGTTCGGATGGTAGGATCCGTGCTAAGGTTGCTTGGAAAGATGTGTGTTTGCCTAAACATGAAGGTGGTTTGGGCATTAGAAGTATTTCTGATGTTAATAAATCGCTTATGGCAAACCATATTTGGAGTATTATCACTAAACGGGAGTCTATTTGGGTGCGATGGATTCACGATTACAAGCTTAAAGGTAGAAACTTTTGGGAGGTTTCGTGCCGAGGGAGTATGAGCTGGGGATGGCGAAAGATTTTGTCTATTTGTCATATCATTCGGCCTCACATATGGTCTTCTCTTAAAAGTGGTGTTCAAACTAATGTCTGGAGCGATATGCGGTGCTCGCTAAGTCCGCTTAGTTCTTTTATCACTCCAAGGTCCATTGCTAATGCTGGTTTTATGTTAAAGTCTACGGTTGTGGATGTTATTGATCAGAGTGGAAACTGGAGGTGGCCTTAAGCTTGGTTGGATATTTTTACGATGTTAATCACGATCTCGGTACCTTCTCTTGTTCCTAATGTTGTGGATCGTCTAACTTGGAAAGACTTGGATGGGAAGATATGTGATTTCCAATCGGCTCAAGTTTGGAATACAATTCGGAATAGGGAGCATCATGCGATGTGGGCTAACATGGTTTGGTTTCCTCAATGCGTTCCGAGGCATTCGTTTCATTTGTGGCTGGCATTTAGAAATAAATTAAAAACTCAGGATAGATTGGCAGTATGGGAAGCGGGTAGTCAAACGAATCTGAATCTGATGTGTTGTCCGCTGTGCAATTTTGATCGTGATAGTCGTGACCACTTGTTTTTCCAATGTTTTTTGCAGCTCAAGTGTGGGGTAACGTCAAGAACATGGTAAACTTGGGGAATGTGGATAATACGTGGCCTTCGTTATTAATATGGGTGGAACAACATTCTAGCTCCAAGAAAGCAGATCATGTTGTTTGCAAATTGTTGATTGCTGCTTCTACTTATTACATCTGGCAAGAGAGGAATAACAGGCTTTTCAAGAATAATAAGAGGACGGTGTCACAAGTTGTTGAGATGATTAAAAGTTCGGTTCGTTTGCGTCTGATGGGGTTAAGATTTCGTGTGGCTTCGGCTAAGGAGAGGATATTCAAGATTTGGAAGATTGAAGACATCAAAGACAATGTAGCGGATCCGAGCTAGTTTGTTCGTGTCTTGTTGTTCGGTTTTGGTTGTTAGTGTGGTTGTCTTTCTTGTTTAGTTGTTTTGGTTTGGTTGTGTTGCTTGCTGTCCTAGGCTTGGTATGTCAAGTCTAGTTGGTGTGTCATTTTGACACACCCTTGTACCTATTTGATTCATTTATAAAATTCATCGGGGTAACCCTTTACCCAAAAAAAATAGCGGTTAGCGTATAAATAGTGTTTGTGTTGTGTGATTGATGTGATTTGAATATAGATAACGTATGTAACACCCAAAAGTGCGTAAAGCAAAAAGGGATCGAGTATACTCACAGATTGTGTTTAACAAGTAAACACTCTCTTGGATTGAAGGGAGCGCTCGGAGAGATTAGCCTGAACAGTTAACGATAGCATAAACGATGAGCGGCGTGTTAAACAGAGTAAAGGTGGTAAGTGTCGGATGATAATCCGATCGGATGGCAATCCGATCGGATGGCCATTCGATTGGATTGACATCTTGTTTGGTAAGGATGTGTTTGTGTATGATGGCTTTGAAGTTTTCGTTGTAGCATTTTGAAAACAGAGAAGTATCTCTATCTTTCAGGTCGATCGATCGGACGACGGCTCGATCGGGTAACGATCCGATTGGTAGGACACTTAGTGAGAACAAGTTCACAGCAGGGTTGTCACTCGATCGGATAGCAATCCGATCGGGTGGCAATCCGTTGGTCACTGTTCATGCATTGATCATGTTGAAAATTGTTTAAGTGTTGAAGTCCAAACGTTACATGGTCGGATGGCAATCCGATCGGACGGCAATTCGTTCAACGTTCAGTCTTTGGAATAATCAAATAAAAGTTTAAGTGTAGAACCAAGTGTAAGCCGATCGGATGGCCCCCTTCTTAGCTCTTGATGTCTGCTTTAATTTAAGCTTCGTCGAATAAGGCCCGTAGCTTACAACGTCTTATGAGAAGGGCCTGTAGCTCGATACAATTTAAGGCCAGTTGCGTACTTGCTAGAGACGAATTCCACCATTCCCTGAAACATCAGGGCCCAGCTTGAAAAAGATTTGGATGTGGATGATAGAGAGCATATTTTTTATATATCCCCAAAATGAGAGCTATTAGATGGGAAGAGACTTAGTGCCATGGAACATGCCCAGGTCTACCAGAAAAGGGGCTTTCAAGTGAATTCCAAAATAATGGGCTTTTCTTGAAAAAGATTCTTTCCGGACGTGAGCCTCACCCAAGAGGGAAACTCCATTTTGTGCTCGATCTCTTCTGTCATGCATCATGGCTGGGTGAGTTGTCCCATTGCGAATGAACCTCCGTGCTTCCAATCTGGTCATGCACTTCTTTAAGATGTGGAACCTGGGAGCTTTCCTCTTATAAAGAGGGCTAAATCTTTCGTGGGGGGTAAGGCTGGTGCCGAGGTCTTAATAGAAAATAGTTGATAGTCCCGTCTGCTAGGCTTTTCCAAACTTCCCTTCGCCTTTCTATCTCTTAGTTAAGGGTGGTTTCAGAGAATCATCCGAACGAGATAAGGTTGTCAAATGAGGGAAGAGGAACGAGAGGCGTCCCTGGCTCACTAGTAGGTGACGAGGGGATTCAAAAAAAGGGCTCATTTCACCTGCCCATGCATTCATTCGGATCCATTCTTCCTTCTTTACCTTTTCAACCCACCCTTACTAGCTAATAGGGCTTACTAAAAAAGCGAATTTGCCTCTTCCTGGTAATGAATTAAGCGGCAGCGAGGAGGTCCGGTTCCATAGAGATTTCGTCTACTTTTGGAACTTAGATTCCTAGGGATAAAGAAAGTGACTTCGGACTTTTGAATTCTCAGAACCTCCTTCGAATGAAAGAACTTGAGAGGGTCGCACAGGCATCTCTCTTCGAGCGGCAGTGCAAGCTTGGATGGTGTTAGCGCTGGCAGAAAGACCTGGATTAGTTTGTACCGGTGTAGGTCTCTGAGTGGTGACTTGTCCCCCTTGATGTTCTGGCATTGGATTAGTATAGATCCCCAGTAGCTTCAGTAACATTGGCGGCTTTAAGGTATGCCTTAACTTCGTTCCAATTGAGAAGATTTTCATCTAGATGACATCATGCAAAGTATGACACTCTTCGATGGTACGACCTGCGTATCGGTGAAATGGACAGAACTTTGAATAGTCGAGACCGCGAGGCTAGGGGAGTGCTTTATCTCTGGGCAGAGAAAGGGTTTTACGGGGCCGAAGGTGGAGAAGGCTAGGCCGTAGCTACTATACTAGGAGAAAAGTATGACCTCTTTAAGATCTGGGATAGATCTTTCTGATGATATCCATGGCCCACCCTCGAAATGGCCAAGGCTTTATAATCGGGTATAACTCGGAAGCCAGCTTGTGCTGGATTCCTGCGTACATCTGGTGTGACACCTGTGTCACTGCGACCATCAAACAAATACCAAACCAATGAAATATTGTATTTCATACTTGGGATCTGTATAAATATGTGTATCTTTTACACATATCAATTCTTGTTCGATTACAAGCTCTAAATCACTTTCTGGAAGGTTATACGCGCACTGATGCGTAAATATAACCAGTTTAACGCAACAAACACTCCGGAATAGTGAAATAGGCTTAACATACCTTAAATAACGTTTACATAACTTAGAAATAAGTTTTAAAGGCTTTGGTATGGCAAAATCAAGTTAAAACGCTTACAGGGACTAAAGTTGACAAACTGTGAAAGTATGCCAATTTGAACTGTAACAGACATTCCGGAACATGACCATAAGTTAAACATACCCTAAATATCCTTCACATATCTTAGAAATAGGCTTTGAGGGGTTCGGTGTGCTAAAATAAACTTTTGGGTCATTCAGGGACTAAAAGTGTCAAAAAGTGCACAAGTTTGCATTTTCGCGCATAACTTACGTTCTGAATACATCTGGACATCCAAAAATTTATGTAAGCACTAAAATATTTTATTTTAGTGTTTGGCATAAGAAAAATCCATTCGTCACGTCATTTGGATCGTTTTTCGCGCTTATGCGCATTCCGTCGTAATTAGCCGAACAACGCAACCGTACGGCTAAACGAACCGACATCCAAGATATTTTTGAGAACATTTTAAGTTCCCTTTACTTTAACTTCATTTTAGAGCTTTGAAATGGGGTTAACGGGCCTTAAACGCGTCGGAAAAGGCCTTATTACACTACAGGGACCAAATCTGCCATTTTTGAAACTTTCTGTGTAGAAACATTGAATCTGGCCTATACCACCTTTGCACATGGTTTTGGGCAATACTATGGGCTGGTTTGATGTGCACATGGTATTACAATACCATGGGTGCAAGTGTATGGCCAAGATTGAAGCACTTTTTCCAAGAAACGATCCTAACGGTTCGGGAAATCCTATAAATACCCCATGCCTTCATTTGCAAAAACCACTAGAATCTTGATTTGAGAAGCTCTAAGTTGAAACCATTGTTTCATACCTGAGCTACTTGGATCGAGGTTAGCATTCGGGGACCCTTCGTAAGTATTCTTTCGTTCTTTTATTGCTTTTCGAGTCTGAAAGTCAAACTTTGTTTGACTTTCTGCGTTGACCAGTTTATGGTCAATGCGAAGTTCGTTTGAACTTCGCAACGTGAGTGTAATCACGTTGGTTATAGTCCCTTGGGACTATGCCTACTGATTACCACGTTGTCTAGGGTCGTAGGGTAAGCGATCTGATAAATCGCTTATACCTTCGAACCCGACCCATTTGGTCGATCATTAGGATCCGACCAAATACATTAAGTGACCGTAGTAGGTAGGGAATAACCTTCCGAGGTTATACCCTATGGTCACATCGTTTGAGTAGTTGTATGATAGGTAGTTTATATGCCTTAGGTAAATTACCAGAATACCCTTTTCATATATAATTGGTAATTAAGCATATGTAACCTAAACTTTTGTCACATAACTGATTATGTAACATGTTTAGGCATATAACACTTGTCATAGGACTAGTTAGACGGTCCGAACGCGTTTCACGCGAACGACGCGTTAAAGTAGCATAAGCTACCTAAACGGGTCGTAATGGGTCGAAAACGCTTAGGTTAGGTTTCATTTAGCATGAAGGCTTTGTTAAACCATATGACACGAGTCTCTATACTCGTTTGGTTTACGAACCCTCATTCTATCCAATCATCTGATTTAGGTCCGGTTATTAACATAGTTACCTATATTAGGTGCCGGTTGATATCCGCGATCTCTAGCATTGTTTGGTTGTTACTCAAGGACTACTAAGCAATCTCAAGTGAGTACATAGACCCCTCTTTTACTGTATTCCAAACTGTTTTGGGGTGGAACACATGTGCCTACTTGTTACATTCATGCTTTCCTGTTTTCACATCATATACCTGCTATGTTCGTTAGTACATTATAGTACATGATTTCATTACATTTCATGCTATGTATGCCCATGGTGTGCGTACTTAGTACATTGTTTTACATTACATTTTGTTGCATATGCTCATCCAGTATATGAACACATTATATTACATTTTGAACCGTTTATAACTATTTGACTATGTGAACCGTTTGTATCTGTGAACCGTTTGTATCTGTGAACCGTTTGTATCTGTGAACCGTCTGTATCTGTGAACCGTGTGAACCGTATTTGATCATACATAAACATTTCTACAATTGTTAAACATTACATCTTGATGGTTTGATTTGAGCAAGTGATTTAAGTAACGATGCGTGTGTGATATGATACAATCATGGTGGATACGCCGCTGGTACTTCCTATATATAAGTGTCTGTATGGTATTACATATCGTAGCGTTATTTGAACCATTTCAGTTTGAGACATATAACATTTTATACAAATAACATACTTTTCACAATACATTGTTTTACAAGCAACTTATCTTATACAAACTCATTTTACAATGGTTATTCATTTAACCATACATTATTCTCTTATTTATACATATCATCTGATCTTATCGTTTTTCAAATGATTTACAAAACAAAGCAAATTACAAGGTTCATGACTAAACATTTTTCTCAAACATAAGTCATGAAACCTATTTTCACAAAACCTATGTATCTCACAGGCATTTTTATGCTGACGTACCTATTTTCACATGTGTTTTTCAGGAGCTGTTGCATAAAATGATCAAGATACACATAGGCAGACTTGGGCTTTAGTGACAATAAAAGATGCAAGACTAGTTAATTATGTTGTATTTCCTTGTTTGTTAAGACATTGTAACACTTTTAATCAATAAAACGAAACTTCAATTGCCATGGATTTGAAACAATTAATTCTGTTACAACACTCCCCGACATTTCCGCCACGTTTTGTATGTTCTACGTGGTCGGGGTGTGACAGAAAAGATGGTATCAGAGCCAATGGTTATAGGGAATTAGGTTATTAGTAATGCTTTGACCTAGTCTATAACCTTCTTAGGACCCTAACGCGAGTTTACTTGCGTTTAGTCATAAAACAATACCGTCACCTATCCTTAGGCGACTACCACAACAAGAACATAAATTTCAAAACCGCTTCGAAAACTAATCATCTGTTCTAGGATGATTGATTACTAGGTTTTGAACCCTCTATCGTAAGGTTTTGAACCCTCTATTATATGGTTTTGAACCCCTTTGAGTTTTCAAAATCTCGTCAAGATTTTGGGTTTTAAATAATGTGAACACGTGCAAACTGGAAGGGTGAATGCCTGTATTCTGGGTTTTCTGTCTAGGCAAGCACTTCGTATACATCTCATCAGACGCGAGACCAGTTGTGCTTACCTGGGAATTCTTGGGATGAGTGTTCACTTATAGGCGAGCATGTCTTCGCGATACATTATTTTTGACCCATTTACTTTGATTAGTCACTGTGAGTCGTTTGTTTACCTTGTGGTAACAAACAAATGACCACTACCCTTGCTTTCATCAGATTTGTTTCACCTCATTCTTTTCGTCTAATTCTCTCACTCGTTTCCTTTCATATTTCCTCTTTTAGAATGCCTCCTCGACGCGAGAACCAGATAGCGACTGCCGAACTGGCAGAAATTATTGCACAGCAAATGGCTGCTCAATTCCCAAACCTCTTTGCTCAATGGAATCAAGCCAACAACAACAACAATGGTCCATGCAATTTCAAGAGTTTTAACTCGGCGAAACCACTCAAGTTTAGTGGTTCTGAGGGAGCGACTAGGCTTCTTCAATGGTTCGAGAGCATTGAGAATACTTTCCGCCATGTGCAGTGTCTTGACAATCGCAAGGTCGAGTTTGCTTCGAGTGTGTTCCAGAAGAGAGCCCTTACGTGGTGGAACGGTGTTATGAGAGATCGTGGTGCAGAAGTTGCTCTAGCACAGACATGGGCTGAACTTAGGGCCCTTATGATGAAGGAATTTTGTCCTCGTCACGAGATCAGGGCCTTGGAAAGGGAATTTGACAATCTTGAGCAAGACAGCGGTGAGCATCGAGCCTACACGGACCGTTATGAGGAGTTGAGTCTGTTATGCCCAAATATGGTCACGCCTTTGGATAAGGCAATAGAAAAGTACATTGATAGCCTCCCTGACTCAATACAAGACATTGTGACTGGCAGCAACCCTACTACAGTTAGACAGGCCATTGAGCTATCTGCAACCTTGACTGAATCAAAGATCAGGAAAGGTAAACTTTTCCGAAAAGGTGACAAGAAACCGGTCGAGGAATCGAACCCAATCGAGGAATCAAAGACCATGGATAAACAGACTGGATTCCCTAAGAGGTCAAAGAAGCGAAAGGCTTCTCAGAACTTCGCCATGGTTACTCACAACGATCAAGCCGTCCCCAACCAACCAGCTCAACCCCCTGCTAGGAAGCCATACAATGGAACTACACCCTTGTGCAACCAATGTAGCCTCCATCATCATGCCAATGTAAAGTGTCGCAAATGCCAAACTTGTGGGCTTATAGGCCATACAGCAAGAGTCTGCCCAGCTGCAGCTGCACCAAACCAAGCTGGCAACAATACCGCTCAAGGTCGTTTTCTACCAGGTTCTTGCTTCAACTGTGGCGAGATGGGTCATTTCCAAAGAAATTGTCCAAAGCTTGCTAATGCAAATCCAGCACAGGGATGAGCATCTGACCGACAACATCGTTTAGAAATAATCACGTCTTATGTATTATTTTCTTTTGTTGTCAAGGTCCATGAAACAGTTGTTATCATTGTTTATAAATAAATCTTTTATTTACATTACAATGTATTTATGTGGTTGTATGTATAAACAACATATCTCTTACAATACCGACAATCAAGGAACCATATTCCTTGAAGGACAGACTACCCCCAAACTTTCTTCCACTTTATGATCTCTTGCGTTTCCATGAAATTCCTAAGTACCCGTTTATTCTAAGGAAACGAAGTACAAGGCGCAAGTTACAATGCTGAACGAATACCCAAATTACCACTATAAATCCTTAATAGGGTACCTAAGGGTATTTCCGTGAATCCTAAAATTGTTGTGTTTCTTAAATTCGACTATTACGTTTCTTTGAAAACAAAATCGAATTTTTGGGAGATCTTCCTATCTCTTCAGATAGATCCCAGAGGACATTGAAGTTCATCGACTGGTTTCCATATCCGTTCTCAATCGATAACAAATTAATAACAAATTAATAACCAAGTTAAACAACTATGTGATTATGTGCTTATGAACATTACAAGACAAACTGTGCGGACTGTGCAAGGAATTACGTAATTATGGATGCATACATAATTATGGAATTTAGTGCACAGAAACCACAGCGAGCTTTGCCATGTGCCTAGAAGTTAACTCTATTCATTTCTGTTTCTGAGGAAGCACCCGTTGAAAATGACTCCGTTTGTTCATTTTCGTTTCTGAAGATTGTCCGTTGAGGAAATGAATATCCGTTTGTCTATCATTTTCATTTCCATTTCTGATGAAGCAACCGTTGAAAATGACTCCGTAAGTTCATTTCCGTTTCTGAAGATTTGTCCGTTGAGGAAATGAATATCCGTTTGTTTCTCCTTTTCATTTCCATTTCTGATGAAGCACCCGTTGAAAATGACTCCGTAAGTTCATTTTCGTTTCTGAAGATTTGTCCGTTGAGGAAATGAATATCCGTTTGTTTCTCCTTTTCATTTCCATTTCTGATGAAGCACCCGTTGAAAATGACTCCGTAAGTTCATTTTCGTTTCTGAAGATTTGTCCGTTGAGGAAATGAATATCCGTTTGTTTCTCCTTTTCGTTTCCATTTCTGATGAAGCACCCGTTGAAAATGACTCCGTAAGTTCATTTTACGTTTCTGAAGATTGCCCGTTGAGGAAATGAATCCCCGTTTGTTTATTCCTTCATTTCCACTTCTGAAGAATACTCGTTGAGGAAAATGACTCCGTCTGTTCATTTTCGTTCTGAAGAATGTCCGTTAAGGAAATGACAGGATTATGCCTTACATATCTCTGGTGGTTATTTGACACAAATTCATAAATAGACTCCTACGAATAAATTTCGGGACGAAATTTCCTTAAGTAGGGGAGACTGTGACACCTGTGTCACTGCGACCATCAAACAAATACCAAACCAATGAAATATTGTATTTCATACTTGGGATCTGTATAAATATGTGTATCTTTTACACATATCAATTCTTGTTCGATTACAAGCTCTAAATCACTTTCTGGAAGGTTATACGCGCACTGATGCGTAAATATAACCAGTTTAACGCAACAAACACTCCGGAATAATGAAATAGGCTTAACATACCTTAAATAACCTTTACATAACTTAGAAATAAGTTTTAAAGGCTTTGGTATGGCAAAATCAAGTTAAAACGCTTACAGGGACTAAAGTTGACAAACTGTGAAAGTATGCCAATTTGAACTGTAACAGACATTCCGGAACATGACCATAAGTTAAACATACCCTAAATATCCTTCACATATCTTAGAAATAGGCTTTGAGGGGTTCGGTGTGCTAAAATAAACTTTTGGGTCATTCAGGGACTAAAAGTGTCAAAAAGTGCACAAGTTTGCATTTTCGCGCATAACTTACGTTCTGAATACATCTGGACATCCAAAAATTTATGTAAGCACTAAAATATTTTATTTTAGTGTTTGGCATAAGAAAAATCCATTCGTCACGTCATTTGGATCGTTTTTCGCGCTTATGCGCATTCCGTCGTAATTAGCCGAACAACGCAACCGTACGGCTAAACGAACCGACATCCGAGATATTTTTGAGAACATTTTAAGTTCCCTTTACTTTAAATTCATTTTAGAGCTTTGAAATGGGGTTAACGGGCCTTAAACGCGTCGGAAAAGGCCTTATTACACTACAGGGACCAAATCTGCCATTTTTGAAACTTTCTGTGTAGAAACATTGAATCTGGCCTATACCACCTTTGCACATGGTTTTGGGCAATACTATGGGCTGGTTTGATGTGCACATGGTGTGACACTCTGGGGTTTCCCCGAGCATTATCTTGTATATCTTTGTGTATATATGCATTATTAAATGAAAGTTGCGTATTGTTTAGATGTTCTATGTGATCCTTGCATTATGTGTATGTATGATATATATATGTATAGGTATGTATGTGTGTAGTGGGCCGAGACCACGAAACCCAACTCGAGACCACCCGGTCTCGAGTGAACAATGAACATTTGGGCCGGTTGGGCCATGCCACTCGGAAACGGGTATAAAAACCCAAAACCCTCACACACACTCCCCTTCACACTCTCTCATTTCATCCTCACTCTCCTCTCATCTTTCTCTCGCTAAAACCCTAAAATTCCACCAACACTCTCCTCCCTTCTTCTCGGAACAACCGGCGGCCAAGGAAGGAACTCTCGGATCTCGGTGATTCTCTACACACCTCCACACTTTAGAACCGGTTAGTGCCTTCTTGTGCATAGTTGAAAGATCTTTGATATAGATTCTTGTAGTTGAATGAGTATGTTGCTTAATGAATGGTTGATTGGTTATGAATGTTTGAAAATAAAGTGTAAACCGTGATGATATACAACTTGAACAATGTGTCTCGTATGAATTAGCTTGATGACTAGATGGTGTGCTAGGTGATATAGAAATGTATGTGTATTGTGAATAATATGCGAGATCATTATGACATTTAAGGATGTGTATGTGTGCTTTGGAACCGAGTAATGCATGCTAGTTGTAGGAACCAAAGTTGATGCATAAAGGGGCTGTGGATTGGATATCATGTGCTAGTGTGGATTGCTTGGAATATGTTTGTTGAATGTGATAAAAACCCTAATGAAGAACCACATGAATATGATATGAATATTGCTATGAATATTTGAATATGGCTTGAACATGTGAAGAACATGTTGAAGGTGGTATGATTATTTAAAAATCATGTTATTTGATCCGTTTTGCTTGGTAATTAGACAAGGAAACATGTTATTGCAATATGGTTGGTTAGTACAAAATTTCATGAAACCAGAATTCTATTGGATAGCACATGTTGACAGGTTCTAGAAGGTTTCTGTGCACGTAATCATGGTTGCGAGTCGGAACCCTTGGTTGCGACTCGAGACCAAAGCATGATGAACCGAGACGGACTTCAGGGACTCGAGACCGACTAAGTCTCGACTCGAGACGACATGACCTTGACTCGAGACTGGGCTCGAGACTCCTGAGATTGCGACTCGCAAGCAGCACACTCGAGACCAAAACGTGATTCTTCGAGATCTCCCGGTTGCGACTCGAGACCGTGTATTCTCGAGTCGAGACCACCCTTGTCTCGACTGGGCTGCCTACGTGTTATTGGGCCACGACTTGTTGGGCTATCTGTTGACTGGACTGCATGTGTTTCTGTTACTGTTTGTTTGTGAAAATGTTAGGGCAGGCCCAATAACCCAACGGTTTGAATGTATGCATGCTAAGTGTGTCTATACGTGTTTGCTATACGTGATTACTTGTACCCCAATTTGACCTATATTTGGTAACCATGCTAGGACGTGGTGACCGACGTGATTGACCCGAGTAATTAACCTACCGAGCAACCCAAGGTGAGTTCACAACTAATAAAGCATGCGTTCCCGGTGGTTGGGAAACGGAAACTTAAAACAACGCTATCCCCTCGTAAGGGATACAAACCTACTTCTCTCCCCTTAAATGGGACCTTTGGTTAATTACTGTTTATACTGGATGCAACGAGCAACACTAAACAAAACTCTATCACTCAAGTCCTCACTTCTTAATACCGATTAGTCGCCGGGGTCAGGCGAACGGGTTATTAGTTGATAGCGCTATTTAGGTCTCACCAACCTCACACCGTGCCCGCGTATGGGATCGGGCGTGAACTAATGTACTCTGGCAACCGTCAATGATGATAGAACATTGACAAACGGGGCACACTACGGAAACGTACGGATGAATAGTATTCGGTATTGTAAAAACAATTTAGTCGCTTACTTATGGGGTAGCTCCCCATCGCAAGTATAAACAGATTAATTAACTGGTGGAACAAGTTTTTGGTAATTAAAACTGGACAACGCGTGGACTCGCCAACATTTTTGTTGATACCCTACTGCATGCTTTGCAGGTACCCAGTGACTCAGGAGCTTGCAGCTTGGGAATGTGTAGTGGTCGTCTAACCCACGTGTTGGGTTCTAAATAATCTTGAACTATGAACCTTGTTTTGAAACTGTTTGGTTTATGCTTCCGCTGTTTGTCTAAACTGCTAATCAAACGTAACTTTTAGAACTTTAAAATATGGTGCTTACTAACCATTGTGGTTGGTGAATGCCTTTACTATTAATCGATGCTCAGTATAATTGGTGGCTGGATCCTGGTCAGTCACGCCTCCAAGCGGTAGTACTCCGCATGTGGATTTTGGGGGTGTGACAGATTGGTATCAGAGCCATTGGTTATAGTGAACTTGGTTTTAAAAAGGAGAGTCTTTTTGAGAAAAACCAGACTATAACCCGTGACTCGTGACGACACTACACTCCAAGGGCAAGACTCAACATGTTAGACCTCATAGCTCGGACTTGTGTTTACTTGCTTGTTTATCTTAGGTTGACTGCCCTACTATAAATACTAGTGTGCCTGATTAGATAGATACACATTTCTCTTCTACCTCATTCTCGCTATGTTACAACATCACACTCATACTGTGTTTTCTGGTTATGAAGACAATGAGTGGACGCGGAAGAGGAAGCGTTAACATGACACAGGCTCAATTCGCTAACTTGCTCAACACGGTGGCTGCAGCTTTCGCAGCTCACCCTGGAGGTAAACTCGTTACTATAGGATGATTAGATCCTACCCCCACATCGTCTTTTCGCCTCTAAACCTATTCGCTTCGCTTCTCACAACAGGCCAGCCTGCGCCCGCGCAGCCACATGTTTGTACTTTCAAAACTTTCATGGATGGCAAGCCTCTCCCTTTCAACGGCACTGAGGGTGCCATAGGCCTTCTGCACTGGATTGAAAAGGCCGAAGCCGTCTTTGCTGTCTGCGAGTGTCCCCCTGCGAACTGGGTTAAGTTCGCGACTGGTACACTTGAAGGAAACGCGCTTTCATGGTGGAAAGCACAGATTCAGATGCTTGGTCTGGAAACTGCTAATGCTACTGCATGGGAAGATTTCAAGGACATGATCAAAGAGGAGTACTGTCACAGGGATGACATCCACAAACTCAAGAACGAGTACTATGCGCTCAAAATGGTTGGATCAGAGATTGAGACCTACACTAAGCAGTCCAACGACTATGCTGCACTTTGCCCAAACATGTCCCGACCTATGTATCGAAGGATCGAACTGTACATCAAAGGCTTGGTCCCAGAAATCTGGAGCCATGTGATCTCGGCCAACCTCAATACCATACAGCCCGTGGTTCGTCTTGCTCACAAACTCACCAATCAGGCTGTGGAGGAGGGCAAGTTGCCCAAGAGGATCAGTGCTACTGCTAGCACTTCTAGCGATAATAAGCGAAAGTGGGATGGAAGTCAGGGAAAGGATGCTAACCCCACTCAGGCCCCAGTTCAACAAAGGAAGACTGAAAACAACAAGGGCCCTCAGCAACAGGGTGGCTATCGAGGAAACCACCCCAAGTGTAACAAATGTAACCGACACCACAGTGGGCCGTGTGGCAAAAGTCAGTGTCAGCGATGCAACAAGATGGGCATGAAGCCAAAGACTGCAGGAGCCCGCTTCCAGCTAGGCAGAATCAGCAACAACCACAACAGCAACAAGGAAACAACCGTGGATGCTTCAAGTGTGGAGCAACGGGGCACATGCGAAAGGATTGCCCTGAACTGAATCAAAACAACAACAATCAGGGTGCTGGGAACAATAACAACAATGCTGGGAATGGTGCGAGAGGAAGGGCTTTTGTGATTGGAGCTGGAGAAGCAAGGAATGACCCCAACGTTGTAGCGGGTAAGTTCCTCCTTAATGATCGTTATGTTTCCATGCTATTTGATTCCGGAGCAGATGCTAGTTATGTATCCCTACGTATTAGTAAGAAACTTAAGCTCACTCTTACGCCGCTAAGCTCTAAGCACACCGTTGAAATAGCTAATGGTAGAAACCTCGAGGCCTCACACGTAATTCGTAACTGCAAATTAGAGTTGTCTGGTCAGACATTCCGTATCGATCTCTTCCCCATCATTCTTGGAAGCTTCGACGTCATCATTGGTATGGATTGGTTATCCAAACATCGAGCTGAAATCCTCTGCCAAGAGAAAGCTATTCGTATTCCCCGTCCCCCTGGCAAACCTCTTATAGTTCAAGGCGACAAGAGCGGAGAAGTCACAGGCATCATTTCATTCTTAAAGGCCCAGAAGTGTCTACGAAAGGGGCACACCGCTATCTTAGCACTCGTTGCTGACACACAGAAAATGGAAAACCGGATTGAAGACTTCCCAGTTGTACGCGACTATCCTGAGGTATTCCCGGAGGAACTACCTGGACTCCCCCCTCACCGTCAGGTCGAATTTCAAATCGAGCTAGCTCCCGGAGCAGCACCTATAGCTCGTGCACCTTATCGACTAGCTCCCGCGGAACTCAAGGAACTCTCTACTCAACTACAAGAACTTTTGGACAAGGGTTTTATCCGTCCTAGCTCATCACCCTGGGGAGCCCCAGTGCTCTTCGTCAAAAAGAAAGATGGCACATTCCGAATGTGCATTGATTATCGCGAACTGAACAAGGTTACCATCAAGAATCGTTATCCACTTCCCCGCATCGACGACCTGTTCGACCAGCTGCAAGGGTCGAGCTATTATTCCAAGATCGATCTGCGATCGGGTTATCACCAGCTGAGAGTCCGCGATGAGGACATCTCTAAGACTGCTTTCAGAACCCGCTATGGCCACTACGAATTCCTTGTTATGCCTTTCGGAATGACCAACGCCCCTGCGATCTTCATGGATCTCATGAACCGAGTATGCAAACCCTACCTCGACAAGTTCGTAATTGTGTTTATCGACGACATCTTAATCTACTCGAAGAGCCAAGAGGAGCATGAACAACACCTGCGTCTCATTCTCGAACTCCTTCGCAATGAGCAACTGTACGCCAAATTCTCGAAATGTGATTTCTGGCTTAGAGAAGTCCATTTCCTTGGGCACATTGTCAATAAGGAAGGGATTCATGTTGACCCCGCTAAGATTGAGTCCATTAAGAATTGGCCTGTACCTAAGACTCCGACCGAAGTTCGCCAATTCTTGGGATTGGCAGGGTACTATCGAAGATTTATCAAGGGATTCTCTAAGATCGCTCAACCACTTACGACCCTCACTCAGAAGGGTGTTGCTTACAAATGGAGCGATGCTCAGGAATCTGCCTTCCAGGAACTAAAGAAAAACCTTTGTAGTGCTCCTATTCTCTCCTTACCTGAAGGTACCGACGACTTTGTTGTTTACTGCGATGCTTCTATTCAAGGGCTTGGTTGTGTGTTGATGCAACGCGAGAAGGTTATTGCTTACGCTTCGCGACAACTCAAGATCCACGAACGGAACTACACGACGCATGACTTAGAATTTGGAGCTGTGGTCTTCGCGCTCAAGCTTTGGAGACACTACTTGTACGGCACCAAGTGCACGATTTACACTGATCACAAGAGTCTCCAGCACATAATGGAACAAAAGGAGTTGAATATGCGGCAACGCCGATGGGTCGAACTCCTAAATGACTACGAGTGTGAAATTAAATATCATCCAGGCAAGGCTAATGTGGTAGCCGATGCCCTCAGCAGAAAGGAGACCAAACCCAAGCGTGTTCGTGCCTTACAGCTCACTATCCACTCGAACCTCCCTAATCAGATTCGAAATGCTCAGGTTGAAGCGTTGAAAGCCGGGAACATCAGGGCTGAGTCCCTGCGAGGATCGAGACAACGAATGGAACAAAAAGAAGACGGTGCTTACTACGTGGCCGGGCGCATATGGGTTCCGCTATATGGAAATTTACGTGACCTCGTGATGGATGAAGCTCATAAGTCCCGTTACTCAGTACATCCAGGTTCGGATAAGATGTACCACGACTTGAGGGCTACCTATTGGTGGCCTGGCATGAAAGCCCACATAGCAACCTATGTCAGAAAATGTTTAACTTGTGCAAGACTCAAGGCTGAGTATCAGAAACCATCAGGCCTACTCCAACAGCCAGAGATCCCGCAATGGAAATGGGAGCAGATTTCCATGGATTTTGTTACTGGCCTGCCTAGGTCTCAACGCGGGAATGACACCATTTGGGTGATAGTGGATCGCTTAACTAAGTCTGCACACTTTTTGGCTATCAAAGAAACAGACAAGTTCTCTACCCTAGCAGAGGTGTACTTAAAAGAAGTGGTTTCGAAGCACGGAGTGCCTACCTCTATTATTTCTGACCGAGATGCACGTTTTACATCTGAGTTGTGGCAAGCTATGCACAAATCTTTTGGCTCACGTTTAGACATGAGCACTGCTTATCATCCGCAAACGGATGGGCAATCTGAACGCACCATCCAAACCCTCGAAGACATGCTTAGGGCATGTGTGATCGATTTTGGCAAGAATTGGGAGAAGCACCTACCGTTAGTGGAATTCTCCTACAACAACAGCTACCACACCAGCATTCAGGCGGCACCCTTTGAGGCATTGTACGGTCGTAAATGTCGATCGCCTCTCTGCTGGGCGGAGGTTGGTGACAGCCAGATCACAGGCCCGGAACATGTAGTTGACACCACAGAAAAGATTGCCCAGATTAGGCAACGCATGGCGGCAGCTCGTGACCGTCAGAAGAGATACGCGGATAAGGATAGGAAACCACTAGAGTTCCAGGTTGGTGAACGGGCTCTACTCAAGGTCTCACCCTGGAAGGGTGTGGTTCGTTTTGGAAAACGGGGCAAGCTTAACCCAAGATATGTCGGACCCTTTGAAATTACCGAAAAGATCAGTACGGCCGCTTACAGATTGAATCTGCCTGAAGAACTGAGTGCTGTGCACAACGTCTTCCACGTGTCTAATCTGAAGAAGTGTCTGTCAGATGAAACACTCATCATTCCTTTCAAGGAACTTACTATTGATGAACAGCTACACTTCACCGAGGAACCGATTGAGATCACGGATCGTGAGATCAAAACCCTCAAACGTAGCCAGATACCCCTCGTGCGAGTTCGTTGGAACTCACGCCGTGGCCCAGAGTTTACCTAGGAGCGGGAAGACCAGATGAAGCGCAAGTATCCCCAGTTGTTCCCAAACGAAAACCCCAGCACTGAAGCTACAACCAAATTTCGGGACGAAATTCCAAACTAACGGGGGGATGATGTGACACCCCGTTGAAACGTTCTCATTTACACTAGCTAGACAGTGGCTGCCTTAACTTTCGGGACGAAAGTTCTTAAAACTTGGGGATAATGTGACACTCTGGGGTTTCCCCGAGCATTATCTTGTATATCTTTGTGTATATATGCATTATTAAATGAAAGTTGCGTATTGTTTAGATGCTCTATGTGATCCTTGCATTATGTGTATGTATGATATATATATATGTATAGGTATGTATGTGTGTAGTGGGCCGAGACCACGAAACCCAACTCGAGACCACCCGGTCTCGAGTGAACAATGAACATTTGGGCCGGTTGGGCCATGCCACTCGGAAACGGGTATAAAAACCCAAAACCCTCACACACACTCCCCTTCACACTCTCTCATTTCATCCTCACTCTCCTCTCATCTTTCTCTCGCTAAAACCCTAAAATTCCACCAACACTCTCCTCCCTTCTTCTCGGAACAACCGGCGGCCAAGGAAGGAACTCTCGGATCTCGGTGATTCTCTACACACCTCCACACTTTAGAACCGGTTAGTGCCTTCTTGTGCATAGTTGAAAGATCTTTGATATAGATTCTTGTAGTTGAATGAGTATGTTGCTTAATGAATGGTTGATTGGTTATGAATGTTTGAAAATAAAGTGTAAACCGTGATGATATACAACTTGAACAATGTGTCTCGTATGAATTAGCTTGATGACTAGATGGTGTGCTAGGTGATATAGAAATGTATGTGTATTGTGAATAATATGCGAGATCATTATGACATTTAAGGATGTGTATGTGTGCTTTGGAACCGAGTAATGCATGCTAGTTGTAGGAACCAAAGTTGATGCATAAAGGGGCTGTGGATTGGATATCATGTGCTAGTGTGGATTGCTTGGAATATGTTTGTTGAATGTGATAAAAACCCTAATGAAGAACCACATGAATATGATATGAATATTGCTATGAATATTTGAATATGGCTTGAATATGTGAAGAACATGTTGAAGGTGGTATGAATATTTAAAAATCATGTTATTTGATCCGTTTTGCTTGGTAATTAGACAAGGAAACATGTTATTGCAATATGGTTGGTTAGTACAAAATTTCATGAAACCAGAATTCTATTGGATAGCACATGTTGACAGGTTCTAGAAGGTTTCTGTGCACGTAATCATGGTTGCGAGTCGGAACCCTTGGTTGCGACTCGAGACCAAAGCATGATGAACCGAGACGGACTTCAGGGACTCGAGACCGACTAAGTCTCGACTCGAGACGACATGACCTTGACTCGAGACTGGGCTCGAGACTCCTGAGATTGCGACTCGCAAGCAGCACACTCGAGACCAAAACATGATTCTTCGAGATCTCCCGGTTGCGACTCGAGACCGTGTATTCTCGAGTCGAGACCACCCTTGTCTCGACTGGGCTGCCTACGTGTTATTGGGCCACGACTTGTTGGGCTATCTGTTGACTGGACTGCATGTGTTTCTGTTACTGTTTGTTTGTGAAAATGTTAGGGCAGGCCCAATAACCCAACGGTTTGAATGTATGCATGCTAAGTGTGTCTATACGTGTTTGCTATACGTGATTACTTGTACCCCAATTTGACCTATATTTGGTAACCATGCTAGGACGTGGTGACCGACGTGATTGACCCGAGTAATTAACCTACCGAGCAACCCAAGGTGAGTTCACAACTAATAAAGCATGCGTTCCCGGTGGTTGGGAAACGGAAACTTAAAACAACGCTATCCCCTCGTAAGGGATACAAACCTACTTCTCTCCCCTTAAATGGGACCTTTGGTTAATTACTGTTTATACTGGATGCAATGAGCAACACTAAACAAAACTCTATCACTCAAGTCCTCACTTCTTAATACCGATTAGTCGCCGGGGTCAGGCGAACGGGTTATTAGTTGATAGCGCTATTTAGGTCTCACCAACCTCACACCGTGCCCGCGTATGGGATCGGGCGTGAACTAATGTACTCTGGCAACCGTCAATGATGATAGAACATTGACAAACGGGGCACACTACGGAAACGTACGGATGAATAGTATTCGGTATTGTAAAAACAGTTTAGTCGCTTACTTATGGGGTAGCTCCCCATCGCAAGTATAAACGGATTAATTAACTGGTGGAACAAGTTTTTGGTAATTAAAACTGGACAACGCGTGGACTCGCCAACATTTTTGTTGATACCCTACTGCATGCTTTGCAGGTACCCAGTGACTCAGGAGCTTGCAGCTTGGGAATGTGTAGTGGTCGTCTAACCCACGTGTTGGGTTCTAAATAATCTTGAACTATGAACCTTGTTTTGAAACTGTTTGGTTTATGCTTCCGCTGTTTGTCTAAACTGCTAATCAAACGTAACTTTTAGAACTTTAAAATATGGTGCTTACTAACCATTGTGGTTGGTGAATGCCTTTACTATTAATCGATGCTCAGTATAATTGGTGGCTGGATCCTGGTCAGTCACGCCTCCAAGCGGTAGTACTCCACATGTGGATTTTGGGGGTGTGACACATGGTATTACAATACCATGGGTGCAAGTGTATGGCCAAGATTGAAGCACTTTTTCCAAGAAACGATCCTAACGGTTCGGGAAATCCTATAAATACCCCATGCCTTCATTTGCAAAAACCACTAGAATCTTGATTTGAGAAGCTCTAAGTTGAAACCATTGTTTCATACCTGAGCTACTTGGATCGAGGTTAGCATTCGGGGACCCTTCGTAAGTATTCTTTCGTTCTTTTATTGCTTTTCGAGTCTTTTCGAGTCTGAAAGTCAAACTTTGTTTGACTTTCTGCGTTGACCAGTTTATGGTCAATGCGAAGTTCGTTTGAACTTCGCAACGTGAGTGTAATCACGTTGGTTATAGTCCCTTGGGACTATGCCTACTGATTACCACGTTGTCTAGGGTCGTAGGGTAAGCGATCTGATAAATCGCTTATACCTTCGAACCCGACCCATTTGGTCGATCATTAGGATCCGACCAAATACATTAAGTGACCGTAGTAGGTAGGGAATAACCTTCCGAGGTTATACCCTATGGTCACATCGTTTGAGTAGTTGTATGATAGGTAGTTTATATGCCTTAGGTAAATTACCAGAATACCCTTTTCATGTATAATTGGTAATTAAGCATATGTAACCTAAACTTTTGTCACATAACTGATTATGTAACATGTTTAGGCATATAACACTTGTCATAGGACTAGTTAGACGGTCCGAACGCGTTTCACGCGAACGATGCGTTAAAGTAGCATAAGCTACCTAAACGGGTCGTAATGGGTCGAAAACGCTTAGGTTAGGTTTCATTTAGCATGAAGGCTTTGTTAAACCATATGACACGAGTCTCTATACTCGTTTGGTTTACGAACCCTCATTCTATCCAATCATCCGATTTAGGTCCGGTTATTAACATAGTTACCTATATTAGGTGCCGGTTGATATCCGCGATCTCTAGCATTGTTTGGTTGTTACTCAAGGACTACTAAGCAATCTCAAGTGAGTACATAGACCCCTCTTTTACTGTTTTCCAAACTGTTTTGGGGTGGAACACATGTGCCTACTTGTTACATTCATGCTTTCCTGTTTTCACATCATATACCTGCTATGTTCGTTAGTACATTATAGTACATGATTTCATTGCATTTCATGCTATGTATGCCCATGGTGTGCGTACTTAGTACATTGTTTTACATTACATTTTGTTGCATATGCTCATCCAGTATATGAACACATTATATTACATTTTGAACCGTTTATAACTATTTGACTATGTGAACCGTTTGTATCTGTGAACCGTTTGTATCTGTGAACCGTTTGTATCTGTGAACCGTTTGTATCTGTGAACCGTTTGTATCTGTGAACCGTGTGAACCGTATTTGATCATACATAAACATTTCTACAATTGTTAAACATTACATCTTGATGGTTTGATTTGAGCAAGTGATTTAAGTAACGATGCGTGTGTGATATGATACAATCATGGTGGATACGCCGCTGGTACTTCCTATATATAAGTGTCTGTATGGTATTACATATCGTAGCGTTATTTGAACCATTTCAGTTTGAGACATATAACATTTTATACAAATAACATACTTTTCACAATACATTGTTTTACAAGCAACTTATCTTATACAAACTCATTTTACAATGGTTATTCATTTAACCATACATTATTCTCTTATTTATACATATCATCTGATCTTATCGTTTTTCAAATGATTTACAAAACAAAGCAAATTACAAGGTTCATGACTAAACATTTTTCTCAAACATAAGTCATGAAACCTATTTTCACAAAACCTATGTATCTCACAGGCATTTTTATGCTGACGTACCTATTTTCACATGTGTTTTTCAGGAGCTGTTGCATAAAATGATCAAGATACACATAGGCAGACTTGGGCTTTAGTGACAATAAAAGATGCAAGACTAGTTAATTATGTTGTATTTCCTTGTTTGTTAAGACATTGTAACACTTTTAATCAATAAAACGAAACTTCAATTGCCATGGATTTGAAACAATTAATTCTGTTACAACACTCCCCGACATTTCCGCCACGTTTTGTATGTTCTACGTGGTCGGGGTGTGACATCTGGCAGGTATCGCAGCTCTTAGCATGAGCTACGTAATCTGCAAGGACCGTAGGCTAGTAGTGGCCACGTCTTCGATCTCTCGAATTTCCCTCAGCGCGCTCGATATATCTATATTTCTGAGTTTGATTGGTTTTCGCTCTAGCTGACCTTTCCATTTAATCACTGACAAAACCTACCTTTCAATTCTTCTTACCCTATGAGCTTTCAGCAAAGGACCGATTTCTGGGTCCATTGACATCGATCAACGAAATTGTCACACCCCGACCACGTAAAACAACAAATCGTGGCGGAAACGTCGGGAGTGTCGTAACAGAATCATTGTTTCACAACCATGGATCAAATAGTTTCATTTTATTGAATTATTGAACTCATTATTTTATTACAAATCAGATAAATACAAATATTGTCTTTCAAGTTTTAAAGTCGCTAATGCGCGAGTCCATCCTATGTATATCATGCATCAACAATCATCACACAGCAGCACCTGAAACATATGTAAAAATAGGTACGTCAACATAAAAATGCCTGTGAGATACATAGGTTTTAATAATATAGGATTCATGACTTGTAAGTTTAAAAGATTGTCTAACAAAAAGTAGTCATGAACTTAAAAATGTCTTCTTTATAAATCATGCGAAACTTGATAAGAAACCAGATGAAATAAAAGAATAATGCATAGATAAATAAATAACCAAGTAAATGAGTTTGTATAAAATATGTTGTTTGTAAAACAATGTTTTGATAAAAAGGTTTGTAGTATATATAAAAATATACCTTGGTTTTGAGAAAATCGGATAAGTAATATATATTAAAATATATTTTAGTTTCAAAATAGTTAAACAGATAGTATATCAAATATACTTTAGTTGTTAAAAATATAGTTTTCAGTAGTATATCATAAGTATACTTTGGTTTTGTAAATAACATATCAAACTATGCTTTGGTTTTGTAAATAACATACCAACTATGTTTTGGTTTTGAAAATAACATATCAACTCTTTTGTGGTATGTCACGAAGAGAACTAGGGGGTATTGTTAGGCTTCCTACTTGTTTTTTGGTTACGTTATAAAATCACCGGGGTAACCCTTTACCCAAAAAAAATAACATATAAGTTATGTTTGGTTTTGAAAATAGCATATCAACTATGCTTTAGTAAATAACAAAATATATGTTGGTTTTGTACATAGTATATCAAATTATACTTTGGTAAACAATATCACATATGGGAGTATATCAAACTATACTTTGGAAGTATATCAAAATATACAAAAAAAAATGTGATTTAGAATTCATTCAAACCTTAGTGCATCAAACTACACCTTAGAGACTATAGAAATACCACAAAGGCAATTTCTATTTGGTTAAAATTTGGTTTCTGACATTCCATACAGCAGGAATGGGGTGTCTAGTCCTATAGCGCTATATCGTACTACCAATCGGCTTGACGAATGTATAAAATAAGTACAATCCAGTAATTTGTTTTATAATCTTTGAAAAATTAGTGTTTAAACCATAGATAATCATTCAGTTTGCCAAAAGATAAGTACTAGCATGTATAATCAATTTATACTTTGAAATCATGAAAATAACAAATAGGCACACATGTTTCACCCTAAAACATTTGAAAACAGTAAAAGAGGGGACTATGTACTCACTTGAGAATGCTTAGAAGTCTTGAATAACAACCAAGCAAAGCTAGAGGGATCACAGAATCAAACGGCACCTAATATAGGTAACTAAGTAAATAAATCGGACCTAAATCGAAAGATCAGATAGAATGAGGTTTCGTAAACCAAATGAGTATAGGAACTCATGAAATATGGTTTAACAAAGCCTACATCCTAAATCGAAACCTATCCTAAGTGCTTACGACCCATTACGACTCGTTTAGGTAGCTTACGCTACTTTAACCCGTCGTTCGCGTAAAACGCGTTCGGACCGCCTAACAAGTCCTATGACAAGTATTATATGCCTTAACATGTCTAATAAAGTTGCCTAATCAATTTAGATGTAAAAATTTAGGTTACATATGCTTAAAATGAATTTATGCGTAAAAAGGGCATTTTGGTCATTTACCTAAGGCATATAAACTACCTATCATACAACTATTTAAACGAAGTGACCATAAGGTATAACCTCGGAAGGTTATTCCCTATAAAGCTATAGTCACAAAACATGTTTGGTCGGATCCTAATGATCGACCAAACGGGTCGGGTTCGAAAGTCTAAGCGGTTGTTTAGACCGCTTACCTTACGACCCTATATAAGCACTAACTAAAAGTGACAAGTTAAACATGTTAAAACTTGTTTAACGAAGTTAGAAAACAAGTTTGATATCAAAACAAAGGGTTTTGATACCTAAGAATAGTTTGGTTGCAAAATACGCATAAACGCATATTTTGATCGAAACTACGACTCGTCACTATGCCTAAATAACGTGGTAATCAGTAGGTATAGTCACGAAGGACTATGACCATGGTGAATACGCTCACGTTGCGAAGTTCCAATGAACTTCGTGTTGACCATTGACTGGTCAAAGCAGAAAGTCAAACACTGTTTGACTTTCGCTTAAAAACGTATAAAAGCATAAAAGAATACTTACAAAAGGTCCAAGCTAGAAGATTTGATCTAAAAATTCTCAGGTATGAAGTTTTGAACTTCAACTTAGAGAAAAATTCAGATCAAAGTGAGTGAAAATGAAAGTGGGGGTGGGTTTATATATCATTTCCAAAACCGTTAAGATCGTTCCTCGATAAACGAGCATCAATCTGGACCGTCCATGTGGGCACAAGGTTTTGGAATACTAGGGGTGTCCCAAAACCATCAAACGGTATTGCAAATGTTACAAATAGGACCCTAAACTTCAAGTAAAATGCTGAAAATTGACCTGCTGTTGCTGAACATGATATTCTACCCAGATGGGGTGGTGGCGTGCCGCCACCACATAGCCATTAGGTTGTGGCGCAACGCCACCATGTACCAGGTCCAGAAACTTTTGAATATTGACAGTTTTGGTCCCTGCAACACTATTAAGCCATTTCCAATGCGTTTAAAGCCCGTTAAGCCATTTTCAAGGCTCTACAATGAAGTTTAAAGTATAGGGAACATGAAATATGCTCAAAAATATCTCGGATGTCAGTTCGTTTGGTCGTACGGTTGCGTTGTTCGGTTAGTTACGCCAAAACACGAACATACGTAAAAAACGATCCAAATTACGCGACGAATAGAATTTTATCATGCCAATCACTAAAATAAAATATTTTAATTATTACATAAATTTTTGGATGTCCGGATATATTCAAAACGTAAGATATGCGCGAAAATGCAAACTTATGCACTTTTTGATGCTTTTAGTCCCTGTTGATCAAATGAGTTTATTTTTGCGCACCAAACGCCTCAAAGCCTATTTCTAAGCTATGTAAAGGATATTTACGGCATGTTTAACTTATGATCATGTTCCGGATTGTTCGTTACAGTACGAATTGGCATACTTTCGCAGTTTGTTGAAATTAGTCCCTGTAAGCGAATGAACTTGATTTCTACACACCAAACCTTCCAAAACTTATTTCTAAGTTATGTAAAGGTTATTTAAGGTGTGTTAAGCCCATGTCACTGTTCCGGAGTGTTTGTCACGTTAAACTGATTACGTTTACGCATTAGTTCGCGTATAACTTTCCAGAAAGCGTTTTAGAGCTTGAAATCAAACGAGAATTGATATGTGCAAATGATACACATATTTATACAAATCCCAAGTATGATGTCACACTCCGACCACGTAAAACAACAAAACGTGGCAGAAACATCGGGGAGTGTTGTAACAGAATCATTGTTCCATAACACATGGAAATTGAAATATTGTTTTATTGAATTAAAGTAGTTACAATGTCTTAACAAACAAAGAAGTATAACAAAGTTAACTAGTCTTCCATCTTTTATTGTCACTAAGGCCCAAGTCCGCCTAAGTGTATCTTGATCAATCCTATGCTTCATTTCTTGAAACACATGTGAAAATAGGTACGTCAGCATAAAAATGCCGGGGAGTACATAGGTTTTGTGAAAATAGGATTCATGACTTATGTTTGAGAAATTGTTTAGTCATGAACCTTGTAATTTGTTTTGTCTTGTAAATCATTTGAAAAACGATAAGATCAGATGATATGTATAAATAAGTGAATAATGTATGGTTAAATGAATAACCATGTAAGATGAGTTTGTATAAGATAAGTTGTTTGTAAATCAATGTCTTTTGAAAAATATGTTATTTGTATAAAATGTGATATGTCTCAAACTGAAATGATTCAAATAACGCTACAATATGTGATACCATACAAACACTTATATATAGGAAGTACCAGCGGCGTATCCACCATGCTTGTATTATATCACACACGCCTCGTTACTTAAATCACTTACTCAAACCAAACCAACAATGTAAGATGTCTATGTTTAACCCAATTGCCAAACGTATTGAATAATATGTCAAAATGTTTATGTCAAGATGTGAGTCATGTAATGTATAACCAATGTCAATAATGTTCATGCGTCAAATGTAAATCATGTAATGTGTAACCAAAATGATATGTATGGCTAGTGAAATATATCAACTAAACCATATGCACAAAAACAAAGTATTGAAGTAAAACATAGTTTAAATAAAAGCGATGTTTTGTGGAAATGCATGATCAAATGTAAATCATGTCAAAATGTCTATGTCAAATGTCTTTGTGTAAACCTTGTCAAAATGTCATGTATGGCAAGTGAAATATATATATGTATAAATATATCCATTAAGCCATAGGTAAAAATGCACAAAACAATATATTGAAGTAAAACATGGTTTAAATCAATGTTATGTCTTGTGGAAATGCATGCTATACTGAATATGAACATTTATGCGGTATTGTTATAATGCATACATCCAAGCCTTGAGACTGTGGCGATAAACCCTTAAACGATTTAAAGGATTATCTGTGCTTATGTATATCGAATTCGGTCATTCCTTCCAATCCCCACAAACCCGGGATTTCAGGAACGGGAGTTGTCAATTCCTATGGTACCACTACCTACTAACGAACGGCGTAGCTAATGTTAATGAATGTATTGTACCATTTAAACAAACCAAATGTCATACCAAATTGTAAGCATGTGATGAATAATAAATGTACTAAGTATGATGAACATACATAGCATGTGATGTGATGTCATGTAAAACAATGTACTAAGTAGGCACACAATGGGCATACATAGCATAAAATGTAATGAAAAACAATGTACTAAGTAGGCACACAATGGGCATACATAGCATAAAATGAAATAAAATCATGTACTATAAGTGTACTATTGAACATAGCAAGTATATGATGTGAAATCAGGAAAGCATGAAAGTAACAAGTAGGCACATGTGTTCCACCCCAAAACAGTTTGGAAAACAGTAAAAGAGGGGTTTATGTACTCACTTGAGATTGCTCAGAAGTCCTTGAGTAACAACCAAACAATGCTAGAGATCACGGAAATCAAACGGCACCTAATATAGGTAACTATGTTAATAAACCGGACCTAAATCGGAAGATTGGGTAGCATGAGGGTTTGTAAACCAAATGAGTGTAGGAACTCATGTGATATGGTTTAACAAAGCCTACATACTAAATGAAACTTAACCTAAGTGCTTACGACCCATTACGACCCGTTTAGGTAGCTTATGCTACTTTAACGCGTCGTTCGCGTGAAACGCGTTCGGACCGCCTAACTAGCCTTATGACAAGTGTTATATGCCTAAACATGTTACATAATCAGTTATGTGACAAAAGTTTAGGTTACATATGCTTAATTACCAATTATACATGAAAAGGGTATTCTGGTAATTTACCTAAGGCATATAAACCACCTATCATACAACTACTCAAACGATGTGACCATAAGGTATAACCTCGGAAGGTTATTCCCTACATGCTATGGTCACCTAATGTATTTGGTCGGATCCTAATGATCGACCAAATGGGTCGGGTTCGAAGGTATAAGCGATTTATCAGATCGCTTACCCTTACGACCCTAGACAACGTGGTAATCAGTAGGCATAGTCCCAAGGGACTATAACCAACGTGATTACACTCACGTTGCGAAGTTCAAACGAACTTCGCATTGACCATAAACTGGTCAACACAGAAAGTCAAACAAAGTTTGACTTTCAGACTCGAAAAGACTCGAAAAACAATAAAAGAACGAAAGAATACTTACGAAGGGTCCCCGAATGCTTTGATTTCTCAGGTATTCTCAGGTAGGAAGCGAAATGTCACAACCACTTAGAGAAATTCCAAGAAATCAAGTGGGTTTTGTGTTGGGGGCATGGGGGTATTTATAGTGTTCGGTTAGCCGTTAAGATCGTTCCTCGTTAACCGTGCTTTGATCTCAACCATACACATTAAGATAATGGTTTTTTAAAACCATTTGAGCCCACGGTATTGCCAAAACCATGTGCGAAAGTGAAAATGGACCAAATACAATGTTTCTGTCCAGGTTAGGCAGTCGCGTAGCGCCACTGCCAAGGCATGGGGGTGCTCGCGCTACGCCACTGCCTACCATTGTCAGCAAAGTTTCAAAAATGGCAGAAATGGTCCCTACAGCCCGTTTAAGCTATTTTCGATGCGTTTGAACCCCGTTAACCTCATTTTAAGGCTCTAAAATGAAGTTAAAGTATAGGGAACTCAAAATGTGTTCAAAAATATCCCGGATGTCAGTTCGTTTAGCCGTACGAACGCGATGTTCGGTTAATTACGACGGAATGCGCATAAGCGCGAAAAACGATCCAAAAGACGCTACGAATGGATTTTTGGCAAGCCAAACACTAAATCATAATATAGTCATGCTTTCATAAATTTTTGGATGTTCGGATGTATTCAGAACGTAAGTTATGCGTGAAAATGCAAACTTGTGCACTTTTGACACTTTTAGTCCCTGAATGACCCAAAAGTTTATTTTAGCACACCGAACCCCTCAAACCTATTTCTAAGCTATGTGAAGGATATTTATGGTATGTTTAACTTATGGTCATGTTCCGGAATGTCTGTTACAGTTCAGATTGGCATACTTTCGCAGTTTGTCAAATTTAGTCCCTGTAGACGAAATAACTTGTTTTTGCCATACCAAAGCCTTCAAAACTTATTTCTAAGTTATGTAAAGGTTATTTAAGGTATGTTAAGCCAATGTCACTATTCCGGAGTGTTTGTTGCATTTAAACTGGTTATATTTACGCATCGGTGCGCGTATAACCTTCCAAAAAGCGATTTAGAGTTTGGAATTGAACAAAAATTGATATGTGCAAATGATACACATATTTATACAAATCCCAAGTATGAAATACAATATTTCATTGCTACAGTATTTGTTTGATGGCCGTGGAGGCACAGGTGTTACAGTCTCCCCTACTTTAGGAAATTTCGTCCCGAAATTTAATCAGAGGAAACTTGTGAGAGCTTGAAACATGAAGTTGAAAAGATCGAACAACATTGGTTAGGGTTCTGAACTTCTAGTAACTTTAATAACATCATGATTTCAATGTAAGAGGGATACTTATATACAAGTATATGAAGCGTCATTGGTGCGTCCACCGTACCTCCATTACATCATTCTCATTTCGTTATTGTTGTCACTATCGGTTCTTACACATAATAAATCTTACTGGGTTTCTGTGCACTAAATTTCATAATTATGTACGCGTCCATAATTAGACATTTCCTTGCACAGTTCACACAGTCTATTTTATAATGTGTAGGGTAAAACCAAATGAACAATCCTGTGATGAGTGTGACTAGACCGCCATAGAGTCCTTTTAATTAAATCAATAAATGTTCTAAATAGACTATCAAGGAGTCTGTCCAGCTACATCACTAGATGTCGTTCTTTAACCAGATTGTGAATCAATCTTTTGACTAGACCACTAAAAGGGTCCCTTATGAATCATGGAGTGGTACTATATAACCCAAGGGTCTTAACTATTACATAGAAGCCCATTAAGGATTTTAGGTAGTACCTTTTGAATATCCTTCTACGAATCCCTCATATGAAAATATGATAGATTCTGTGAGGATTTGGGTAACGAATATCCAGGGTATACCAAAAACACAAAAATGCATAAAAGAAAACACAAGATGCATAAACGCATAGTCACATAACCACAAAGATTGTTTGTTAATTTGTCTTGTTAATTGCGTACATGCATTTAAAGCACACTAGGAATCCATTCCGCGGATTTCATTTGGTACTTTAAACGTTAACAAGAATCTAACTATAAAGATAGAAAGATTCAAAAAGAAAGTTCGATTTTGATTTTAAGGAACCGAAATGTTCGAATTAAGGTACATAAGGAATCCAATTAAGGACTCTGATTTGAATGATAATCATCCACAAGGGTCTAAATGTGAAGATAAAAAGATCCCATATGGATTTTAGAAGTTGAAGATGTTTTGAAATCTTGCACTGGACGTGCTTAAGTCAAAACATGAAGTAAAATGCTTATGAAGTTGAGATGCTAGATATGTCAAGGCGACATATGAAGCAGAGTGTGAAGGTTAAGTTAATGTATGAGAAAAATATATTTTGAAAAAAACTATGCATGTGGTTCTAAAAATGTTTTTGAAACCTTATATATAATACTTTTGAAATCATAAAGTAGGTTATTAGATAAGTATATTTATAAAAATGTTTTAAAATCATGCGAGATGAATTTTGAAATTATGTATAAGGTTTTTGAAAAACATGAATGATGCTTTTGAAATCATGCACTTGATAAGAGAATATATTGTATGAATATTGTTTTCAGGATATTTGAGACATTTTGAAATCATGAAGGTTGTTTTGAAATACGATATTTCATTGCTACAGTATTTGTTTGATGGCCGTGGAGGCACAGGTGTTACATATGAAATACGATATTTCATTGGTTTGGTATTTGTATGATGGTTGTAGTGACACAGGTGTCACAGTCTCCCCTACTTTAGGAAATTTCATCCCGAAATTTTATTTTAGAGGAAACCTGTGAAGACAACTGTGATTGTTTCGCTTTCGAATGAATCCTTCTTACCCTAAGTAAAACTCTGGGCCACGTTTGGATTCTTAGCGAATTTGTCAACTGTCAAAGTGATGTCCTTGTAGTAACAAAACATGGAGTTTCGAACTACGGATAGAAGAACGTTTCCTATGAAGACTATCATAGGAAACTTGTGTGTGCTTGAAATCGGAGTCGGGGATTGTATGATAAAATGACATCGGTTAAGGTCCAGGACTTCTAGTAACTTAAATAATGCTACGTTCGCAATGTAATAAGGAACACTTATATAAAGGAAGTACCAGCGGCGTATCCACCATGCCCCTTTCTACATTGTTCCCGTTTCGTTATTCTCATCACTATTGGTCTTAACACATGACAAAACTTGTTGTGGTTTCTGTGCACTGAATTCCATAATTATGTATGCATCCATAATTGCGTAATTCCTTGCACAGTCCACACAGTTCATTTCATAATGTGTAGGGGAAAAATCAATCGAATAAACATGAAGTGACTTGACTAGACCACCAAAGGATCTTTTTAACTAGATCAACGAATGATCTTTTTAACTAGATCAACACATGATCTCCTTAGCTAGACCGCCGTATGATCTCCTTAAATAGACCACCTAAGGGATCTTTTCAGCTATATCATCACATGATATTCCTAACCAGATTTTTGAATCAATCCTTTAAACAAGACCACTCAAGGGGTCCAATTATAGAATAGTACTTCATAATCCAAGGGTCTTAACTATTTCGTAGAAGCCCATTAAGGATTTAAGGTAGTACCTTTGGATATTCTACTATGAATCCCTCATATGGAGATACAGAAGATTCTATGAGGATTTGGATGATGAATATTCGGATCACACAAAAACACAAGACATAAAAGAAATCACATAAGCACATAATCACATAATTGTATCAGTTTCGTAAAATAAAATTGAAACAACAAATGTTATTTATATAACAGCTGAATTGTTCCAAACGTTAAAGGATAACAAACAAAGAAATACAAAAGACTAATTGTTCACTGTTGCATTGTCGTCCGCGTTTGCCTCGTTTATGTTAAACACTCGTCCACGCGCTGGATTTGCGTTAACAAGTCTTGGGCAATTGTTTCAGTAGTGAGTAAGGTCACCACATTTATAACACGACCCAGGTGGAAACTGTGCTTGAACAGCAGCAGGATTTTCAGCAGCTTGGTTTTGGTTAGCATAACGGCAGGTCACCAAATGTCCCAATCGCCCACAGTGGGTACATTTGTGACATTGTACTTGCTCCAGATGATGCCGGTTGCATTTGTTGCACAAAGGTGCGGTACCAACATAGTTTTTCCTTGTACGAGGTTGTGCTGGCTGGTTTAGTGCAACCTGATTGTTCTGAGCAGTTATTGCGCAATTTTGAGAAGCCTTGCGCTTCTTCTTCTTGGATGTCTCAGCCTGTTTATTCTTTGGTTCTTCCTGTGCAGACTTGTCAGATGGTTTCGGGTCGCCCTTTCGAAAAAGCTTACCTTTCTTGATCTGGGATTCAGTTAGGGTAGCAGACAATTCGATGGCCTGTCTGACGGTAGTAGGGTTGCTACCAGTAACGATATCCTGAACTGGGTCAGGGAGACCATCAATGTATTTTTCGATCGCCTTTTCCAAAGGCGTAACCATGGTAGGACATAACAGGCTCAGTTCCTCATAACGGTCAGTGTAGGCTCGATGTTCACCACTGTCTTGCTTTAGGTCGTCGAATTCCCTTTCCAACGCTCTAAGCTCATGACGAGGACAGAAATCCTTCATCATTAGAGCTCGAAGCTCTTCCCAAGTTTGAGCTAGTGCCACATCGGCACCCCTATCACGCATTACACCGTTCCATCATGTAAGAGAATGCTTCTCGAACACACTGGATGCAAATTCAACCTTACGCTCATTCGAACATTGCACATGCCTGAATGTGCTCTCCAAACTTTCAAACCATTGTAGGAGCGCGGTTGCTCCTTGAGACCCAGAAAACTTCAAAGGTTTAGCAGAATTGAAGGTTTTGAGACTACACTGAGCATTGTTGTTGTTATTGTTGTTGTATAACTGATGGATCTGGGTTACTATGTTCGGAAGCATAGCAGCCATTTGCCGAGAGACAAGGGCTGCGACTTCTTCGTTAGTTAGAGGTTGTGCATCCCGTCGAGGAGGCATTGTCTAAAAAGAACAAGGAAACATGGGAAACGAGTGAGGTTGACAATTGGAAAAACAAATGGGGTATTGAAAACATCGACAAAACACAAGGAAGGCGATCATTCGTTCGTTACCTAAAGTAAACAAATGACACGCAGTGACTAATCAAAGTAAATGGGTCAATATAATGTATCGCGAAGACCTGCTTTAGCCTATAAGTGGACACTTATCCCAATTATTCCCAGGTAAGAGTGACTGGTCCGATTATGTTGATTTTTAAAAACACTCTAGCCTTAGACAGAAAACTCAGGATACAGGCATCCACCCTTCCAGATTGCACGTGTTCACACTATAAGACCCAAACTTTGACGAGATTTTAAAAACTTTGAAGGTTAAAAACCTTATAATAAATTATCCTAGAACAGATGATTAGTATTCAAAGCGGATTCGAAATTTGTGTTCTTATTTTGGTTGTCACCTAAAAATAGGAGACGGTATTGTTTTAAGACTAAACACACGACAACTTGTGTTAGGGTCCTAGGAAGGTTATAGTCTAGGTAAAGCATTACTAATAACCTAATTCCCTATAACCATTGGCTCTGATACCAACTTTTCTGTCACACCGCGACCATAGTAAAACAACAAATCGTGGCGGAAACGTTGGGGAGTGTCGTAACAGAATCATTGTTTCACAACCATGGATCAAATAGTTTCGTTTTATTAAATTATTGAACTCAATGTTTTATTACAAATCAGATAAATACAAATATTGTCTTTCAAGTTTTAAAGTCGCTAAGGCACGAGTCCATCCTATGTATATCATGCATCAACAATCATCACATAGCAGCACCTGAAACATATGTAAAAATAGGTACGTCAGCATAAAAATGCCTGTGAGATACATAGGTTTTATTAATACAGGATTCATGACTTGTAAGTTTAAAAGAATGTTTAACAAAAAGTAGTCATGAACTTAAAAATGTTTTCTTTATAAATCATGCGAAAATTGATAAGAAACCAGATGATATAAAAGAATAATGCATAGATAAATAAATAACCAAGTAAATGAGTTTGTATAAAATATGTTGTTTGTAAAACAATGTTTTGATAAAAAGGTTTGTAGTATATATAAAAATATACCTTGGTTTTGAGAAAATCGGATAAGTAATATATATTAAAATATATTTTAGTTTCAAAATAGTTAAACAGATAGTATATCAAATATACTTTAGTTGTTAAAAAATATAGTTTTCAGTAGCATATCATAAGTATACTTTGGTTTTGTAAATAACATATCAAACTTTGCTTTGGTTTTGTAAATAACATATCAACTATGTTTTGGTTTTGAAAATAACATATCAATTATGTTTTGGTTTTGAAAATAGCATATCAACTATGCTTTAGTAAATAACAAAATATATGTTGGTTTTGTACATAGTATATCAAATTATACTTTGGTAAACAATATCACATATGGGAGCATATCAAACTATACTTTGAAAGTATATCAAAATATACAAAAGAAAATGTGATTAGTGCATCAAACTACACCTTAGAGACTATAGAAATACCACAAAGGCAATTTCTATTTGGTTAAAATTTGGTTTCTAACATTCCACACAACAGGAATGGGGTGTCTAGTCCTATAGCGCTATATCGTACTACCAATCGGCTTGACGAATGTATAAAATAAGTAAAATCCAACAATTTGTTTTATAATCTTTGAAAAATTAGTGTTTAAACCATTGATAATCATTCAGTTTGTCAAAAGATAAGTACTAGCATGTATAATCAATTTATACTTTGAAATCATGAAAATAACAAATAGGCACACATGTTTTTTTTGGGTAAAGGGTTACCCCGGTGATTCTATTAAAACAATCCCAAAAAAGTACAAGTAGTGATGGTGAGATCCACACTAATTCATATACATGACATGCCCCGTATATGTAAACAAACCAAAACCAAAATAGCTAAGACAACCCATAACCTAGCCTACATTACATCATGAAAACAAAGTAGGCAAAAACCAAAACACGAAACCAAAAATAACGACTCAACCTCCATCATCAAAGATGAAATTGCCTTCTTTAAGAGAACGTGGGAAATCACTGGGAAGGATGTTTGTACGGCTGTGCAGGATTTTTTCTCTAATGGAAAACTTCTTCGTGAGCTGAATCATACCATTCTTTCGCTAATTCCGAAAGTGAGTACACCTGACTCGATTTCGGATTATAGACCTATTTCATGCTGTAATACATTATACAAATGTATTAGTAAAATTATTACCAATCGGATTAAAGAGGGTTTGGCGGATATTGTGAAACCAATCGGCTTTTGTTCCGGGGAGGAGGATTTCTGATAATATCCTCCTAACCCAGGAACTAATGCATAATTATCATCGAAATCATGGGCCACCGCGGTGTGCGTTTAAGGTGGATATTCAGAAGGCTTATGATACGGTAGATTGGAATTTCTTGAAGCAGATTCTGTTGGGGTTCGGCTTTCATTCGAAGATGGTTAATTGGATTATGGTTTGTATCTCAACTACCTCGTTTTCTGTGGGATTGAATGGTAACCTTTATGGATAATTTAAAGGAAAAAGGGGGTTGAGGCAGGGTGATCCGATATCTCCGTACCTTTTTACATTGGTTATGGAGATTCTAACCTTAAACAAGTTGACTTGTCTTTGGAGTTCAGATTTCATAATAAATGTGAAAAGCAAAGGATTATAAATTTGTGTTTCGTTGATGATCTCTTTATGTTTGCGAGAGGGGATAAGAATTCGGCTATGGTCATTATGGATTCTTTAACTCTTTTCAAGAACATGTCGGGGTTGGTTCCTAGCATGACCAAAAGTACTGTTTACTTCGCTAATGTCTCGAATAGTGTGAAGGGTCTCATCCGTAGCTTCATGCCGTTTGAAGAGGGCACCTTACCAGTTCGATATCTAGGGGTTCCTCTTATTACTACAAGGCTCGTGTACAGTGACTGCAAGCGGATTATTGAGAACATGGAGGCAAAAATTACAGATTGGAAAGCGAAGAGTTTGTCCTTTGCAGGGCGGCTCCAGCTAATCCGGTCAGTTTTATCATCTATGCATATTTACTGGGCTTCGGTCTTTATATTACCAAAGCGTGTTATTGTGGAGTTAGAGGAAAAAATGAGACGATTTCTTTGGGCTCAGGGCAATAGTATTAGAGGGAAAGCTAAAGTTAAATGGAGTAAAGTTTGTTTCCCGAAACAGGAAGGAGGTTTGGGTATTCGTAGAGTTTTGGATATGAATAATGCTCTTATGGTCTCGCATGTGTAGAGTATCCTAACATGTAGAGAATCCTTGTGGGTTAAATGGATTCATTCGTATCATTTACGTGAAAGGAGTTTCTGGGATGTCCCGGTCAGAAATAATGTGGCATGGAGCTGGAGGAAAATGTTGCAACTTCGCCCAATTATTCGAAAGCATATATGGATGGAAATTGGGGATGGGAATAAAACCCTAGCGTGGTTTGATATATGGGATGATGCTTGTCCGTTGATATCTTTTCTGACTCCAAGGATGATAGCTAATGCTGGGTTTGGTATGCAAACTAAGGTGGCTGAGTTGTGGGAGTTTGGAGGATGGAGGTGGCCGAATGCTTGGGTTCAGCGATACCCGACTTTACAAAACATGACGGCTATTAACTTGAATCCTAATATGCAGGATAGGGTGGTGTGGAGAACCAGTTCGGGCTCAGTTGTCGACTATGGAACTTCGATGGTATGGGAGGATATTCAGCTTAATGAGAGTGCAGTTCCTTGGGCCAATATCGTGTGGTTTTCTCAAGCTATCCCTCGGAATTCGTTTATCTTGTGGCTGCTAATAAACAAGAAACTAAAGACACAGGATGTGATGAGGAAATGGTACTCTTTGGGAAATATGAACTTTAATCTCATGTGTTGTTCTTTGTGTACGTCTGGACCAGATTCTCATGAGCATCTTTTCTTTGATTGTTTGTATGCTTCTCGGATATGGTATGGTGTTCGAGATAAAGTGGATATGGGAACTATTAACTCCTCTTGGGACGCGATATATGACCACTTAATTCAGCATGCGGATTCGAAGAAGGTTATTCATATTGTTGAACGTCTAGTGGTTGGTGCGGCAATATATTTTGTATGGCAAGAGCGAAACCAGCGATTGTTCTCTAATAAAAAGAGAAATGAAAGTCAGCTTATTGAAGTGATTCAGAATACGGTCCGGATGAAGCTTCATTCCATGAAGTACAAGAGATCAAGTCAGGCGACGAGAGTGTTACACTTATGGAGATTACCTCACGGGTTATTGATGGATGATGATGATTGCGGTTAACTCCTTTGTCATGTGTTTTAGTCTAGTTAATCCTTTGTGATTGGTGAATGTGTTTTGCTTTGTTGCTTGTTGAACTCAAATGTGGCATGTCATGTTTGAGAACTGGGGGTTCATGTTAGGCCCTCACTTGTTTGTTTTGTGGTTGTGTGAAATAAAATTTAACCGGGGTAACCCTTACCCCAAAAAAAAAAGATGAAATTGCCACAAACCGGCAAACCCTTGACTCGAATCACAATATGTCTAGCCATTGGAACCCTTTGTGGATGAGTTGCTTGCCCGAGCTCTAGACGAAGAAGGATGTGTTCCCGAAGTCATAAATTCATTAGTTTCATTGTAGACTTCATCAACCTCCTCCTCATCTGAATCTTGCTTGTCATTAACCTGCTTGGCCTTCTTCTCTATACGACCCACAGTACTACCTCCCTAACCACCATCATCATCCTTAAGGACATCAAAGGGGTTTGACGCTGATACCTGATTGTTCATCGGCTTCTTCAAGGACGAAATTGGTTTAGGGTTTACAACTGGTCTGTACACTACCTTAGGCTTCTGATTTTTCATATGAAGCCCTTGGTTAGTAGCTTTCTTCTTCTTTGCACCCACAACCTGAAAATCATCAATTTTCTTTCCAGAATCCACACTCAAAACAACCTGAGGGCTCTTTGGGCACGAGTTATCTTCATGACCAAACACGCAACAAGATGAGCACCTTAAAGGCTCCCAATCATATTCGATTTTAACCTCCACCATTGAGTGACCATTACCCTCTAAAGATGGGATTGCAACAGTAACACTCCTCTTTAACTCAGCCCCGGCTTGAATTTCAATGAGAGCTCTAGCATAACTGTTTCTTCCCCATGACTCAGCACACATTGTAGCAGTGTACGAATCTAGCATCTTTGGCACCCCTATCTTAGAAGCGAGCAAACTAAGACTGTCCTCAGTATATGCTGCTGGCGGCACTTCATGCATCTTAACCCAAACTGGGATAGCCTTTATATCTTCTTTTTCCAACTTGACAGAGGCCGACCACTCCTTCAAAATTATCGGAACATTTCTAATCATCCAAGGTCTATCCTCCACCAATTTATCCATCCCTTCCTTTGTTTTGAATTTAAAGAAAAAGAACCCGTTCGCATTCATCATTAGCCTAGAAAGACCGTATTTAACCCAGTTGTTCTTTGCAAAATAATCCACCATAGGAAAAGCCAGCCGTTTACCCAGAAAATATCCATACAACGTGTTAGCATACCTGTCAGTGACTTGTTTAACCGAAGACAATGGAATGACAACATCAGCTCCATCAACCGACTCGCTAGATTCCATCATCCGAAAATTAACCTTTACATTCTCCTTTGCGGTGTTCACTACTCTAGCAAATGATAAAGGTTCTGCAGCCCCATATACTTTTGAATTCGAGTTACCAGCCAATGGAGTTGACAAATTCACTCCATGAACACCTGTTGTTGGCGAGAACAGTTTATCCACCTGAACCGGAGCTGTGACCTTAGTAAGTTCATCGATGATGTTGATACCACGTCTTGGCTGAATATTGTTCCCATCAACATCAAGAATTCGATCCGCTATTTCTTTAAACGACAGTGGTGGCCTTCCACCAGGTTTCTGCGTTCATCCATTAAACTGATCCCTAGCAGCCAGAATTCGTTCAAGAAACAAGCCGCCTGAATAAACCCTAGTAGCCGTCAACCACCAATAAACTTGCCGACAATCAGAATGAATGAGTAATCAGCCGCAAACCCTAATCGGATGAGTAAGCAACCGCAAAATCCTAATCGGATGACCAGGATGAAGAATCGGTTCCGCCGAAACCCTAAAGATTGATTCTGCCGAACCCTTAGTCAGCAAACAATTGGAATCCTTGAAACCCTAGACGATTCAATCAATTCTTGGTCTGGATTGATCTTGGTTTGTATCTAAGGATTCCTTATTCGTTTCTTTAGGTTCCAATCAATTGAAATCAGATTAAGTTCGTGTCCTAGGGTTTTGTTTTTCTAATTCGTTTTTCTGATTGTTCTTGGAGCGACGACATCATTCCAATAGGCACACATGTTTCACCCTAAAACATTTGAAAACAGTAAAAGAGGGGACTATGTACTCACTTGAGAATGCTTAGAAGTCTTGAATAACAACCAAGCAAAGCTAGAGGGATCACGGAATCAAACGACACCTAATATAGGTAACTAAGTAAATAAACCGGACCTAAATCGGAAGATCGGATAGAATGAGATTTCGTAAACCAAATGAGTATAGGAACTCATGAAATATGGGTTAACAATGCCTACATCCTAAATCGAAACCTATCCTAAGTGCTTACGGGACCCATTACGACTCGTTTAGGTAGCTTACGCTACTTTAACGCGTCGTTCGTGTAAAACGCGTTCGGACCGCCTGACTAGTCCTATGACAAGTATTATATGCCTTAACATGTCTAATAATATTGCCTAATCAGTTTAGATGTAAAAATTTAGGTTACATACGCTTAAAATGAATTTATGCGTAAAAAGGGCATTTTGGTCATTTACCTAAGGCATATAAACTACCTATCATACAACTATTTAAACGAAGTGACCAAAAGGTATAACCTCAGAAGGTTATTCACTATACAACTATAGTCACAAAACATGTTTGGTCGGATCCTAATGATCGACCAAACGGGTCGGGTTCGAAAGTCTAAGCGGTTGTTTAGACCGCTTACCTTACGACCCTATATAAGCACTAACTAAAAGTGACGACTTAGAAAACAAGTTTGATATCAAAACAAAGGGTTTTGATACCTAAGAATAGTTTGGTTGCAAAATACGCATAAACGCGTATTTTGACCGAAACTACGACTCGTCACTATGCATAAATAACGTGGTAATCAGTAGGTATAGTCACGAAGGACTATGACCATCGTGATTACGCTCACGTTGCGAAGTTCCAACAAACTTTGTGTTGACCATTGACTGGTCAAAGCAGAAAGTCAAACACTGTTTGACTTTCGCTTAAAAACGCATAAAAGCACAAAAGAATACTTACAAAAGGTCCAAGCTAGAAGATTTGATCTAAAAATTCTCAGGTATGAAGTTTTGAACTTCAACTTAGAGAAAAATTCAGATCAAGGTGAGTGAAAATGAAAGTGGGGGTGGGTTTATATAGGATTTCCAAAACCGTTAAGATCGTTCCTTGATAAACGAGCATCAATCTGGACCGTCCATGTGGGCACAAGGTTTTGAAATACTAGGGGTGTCCCAAAACCATCAAACGGTATTGCAAATGTTACAAATAGGACCCTAAACTTCAAGTTAAATGCTGAAAATGGACCTGCTGTTGCTGAACATGATATTCTGCCCAGATGGGGTGGTGGCGTGCCGCCACCACATAGCCATTAGCCTGTGGAGCGACGCCACCATGTACCAGGTCCAGAGACTTTCGAATATTGACAGTTTTGGTCCCTGCAACACTATTAAGCCATTTCCGATGCGTTTAAAGCCCGTTAAGCCATTTTCAAGGCTCTACGATGCAGTTTAAGTATAGAGAACATGAAATATGCTCAAAAATATCTCGGATGTCGGTTCGTTTGGTCCTACGGTTACGTTGTTCGGTTAATTACGATGAAACACGAACGGACGTGAAAAACGATCCAAATTACGCGACGAATGGAATTTTATCATGCCAATCACTAAAATAAAATATTTTAATGATTACATAAATTTTTGGATGTTCGGATATATTCAGAACGTAAGATATGCGCGAAAATGCAAACTTATGCACTTTTTGACGCTTTTAGTCCTTGTTGATCAAATAAGTTTATTTTTGCGCACCAAATGCCTCAAAGCCTATTTCTAAGCTATGTAAAGGATATTTAGGGCATGTTTCACTTATGATCATGTTCCGGAATGTTCGTTACAGTACGAATCGGCATACTTTCGTAGTTTGTTGAAATTAGTCCCTGTAAGCGAATGAACTTGATTTCGACACACCAAACCTTCCAAAACTTATTTCTAAGTTATGTAAAGGTTATTTAAGGTATGTTAAGCCCATGTCACTGTTCCAGAGTGTTTGTCGCGTTAAACTGATTACGTTTACGCATTAGTTCGCGTATAACTTTCCAGAAAGCGATTTAGAGCTTGAAATCGAACGAGAATTGATATGTGCAAATGATACACATATTTATACAAATCCCAAGTATGAAATACGATATTTCATTGGTTTAGTATTTGTATGATGGTTGTAGTGACACAGGTGTCACAGAAATAGACCTCCTTCTTTCACTTTTGTCGTTGTCTTCCAATTCAAAGAGCCCCATTAAGTAAGTGTTCCGCGAGAAAAGAGAGGCTGACATCTTTTCTTATCTATCTATTTTCGTAAATGAAGAAGATAAGTGAGAGCTTACTGACTGCATCTTCTAAGAAGGGCTTGGAAGAAGAAATAGAATCTCCTTTCTTTTTCAAAAAAAAGGTCCCATCCTTCAATATCATGATTGGGTCGACCTGGCCAGATCATGAGTGAAATATCATGATCAGGTCGACTAGGCCAGATCATGAGTGAATAGAAAATCGAAAATGTACATAGCAGTTCCAGCTGAAATACTTGGAATAATTCTACCACTTCTACTAGGAGTAGCCTTTTAGTGCTAGCTGAACGTAAAGTAATGGCTTTTGTGCAACGTCAAAAGGGTCCTTGTCACACCCCGACCACGTAAAACATCACATCGTGGCGGAAACATCGGGGAGTGTTGTAACAGAATTATTGTTTCACAACCATGGCATTAAAAGTTATGTTTTATTTATCAACAAAAGGATTACATTGTCTTAATACAACTGAAACAAAGAGTGCATAACGAAATTTAACTAGTTCTAGCTTCATTTTTAAGTCTCTAAGGCACAGGTCCGCCCTAGTGTGTCACGAACATCCTATGCAACAGCTCCTGAAAACACATGTGGAAATAGGTACGTCAGCATAAAAATGCCTGTGAGATACATAGGTTTTATGAAAATAGGATTCATGACTTAGGTTGTCTTAATTAACCTAGTGGTTCCTATTTTATGTGACAATGTTCGGGACCGGTTGGTTTGGAAAGACCTGGAAGGGAATGCTCATCCATTTACTTCTTGGGAGGTTTGGAATAATATTCGACATCATGAAAGCAAAGTTCCTTGGGTGAATATGGTGTGGTTTAAGCAATGCATACCTAGACATTCGTTCCACATTTGGCTGGTTATTCAGAACAAATTGAAGACACAGGATCGTCTATCTGTTTGGGAAGCAGGCAGTGAAACTAATTTAAATCTTATGTGCTGCCCTTTATGCTGCTATGACAGGGACTCGAGAGATCATCTTTTCTTTGAATGCTCTTTTGCGTCTCAGGTATGGAACAATGTAAGGAGTCTCACCAATATGGAAGATGTGAATGGAGTTTGGACCGATATAATGTTGTGGATGAATCATAATTTGACTCTTCAGAAGCCCGACAACGTTGTGAGTTGTCACACCCCGACCACGTAGAACATACAAAACGTGGCGGAAATGTCGGGGAGTGTTGTAACAGAATTAATTGTTTCAAATCCATGGTAATTGAAGTTTCGTTTTATTGATTAAAAGTGTTACAATGTCTTAACAAACAAGAAATACAACATATTTAACTAGTCTTGTATCTTTTATTGTCACTAAAGCCCAAGTCTGCCTATGTGTATCTTGATCATCTTATGTAACAGCTCCTGAAAAACACATGCGAAAATAGGTACGTCAGCATAAAAATGCCTGTGAGATACATAGGTTTTGTGAAAATAGGTTTCATGACTTATGTTTGAGAAAATGTTTAGTCATGAACCTTGTTATTTGCTTTGTTTTGTAAATCATTTGAAAATCGATAAGATCAGATGATAAGTATAAATAAATGTAAGGTTAAATGAATAACCAAGTAAAATATGTTTGCATAAGATAAGATGTTTATAAATCAATGTCTTGTGAAAAGTATGTTATTTGTATAAAATGTTCTATGTCTCAAACTGAAATGATTCAAATAACGCTATGATATGTAATACCATACAAACACTTATATATAGGAAGTACCAGTGGCGTATCCACCATGCTTGTATCATATTACACACGCATCGTTACTTAATCATTTAATCAAACCAAACCAGCCAATGTAAGAAGTCTATGTTTAAATCAATTGTCAAATGTATTGGGTAATATGTCAAAGTGTTCATGTCAAGATGTAAATCATATCAAAATGTCTATGTCAAATATCCATGTCAAATGTCTATGTCAAATATCCATGTCAAATGTCTATGTCAAATATCCATGTCAAATGTCTATGTCAAATATCCATGTATGGCAAGTGAAATGTCTCAACTAAACCATATGCACAAAAACAAAGTATTGAAGTAAAACTTGGTTTAAATCAAAGTTATGTTTTGTGGGAAATACATGATCAATGTCAATCATGTTAAAATGTCTACGTCGAAATGTCTATGTCAAATGTCTATGTCAAAATGTCATGTAAAACGATGTACTAAGTAATGCACACAATGGCAATACATAGCATGAAATGTAATGAAATCATGTACTATAATGTACTAACGAACATAGCAGTATATGATGTGAAAACAGGAAAGCAGGAAAGTAACAAGTAGGCACATGTGTTCCACCCCAAAACAGTTTGGAAAACAGTAAAAGAGGGGTCTATGTACTCACTTGAGATTGCTCAGAAGTCCTAGGATAACCACCAAGCAAGGCTAGAGATCACGGAATCAAACGGCACCTACTATAGGTAACTACATTAATAAACCGGACCTAGATCGGAAGATTGGGTAGCATTAGGGTTTGTAAACCAAACGAGTGTAGAGACTCGTGTCATTTGGTTAAACAAAGCCTACATACTAAATGAAACTTAACTTAAGTGTCTACGACCCATTACGACCCGTTTAGGTAGCTTATGCTACTTTAACGCGTCGTTCGCGTGAAACGCGTTCGGACCGCCTAACTAGCCCTATGACAAGTGTTATATGCCTAAACATATTACATAATCAGTTATGTGACAAAGGTTTAGGTTACATATGCTTAATTACCAATTATACATGAAAAGGGTATTCTGGTAATTTACCTAAGGCATATAAACTACCTATCATACAACTACTTAAACGATGTGACCATAGGGTATAACCTCGGAAGGTTATTCCCTACCTACTATGGTCACCTAATGTGTTTGGTCGGATCCTAATGATCGACCAAACTGGGTCGGGTTCGAGGTATAAGCGATTCATTAGATCGCTTACCCTACGACCCTAGACAACGTGGTAATCAGTGGGCATAGTCCCAAGGGACTATGACCAACGTGATTACACTCACGTTGCGAAGTTCAAAAGAACTTCGCATTGACCATTACTGGTCAACGCTGAAAGTCAAACAAAGTTTGACTTTCGGACTCGAAAAGCAATAAAATAAGGAAAAGAACGAAAGAATACTTACGAAGGGTCCCCGAATGCTAATCCCGATCCAAGAACTCAGGTATGAAACAATGGTTTCAACTTAGAGCTCTCAAATCAGAATTCTTGTGCAAAATGAGGTTGTGTGGGTTGGGTATTTATAGGAATACCCGAACCGTTAGGATCGTTCCATGGAAAACGTGCCATGAATCCAACCCGTACACTTGTCGGAACCTTATGGTGGCTGGAAATCCATCCTTATCAGATGACTAGATAATTAGGAATGTGTGGTTGTGGTTAATCCAGCTGAAAACAGGCTGTTAAGTACATTGCATCTGGTCTGCAGACCCCTAGCGCACCGCTACGCTAAAAGTGTAGCGCACCGCTAGGCTTAAGTTTGGCAGATTTACACTTTTGGTCCCTGTCATGCATTCAGCCCATTTTCGGCACGTTTAAGGCCCGTTAACCCCATTTCAAAGCTCTAAAATGAAGTTAAAGTATAGGGAACTTAAAATGTGTTCAAAAATATCTCGGATGTCGGTTCGTTTGGCCGTACGAACGCGATGTTCGCTTAATTACGACGGAATGCGCACAAGCGCGAAAAACGATCCAAATGACGCGACGAATGGATTTTTCTTAAGGCGAACCATAAAATATAATGTAGTCATGCTTACATAAATTTTTGGATGTCCGGATGTATTCAGAACGTAAGTTATGCGCGAAAATGCAAACTTGTGCACTTTTTGACGCTTTTAGTCCCTGAATGACACAAAAGTTTATTTTAGCATACCGAACACCTCAAAGCCTATTTCTAAGCTATGTAAAGGATATTTATGATATGTTTAACTTATGGTCATGTTCCGGAAGGTCTGTTACAGTTCAAATTGGCATACTTTCGCAGTTTGTCAACTTTAGTCCCTGTAAGCGATTAAACTTTGATTTCACCACACCAAACCTTTCAAAACTTATATCTAAGTTATGTAAAGGTTATTTAAGGTATGTTAAGCCTATTTCACTATTCCGGAGTGTTCGTTGGATTAAACTGGTTATATCTACTCATCAGAGCGCGTATAACCCTCCAGAAAGCGATTTAAATCTTGAAATCGAACAAGAATTGATATGTGTAAACGATACACATATTTTTACAAATCCCAAGTATGGAATACTATATTTCATTGGTTTGGCATTTGTTTGATGGTTGGAGTGGCACAGGTGTCACATGAGTCGGTTGGTAGTGGCGGCTGCAACATACTTTGTATGGCAAGAACGAAATCTCAGGTTGTTTACTCGGAACCGACGTACGGCTCAGGCGCTGTCTCAGGAGATTATTAATACTGTTCGGCTACGGCTTATGTCATTCAAGTTTAAACGGAGATTTGAAAATGGAAGCTTGATGGAAAAGTGGATGATTCCTAACAACAATTTAGAGATTGACCCTGGCTAGTGTAGTTGTTATTTTGTGTTTTGTTTATGAATTGGATGTGATCGGTTAGTGTGTGTGTTAGAGGCCTTGTTCACCGAGTTGTGTTTTGTTTGGATGTTTTGTTCCTAGTCTTGGTATGCCAAGGCTAGTTTAGGTGTGGTACATCGGCCATACCATTGTTCTTTATTGGTTTGATTTATAAAATTCACCGGGGTAACCCTTTACCCAAAAAAAAAGACTTAGGTTTGAAGAAATGTTTAATAAAAATTGGTCATGAATCTTGTTAAGTGTTTTCTTTTATAAATCATAAGAAAACTTGATAAGAAAATCAGATTATATAAAAGAAGTATGTATGGTTAATTAAATAACCAAGTAAAATGAGTTGTATAAAATAACTTGTTTGCAAAACTATGTTTTGTGAAAAATATGTTATTTATGTAAAATGTTATATGTCTAAACTGAAATGATTTAAATAACGCTACGATATGTAATATTATACAAGCACTTATATATAGGAAGTACCAGCGGCGTATCCACCATGCTTGTATCATATTACACACGCCTCGTTACTTAAATCACTTACCCAAACAAACCACCAATGTAAATTGCCCATGTAAACCAATTGTCAAATGTTTAGGTTTGAATAAATGTCTATTATCAAAATGTCAATCATGTAATGTGTGAACCAATATCAAAATGTATATGTCAAATGTAATGTGTAAACAAATATCATGTATGGCAAGTGAAATATATCAACTAGACCATAGGTGAAAGTGCACAAATCAAGGTATTGAAGTAAAACATAGTTTAAATCAAAGTTATGTTTTGTGGAAATGCATGCTATACTGATACAAACATCTATGCGGTATTGTGAAAATGCATACATTCAAGCCTTGTGACTGTGGCGATAAACCCTTAAACAAATTAAAGGTCTATCTGAGTTATGTTTATCGAATTCGGTCATTCCTTCCATCCAAACATACCTAGGATGTCAGGAACGGGAGTTGTCAATTCCTAGGGTACCACTACCTACTAACGAACCGCGTAGCTAATGTTAATGAATGTATTTTCGTCCCATTTAAACAAACCAAATGTCATACCAAAATGTAAGCATGTGATGAAAAACAAATGTACTAAGTATGCAACAAATGGACATACATAGCATGTGATGTAAAACAAATGTACTAAGTATGATGAACATACATAGCATGAAATATCATGTAAAACGATGTACTATGTATGCACTAAATGGACATACATAGCATAAAATGTCATGTAAAAAAATGTACTAAGTATGCACTAAATGTTCATACCTAGCATAAAATGTCATGTAAAACGATGTACTAAGTATGCACTAAATGGACATACATAGCATAAAATGTCATGTAAAACGATGTACTAAGTATGCACTAAATGGACATACATAGCATAAAATGTCATGTTAAACGATGTACTAAGTATGCAACAAATGACATACAAAGCAAAAACACAATGAAATCATGTACTATAAGTGTACTATTGAACATAACAAGCATATGATATGAAAACATGGAAAGCACGAAAGTAACAAGTAAGCACATGTGTTTCACCCCAAAACGTTTGAAAATCAGTAAAAGAGGGGACTATGTACTCACTTGAGATTGCTCAATAGTCCTAGGATAACCACCAAGCAATGCTAGAAGATCACGGAATCAAACGGCACCTAATATAGGTAACTACGTTAATAAACGGACCTAATCGGAGGATCGGGTAGCATGCGGGTTCGTAAACCAAATGAGTGTAAGAACTCATGCAATATGGTTTAACAAAGCCTACATACTAAAACGGAACCTATCCTAAGTGCTTTTGACCCATTATGACCCGTTTAGGTAGCTTATGCTACTTTAACGCGTCGTACGCGTAAAACGCGTTTGGACCGCCTAAATAGCCCTATGACAAGTAAAATATGCCTTAACATGTCTAATATTGTTTCCAAATCAGTTTAGATGTCAAAATTTATGTTACATATGCTTAAAATGAATTTTGGCGCAAAAAGGGCATTTTGGTCATTTACCTAAGGCATATAAACTACCTATCATGCAACTACTTAAACGAAGTGACCATAAGGTATAACCTTGGAAGGTTTTTTTCCCTATACAACTATGGTCACCTAATGTGTTTGGTCGGATCCTAATGATCGACCAAATGGGTCGGGTTCGAAAGTATAAGAGATTGATTAGATCGCTTACCTTACGACCCTATATAAGCACAAATCTAAAAGTGATGAGCTAAACATGTTAAAACATGTTTAACAAAGCTTGAAAACAGGTTTGGTATCAAAACAAAGGGTTTTGATACCCAAGAGTAGTTTGGTTGCAAAATACGCGCTAAAGCGTATTCTGACCGAAACTACGACTCGTCACTATACCTAATCAACGTGGTAATCAGTAGGTATAGTCACAAAGGACTATGACCATCGTGATTACACTCACGTTGCGAAGTTCAAACGAACTTCGTGTTGACCATTGACTGGTCAATGCAGAAAGTCAAACAAAGTTTGACTTTCGTGTTAAAAACACATAAAAGAACGAAAGAACACTTACAAAAGGTCCAAGAAGATTTGATTTCCAAGTATTCTCAGGTATGAAGTGAAGATCACTTCAACTTAGAGAAATCTCAGAATCAAATGTGAGTTGGGGGTGAAATGGGTGGGGGTATTTATAGTTTTCGCACAACCGTTAGGATCGTTCATCGAAAACCGAGCTTCAATCTCAGTCGTACACCTCATGCCCACTGATTTGTGAAACCATGGGACCTTAAAACCAGTTAATGGTTTGCTAGAAACCATGTTCAAAACCATGGAGCAGCTGGGTTTTCTTAAAAATGTTTTTTGCTGTACTGTGGAGACTTTACGGACCGTATGAGGTCCCTTACGGTCTGTAAGGACCTCTGATGCTGGCAGTAACTTTCACAAAAATGGCAGAACAGGCCCCTGAGTCTCCGAACTTGATTTTTGATGCGTTTTGACACGTTTAAGCCCCGTTAACCTCATTTTAAGGTTCAAATATGAAGTTAAAGTATAGGGAACTTAAAATGTCCTTAAAAATATGTCGGATGTCGGTTCGTTTGGCCGTACGGTTGCGTTGTTCGGTTAATTACGACGGAAGTCGTAACGGACGCGAAAACGGTCCAAATTGCGAAACGAATGAAGTTTTGATAAGCCAATCACTAAAATATAATATTTTAATGATTACATAAAATTTTGGATGTCCGGATATATTCAGAACATAAGATATGCGCGAAAATGCAAACTTATGCACTTTTGATGCTTTTAGTCCCTGAATGACCAAAAAGTTTATTTTAGCACACCGAAGCCCTCAAAGCCTATTTCTAAGCTTTGTAAAGGATATTTAGGGTATGTTTAACTTATGGTCATGTTCCGGAATGTTCGTTATAGTACGAATCGGCATACTTTCAGTTTGTCGAATTTAGTCCCTGTAAGCGAATAAACTTGATTTTGCCATACCAAAGCCTTCAAAACTTATTTCTAAGTTATGTAAAGGTTATTTAAGGTATGTTAAACATAAATTGATGTTCCTGAGTATTTGTCGCGTTAAACTGATTACGTTTACGCACCAGTTTGCGTATAACTCTCTAGAAAGTGATATAGAGTTTGAAATTGAACAAAAATCAAAACATGAAAAATGTCAAACATAAATAAACAAACATTGGGGTCAAATAACATTGTTTTATTGATAACTGAAATGTTTACAATGATTACAGACACAGGTGTCACAGTCCTGATGTAGTGGGATCGTTTGGATTGTTACAACCTCTAGCAGATGGTTTTAAATTGATTATAAAAGAACCTATTTCACCAAGTAGTGCAAATTTCTCCCTTTTTAGAATGGCTCCAGTGGCTACATTTATGTTAAGTCTGGTCGCTCGGCCCGTTGTATTGTCAGATCCGAACATAAGGCTACTTTATTTGTTTGCCATATCTTCGCTAGGTGTTTATGGAATTATTATAACAGGTCAGTCTAGTAATTAGGGGGCGCCCGTTCGGTCCCCTATGATACTAGGATCAATAGGTCAAAAATGGGTTTGTGCCGCAGGTGTTGAACGATCCACTCTACACAGGTGTGGGCTTACAGGGCTCATAAAGCCTTTCTTTCATTCATCAATAGGGCCCTGTCGGTTACTTTTCTGGGCCGGGACCGATAAGTGGAATGGAAGTCATAAAAAAGATATCTTGATCTTCGCACCTCAGATCAAGAGGCTTGTCAAGCTGGCCTATATCGTTATTATTCATTATTCTATAGAAAAATATATATAATGAAGATAGAAATAAAAAAAACATTGTAAGAGTTAAGGCTTAGTGGTACAGTAATCACTGTAGCGCTCTCTCTCTCCTTAGGCGATTTATGTTCTTCATGAAACCCTACATTTTTCTTTGTGATCTTCTGTATAACAGTCTGTTATTAGAGATTTGATTTATCAAACTTCTACTACGAACTAGTTAGCATTAGTGATCGATTTGGAACTAGGGTTTTGCTTGTTTTTCTATCAATCGCCGCTTTAGAGATCATTACGAAACCCTGACTTATTAAATTGGCTGTTATTGATTGCGGTTAACTGAGTTTAATTTAACTAGATTGATACGCTTTTTTAATCAGTTAAGGGTTGAAGATTGATCCTAGGGTTTAAGGATTAGGGTTTTGCATGTGATCGTTGTTTGGCTGGTCTTCTTGTTCTGTATGTGTTTTTCTTGCTGCATGGAGGGAGTTGCTGATACTAGAAATGATCTGATGGGTAGAGAAAAGCCACCAGATGATGGTGGTACAAAGTCTTCGCGTGGGATCAGTTTGAAGATAACAAATGCTGAGGGTAATCCGCTATTACCTAGGAGGGGATTGTACTCGTCATCTAATGTGTTAATTCTGGATGGCCTTCGGAATATTTCAAAACCTGTACTAGAGCCAAAGTTGAATGTCAATTGTGGCGGTGGGGATAAAGGTAGTCAACCAGAACCTAGGAATGCTCCGAAACCATTGTCATATGCTGAATCAGTTCTGACTGATAATCCCAAGAAGGTAAACTTCCGTAACTTTGCATGTTCTGAAACTCGTGATGGGTGTGATGTGGTGCTCCCCCGGGAATCGGTAAGGGTTGTGCAAGACAAACTTGCCAATACGTTGTATGGATATTTTTTGGGAGATCGGTGTGGCCTACCCGGTAGTGGAATATTTTGTAAGAAACAATTGGAAGAGGTTCGGATTACAAAAGTCTATGATGAACGCCAATGGATTCTTCTTTTTTAAGTTTGCAGACCAAGCTGGTATGATGAATGCTCTAAAAGCAGGCCCATGGATTATACATTCACAGCCGTTATTCTTAAATGTCTGGTCGGCTTCTATAAAACTTGAAAAAAAGGAAGTAAAACATTTACAACTTTGGGTGAAGATACATGATGTCCCTATCGCCGCGTACACAGAAGATGGGCTGAGCTTGATTGCTACAGCTATTGGTGAGCCGAAAATGTTGGATTCGTTTACTACATCAATGTGTATGAATGCTTGGGGAAGGAGTAGTTATGCTCGTGCCCTTATTGAAATTTCTGCTGAGAATGATTTAAAAGAGGAGTTAGTAGTAGCTGTTCCGGAACTCGAGGGTTATGGGTTTGTTAAAGAGAAAATGTGGGTAGAGTATGAATGGAGTCCACATAGGTGTAGCCATTGTCGTGTGTTCGGTTATTCAGATGAAGGTTGTCCAAGGCAGGGTAAGAGAGTTCCACAACCTGTGAACAAGGGTAAAAAACAAAAGGAGGTGACTCAACCTCGTGGGCAGGTGACTAAAAAGGTGGTTGATGCTGTCACACCCCGACCGCGTAAAACAACAAACCGCGGTAGAAACGTCGGGGAGTGTTGTGGCAGAATTATTGTTTCAAAACACATGATAATTAAAGTTAAGTTTTACAAGCTTAAATTATTACATTGTCTTAGTTCAAACAAAACACATAACATAAAAGATGATAACTTTCTTGATTTTAGACTGCTAAGGCCCAAGTCGCCCTAAGTGAAGCTTGCTCACATCAAACAATCGCTCCTGAAACATATGTGAAAATAAATACGTCAGCATAAAAATGCCTGTGAGTAACATAGGTTTAGTATTGAAGATTCATGACTTTGAATGTTAAAAGAAATGTTTAACGAAAAGTAGTCATGAACCTTATAAAATATTTTCTTTTATAAAAATTATATGAAAATCAAATGATATAAAAGAATGATGTATGGTTAAGTAAATAACCAAATGAAAATAATATGTATAAAATATGTCAATGTCATGTATAACCAATATACAATGTCAAATGTCCAGTATAAACCATGTCTTGTATGGCGAATAAATAGCATTTACTCAAGCCAAATGCATAATGTCGTGTATAAACAAATGTCTTATGTAATCAAATGTCATGTACAAAACAAAGTCTTTGAATAAACCAAAGTTTAAAACAAAAGTTATGTTTTGAAAACCATTGCTTTTATTGATATGAACATTTATGTGGTTTGTCTATCGTATACACTCAAGCCTTGAGACTGTCGGATAAACCCTTATCAGGATCAAGGTTTATCAAAAATGTATTCGGATTCTGTCATTCCCCTAACGAAATACCTAGAAAGCGGGAACGGGAATTGTCAAGTCCTATAGCGCTATTACATACTACCGAGCGGCGTGATCAATGTTAATGAATGTACTACTTTGTTAAACATCCCAAATGTCTTTTTCAATGTAAGCATGTCACGAAAATGTCTTTGTAAAACCATGTAATAGGCATACTAAGTCAATATGCCAAGTAAAATGTTTTTGAAACCAAATGTTAGGTATACTAAGTCAATATACCATAAAAATGTCTTTGAAATAATGTATTATATGTAATATGTAATAAAACATGTATATTGTCATGAAAACGGAAAGTAAAGTTATGCACATATGTTTCACCCCAAAACATTTGAAAAACGTTAAATAGGGGAACTATGTACTTGGGTGCGTTTTTATATGTTAACACAATCCCTCAAATAGTTTATTTGTCCTAAATTAAATAAGAACGATTTAATAATCAAAAACTCAAAAAAATACATAAGTTTCTCCGATACTTAGAATTTTCACATAACTTTGAGATTTTCTCGAAAGGTTATTATTTTTTATTATATTGGTGTATTTATATATATATATATATATATATATATGAGTTCATATATATTTTAAAAACTTTACGACTTGAACGATTTTATTGGTGACCCTTATCATGTTATAAGCAATATATCTACAATTTGCGCGTCGTAATATATATACTCAAATGTAACATACTAATAATAGCGTAATACACATAATCTAGTCAAGTATTAACATGTCATCACACACATATTATAAAACACATAACACATTGTAACACATAAAATTTTCCCATGAACAACCCATTATAGTGTACATTGAAAAACACTTATTTTAGCGATTCGGTAACGTTTTTGGGCGCCGGAAGTCATGTATGACTAACCAAACACCAAGTAAACTTAATATAAGTTAAAATACTTATTTTTATATCAAAGATATCAGTTTGGTTACTGATCTAAAACATTTTTATAAAAATCATCCGAAAAGCCGATTTTTAACCGTTTTACCGCATAGTTTTGCATCAAACGTTACCCTAACCATCCCAAATCAAAACGACTTGATATTTTAACATAACCCATGTTATTTACTGAATAAAATAGTGGTTATACTCATGATAGTGCAGGTCTCACATAAAGCACATAAATCATGCAAATTTCACATATTTTACCACTTTCTAAGCTATATGTACAACATGCAAAGCTATCAAACCTATGACAAAGTTTCATGCCATTAATATATACCAAATAATGTTATTTTTAGTGTTTATAATCTGTTCTAAAATATTTTTATCATACAATCATTTTTTTTATCATTTCTTGAGCTTTAAATCAACATGTATTCTTATGTACAAGTGTCTAAAGCACACTATCATATCATCATCATCTCATATGAATTTAAATGCATCAAACATGTAATTTATTCATGTTTATTTACTGATTTAATAGAACATTCATTATATCATACATAAATCATTAAACACTTGCATTTTAACTATCATTCAAGAACATGCAACAACTTAAGAATTCTCAAATATGTCTAATAAATTTTTGGCAATTTACATGTCAAAATACTAACATTATTTCAAATTACAACTCATGATTCAATCACTCCTTTATATCTCTAACATATTTGCACATAATCTTGTTCATGCAAGTAAACATCCTAAACAAGTATTTATCAAAAATCAAACTCAAATCTCATACACTCATATATATATGTATACGGTTGTACCAAGACCCATTTCTTTTTAGATTTCAAGTTTGTGAAAAATTCCAAGATTCAAGAGAAACTTCCAATCATCAAGAACAACCAAGAATCAAGAGTATGATTTAAACATAAACTTTATACCTCCAAGATTCAAGTGAGTTGTTGATGGGATTTTGATGGTATGGAGCTTGAAATCACTTGAAAGCACCTTGGAAACTCCTTTGGATCTTCACACCAACTTAAAACTAGCTTGGAATGGGGTTTAATCTTGAAGAACAAAGTTGAAAAGTTGGAAATGGAGGTGATGGTGGTGTTTACGGTTTGGGAGAGGGAGAGAGAGTGGAAGATGGAGTGAAGTGTGAGATATGATGATCTTTGGAGATTTCAAGTGTCATATTTATAATCTTCCAACGAATATATTGTCCACCAAATCAAGCAAGATCAATTATAAAATAGAAATAAAATCTAGGATATATGGTGTATATATATAGGCCAATCACTAAATCAAATCTCCAAGATCACAAAATCTCCAAGTGTATCCAAGAAAGATCAAATATGATATTGCAAGATCTAGGAAATATTTTGGTGGGGGCCACATAAGGTGACCGTAAATTTGAAAGGGGGGGTTAAATGTAATTTTGATTGGTAAATTAGATAAAAACAGGTATTTAACTGGATACCGGGTATTTTATCTGGCGTTTAAATCCTGGTTTATGGCGTTTTAAATTATTTTTATTATTCTATAAAAATAAACTCGCCAAAATATTACTGAAATAAATTTCAGTTGCCGCGACTGGCTGCGTTGTCTGCGTTTTGCAGTAGAAGCACTGTGTTACGTAGTAACACGCGGTACGTGCTTAAACTAGAAAAATAACGTTTTTAAGCGTTTTAATTTATTTTTCAACACCAACATGATTAAAATAAAATTTTAATCATAACAGAATATTTTTGGGATTTAATTATTATCCGGGCGGTCACCAACGTTCGTTTCGCAGTTTTGTCGTAAATAGTTCTAAAGTTCGAATAAACATGTTTTTGCCATACCGAATCCTTCGAAACTTATTTCTAAGTTATGTAAAGGGTATTTAGGGTATGTTTGGCTTATGTCGTTGTTCCGGAGTGTACGTCGCATTAAACTGATTACGTTTACGTAACGGTTTATGATTTCACTTCCAGAACAGGTTTAAGAGTTCGGAATTGAATAATGATTGAAAACGTATTAATGTCACAAATAATTAAACAAATATTGAAATTAAAACACCATATTTTATTAAATACAAAGTTGTTTAGAACAGTACAATGATTAAAATACACAGATGTCACAGTCTCCCCTACTTTTGGAAATTTCGTCCGGAAATTTAATTAGAGGAAACTTGTGGGAAAAGGTGTGGATATTTCGCCTTCATTTGATCCTCTAGTTCCCAAGTAAACTCTGGGCCACGTTTGGATTTCCAGCGAACTTTGACTATCCGTATGCGCTTGAGTTTCTTGACTTGATGGTCCAATATTTCCACAGGTTTCTCGACGAAGTGCATCGTGTTGTCGACACGAATTTCATCAAGGGGGGTGTGGAGGTTTTCATCAGCCAAACACTTTTTAAGATTGGACACGTGGAAAGTTGGATGAACATTTCCAAGTTCAGGAGGCAGCTTAAGTCTGTAGGCTACTTTTCCGATTCTTTCAACGATCTTGAATGGTCCAACATATCGTGGTGCAAGTTTTCCTTTCTTCCCAAATCTGATTACACCCTTCCAAGGAGATACCTTGAGTAGGACGAGATCACCGACTTGGAATTCCAAAGGCTTGCGTCGTCTATCCGCGTAACTCTTTTGACGGCTTCTAGCTATCTTGACTTTGTCTGTAGTCTCTAGGATGAGTTCAGGTCCAGTGAGCTGAGCTTCACCAATCTCATTCCAGCAGACCGGCGAATGACATTTTTGACCGTATAAAGCTTCGAAAGGAGCTATGTTGATGCTGGAGTGATAACTATTGTTGTAGGAGAATTCGATCAACGGAAGGTGCGAATCCCAACTACCACCAAAATCGATCACACAAACTCTAAGCATATCCTCCAATTTCTGGATTGTTCTTTCAGATTGTCCATCCGTTTGAGGATGATAAGCTGTGCTCAAATTGAGTTGGGTTCCCATAGCAGATTGCATGGTTCTCCAAAAGTGAGATGAGAATCGAGCGTCTCGGTCAGATATGATGTTCAAGGGAACACCATGTCGTGATACAATCTCATCTACGTAGATCTTGGCAAGCTTTTCAGCAGGGAAATCCTCACGGATTGGCAAGAAGTGAGCAGATTTTGTCAAACGATCAACTATTACCCAAATGGCATCATGACCTCTATTAGTGCGCGGTAGTTTGGTAATGAGATCCATGGCAATGTTTTCCCATTTCCAAACTGGTATCTCTGGTTGTTCCAATAATCCAGAGGTATGTTGATGTTCTGCCTTAACCTTCAGACAAGTAAGGCATTTTGATACGTATAAGGCAATGTTTTTCTTTATTCCCGGCCACCAATACTGGGTTCAAAGATCCTTATACATTTTGTCTGCACTAGGATGAATAGAATAACGAGACTTATGAGCTTCATCCATCAACAAGGTGCGGAGATTGTCTATACTTGGGACCCACAAACGGCCCATGAAATAGAATATCCTAAAGTCTCTCAATTCAAGCTCAGGTTTAATGTGACACGGTAATTCTTTACCCATCAAGCCTTGTGTAACACAAGCATGTTGAGCTTGAAATATGCGGGTTTGAATATCAGTTCGAACTCGAACACAATGAAGCTTGACTCTTTCTTTTCGACTTAACGCATCGGCTACGACATTCGCCTTACCAGGATGGTAGCGAATCTCGCAGTCGTAGTCGTTTAGAAGTTCTACCCAACGTCGTTGTCTCATGTTTAGTTCTTTCTAGTTGAAGATGTGTTGGAGACTTTTGTGGTCTGTGAAAACCACACATTTTGTTCCATAAAGGTAGTGTCTCCAAATCTTGAGAGCAAAAACCACAGCGCCTAACTCAACATCATGAGTCGTGTAGTTTTTCTCATGGATTTTCAATTGTCTTGATGCGTAGGCTATGAATTTGTTCCTTTGCATGAGAACACAACCAAGACCTAGATTCGATGCGTCACAATATACGACAAAGTCGTCGTTTCCCTCAGGTAAAGACAATACAGGAGCATCGCAGAGTTTTTGTTTCAAGGTCTGAAAAGCTTCTTCTTGTTTGGGTCCCCACTCAAAAGGTTTATTCTTTTGAGTTAAGGTTGTGAGAGGAAACGCAATCTTGGAGAAGTTTAAAATAAAACGGCGGTAATAACCCGCGAGACCCAGAAATGAACAAACCTCGGTAGGAGTAGTTGGTGTATTCCAATCCTTAATCGCACTGACTTTGGCGGGATCTACATGTATACCTTGTTTGTTAACAATATGTCCCAAAAATTGAACTTCCCTAAGCCAAAATTCACACTTGGAGAATTTAGCGAAAAGTTGTTCCTTCTTTAGGAGTTCCATCGTTAGACGGAGATGTTGTTCATGGTCAGCTCGTGTCTTGGAATAGATCAAAATGTCATCACTGAAGACGATGATGAATTTATCTAAATAAGGCTTACAAGCCCTATTCATTAAATCCATGAAGACGGCAGGAGCATTCGTTAAACCGAAAGGCATAACAGTAAACTCATAGTGGCCGTATCGTGTGCGGAAAGCAGTCTTGGGAATATCTTCTTCGGCTACGCGAAGCTGATGATACCCAGAACGTAGATCAATCTTCGAAAAGCAGGTAGCACCCTGAAGCTGATCAAAGAGATCATCAATGCGAGGTAGTGGATATCGATTTTTGATGGTGAGTTTGTTAAGCTCACGGTAATCGATACACATTCGGAAAGATCCATCCTTCTTCTTTACAAAAAAGAACAGGCGCGCCCCAAGGGGAAAAGCTTGGACGAATAAATCCTTTGTCTGATAACTCCTGCAGCTGCTTCGATAACTCTTGCATCTCAGACGGTGCAAGACGGTATGGAGATTTGGCAATCGGGTTAGCACCAGGTACAAGGTCAATACGGAACTCGATTTGACGTGCTGGGGGTAAACCAGGTAAGTCTTCAGGAAAAACCTCGGGATAATCCCGAACGACGGGGATGTCTTGTACAGTTTTACCCTTGTCTTTCTCATCTACGACACGTGCCAAGAAAGCCACATAATTCTTTCGTAGATATCTATGAGCTTGGGTGCTGGACATTAGTTTAAGGCTACTACCGGGTTTTTCTCCACGAACTTCTAAGAGTTCACCAGACGAAAGAGGTACACGAACAATCTTGTCAAAACAAACCACTTCTGCACGGTATTTGGTCAACCAATCCATCCCTACTATAACGTCGAAACTCCCAAGTTGCATTGGCTTGTGGTCAATGGGAAAAAGATGATCATTAAGGTTCAACTGGCAATTTCGAATGACGGAATCAAGTACAAGGGATTCACCACTGGCTAACTCTAATGTCAAGGGTTTTCCTAGTTTTGTTCTAGGCTTTGCAAGCAAAGGTTCAAAAGCTAGAGATACAAAACTCTTGTCGGCACCCGAATCAAAAAGAATAGAAGCAAGTTGGTTGTTATCATAGAACGTACTGTTGACCACCTCATTGTCGGCACGCGTTTCATTGGCATTGATGTTGTATACTTGTCCATGAGCCGGGTTCTCATTAGCCAACTTCGGGCACTTGTTCCTGTAGTGAGTCAGATCTCCACAATTGTAGCAAGACCCAGGCGGAAAAGGAGGTCGTGCAGGATTAGCTGGCTGTTGGGCAGGGTTTCGTGCTGCTTGATTCGGAGCAGGAGGAGAGCGACATGTGATAGCCAAATGGCCATATCTTCCACAGTTGTTGCAAAGACAACACTGAAGATGTGGTTGATGATGACAATTGCACTTGTTACAAAGAGGTGCAGTACCAACATACTGTTTCTTGGCAGGTGGTTGTGCTGGCTGGTTCTGAGTGTTCTGGATGGGTTGTGTAGTAACTGCAAAGTTTTGGGAAGCCTTACGCTTCCTAGATTTCTTCGAGGTTTCAACTTTCTTTCCCTTATTCTTCTCTGTCTTGTCAGATGGTTTCTTGTCACCCTTGTGGTGGAGTTTACCCTTCTTGACTTGAGACACAGTCAAAGTTGCAGCTAGTTCAATAGCTTGTCTCACCGTGGTAGGGTTGCTGCCAGTGACAATATCCTTAACAGGATCAGGAAGACCATCTATGTACTTCTCAATCGCCTTGTCCGAAGGCGTGACCATGGTGTGACACAGCAGGCTCAGTTCTTCGTATCGGTCTGTGTAGGCATGGTCCTCTCCACTATCTTTCTTAATATCGTGGAATTCGTTTTCCAGTGCCCTCAATATATGACGAGGACAAAACTCCTTCATCATAAGAGCGCGAAGCTCTTCCCAAGTTTGAGCCATTGCCACGTCGGCACCTCTGTCCCTCATCACACCATTCCACCAAGTAAGCGCCCTTTTCTGAAATACACTTGATGCGAACTCAACCTTTCGCTCATTCGGGCATTGAACGTGACGAAACGTACTCTCAAGACTCTCGAACCACTATAGGAGCCCAGTTGCTCCTTCTGACCCAAAAAACTGAAGCGGTTTAGCCGAATTAAAAGTCTTAAAGTTGCACGGAACAGGTGCGTTGTTGTTGTTTTTTTTTTTTGGTAAAGAGTTACCCCATTGATTCTATTATAGACAACCGCCAAATAAGTACAAGTAGTGAGGATGAGTTCCCCACTAGTTCATATACAGGACATGCCCCATATATGTAAGCAAAAAAGCAAACAAACCAAGTTACCACCTCAATCTAGCCTACTACAATCATGATAATGACTAACTAGTAGACAAACGAAAAAAAAATCAAACAAACGACGTCAACCGCCATCATCAAAAATGAAATTGCTACCAACCGACAGCCCCTTAGCATGAAACAGAAGCCACCTATCCATTGGACAACTTTATGTGAGAGGTGCTTGCCCCTGTACTGGAAGACGTAGGATGTGTACCCGATGTCATAAACTCATTCGTTTCATCATATACCTCTACCTCGTCATCGTCAGACTCCTCATTTAGCTCACGTCCCCCTTTATATCTCCCCTGGAAGGAACCCCCATTCCCCCCAACAAACCCAAGAGCACTAAACGAATTGTGTGTTTGAACCTTGGACGAACTAGTGCACCGCGCATTCACGTAGGAAGAACTCACTGCCTTTTTCTTTTTATCCACAGGTCTATATTCAAACTTGGGCTTTTGATTGTTAACTTGAAAACCGCTCTTCTTTACATTCTTCTGTGTCTTGACTTTCGTATAACCATCCTCATCTACTTTCGGGCTGTTTGTAGGAGGTTTCACTGTCGATCGAATGCATTTTGGACACTCCTCAGAATCATGCCCAAATACACAACAGTGGGCACATCTCGGGGGTTTCCATTCATATTCCACACGAATAGTCTCATTGACATACTTGTTCTCATCCAACTCAGGAATAGCCATGGTTAGGACCTCTTTAAAGTCATGTTCAGCAGAGATATCAATGAGGGCCCTAGCATAGCTACTCCGTCCCCAAGCCTCGTTGCACATATCAATAGTATACGAATCCAACCGCAAAGGAGAACCAATTTTAGACGCCAACATGCTTAACCCATCATCAGTATACGCCACTAGAGGAACCTCATGCAATTTCACCCAAACCACAACCTTTTTAATATCTTCTTTTTTAAGAGTGTTTGTAGGGGACCAAGTGTTCAGAAAAAGAGGTTTGTTCCGAATCAGGCAAGGACCCCCTTCAAGAACATTATTCATACCCTGACTATCTTCAAACTTGAAGAAGAAAAACCAATTCGAATTCATCATAATTTTCTGAAGACCATGTTTTTTCCAATTTGTTTTCACAAAATATTCAACAACCAGATAAGCAATTCTATCCCCCGAGGAAGTAACCATAAAGAGTATTTGCTAACCTGCTGTTAACCTGACGAACATAATCAATTGGTAAAACTACATCCACTCCTTCCAAGGAGACATCCGACTTTAGCGACCTAAAATTAATTTTAGGAGTTTGATCAGCCGACTCAATAGCATTCCTAGCTGAATTTTGAGCATTCGAACCAGAATCCATGTTAACACCCCCCTGGTCAGCTTGTTTGTTTGACACAACATTAGCGTACGATTGAGAAGTAGCTCGAGGGATAGGACTAACATCATTCAACGGGAGCACAAAAGCTACCTTTCTTTTATCAAGAACCTTAGCATACTGCTGATTAGGAGAATCAGACCGACCAACCTGTTCATCATCATCTAGTGGCAGCATAAAGGTTACCTTCTTGCTCAGTTTGGAAACCTTCGCAGCTATATTTGACGTTAGTTTTGGCTCAAAAGGTTTACCGTCAATATTCTTTATCTTCCTCGCAAAGACGTTTACGTTGTCTGCATTTTGTTCATCCATTTCAGCAGCCACAACCCTTCAGAACGTTAACTTGCTTGAATCTGAATTACGGCCAAAGATTGAATCCAAATCAGGTTATTAAGAAACCTAAATTCGTCAATACAATCAGCCGTCACCTCTAACTTGAAACCCTAATTCGTCAAACCCAAAAACCGACCAAGAAAGCTCAGCCAATCTTGAAATCAAATGAATGTTTACTGCAATTCAATCACTCTCTCTTGATAAAACCCAAACAATTACGAAACACAAGCAACCAATGAACCCAAACACAACGGCAGCCAACGAAACTTGCAAAAAGGATGGATAAAAACGTAACCCTAATGTATAAAAATGGATTCTTAATGATTAACCTGCGTTGTTGTTGTTGTTTGCTTGGTTTAACTGAGTTACTAGGTTCGGGAGTACAGCAGTGATTTGCTGAGTGATCAAGGCTGCCATTGCGGCGTCTCGAGTTTGATCACATCGAGGAGGCATCTAAAAAGAACACAAGGAATTGCGTGAGATTGACATAGGACAATCAAAAGGAGTGTTGAAAATATCGACAAAACAAAGGAAGGTGGTCATTTGTTCGTTACAAGCAACATAGTGACTAATCAAAGTAAATAGGTCTACATAATGCATAATGAAGACATGCTTTAGCCTATAAGTGGACACTCACCCCAAGAGTTCCTAGGTAAGAGTGACTGGTCCGATTATGTGGATTTGTACGAACACTCTAGCCTTAGAAATAAAACTCAGGGTACAGGCACCCACCCTTCCAGATTACACGTGTTCACATTATTAAGACTCAAACTTTGACGAGATTTGAAAACTTTAAAGGTGTAAAGCCTAAAAATAAATCATCTAAGGATAGATGATTGATTTTCAAATGGAATTGAAATTTGTGTACTTGTTTTGGTAATCACCTAAGGATAGGTGATGGTATTGTTTTAAGATCTAAACACAAGGTAACTTGTGTTAGGGTCCTAGAAAGGTTATAGTCTAGGTCAAAATTTTACTAATAACCTAATTCCCTATAATCATGAGCTCTGATACCAACTCTTCTGTCACACCCCGACCGCGTAAAACAACAAACCGCGGCGGAAACGTCGAGGAGTGTTGTGGCAGAATTATTGTTTCAAAACACATGATAATAAAAGTAAAGTTTTACAAGCTTAAATTATTACATTGTCTTAGTTCAAACAAAACACATAACTTAAAAGATGATAACTTTCTTGATTTTAGATTGCGAAGGCCCAAGTTGCCCTAAGTGAAGCTTGCTCACATCAAACAATCTCTCCTGAAACATATGTGAAAATAAATACGTCATCATAAAAATGCTTGTGAGTAACATAGGTTTAGTATTGAAGATTCATGACTTTGAATGTTAAAAGAAAATGTTTAACGAAAAGTAGTCATGAACCTTATAAAATATTTTCTTTTATAAAAATCATATGAAAATCAAATGATATAAAAGAATGATGTATGGTTAAGTAAATAACCAAATGAAAATAATATGTATAAAATATGTCAATGTCATGTATAACCAATATCCAATGTCAAATGTCCAGTATAAACCATGTCATGAATGGCGAATAAATAGCATTTACTCAAGCCAAATGCATAATGTCGTGTATAAACAAATGTCTTATGTAATCAAATGTCATGTACAAAACAAAGTCTTTGAATAAACCAAAGTTTAAAACAAAAGTTATGTTTTGAAAACCATTGCTTTTATTGATATGAACATTAATGTGGTTTGTCTATCATATACACTCAAGCCTTGAGACTATCGGATAAACCCTTATCAGGATCAAGGTTTATCAAAAATGTATTCGGATTCTGTCATTCCCCTAACGAAATACCTAGAAAGCTGGAACGGGATTTGTCAAGTCCTATAGCGCTATTACATACTACCGAGCGGCGTGATCAATGTTAATGAATGTACTACTTTGTTAAACATCCCAAATGTCTTTTTCAATGTAAGCATGTCATGAAAATGTCTTTGTAAAACCATGTAATAGGCATGCTAAGTCAATATGCCAAGTAAAATGTTTTTGAAACCAAATGTTAGGTATACTAAGTCAATATACCATAAAAATGTCTTTGAAATAATGTATTATATGTAATATGTAATAAAACATGTATAATGTCATGAAAACGGAAAGTAAAGTTATGCAGATATGCTTCACCCCAAAACATTTGAAAAACGTTAAATAGGGGAACTATGTACTCACCTTTGGGTGCATTTTTATATGTTAAAACAATCCCTCAAATAGTTTATTTGTCCTAAATTAAATAAGAACGATTTAATAATAAAAAACTCACAAAAATACATAAGTTTCTCCGATACTTAGAATTTTCACATAACTTTGAGATTTTCTCGAAAGCTTATTATTTTTTATTATATTGGTGTATTTATATATATATATATATGAGTTCATATATATTTTAAAAACTTTGCGACTTGAACAATTTTATTGGTGACCCTTATCGTGTTATAAGCAATATATCTACGATTTGCGCGTCGTAATATATATACTCAAATGTAACATACTAATAATAGCGTAATACACATAATCTAGTCAAGTATTAACATGTCATCACACACATATTATAAAACACATAACACATTGTAACACATAAAATTTACCCATGAACACAACCCATTATAGTGTACATTGAAAAACACTTATTTTAGCGATTCGGTAACGTTTTTGGGCGCCGGAAGTCATGTATGACTAACCAAACACCAAGTAAACTTAATATAAGTTAAAATACTTATTTTTATATCAAAAATATCAGTTTGGTTACTGATCTAAAACAATTTTATAAAAATCATCCGAAAAGCCGATTTTTAACCGTTTTACTGCATAGTTTTGCATCAAACGTTACCCTAACCATCCCAAATCAAAACGACTTGATATTTTAACATAACCCATGTTATTTACCGAATAAAATAGTGGTTATACTCATGATAGTGCAGGTCTCACATAAAGCACATAAATCATGCAAATTTCACATATTTTACCACTTCTAAGCTATATGTACAACATGCAAAGCTATCAAACCTATGACAAAGTTTCATGCCATTAATATATACCAAATAGTGTTATTTTTAGTGTTTATAATCTGTTCTAAAATATTTTTATCATACAATCATTTTTTTATCGTTTCTTGAGCTTTAAATCAACATATATTCTTATGTACAAGTGTCTAAAGCACACTATCATATCATCATCATCATCTCATATGAATTTAAATGCATCAAACATGTAATTTATTCATGTTTATTTACTGATTTAATTGAACATTCATTTTATCATACACAAATCATCAAACACTTGCATTTTAACTATCATTCAAGAACATGCAACAACTTAAGAATTCTCAAATCTATTATCTATATTAAAACAAAACAACTTAGTGCCACTTGGCATTTGCTAAAACCTATTATTGCCACCTGGCAACTTAATAGTCATCACAAAATTGATTTGAGCGGCATTTGCTTAAACCTATTTCCGCCTTTCTCTTTAACATAAATGCTTCTTCTTTCATACGCTTCTTCTCTACAATACCCTTTGTTCTCTCTATTAAAAAACCTCCGATCTTCTCAAATCTTCTCCTGTACTCCTCCTATATATCTCTACTACTACTGCGCTTCCTCATATCATATTTGATCTTCAACAATTTCTCTTCATCTCAATCCACTTCGTGCTTCCTTCATTCTTGAAGATCAATTGCATCAATACTTTATATTTGATCTTCAGATCTTCAGATACAGGTGGGATCTAGGGTTTTTACGGTCAACAATTTCATTTCTACCGTTGCTGCAGTTAAGATACAGGTGGGATCTAGGGTTTCTATACCTGAATTCTTCCTCTCTTACTCGATTATACCTTTTCTTTGCCCTATGCTCTATTAATTGACCTATTTATGTTCTTTTTCAATTCAAATGGAGGCTCTGCTCATCACAACTGTTGATACTGAATGAAGATGTGCATCTGATTGTAATGAAGAAACAGGTTTGTTTTCGATTATCTGTATTCTGAGTTGAAATCTTCTATTCTTTGTAACGTGATTTGGTTTGTAACTATGTTGCTTTGATGAGCAGAGCCGAGAGTTAGGGCAAACTTAAAGAGAGATCGAGCAGGTTAATCGTGCCAGAAGTCACCATATGCCCCTTCCTTTGATGTAAAATTTGTTACAAAATTAGGGTTAATTTTGATACTACCAATTTTAGGGTTACACACCAAATCGTGGTTTAGAATATGAAAGAAAGAAAAATAGGTGAAACAACTAGGTGATGGTCAAAACGGGTCGGGTATGGGTTAAAACGGTTGGGTTGGGCAAGGTTGGGTATGGGTCAAAACAGGTCGAATTGGTCTGCTGAAGTTTCCTCTTTTTACTCACAAATTTATAGGTTTTTTTTATAATAATTATTAAATAAAATAGTTATTTTTTTAATTATCAAGTATTTCAAGACTTATTGGTCTTGAAATAAGTCAAAACGGGTCGGGTATAGGTTTTTTTTTATAATAATTTATAGGTCAAAACAGGTCGAATTGGTCTGCTGAAGTTTCCTCTTTGGTCTGCTGAATTTGATATCAATCATCAGATACACTAATATTATGTTTATGGTGGTCGTGTTATATTAGGATGGTGCTAGAGTTATCAGCGTTGTAGCCAAGTTTAGGGCAATTAGTATGTTCTAGCCATGCCTTTCTCTGTTGCCATGCATCTTATGGAAATGGACAACCGATCATTGATGTTCAGTGAATAAGGAACCTGCGATATTGGTAAGTGAAATCTCAAATGTAACTTACTTTTATCGATATTTAATCATCCAATTCGGTATATTATTCAAATCTTTCAAGGCTTCACTTTCGTTTTTAATCTTTGATTTCACAATGTGGGTAACCTGAGTAGTTTTGAAGTTGGACTCATTAAGTTAAAATTTCTATTTGATTCTTTGTTTTCGGATTTAAAGATTAAGTTTTTAAGGTAAAAGAAAACAAATGAAACATTCAATTTGATAGTTGGGTAAACAAAAACCAAGGAAATATTCATGTATTTTAAGATTTGAGGTGGCACATAATGGTAATAGATGAGCAATGGGTGTAATAAATGGTTTTATGTTGCAGATGGTTCGTTGCTTTTATGGAATTAACATTTTTCTTACGATGAATTGGTAATGATGTTTGTTGGATAAGGATTCAAAAGCCACCAGGAAAAGATGAGGTGATTTACAGTTTTGAGAAGAAGATGTTGGATTGTGGATTGCAGGTACATCTTCTGTTTGTTATAATCAGTTAATATAAGTTTGAATGAACTTGTGTGCTTTCACCATCATCATCATCATCATCATGGGTTCAAGAATATTCTCCATTATTACTGGATTCTTGCTTATAACTAGCAGGGCCATCCTACATGGTTTAAAAAAAAATACCAAAAGTTGTGTCTCTTTCATTTGTTTTACATATCATCCTTTTTACCAAGTAACCTTTTATAAATTTTTTATCCTTTTTATTGTTTTTACATATCAGCCTCCTACATATTACGATTTGACCTATAAAGTACATGAGGTGTAGCCTCAAGCCCTTGGGCTTATAAAAACCAATCTATCCGATTGAGGATTAAATATGCAATCCCAATTCCCAAACTCCTGTTAGTGGCAAACACCTCTTGTGGAAACAAGTTTGATTTGACTATTGTTTGACCCATTAAGCTAACTTTAGTAATTAGTGGATTATATTTTGTTCTTTGATAAAAAAAATCACCACTCATTCTGCTTAATCTTGCATATATACCATATAAGTAGATGCAACTAGATTAACCTGTGTATCTAAGAATTTTTAAGTAGGTAACCTATATTTATCCCTATGTTATTTTTACTTAAGTTGTACAAAGATTGAAGTATTGAACTCCATTTCCTATCTTTCTAGATTATTTGTTTATTTGAACTTCATCGTGATCTTTCATATCTGCATGGTAGGTACTGTTTGTATCGCTTAGGTTACATTCATTTCTCTGGTTTGGATCTATAGCGAAGAGCCTTTGTTTTAGTGCATGGGTATTAATTGGAAACAAGAAGCCTTAAAGCTGCTTCAAATCTTTAGAAGTTTATTTTGAATCGTAAGTTTTTAATTCTAAAATTTTGTTGAAATAAGTTTTCCCTTCATTATTTAAAAACTGATATACTATGTGGGTGATTGTTGTAGAATAGGTGTTTCTATTTTTGTATTTTCCCAAATCACACTGAACTCCTAAATTGGCTCTCCAGCTCTATCAAGTCTCATCTCATGACTCGTGACAGCAACCTTAAATCGGCAATCGATCTCCTATTTATACCTATCAGGCTTTTACTCGCCTCCTTCTGGTGGTGGTGATTCATCTCATCTGGAACACCATTAAGAGGTTCAGTTGTTGAAATAGATGATTAATTTGGACCTTATTAATTGTATGATTCCAGATATTCATCGAAATGGTTCAAGTGATTAATTTGGACTTTTTTAATTGTTGAGAAAAATCATATTAACACCATAGTATATTTGTTGTTTTGTTTTAGTTAAAAATATGTATGTATGAACAAACTATGGATAAAAGTCTTACCTTGGCTTTATTTTAATTCTCTTGATTTGATTTGAAGTTAATTTTCTAACAAACAACCAAGTTAATTTCTTTGGCAGTTTTGAAAAAAAAAATAGATAAAGCATATAATTAAAATTGACAGCTTTCATTCATGGCAAAATGGAACGGATCTGGTTGAGCTATTTCATTAACGTTCTTTTATTTTTATAGGAACTCCAGCCTCATAATTTTCATTTTTTTGCGAGTGTAGCTGATTCGATAAGTAAAGCCAATTAAGTATACGGATATGTATATTTCATTCATTCTTCGCTGTATTGTTATCTCATGTGTGTGTTACAAGATGTGCCTGTGGTTTCAGTTTTGCGGCCTTTGCAGATCCTGCTGTCGCCGAGAGGGTTATCAAGGAGAAGCACCATATCGATGGACGGATGGTAAGTTTGTTGATCATATGTTTTTGAATTGAGATCTTGAGATGATTAATATGATATTATGATGTTAAAGATTTGTTCAAATGTTAGGTTGAAGCAAAGAAGGTTTTTCCTAGAGAAGATCAGAGTACAATTAGTAGAAACAGTGGTAGCGTTTAGAGTTCTCCTACTCTGAATCGAACAAGAAAGTGATTTCAGAAGGTACTTTGAAACAATGGTTACAAAAGGTTGTTGTTGAGAGTATGAGGTACTATTTTTTTTATAAAGACAATGTTGTTTGTTCATTTTATTTGATAAAACATCATTCTTTCTCTGTGAATATATCATTTGTGTATAATTGTTAAGTATTGATGCACAATTCTTTTATCTCAGATCTTTAATACCTGTTGATGAAGTGGGTTTCTCAGAGTATTGGTCTCATGATGACGAAGAAATTGTGTCCGAGGATGATATATCTGATGATGATGATGATGATGATGATGATGATGATGATGGTAAACACTTTGTATTTGCTTTTATAGATTCAACACTTATGATCTCAGTTCTATAGCTTCAGACACCTCGCGCTCTGAACAACTGATGTAGAACAACTTAACCGCCTTTTGTTTTCAAGCAACTGATGATTCCCCTTTGCAGCTATGTGAACAACTGCTTATGTAATCCCAAACAAGTGATGGACCGATTAAAGAACTGATACAAGACTGCTCTTGAAACTTCAACTTAGTGACAACAACAAACATGGAGAAAGGGGTTACCCACCCATTGGCTGCACGCAACAGTACAAATTTCATCTTCATTTCCTATCTTTAGTTTATGGAGGTAGTTCTATGGTTTCGGTTCTCTTGGTCCGTTGCCACCTCCAGTTCGGGGGAGCATTTTTAGGAAAATTATTGACAAAGATTATATTATTTGGTGTATTATGTTGAGGTGTTTGGCTAGGTTTAGAAGCAATCAACACTCTGATGTGGGGCAAATTGCAGGAAGCATCTTGCCGATCTACAGTGGAATGGAAGTTTGTATGGATGTTAAAAAAAATTACTTTAAGTTTTATACATTTATATACTGAATGTGTATTGGTTTGTTCGGTGTGAATGTACATACGACCAAAAAGAAGAATTATAAATTTATAATTTTTAAACACAGAGACTTCTTTGGCACAAGCACCAGGTCATGTACACAATTAGATTGCTTCTTGGATGGTGTATGGATTTCTTCACAACCAATATGGAGAGTTTTTTATATGCCAGTATGAGTTTTTTTTTTTTTTTCTTTCGTCACCATTAATCTATATTATTATGTCCAGGTACAAGTGTACAACATTGTTAACTATTATTAAATGGGGACTGCTTTTGTTTTAACGTTCTTAGGCAATAAGGAGACTCAAAGCATGATTATCATCCCACACAAACATGACCGGAAGGTTAGCCCGCGTGTCGGTTAGGGATGGCTTTTTAAGTGATTGCCATTGGGATTTCATATATCTCTGGTACTTAATACGTTACATAATTATTTCATCCGTGTTTTTTATTGTACATAGAAGATGAGAGGAGATGATTATAGAGATGGCAAAAAAAACCCGAACCCGACGGGCATACCCGAAACCCATAAAATATGGGACGGGTTGATACAGATGGCTAATAATCACAATTGAAGCCAAATTGCAAAGAACCCTTAAAGCTCTACATACAGGTGATATATAGTATTCTTTTTTACTTATTAGATATATTATTCGTTACCTGTTGGTTTGTTTTTCCCATTCAATAATGGTTTGTAATGTAAGTTCGTATTTGTATTATATCCTTTGAATGACACTAATTAGATATATATGAATTTATCAGGCTCTAATATTGAAACGGAAATATTGGGGGTTCCTGCAAGCAGGTATAGTTCATACATAGGTTTCAATGCCGGTAGATATTATATGTTTGTGTTAAGCCATCCGCGAAACTCGCGGGATCTTAAACTAGTATGTCTAATAAATTTTTGGCCATTTACATGTCAAAATACTAACATTATTTCAAATTACAACTCATGATTCAATCACTCCTTTATATCTCTAACATATTTGCACATAATCTTGTTCATGCAAGTAAACATCCTAAACAAGTATTTATCAAAAATCAAACTCAAATCTCATACACACACATATATATATATGTATACGGTTATACATACACACATATATACTACCATTTTTTTTGTACCAAGACCCATTTCTTTTTAGATTTCAAGTTTGTGAAAAATTCCAAGATTCAAGAGAAACTTCCAATCATCAAGAACAACCAAGAATCAAGAGTATGATTTAAACATAAACTTTATACCTCCAAGATTCAAGTGAGTTATTGATGGGATTTTGATGGTATGGAGCTTGAAATCACTTGAAAGCACCTTGGAAACTCCTTTGGATCTTCACACCAACTTGAAACTAGCTTGGAATGGGGTTTAATCTTGAAGAACAAAGTTGAAAAGTTGGAAATGGAGGTGATGGTGGTGTTTACGGTTTGGGAGAGGGAGAGAGAGTGGAAGATGGAGTGAAGTGTGAGATATGATGATCTTTGGAGATTTCAAGTGTCATATTTATAATCTTCCAACCAATATATTGTCCACCAAATCAAGCAAGATCAATTATAAAATAGAAATAAAATCTAGGAGATATGGTGTATATATATAGGCCATGATCTAAATCAAATCTCCAAGATCACAAAATCTCCAAGTGTATCCAAGAAAGATCAAATATGATATTGCAAGATCTAGGAAACATTTTAGTGGGGGCCACATAAGGTGACCGTAAATTTGAAGGGGGGGGGGGGGGTTAAATGTAATTTTGATTGGTAAATTAGATAAAAACAGGTATTTAACTGGATACCGGGTATTTTATCTAGCGTTTAAATCCCGGTTTATGGCGTTTTAAATTATTTTTATTATTCTATAAAAATAAACTCGCCAAAATATTACTAAAATAAATTTCAGTTGCCTTGACTGGCTGCGTTGTCTGCGTTTTGAGGTAGAAGCACTGTGTTACGCAGTAACACGCGGTACGCGCTTAAACTTGAAAAATAACTTTTTTAAGCGTTTTAATTTATTTTTCAACACGAACATGATTAAAAATAAAATTTTAATCATAACAGAATATTTTTGGGATTTAATTATTATCCGGGCGGTCACCAACGTTCGTTTCGCAGTTTTGTTGTAAATAGTTCTAAAGTTCGAATAAACATGTTTTTGCCATACCGAATCCTTTGAAACTTATTTCTAAGTTATGTAAAGGGTATTTAGGGTATGTTTGGCTTATGTCGTTGTTCCGGGGTGTACGTCGCGTTAAACTGATTACGTTTACGTAACGGTTTATGATTTCACTTCCAGAACAGGTTTGAGAGTTCGGAATTGAATAATGATTGAAAACGTATTAATCTCACAAATAATTAAACAAATATTGAAATTAAAACACCATATTTTATTAAATACAAAGTTGTTTAGAACAGTACATTGATTAAAATACACAGATGTCACAGATGCTGATAGGTTTATGGAAGTGGATGATAAAAAGATTGCAAGGAAGTCTTGTTTTCTAGTTAATAAGCAGAAAGGGAAATTTGAATACAGGCCAATAGGATCCAAGCCTTCGTATGCGTCTAAGCCGGATGGGGGTATGAAAAAGATAGATAAGGCTTCTAGTCTCGTCTCTAGTAATCCTTTTGATGTTTTAAGGGATGATAGGTGAATCTAGTAAAACTAGTTGTGGAATGGAAGGTGACCAAGAAGACTCGGATGATGAGGAGGTGGTTGAAGTGTATAATGAAACTAAGAATTTATTAAAGAAGATACTCGTGGAGATATTCATAAAAAAGGGGCAAGCACTCCTTCATCAGAGGTTTTAAATGGTTAGTCTTGCTGCTTGGAATATAAGGGGGTTGAATCGCCCTCTGAAACAAAACGAGGTTCGTCAGGTGGTAAAAGATAATAGCCTCAGCTTGTGTGCGATCTTAGAGTCTCATGTGGATGTGGATAATCTAAGTAAGGTGTGTAATGCTGTTTTTCAGAGATGGGATTGGACCTCGAATGGAGGATGTTGTAACAAAGGTGCTCGTATCATCTTGGGTTGGGACCATGTGGTGGTGGACGTTATGGTGCTTGCTCAGACGTCTCAACTCTTGCATGTCCAGGTTATTTTGAAAGCTAATAAGAGAGTGCTTTTTTGTTCCTTAGTGTATGCAGCAAACTATTATGTTACGCGTAGAGAGGTCTGGCAAAACCTTCGTATGCATAAAGTGCTGGTTCGAGATAACCCCTGGGTGATTATGGGAGATTTTAACTCTGCTCTAAACCTTGAAGACAAATCGATCGGTATATCTTCTATTTCCCCGGGTATGCGTGAGTTTAAAGATTGTGTCAAGGACATTGAGGTGTTTGATATAAACCGAACGGGTCTTCACTTCACGTGGAACCAGAAACCCAAAAAAGGTGTGGGATTGCTGAAAAAGATTGATAGAGTGTTGGGTAATACCCCATTCGTTACTGTTTTCCCAGATTCGGTGGCTGTTTTCACACCTTATGGAGTCTCGGATCACTGCCCATGCATTCTAAAAATCTCAGCATCTGGGAAATCAAAACCGAGACCATTCAAGTTTGCAAATTTCTTGGTGCACAAGCAGGAATTCTTGGATATTGTTAAAGCTAATTGGGATATCCAAATAAATGGGGTTCACCAGTTTCGAGTGATGAAGAAGCTTAGACTGATGAAATCTCTTCTTAGAGCTCTCCTTTTTAAGCAAGGGAAATTGCATAAAAAAGTTGTAACGTTGCGTGGAAAACTAGAGGAGATTCAGCAAGACATTTATAAAGACCTGATGGATGAGCGATTACGGTGTGAAGAAGCTTCTGTGCTTCGTGATTTTCAGGAGGCTTGTCTTGATGAGGAGAGGTTCTTGAAGCAAAAGTCTAAAGTTGAATGGCTAAGGGCAGGTGATGCTAATACTGCCTACTTCCACAAGTCGCTAAAATGTAGAAATCACATAAGCCGTATTGAGATGATCTCTGATTCGCAAGGAGTTACATACGAGGGTGAAAATGTTGCTGAAGCTTTTGTCAATCATTATGAACAATTCTTGGGATGTGAAGGTGAAGTTTCTTTATCTCCACCGCCTGAAATTTTTTCAAAGAAGCTGAATTATGAAGTTGCTAATTATATGGTTCGGCCTGTTACGTTGGAAGAAACTAAGTCGGCTATGTTTGCTATTGGGAACGATAAAGCCCCGGAGCCTGACGGTTATGCAGTTGTTTTTTTCAAGAGCACTTGGCATATTGTGGGGAGTGAGGTTTCGAATGCTATACTTGATTTTTTTTAACACGGGGAATCTTCTCCAGCAACTAAATCATACTTTAGTTGTTCTTGTTCCTAAGGTTTCGACCCCTTCCAAAGTTACTGACTACCGTCCTATCTCCTGTTGTAATGTTATTTTTAAATGCATTAGTAAGGTGCTTGTGGAAAGGTTGAAGGGTTCGTTAAGTGGGATTGTGAGCATAAACCAATCCGCTTTTGTGCCGGGGCGGAAAATCTCGGATAATATTCTCCTTACTCAGGAATTGATGCATAATTACCACAGAAATTTCAGTCCGCCTAGATGTGCGTTTAAGGTGGATATCCAAAAATTGTGCTGGTGGGTTTTGGGTTTAATGGCATTATGGTTGATTGGATCATGCTGTGTGTTTCGACTACTTCTTACTCGGTATGTGTTAATGGGAATGTCCATGGGTATTTTAAAGGCAAAAGGGGATTAAGGCAGGGAGATCCTCTATCTCCTTACCTTTTTACTCTAGTTATGGAAATCCTGACGTGCATTCTTTACCTTTTTACTCTGTTTACTCTAGTGATGGAAGTCTTGACTTGCATTCTAAACCACGCGACAAGAATTGACTCTTCTTTTCGGTTCCATAACAAATGTGAGAAGCAGAAAATTATTAACCTGTGTTTTGCGGATGATTTATTCCTTTTTGCTAGGGGTGATGTGGCTTCGGCTAGGTGTGTTATGCTTTCCCTCACAAACTTCACTCAAATGTCGGGGTTGGTCCCTAGTATTCAGAAGAGTACATGTTTTTTCTGTAATGTCCTGAATCATGTTAAAAGAGAAATTTTGAATATTATGCCGTTTGTCGAGGGTATGTTGCCTGTCAGGTACTTGGGGGTCTCGCTTATTTCTTCTAGGCTGTTGTACAAAGATTGTAGCATTCTTGTGGAACGGCTTGATCGTCGGATCGATAATTGGAAGAATAAAATGTTGTCATTCGCTGGTAGACTTCAACTTATTATCTCGGTTCTCTATGCTCTTCATGTATACTGGTCTTCGGTTTTTATTTTACCAGCTAGGGTGGTCAAGGAATTGGAAGCTAAAATGCGGAATTTTCTTTGGGCTCAATCTTCTTCTAAGCGTGGTAGGGCGAAAGTTTCTTGGAAATCTGTTTGTGTGCCGAAAAGTGAAGGAGGTTTGGGTATTCGTCGGATAGCTGATTTTAATAAAGCTCTTATGGTTTTGCATATTTGGAGTATTCTAAGTAATCGACATTCGTTATGGGTTGCTTGGATCCACTCTTATCGATTAAAAGGGCGGAATTTTTGGGATCACAAAGTTCCGACTAGTTGTTGTTGGAGCTGGAGGAAGATGGTTCAACTTCGGCCCTTGATTCGTCAACATGTTTGGTCTATGCTTGGAGATGGCAGAAATACATCAGCTTGGATTGACACATGGAGTAATATTGGTCCGTTATGTACTTTCTTGTCTCCGAGAGTCATTACTCGAGAGGGATTCTCCCTAAATGCTACAGTTGCGGATATATATTCTAATGGTTCTTGGCTTTGGCCGGTTGCTTGGAGAGATATGTTTCCAGTTCTTATTCAGCTTGATCACATGCAACGGAATTTAAATGCCCAAGATCGCCTTCTTTGGAAAGCTGGGGATAATGTGGCCGAGCACTCTTCTACTGTAGTTTGGGATTCTGTTCGTACAAGGGAGCAGGAGGTGGATTTGGTTACAATTATTTGGTTTTCTCAATATATCCCTCGTCATGCTTTTCTGATGTGGCTTATTGTGCGACGTAAGTTACTAACTCAAGACAAAATCTTGCAATGGAATTATACACGTTGTAACAACATGAACATGATGTGTTGCATATTGTGTCATGAAAATGTTGACTTGCATGCCCATTTATTTTTTGAGTGCAAGCTTTCCACGCAAGTTTGGGGAATGGTTCGTTCTAAAGCTGGAATGGAGAATGTGGATTTAAAGTGGAGTGATATTTTCGAATGGCTTGGTCTTCATTCACGTTCAAAATCAGCAACTAATATGGTTTCTAGATTGTTGGTTGCAGCGTTGGCTTATACCATCTGGCAGGAAAGGAATAATCGGCTGTTCAGGAACCACACAAGACCACCGGATGTTTTATGTCAGGCTGTGTTAGAAAGTGTCAGATATAAATTGATGGGGCTCAGATTCAAGAACACTGCTAGAGTTCGGGAGTTACTGGAGAAGTGGGATATTCATGGAGCTGATTTAGTGATGGATAATGGATGAGTTCGTATAGCTCTGGCGTGTTTTAGTTTTAGATAGTCTCTCTAGTGGTCGTTTTGGTTTACTTTTAGTTGTTCATTTTTGGTTTTACATTCATGGGGGTATGTCCCATGTTTGAACTAGTAAGGATGTTACCTTACTACTTGTTTTCTTTTTTGTGAATATATAAAATCACCGGGGTAACCCTTTACCCAAAAAAAAAAAACAAATGTGAGAAACAACATATTGTTAACTTGTGTTTTGCGGATGACTTATTTATTTTTGCTAGAGGAGATGTTGCATCGGCAAGGTGTATTATGTTGTCCCTCACAAAGTTCACTCGTATGTCAGGCTTGGTTCCTAGTATTCAGAAGAGTACATGTTTTTTCTATAATGTTCCTAACCATGTTAAAAGCGAGATTCTGAATATTATGCCGTTTGTGGAGGGTACACTTCCTGTAAGGTACTTGGGTGTTCCGCTGATTACTTCGAGGCTTTTGTACAAGGATTGTAGTGTCCTTGTCGAACGGCTAGAACAACGAATCAAGAATTGGAAAAATAAACTGTTGTCCTTCGCTGGTAGACTACAGTTGATTCTCTCGGTCTTGTCAACAATGCACGTGTACTGGTCATCAGTTTTTATTTTGCTTGCCCGAGTAGTTAAAGAGTTGGAAACCAAAATGAGGAACTTTTTATGGGCCCAATCCTCTTCGCATCATGGTAAAGCAAAGGTTTCATGGAAGTCTGTCTGTGTGCCGAAACATGAAGGGGGATTAGGCATTCGTCGGATTGGAGATGTTAATAAAGCCCTTATGGTTTCGCATATTTGGAGTATTCTAAGTAAACGTGAGTCGCTTTGGGTTGCTTGGATTCATTCATATCGATTAAGGGGCCGGAGTTTTTGGAATCATAAGCCTCCTTCGAGCTATTGTTGGGGTTGGAGGAAGATTCTTCAGGTTCGTCCTTTGATTCGAGACCATGTTTGGTCAAATATTGGGGATGGTAGCCGAACTTCAGCTTGGTTTGACATTTGGAGTGATATTGGCCCGTTGGGCAATTTCCTATCGCCGAGAGTTATCACCAGGGAGGGGTTTTCGCTCAATGCTTCAGTGGCGGATATTTATTCAAACGGGTCGTGGTTATGGCCGGATGCTTGGAGGAACAACTAGCCGGTTCTTATACAATTGGATCAGTTGCCTCATAATTTATATGCTTGTTATGGGTGGTTTTCTACTCATATATCCTGAATAATATTCTGACTATGTTTCTTTTATTGTGATCAAGATACCGGATCAGGATATTGGTAACATCCTGATACAGTATCCTGGTAATACCTAATTAATTCATGTGCAGATTAATGAAGCATGCCTATAACGTTTGAGTGGACTTGTTCTCCGGAAGACTCGGGCTAGTTTGTTGAAATAGGAACGTTGAAGCCGGAAGACGTGGACTACAACGTTCATAAAGGGAATATTCGCTATATCCCGGATTTATAGGCTAGTTTGTTAGTTTCTTTTTACTATAAATAGGATTGATCGGATCAGATAGAACACACACGATTTCTCGAACACTCTTGCTCTCTACTAGCTGCAATCACTCACAAACACTTACACTTGTACTCGAATCGCATTGTAACACTTAGTTGATCCGCATCATATCATGCACCGTATCCTGATATTTGAAGTAATAAGAAGAACAAGGCAGCTGCGATTGTCAGCTCCCGAGGTTTTGTGCCGGTGATCTAGATTGATCAAGGGCTTTCCTCGTACATCCCGTGTCCACCTTTAACTTTTTGCTCATTGTTTGATTGTAGATACAGCTTGATATCCTGAGCTATATCCTGAAAACTGTTTTTACCAAACAACTTAATTAGCAAATTTTTCACAAATACATCTAGCACACTACCTCACTTAACTAATTTGATCACTTAATTACTTAGGTAATTTTTGACCAAAACAATTTGGCGCCCACCGTGGGGCTATTTCTACTAAAAGCTTTTGCAAAATCATTACTTGGTTTTCTATTTTCAAAACTTTTTGCTACACTATTTTCAATGGCCTCAAGATTAAACATGAGCTCTTCTACCATGTCTGCTACAACCTCTGCAACAATTGGTTCGGTGCTTCCACCACCTCCTCCAAGGACGCAAGCCTCTTCACAGCCTCAGGATCTTTCAAGAGGAACTGAAACTCATGCGGCTCGGGATGTTATCCCCTCTCGGAATGTTCAAGGATCTGCTATCTCAGGGGGTACTCCTATTTTGGCTTCTAATGATGAAATTCTGACTTTGTTTGGTAGTATACAGGATCAGATGAAGCAACAGCAGGAGACCAATCAGATGCTGATGAGAGAGATACAACTCTTGAAATCCAGCTCAAGCAGGCCTGCTGAGGATACCGTCACTCCCTTGCAGCCCAGGGCTTTGAACTTCAATTCGGCAGTGTATACCGAGGATAACAGGGGCAATATTGTGCCTAGTCATACTCAGAATCATACTCCTGAGATACCCTCTTCAGTTAGGGTGTCAACTGTGAGAAGCTCAGGAAATGCTTCAGGATATGGCCAGAATCCTCAGACTGGTAACGTGTCTAATAATACTAATACTCTTGTTACGAATGGTCTTGGATCTTTGCAGGATGCAGGTATGACATCAGCATTTTCTAGGGAGCTTCAGAAATTGAAGGACATGATATCCAATGTACCTAGGGTGGTCCAGCCAATTCCAGAAGTATCCCAAGACAGCCATAGGATATCCCGGTTTGCATATCCTATTTGTGATGCTGAAATCCCAAAAAGATTTCAAACCCCCAGCGTGAAGCTCTATGACAGAACTACGGATCCTGAAGAGCATATTGCTCAGTATAGGGAATGGATGGAAATTAATCCTATTGTAACAACTGTGCTTGTAATCACTATGAACAGTTCTATTATCAATAAAACAATGTTATTTGATCCCAAATGTTTGTTTTGTTATGTTATACATTTTTTCATGTTTTGACTTTTATGTAATTTCAAACTCTATATCACTTTCTGGAGAGTTATACGCAAACTAGTGCGTAAACGTACTAAGTTTAATGCGAGAAATACTCCGGAACATCAACATATACTCAACATACCTTAAATAACCTTTACATAACTTAGAAATAAGTTTTGAAGGCTTTGGTATGGCAAAAACAAGTTAATTCGCTTACAGGGATTAAATATGACAAACTGCGAAAGTATGTCAATTTGAGCTATAACGAACATTCCGGAACATAACCATAAGTTAAACACACCTTAAATATCCTCTACATAGCTTAGAAATAGGCTTTGAGGTGTTCGGTGTGCTAAAATAAACTTTTGGGTCATTCAGGGACTAAAAGTGTCAAAAAGTGCACAAGTTTGCATTTTCGCGCATAACTTACGTTCTGAATACATCCGGACATCCAAAAATTTATGTAAGCATGACTATATTATATTTTAGTGTTCGCCATAAGAAAAATCCATTCGTCGCGTCATTTGGATCGTTTTTCGCGCTTATGCGCATTCCGTCGTAATTAAGCGAACATCGCGTTCGTACGACCAAACGAACCATCATCCGGCATATTTTTGAGTATGTTTGAGTTCCCTATACTTTAACTTCATTTTAGAGCCTTGAAATGAGGTTAACGGGGTTCAAACGCATCGAAAAAGGCCTTAAACACGTGCAGGGACCATTGCTGCCAAGTTTGAAACTTTCTGATTCAGGTGGGGTGCTAGCGTAGCGCGAGGCCTATGGCCTTACCCGTCGCGCTACGCGACTGACTATCTGGGCAGATTCAATGTTTCTAAATACAAGTTGCAACTAATTGATCCTTAACCACATGTTCTAAATTGCTTAGTCACTAAGATAAGCATCAATTTTAGCTTCCACAACATTGTGACAAGTGTACGGACTAGATCTTTTCCCCTTTTCCAAGAAACGATCCTAACGGTTACCCGAAAACTTTAAATACCCCACCCCCCATTGTTCATAATCACTAGAAATTTGATTTGAGAAACTCTAAGTTGAAACATTAGTTTCATACCTGAGATTTTCGAATCGAGTTTAGCATTCGGGGACCCTTCGTAAGTATTCTTTCGTTCTTTTCCTTATTTTACTGCTTTTCGAGTCAGAAAGTCAAACTTTGTTTGACTTTCAGCGTTGACCAGTAATGGTCAATGCGAAGTTCGGTTGAACTTCGCAACGTGATTGTAATCACGATGGTCATAGTCCCTTGGGACTATGCCTACTGATTACCACGTTGTCTAGGGTCGTAGGGTAAGCGATCTAATAAATCGCTTATACCTCGAACCCGACCCAGTTTGGTCGATCATTAGGATCCGACCAAATACATTAGGTGACCATAGTGTAGGGAATAACCTTCCGAGGTTATACCTTATGGTCACGACGTTTAAGTAGTTGTATGATAGGTAGTTTATATGCCTTAGGTAAATTACCAGAATACCCTTTTCATGCATAATTGGTAATTTAGCATATGTAACCTAAACTTTTGTCACGTAACTGATTATGTAACATGTTTAGGCATATAACACTTGTCATAGGACTAGTTAGGCGGTCCAAACGCGTTTCACGCGCACGACACGTTAAAGTAGCATAAGCTTCCTAAACGGGTCGTAATGGGTCGATAAGACTTAGGTTAAGTTTCATTTAGCATGTAGGCTTTGTTAAACCATATCACATGAGTTCCTACACTCATTTGGTTTACAAACCCTAATGCTACCCAGTCTTCCGATATAGGTCCGGTTTATTAACATAGTTACCTATATTAGGTGCCGTTTGATTCCGAGATCTGTAGCATTACTTGGTGATTATCTTTAGACATCTGAGCAATCTCAAGTGAGTACATAGACCCCTCTTTTACTGTTTTCCAAACTGTTTTGGGGTGGAACACATGTGCCTACTTGTTACTTTCATGCTTTCCTGTTTTCACATCATATACATGCTATGTTCGTTAGTACATTATAGTACATGATTTCATTTCATTTCCTGCTAGGTGTGCCCATTGTGTGCATTACTTAGTACATTGTTTTACATGACATTTCCTGCTAGGTGTGCCCATTGTGTGCATTACTTAGTACATTGTTTTACATGACATTTCCTGCTAGGTGTGCCCATTATGTGCATTACTTAGTACATTGTTTTACATGACATTTCCTGCTAGGTGTGCCCATTATGTGCATTACTTAGTACATCGTTTTACATGACATTTCATGCTATGAATGTTCATTTGATTACATACTTAGTGCATTGTTTTTCACATGTTTACATTTTGGTATGACATTTGGTTTGTTTACATGGGACAATACATTCATTAACATTAGCTACGCCGTTCGTTAGTAGGTAGTGGTACCATAGGAATTGACAACTCCCGTTCCGGACATCCCAGGGAAAGGGGACAGAAAGGAATGACCGAATTCGTTGATATAAGACAGATAGACCTTTAATTTGTTTAAAGGGTTTATCACCACAGTCGCAAGGCTTGGATGTATGCATTTTCACAATACCGCATAAATGTTCATATTAAATAGTTGCATGCATTTACACAAAACATAGCTTTGATTTAAACCAAGTTTTACTTCAATACTTTGTTTTTGTGCATATGGTTTAGTTGAGACATTTCACTTGCCATACATGACATTTTGACATAGACATTTGACATGGATATTTGACATAGACATTTGACATTGATATTGGACATAGACATTTGACATGGATATTTGACATAGACATTTGACATGGATATTTGACATAGACATTTGACATGATTTACATTTGACATATTATTCAATACATTTGACAATTGGTTTAAACATAGATTTCTTACATTGGTTGGTTTGGTTTGATTAAGTGATTGAGTAACGATGCGTGTGTAATATGATACAAGCATGGTGGATACGCCGCTGGTACTTCCTATATATAAGTGTTTGTATGGTATTACATGGCGTAACGTTATTTGAATCATTTCAGTTTGAGACATAGAACATTTTATACAAATAACATACTTTTCACAAGACATTGATTTATAAACAACTTATCATATACAAACACATTTTACATGGTCATTTATTTAACCTGACATTTACTTATACATATCATCTGATCTTATTGTTTTCAAATGATTTACAAGACAAAGCAAATTACAAGGTTCATGACTAAACATTTTCTTAAACACAAGTCATGAATCCTATTTTCACAAAACCTATGTATCTCACAGGCATTTTTATGCTGACGTACCTATTTTCACATGTGTTTTCAGGAGCTTTTCCGTAAGATGTTGATCATGATACTAGGGCGGACCTGTGCCTTAGAGACTTTAAAAGAAGATAGACTATGTTTAATTATGTTATAAACTCTTTTGTTTACTGTTCAAGCAATGTAACACCCTTGTTTAATAAATAAATAAAACTTTGTATGCCATGGTTATGAGACAATTAATTCTGTTACAACACTCCCCGACGTTTCCGCCACGTTTTGTATGATACACGTGGTCGGGGTGTGACAGAAGAGTTGGTATCAGAGCCAATGGTTATAGGGAATTAGGTTATTAGTAATGCTTTGACCTAGACTATAACTTTTCTAGGAACCTAACACAAGTTATCTTGTGTTTAGATCTTAAAACATGTACATCACCTATCCTTAGGTGATTAACAAAACAAGGAACCAAAATTTTTCCGAAACGATTTTTGAAAAACAATCATCTGTTTTTGAATAAATTTTTACAAGGTTTTGAACCCTCAATTGTAAGGTTTTAAACCCTCTGTTATATGGTTTTGAACCCTTTTCAGTATTGGTTTTTGGCCTTGTGCCTTCAAATTTTCAAAATCCCGTCAAACGTTTTGGGTTTTAAATAATGTGAACATGTGCAAACTGGAAGGGTGAATGCCTGTATTCTGGGTTTTCTGTCTAGGCAAGCACTTCGTATACATCTCAACCAGACGCGAGACCAGTTGTGCTTACCTGGGAATTCTTGGAGTGAGTGTTCACTTATAGGCGAGCATGTCTTCGATAATACATTATTTTTGATCCATTTACTTTGATTAGTCACTGTGAGTCGTTTGTTTGCTTTGTGATACGAACGAATGACCACCATCTATGCTGTTTGCAATTCTTGTTTTTATCATCTCATTCTTTTCATCCAATCATCTCACTCGTTCCTTTTCATGTTTTCCTCTTTTAGAATGCCTCCTCGACGCGAGAACCAGATAGCTACTGCTGAACTGGCAGAAATTATTGCGCAGCAGATGGCTGCTCAATTCCCAAATCTCTTTGCTCAATGGCAACAAGCCAACAACAACAACAATGGTCCGTGCAAATACAAGGATTTTAATCAGGCTAAACCACTCAAGTTTAGTGGTTCTGAAGGAGTGACTGGGCTTCTTCAGTGGTTTGAGAGCATAGAGAATACTTTTCGCCACGTGCAGTGTCTCGAAAATCGCAAAGTCGAGTTTGCTTCGAGCGTATTTCAGAAGAGGGCTTTGACATGGTGGAACGGGGTTATGAGGGACCAAGGTGCAGAAGTTGCTCTCGCACAGACATGGGCTGAACTTAGAGCCCTTATGATGAGGGAATTCTATCCTCGTCATGAGCAACGAGCGTTGGAGAAAGAGTTTGATGTTTTGAAGCAAGATAGTGGTGAGCACAGGGCTTATACGGATCGGTTTGAAGAGTTGAGTTTGCTTTGCCCGACTATGGTTACCCCACTCGACAAGGCTATCGAGAGATACATCGATGGTCTACCTGACTCGGTACAAGACATTCTTACTGGTAGTAACCCTGCCACACTTCGTCAGGCGATCGAGTTATCTGCGACATTGACTGAGTCGCAGATCCGGAAGAACAAGTTACATCGGAAGGGTGACAAGGGCAAGGAACAATCGGCTGACAAGGTGGATAGCAAGAAAGGTCAAAACGGGAATGGAAAGAACTCTGGTTCTTCAAAGAGGGCAAAGAAGCGTAAGGCTTCCCAAAACTATGCTGTCACTGCCCAAGCAAACCAGGCAGCTCCCAACCAACCCGTACAGCTTCCAGCAAAGAAACCCTATACAGGGAATGCACCTTTGTGCAATAGATGCAACAGTCACCACCAGCCGCAACTTCCATGCCGTTTCTGTAACACCTGTGCCTTCACGGCCATCAAACAAATACCAAACCAATGAAATATTATATTTCATACTTGGGATTTGTAAAAATATGTGTATCATTTGCACATATCAATTCTTGTTCAATTTCAAACTCTAAATCGCTTTCTGGAAGGTTATACGCGCACCGATGCGTAAATATAACCAGTTTAACGCAACAAACACTCCGGAATAGTGAAAAAGGCTTAACATACCTTAAATAACCTTTACATAACTTAGAAATAAGTTTTGAAGGCTTTGGTATGGCAAAAACAAGTTAATTCGCTTACAGGGACTAAATATGACAAACTGCGAAAGTATGTCAATTTGAACTGTAACGAACATTCCGGAACATAACCATAAGTTAAACACACCTTAAATATCCTTTACATAGCTTAAAAATAGGCTTTGAGGGGTTCGGTGTGCTAAAATAAACTTTTGGGTCATTCAGGGACTAAAAGTGTCAAAAAGTGCACAAGTTTGCATTTTCGCGCATAACTTACGTTCTGAATACATCCGGACATCCAAAAATTTATGTGAGCATGACTATATTATATTTTAGTGTTCGCCATAAGAAAAATCCATTCGTCACGTCATTTGGATCGTTTTTCGCGCTTATGCGCATTCCGTCGTAATTAAGCGAACATCGCGTTCGTACGACCAAACGAAATGACATCCGACATATTTTTGAGCATGTTTCATGTCCACAATGTTTAGGCAACATTTTAGGGCCTTAAAGTTGGCTTTACGGGCCTTAGAAGTGTCGGGAATGGCCTTAAACACGTGCAGGGGCTGAAACTGTCATTTTTGAAACTTATTTTCGGATCAGAAGCCCCAAGCGGCCCGCATTAGATTTGTCTAATGCTGAAGCGGGCCGCCTCAGCCTCTGCAGACCAGATTCATTGTTTTTACAGCTGGTTGCAGCTGTTTAGCACCTCCAATCCCTCTTCCACATGTCAATTCCCTATGGTGAGTGGCCATTTGACACACCACAACATTCCAACACATGTACGGCCTTGATCGTGCCCTCTTTTCCATGAAACGATCTCAACGGTTACCCGAAAACTATATATACCCATCCACCCCCATTGCATTTTCTCACAAGAATCTTGATTTGAGAGCTCTAAGTTGAAACCATTGTTTCATACCTGAGTTCTTGAATCGAGATTAGCATTCGGGGACCCTGGGTAAGTATTCTTTCGTTCTTTTCCTTATTTTACTGCTTTTCGAGTCAGAAAGTCAAACTTTGTTTGACTTTCAGCGTTGACCAGTAATGGTCAATGCGAAGTTCGTTTGAACTTCGCAACGTGAGTGTAATCACGTTGGTCATAGTCCCTTGGGACTATGCCCACTGATTACCACGTTGTCTAGGGTCGTAGGGTAGGCGATCTAATAAATCGCCTATACCTTCGAACTCGACCCATTTGGTCGATCATTAGGATCCGACCAAATACATTAGGTGACCATAGTAGGTAGGGAATAACCTTCCGAGGTTATACCCTATGGTCACATCGTTTAAGTAGTTGTATGATAGGTAGTTTATATGCCTTAGGTAAATTACCAGAATACCCTTTTCTTGTATAATTGGTAATTAAGCATATGTAACCTAAACTTTTGTCACATAACTGATTATGTAACATGTTTAGGCATATAACACTTGTCATAGGACTAGTTAGACGGTCCGAACGCGTTTCACGCGCACGACGCGTTAAAGTAGCATAAGCTACCTTAATGGGTCGTGATGGGTCGAAAGCACTTAGGTTAAGTTTCATTTAGTATGTAGGCTTTGTTAAACCATATCACATGAGTTCCTACACTCATTTGGTTTACAAACCCTCCTGCTACCCAGTCTTCCGATTTAGGTCCGGGTTATTTATGTAGTTACCTATATTAGGTACCATTTGATTTCCGAGACTTCTCTAGCTTACTTGGTAGTTGTTCAAGACTCCTAAGCACTCTCAGGCGAGTACATTATTCCCCTCTTTTACTGTTTTCAACTGTTTTGGGGTGACTCATATGTGCTAAATGTTTTATCAATAGTTTCAAGAACAATTACAATGTGGTTTCAAGAACAATAACAATTATTTCAAGAACGCTAACAATGATTTCAAGAACGAATACAATGATTTCAAAAACTAATAACAATTTCAAAAAGTGAACAAACTTGTTGGTTGTAGTTTACATGACCGATGACATTCATTAGCAATGATCAAGCCGACCAGTATTAGGTTATGGTACCATAGGATCTGACAAATCCCGTTATTTACTGCACCCATTGTTATGTGTGGGGGTTGTGGGTAGCGACTGAATCTGTGATTATTAATTTATCCTTTGGTAAGGGTTTGTTAAGAACGAGATTATTAATTTATCCTTTGGTAAGGATTTGTTAAGAACGAGAGCGAGAGCGAGATGGAGCGAGTTGGAACGAGGAACGCGTCAAGAAGGTTTGAATGTTATTAGAGAATCGACCATTAAGTAGTTTCACAATTAAAACAAGGACGATCTGAACAATTAAGACAAGGACGATTCGAACGATTAAAACAAGGACGATTTGAACGAATGGGTAACGATTGGGTAAACATCTGGACATGATTTACATTTAATCATGCATTTCCACGAAACATAGTATTGATTTAAACCAAGTTTTACTTCAATACTTTGTTTTGTGCGTTTCACATATGGTTTAGTTGATGCATTCCACTAGCCATACATATCATTTTCGTTATACATGACATTTTGACAGGGTTTTGACATAGACATTATACATTGTTGGTTTGGTTTGATTAAGTGATTAAGTAACGAGGCGTGTGTAATATGATACAAGCATGGTGGATACGCCGCTGGTACTTCCTATATATAAGTGTTTGTATGGTATTACATATCGTAGCGTTATTTGAATCATTTCAGTATTAAGACATAGAACATTTTATACAAGTAACATACTTTTCACAAGACATTGATTTACAAACAACTTATCTTACACAAACTCATTTTACATGGTTATTCATTTAATCATGCATTATTCTCTTATTTAAACTTATCATCCGAACTTATTATTTTTCAAATGATTTACAAAGACAAAGCAAATTACAAGGTTCATGACTAAACATTTTTCAAAAACAGAAGCCATGAATCTTATTTTCACAAAACCTATGTATCTCGCCAGCATTTCTTTGCTGACCTCGTTTTCACATATGTTTCAGGTATTGTTGAATGATATCGATTGATAAGATGCATGCTCACATAGGATTGGACGAGGCCTTAGTGACTCAATAACAATGATAGACTATGTTTAAATTGTGTATTTAGATTTCAAGACGATGTAATTATTCAATGTTTAATAAAACGAAACACTCTTTGGTATCCATGGTTATGAAACATTAATTCTGTTGCAACACGCCCCGATGTTTCCGCCGCGATTTGTTGTTTTACGCGGTCGGGGTGTGACAGTTTCTGTACTAACTGTGGGAAGTCAGGCCATCTTGCCAATTTTTGTCGGTCTGCTCAGAATCCCGCGGTTCAGAACCCGGCTCAACAAGTTGCTCAGCCTCCTGCTCCGCAACAGGGTCAAGCTGCACGACCACAATACCCACCAGGTGCTTGTTACAATTGTGGGGATCTGACCCACTATAGAAATCGGTGCCCAAGACTGGCGAACCAGAACCAGAACCAGAATCAGGCTCCGGCTCGAGGCCGAGTTTTTAACATGAATGCCCAAGAGGCACAGGCTGACGATAATGTGGTGAACGGTACGTTCTTTATTAATAATCAGCCTGCATCTGTTCTTTTCGATTCCGGTGCCGATAAGAGTTTCGTGTCTTTGTCTTTTGAACCAATGCTTCGCGTGTCTAGAACGAAACTAGGCAAATCTTTGACAGTAGAAGTTGCTAGTGGTGAACCCATTATTCTTGATTCTGTTCTACGCAACTGCCAGTTGAACCTAAATGATCATCTTTTTCCTATTGACCTCGCGCCTATGCAACTTGGAAGCTTCGACGTTATTGTGGGAATGGATTGGTTATCCAAGCATCACGCAGAGATAGTTTGTTCTGAGAAGATTGTTCGTGTGCCGCTTTCGTCAGACGAGATTCTGCAGGTTCAAGGTGAGAAGCCTATCGGTGGTCTCAAACTCATGTCTTGTTTTAAAGCTCGGAAGTATCTACGGAAGAACTATGTGGCTTTCTTAGCACATGTTACAAAAGATAAAGGCAAGGGTAAATCTATTTCAGATATTCCTGTCGTTCGGGATTATTCTGAAGTGTTCCCTGAAGATTTACCTGGTCTACCTCCAGCACGCCAAGTCGAGTTCAGCATTGATCTCGTACCTGGTGCAAATCCCATTGCCAGAGCTCCATATCGTCTTGCACCATCTGAGATGCAAGAGTTGTCTAAACAGCTTCAGGAGCTCTCTGACAAAGGTTTTATACGTCCTAGTTTTTCACCTTGGGGTGCTCCCGTTCTTTTTGTAAAGAAGAAGGATGGATCCTTTAGGATGTGTATCGATTACCGTGAGCTTAACAAGCTTACCATCAAGAATCGATATCCCTTACCTCGCATAGACGACCTCTTTGATCAGTTACAAGGCGCTTCTTATTTTTCGAAGATTGATCTGCGATCTGGATATCATCAACTTCGGGTGCAAGAAGAAGACATTCCGAAGACAGCGTTCCGTACTCGTTATGGGCATTATGAATTCACAGTCATGCCATTCGGTTTGACTAATGCTCCTGCTGTTTTCATGGACTTAATGAATAGGGTCTGCAAACCTTATTTGGATCAGTTCGTCATTGTTTTTATTGACGACATCTTGATATACTCTAAGACGCGAGCTGACCACGAGCAACATCTTCGTCTTACCCTAGAACTCCTAAAGAAAGAACAACTTTTCGCCAAATTCTCCAAGTGTGAATTCTGGCTTAAAGAAGTTCAATTTTTAGGGCATGTTATCAACGAACGGGGTATTCATGTAGATCCCTCCAAGATCAGTGCGATTAAGGATTGGGATACACCTACTACTCCTACTGAAGTTCGTTCTTTTCTTGGTCTAGCGGGTTATTATCGCCGCTTCATTGAAAACTTCTCTAAGATTGCAGTTCCTCTAACTGCTCTAACTCAGAAGAAAATGCCCTTTTACTGGGGATTCAAGCAAGAGGAAGCTTTTCAACACTTGAAGCAAAAGCTTTGCGATGCGCCTGTTCTATCATTGCCTGAGGGTGATGATGATTTTGTTGTGTATTGTGATGCATCGAAATTGGGTCTTGGTTGTGTTCTGATGCAAAGGAACAAAGTCATAGCCTATGCATCAAGACAATTGAAGATACATGAGAAGAACTACACCACTCATGATCTTGAGTTGGGTGCAGTTGTTTTCGCTCTCAAGATCTGGAGACACTATTTGTACGGTACAAAATGTGTGGTTTTCACGGACCACAAAAGTCTTCAGCATATCTTCAATCAGAAAGAACTCAACATGAGGCAACGACGTTGGGTTGAGCTTCTAAACGACTATGATTGCGAAATTCGCTACCATCCTGGTAAGGCGAATGTCGTAGCTGATGCATTGAGTCGTAAGGAACGTACTAAGCTTCATTGTGTACGTGTTCAATCTGTTATTCAAGCTCGATCCGATATTCAAGCACGCATTTCTCAGGCTCAACAATCTTGTGTTTCACAAGGTTTAATGGATAAAGAATTTCCCTATCACATAACGCCTGCTCTGGAACTGAAGGAAAATGGATCATATTATTTCATGGACCGTTTGTGGGTCCCAAGCCAGGATGATCTTCGTGTCTTGCTTATGGATGAAGCCCATAAGTCTCGTTATTCTATTCATCCGGGCTCAGATAAAATGTATAAGGATCTTCGTATTCAGTATTGGTGGCCTGGTATGAAGAAAGACATTGCCTTATACGTATCCAAATGCCTTACTTGTCTAAAGGTTAAGGCTGAACATCAGCGTCCTTCGGGTTTATTGGAGCAACCAGAGATCCCAGTTTGGAAATGGGAAAACATTACTATGGATCTTGTTACCAAACTCCCGCGCACAAAGAAAGGTCATGATGCCATCTGGATAGTCGTTGATCGTCTTACAAAGTCAGCGCATTTCTTGCCAATCCGCGAGGATTTTCCTACTGACAGACTTGCTCAAATCTATGTAGATGAAATTGTGGCTCGACATGGTGTTCCTTTGAACATCATTTCTGACAGAGATGCTCGTTTCACTTCTCATTTTTGGAGAACCATGCAATCTGCTATGGGGACCCAACTTAATCTGAGCACAGCTTATCATCCGCAAACGGATGGTCAATCTGAGAGAACAATCCAGACTCTGGAGGATATGCTAAGAGCTTGTGTGATCGATTTTGGTGGTAGCTGGGATTCACATCTTAAATTGATTGAATTCTCCTACAACAACAGTTATCACACCAGCATCAAAATGGCTCCTTTCGAGGCTCTCTATGGTCGAAAATGTCGTTCACCAGTCTGCTGGAATGAGATTGGCGAGGCCCAACTTACTGGACCTGCCCTCATTTTAGAGACAACTGACAAGGTCAAGAAAGTTCGTGATAACCTTCAGGCAGCTAGAAGCCGTCAGAAGATTTACGCGGATCCAAAACGCAAACCCTTGGAATTTCAAGTCGGTGATCGAGTATTACTTAAGGTCTCACCTTGGAAAGGTGTGATCAGATTTGGAAAGAAAGGAAAACTTGCACCTAGATACATTGGACCATTCAAGATCGTCGAAAGAATCGGAAAGGTAGCCTACAGACTTGAGTTACCTCCTGAACTGGGAAATGTTCATCCAACTTTTCACATATCAAATCTCAAGAAGTGTACAGCTGATGAGAACTACTCCATACCGCTTGACGAAATTCGTGTTGGCAAAACACTGAAATTCGTTGAGAAACCAGTGGAAATCATGGAACGTGAAGTCAAGTGGCTTAAACGCAAGCGCATTCCTTTGGTCAAAGTTCGCTGGGAAGCTAAACGTGGACCTGAGTTTACTTGGGAACACGAAGATCAAATGAAGGCGAAATATCCACATCTTTTTCCACGAGTTTCCTCTAAATAAATTTCGGGACGAAATTTCCACAAGTAGGGGAGACTGTAACAACTGTGCTTGTAATCACTATGAACAGTTCTATTATCAATAAAACAATGTTATTTGATCCCAAATGTTTGTTTTGTTATGTTATACATTTTTTCATGTTTTGACTTTTATGTAATTTCAAACTCTATATCACTTTCTGGAGAGTTATACGCAAACTAGTGCGTAAACGTACTAGGTTTAATGCGAGAAATACTCCGGAACATCAACATATACTCAACATACCTTAAATAACCTTTACATAACTTAGAAATAAGTTTTGAAGGCTTTGGTATGGCAAAAACAAGTTAATTCGCTTACAGGGATTAAATATGACAAACTGCGAAAGTATGTCAATTTGAGCTATAACGAACATTCCGGAACATAACCATAAGTTAAACACACCTTAAATATCCTCTACATAGCTTAGAAATAGGCTTTGAGGTGTTCGGTGTGCTAAAATAAACTTTTGGGTCATTCAGGGACTAAAAGTGTCAAAAAGTGCACAAGTTTGCATTTTCGCGCATAACTTACGTTCTGAATACATCCGGACATCCAAAAATTTATGTAAGCATGACTATATTATATTTTAGTGTTCGCCATAAGAAAAATCCATTCGTCGCGTCATTTGGATCGTTTTTCGCGCTTATGCGCATTCCGTCGTAATTAAGCGAACATCGCGTTCGTACGACCAAACGAACCATCATCCGGCATATTTTTGAGTATGTTTGAGTTCCCTATACTTTAACTTCATTTTAGAGCCTTGAAATGAGGTTAACGGGGTTCAAACGCATCGAAAAAGGCCTTAAACACGTGCAGGGACCATTGCTGCCAAGTTTGAAACTTTCTGATTCAGGTGGGGTGCTAGCGTAGCGCGAGGCCTATGGCCTTACCCGTCGCGCTACGCGACTGACTATCTGGGCAGATTCAATGTTTCTAAATACAAGTTGCAACTAATTGATCCTTAACCACATGTTCTAAATTGCTTAGTTACTAAGATAAGCATCAATTTTAGCTTCCACAACATTGTGACAAGTGTACGGACTAGATCTTTTCCCCTTTTCCAAGAAACGATCCTAACGGTTACCCGAAAACTTTAAATACCCCACCCCCATTGTTCATAATCACTAGAAATTTGATTTGAGAAACTCTAAGTTGAAACATTAGTTTCATACCTGAGATTTTCGAATCGAGTTTAGCATTCGGGGACCCTTCGTAAGTATTCTTTCGTTCTTTTCCTTATTTTACTGCTTTTCGAGTCAGAAAGTCAAACTTTGTTTGACTTTCAGCGTTGACCAGTAATGGTCAATGCGAAGTTCGGTTGAACTTCGCAACGTGATTGTAATCACGATGGTCATAGTCCCTTGGGACTATGCCTACTGATTACCACGTTGTCTAGGGTCGTAGGGTAAGCGATCTAATAAATCGCTTATACCTCGAACCCGACCCAGTTTGGTCGATCATTAGGATCCGACCAAATACATTAGGTGACCATAGTGTAGGGAATAACCTTCCGAGGTTATACCTTATGGTCACGACGTTTAAGTAGTTGTATGATAGGTAGTTTATATGCCTTAGGTAAATTACCAGAATACCCTTTTCATGCATAATTGGTAATTTAGCATATGTAACCTAAACTTTTGTCACGTAACTGATTATGTAACATGTTTAGGCATATAACACTTGTCATAGGACTAGTTAGGCGGTCCAAACGCGTTTCACGCGCACGACACGTTAAAGTAGCATAAGCTTCCTAAACGGGTCGTAATGGGTCGATAAGACTTAGGTTAAGTTTCATTTAGCATGTAGGCTTTGTTAAACCATATCACATGAGTTCCTACACTCATTTGGTTTACAAACCCTAATGCTACCCAGTCTTCCGATATAGCTGGAAGATGACAAAAAGATGCATGAGAGGATGAATTCATCCTCAACCTATGAATCAACTAACAGGAAGTCAGAATCCACATACAAGCCATATCGCTCTAAGCCTTATGGCAGGAATGAGAGCAAGAAACTGAGTGCTGTTGAAGACGAGGATCCTGAGGAGTATCCTGAATTGTCAGAATATTGTTTTTCTGTTAATATACCCGAACTGATGTATTCTATGCAGGGTTTGGGAGACAAAGCGAGGTGGCCTCGGAAGAACCAACAAAAAGCTGATTGGAAGGATAAGTCCAAGTGGTGTGCCTTCCATGAGGATTGTGGACATGTTACGGAGGATTGCATTGCTTTGAGGAAGGAAATAAGCTATCTCCTCAGCAAGGGATATCTGAAGGATCTCCTGGGAAGAAAGAAGAATAAGGGTCAGGATGCTGAGAAGGATCCTGAACGAGCGGCATCGCCTCCTGCGAATGCCAAGATAATTAACTTTATTTCAGGAGGATCCGATATCTGTGGAACCTCTTATTCTGTAGCAAAAAGACATGCAAAGGAGGCTAAGGCAGAAAGGGGAGATAAGCCGACCAAGACGACAACCCTCATAACCGATAAAGTGATAATGTTTGACAGTGATGACAGGGATACTGTCCAAGATCCCCATCATGATGGTTTGGTAATAACTTTATATGTTGCTAATCACTTTGTACGCAGGATACTGGTGGATAATGGCAGCTCTGTCAACATTATTCAGCTGGAAACGCTGAAAAGGATGAATGTTTCCCCAATGGATATCACTTCAAAATCTGCCGTACTTGTCGGGTTCAGTGGAGAAGCCAGGAATACTGTGGGAGAAATAAAGTTGTCAGTGTATGTTGAAGGGGTCAACTCAATGCAACACTTCTATGTAATGGACTCCTTATCCTGCTACAATATTATATTGGGTAGGCCATGGATCCATGATATGAAAGTTGTGCCATCTACCTATCACTAGTGCATCAAGATCCCTACCCCTTGGGGGGTTGTCAAGGTGGAAAGTGATCAACAAGAAGCGAATGAGCGTTATTATTCTTCAATGAAATCCTCAACAAAGCCCAAAGCAGGATAGCAATTAAAGATGCAAGCCCAGGATATCGTGGAGGCTTCAGAACAGGATGTTAAGAAAATTATCCTGGATCAGAATAATCCAGATATCACGGTGCTCGTAGGAACCAATATCCCCCAGGATATTGAAAATCAACTGACTAACTTTTTGAAATGCAGGATGTCAACATTCGCATGGAAACATGAGGATATGACAGGTATTTCCAAGGATATTATAACTCACAAGCTCGGAATTGACAGGTCTTTCAAGCCTGTTCAAAAAAACGAAGGAAGTTTGCTCCTGAACGGAACGCGATCATTCAGGAAGAGGTTGAAAGATTATTAAAGAGCAAGATGATTAGGGAAGTTAAATTTCCCAAATGGCTAGCAAATGTAGTAGTGGTGCAAAAGAAAAATGGGAAATGGAGAGTTTGTGTAGATTACACAGACTTAAACAAAGCGTGTCCTAAAGGCCCATTCCCTCTGCCTCATATCGACACAATGGTGGATGCTACTGCTGGTCATGAAATGTTAACCTTCATGGATGCATCCTTAGGATTCCAGCAAATACAAATGGAACCTTCGGACCAGGAGGATACTGCTTTCATGACACCAACAGGTATTTATTGTTATACTGCTATGCCTTTTGGTTTGAAAAATGCAGGTGCAACATACCAGAGATTGGTGAACATGATGTTTAAAGACAAACTGGGGGACACCATGGAGGTATACATTGATGATATGGTGGTAAAATCTAAGAAGGCTGAGGATCATCTCCGGGATATTGAAGGAGCATTCGATATCCTGGACCAGTACAACATGAAACTAAATCCTGCCAAATGCCATTTTGGAGTGGGGGCAGGAAAGTTTCTAGGATACATGGTGACTAAAAGGGGGATCGAAGCAAGCCCGGAACAGATTAGAGCTATCCTGGATATCAAGTCACCTTCAAACATGAAAGATGTACAAAGATTAACAGGGCGAGTAGCAGCATTAAACAGGTTTATATCCAGATCCTCGAAAAAATGCAAGGAATTCTACGATATCCTGAAGAAGAAGAATAAGAAATTTGAATGGGGAGAGAAGCATGAAGCAGCCTTGCAGGAATTGAAGCAGTATCTTTCAACTGCACCCCTGTTAATGAAGCCCGAGGATGGTGAACCATTATCCCTGTATCTTGCAGTATCAGGGAATGCAGTAAGTGCTGTCCTGGTAAAGGATCACGAAGGTCAGCAGTATCCTGTCTATTATGTTAGCAAAAGTTTATTAGATGCTGAAACTAGATATTCTCATTTAGAAAAAAATGATATTGGCCTTAGTTATGGCGTCGACAAAGCTTAGACATTATTTTGAGACACATAGGATTCATGTTAAAACTAATTATCCTGTTAAAATGTGCTTAGGAAACCCGAGATGTCAGGTAGGATGGCTAAGTGGTCAGTAAAATTAAGTGCCTATGATCTAGTATAGGAACCTAGAAATGCCATAAAGTCTCAGGCTATGGCTGACTTTGTGGCTGATTTCAGTAGTGATATTCAAAATGAAGTAGACCTAAGTACTACAGCTAGGAGAAAACTTAGAATCCTGGACATTATATACTGATGGTGCGTCTAATGTGAGAGGTGTAGGATTGGGTATACTACTAAAATCACCACAGGGGGGCATATTACCCCAGGCTATTAGGTGTGAATTTCCTGCCACTAATAATGAAGCAGAATATGAAGCTTTGATTGAAGGATTAGAGTTGGTCAGGAATATGAATATTAAAAGTTTACAAGTATTTGTTGATTCCTTGTTAATTACTAATCCTTTTAACAGATCCTATGCAGTTAAAGGTGAGAAGTTAATCGAGTATCTTGAAATTCTCAAAAAATTAGTAGGATATTTCGATTTTTTTTACACTTGAACAGGTACCAAGAGAGGATAATGCTGAAGTAGATGCCTTGGCAATTCTAGGATCATCAGTCATGATACCGGAGGGAACCCAAATACCAATACTACATGTCCTATATCCCACAGTGGATCTTCTTAAATCTCAGGATAAGGAAGTAGTAAGTATCCAGGATCCTGATGATGAATATCCTAAGGAGGATCCTAAGTCCTGGACGGCTCCAATCATGAGATATCTCAAGGAAGGACACATCCCAAAGGATGAGAATCCTAAGGCCTTTAAATGAAGGTATCACAATTCACTATTATAAATAATGTTTTATATAAGAAATCTCTTGCAGGACCATATCTTAGGTGCTTGGAGGATCCCGAAACTAAAGAAGTGCTTCAGGATATACACTCGGGATAATTCGAAAGATTAGAGGATTGGCCCCCTCTCTCACGTTTAAGGGATCCTGATCCCTTCACAGGTTTAAAGGTATTCATCTTTCTCTCGAATTGGGTTTAAACACCCCGCCTGGAGCGCAAGTTATCCAGGGATAGTTCAAGATAGCGGGACCAGTCCATGTAAAAGTGGCTGACAATTTCGTTATTGTTGGCTATATCCTGGATCCTAAAGGTACATGAGGATTGATCACCCTCTCTCGCAAAAGGGTATTTTCATACTCTCTAAGGTTTAAAGGTTTTCACATTTCTAAGCCTTGGAGTTTATACACTCCAGCCTGTAGCGCACGAAAATTTGGGATTTTCCCTAGTATGCTCAGGGTTTATCCCCAGAATATTGAGGATCTATCTCTAGGGTATTTAGGGTTTATCCCCTGTGATACTAAAGTTATACATAAGTATGAAATCAGTTGTGATCACAAGAGTTCCTAAGTATTTAACTGTTTTGGTCAAAAATTACCGAAGCAATTAAGTGATCAAATTAGTAAAGTGAGGTAGTGTGCTAGAAATGTGTGTTGAAAATATTCAAGTTAAGTTGTTTGCTAAAACAGTTTAAGGATACGGCTCAGGATATAGAGCTGTATTTATGATCAAACAATAAGCAAAAAAGTAAAGGGTGACACGAGATGTACGAGGAAAGCTCTTGATCAATCTAGATCGCCGGCACAAAACCTCGGGAGGTGACAATCGAAGCTACCTTGTTCTTCTATTACTTCAAATATCAGGATACAGTGCAGGATATGATACGGATCAACTAAGTGTTACAATGTAATTTGAGTACAAGTGTTTGTGTGTAGTGATTGCTAGTAGCTAAAGAGCAAAGTGTGCGAAAGAGAGTAAGTGACTTAATCTGATCCGATCAATCTATTTATAGTTAAACAAAAAAAACTAACTATCCTATTAAACTGGGATGCTTCGAATATTCCTCAAGTGAACGTTGTAGTCCACTTCTTCCGGGTCCAACGTCTCTTATATAACCGGTTTGCCCGAGTCTTAAGGAGAAGAAGTCTTCTTGAACGTTGGAGACTTGCACCCCCTTATCTGCACGTGGTTAAATCAGTTAATACCAGAATATCGTACCAGGATGTTACCAATATCCTGATCCGGTATCATGATCACAAATAAACAATCAAAGTCGACACATGAAACAAAATACCATAGCACAGTCATAACAATGCTATATGAAATAAAACACATGATATCATCCATTCAGTAAGTTTTAAAAGTTACCACAACATCATTGTTTTAAAAGTCGACACATGAAACAAAATACAACCATGAGATAACTAAAAACATGTTCATACGACCCAACAAGAGACTTGACTAAAAACACGGTTTAAGACTTGTAACCCGTCCAGGCAAGGGTCACACCTCCTAAACCCGGATGACATCATTATTCCCTACGCAGCTTGACGCGATTGCATACCTTGCCAGATCCACTAATTTCCTGAAATACATGTAGTTTGAAAAATCAACAAAAGTTGAGCGAGTTCATGTAAAAGTGAGTATGTATAAACCTTTCATGTATAAATCAAAGTCCCTGGTATGTAGCAATAAGGAAAAAGAGATCACCAATGGGTTGCAAAGCCACTGGTATGTGTGAAAAGGTGCAGGAAAACTCAAACCTAGCAAATTTGTTACCGGGCTTCGGCGGTAAGACACAGTCACCTCTATGGGCTGCCCCGGCCGCACGGGTGTGGGCTCACTACACCCAAATAGATCTATCACTCTTGTGTCCCTCGGTCCTAACAACGAGGATTAATGGCCTTAAGTGTTGTACCCACCTCTCACATGATCTAGTAGTAAACCCTCCCTACGCTAACTATACCATGTAAATAAATGTTTGTAACAATTGTCGCATGTATTTCACCCCCGAAGTATAAAACTGAAAACAGTAAAGAGAAAAGGGGGACATGAACTCACAGAAGTGCGTATCCTGTAAAGTCAACCTCAAACTCGATCTGCTGCGTGACGACCTACACGTACTAATGTCTATTAGACGAACGGGTCGTGCCTTGGCTTAGGGTTTAGTGTTTTGAGTTGCGTTACTTTGATATTATACTTGTTAAAATAATAATAATAATTATTTTAACTTAACTTTTGTATTTAGGAAAATAGTTAGGTAACTATTTCGTATTCACACTTCTTAATTATTTTATAAGTGTATTTCCTTCCCAATGATGGGGGGAATTTATACATGTACACTTGTTATTCCGAAAAAATATATTTTAAGTCCCACTTAGAAAAATATATTTAAATTACTTATCTTAAAACATCTTAAATCAAAACATATATATATTTTTCCCAAAAATATTATATTTTACTTCATAAATTTTCCAAAATAATATTTTACCAAAAATATACGCATAAGAGTATTTTTCCGAAATATACATAAGTGACGTTTTAGCGCTTCGTAATACAACAATACTTGCGTAACTTAAATATTTATTTTGTGAGAGTTTTAGTATTATTTTGGAGTCGTAATGTCATGGCGTTATAAGTTATATTATTTTTACCCTAAAAATAATATATCTAGTTAACGTAATAAACAAACAATCACACAAGAGTTTTAGTATAAAATATATATTCTAAATATATATTTAACAAATTTTATTTACGAAAATCAACCTCCGGCACTTAGTATTTTTGTAATAAAAATCATGGCGAAGTTTATTTTGAAAACCAAGTTAAAAATATATTTGTAACACTTGTTAGAAAAATATTTTCTAAGTGTTGAAATTTTAGAAAAATTTCGCCAGAGTTTCCTTTGTAAATGGAGGTGTCCATGCTTACTAGCATATCATTTTCTTTTGTAAAATCATTCAGTCAATTTTCAATCATCAACATACAACCTCTATTTATCAAACTTTGTCAAAAACAAGCATAAACCATAAACTCATGAACTTGAATTTTTATGAAAACATGTAGTAACTTATTAACACACTTAGTGAGTCTTGTTACCTTCCAAAATGTGATTAGTTCCTTTGAAACTTCATTTTTAAAGAGTTTGATCTTTCACAACTTCTAGTCATATTTTCTAAAAATATTTCTTTGTGAAATTTTCTTATTACATAAGTGTTTCTACACTTGTTTATCCACTAAAAATGTGATTAGTTTATGTAAGATCCAATTTTTAACAAAACTCACACTTTTCACTTGGTTCTTTCGAAAAACCACTCATGGATCTTTAGATCTACAAGATTGTACCCCTCTTTGATCTTTATTTTTCAAGAAAACATGTATTTATTCAAGTTCATAGTTTATGTGTGGATGATTCCATCATCCACAACATTTCTAACTTTCACATCTTGCTAGTTCATGTTTTTAAGCATGATCTAGCAAGTCCATGTGATGATCCATACCATTTTTACTAGCAAACAACAACAATAATCATAACAACACAAGAACAACATGATTTCATCTTCATTTTAACACTACTTCATCACTTTGTTAGTTTATGTTCAAGACTTGTTTATGGTTCTTTAGAGTTCTTGAGATTTCACCATTCTTTTAACTATTAACCATCAAAAATATGAAGAAGATGAAGATCTAAGAAACTTACTACTAGCACAAGGCTAGGGGAGTTCAAGAGAATAAAATTGATGGTTAAAAGAAAATGAGAGCGGTCCTTGAGCTTCCGAACACACCAAGCTTACTTATATGATCTTTAACACCCTTGGATGTATGTAGAATGCATGAAAGGAAACTTGAAGGTGGTGATGGTGGTGTGGTGGTCTTCGGCCGAACACAAGAGAAGAGAAGGGAGACAGTTGCAAGTTTGATGTTTGTGAATGAATTCTCTTAAGACCCTAAGTGCCTTCTTATAAACCAACCTTCATCTTTAACCATTGTATATCATGTTTCATTATCCACTAACAATCAAATAAAATAATGAAAAGAATCATGGGGGGTGTCCCCACTTCCCGTAACTGGTTCGAAGGGGGGGGGGGGGGTATGGGGTTGGTTTTCAAATGGATGGTTACAATCTAGTTAGAGAAACAAGTGTTTAGTTAATGGTTATGGTGTGTTATATAATATATAGTGTGTTAGGGTGTTCGGGGACCCTAACTAGCTCAGAAAAATAAAAACAATTTGTTTGGCAATATTTTTATGTTCCGGGTAAAGTCCGGTTGTTCGGTTGGGTGTTGTTCCGTTAGAGTGCTAAATTAATCCGTAAGGTGTCTTTTATATTACTTTTCGTGACACATTTAATTCCCAACACTTTGGAAAGTATCTAGGACTAGTTTGCCAAGTTTTTGCACTTTACTAGCATTATTAAATGCTGAATTTTGGTTATTTAGTGCAGAATTCTGCATTTAAAGTGTGCTTTAGGCAATTTCCGGCACTATAACTATCACCTAGTGACGCAGTTTTATGGTCCTCACTTCCCTACACTCCCTACTAGTGTAGTATTCTATCTCTGGCTCACACTGGCCTCAAAAACATTGTCTGTCTAGGTGCTGGCATTGTCAGCATGCCTCTGGGTTATCCGTTCAGTGTGCTAACTGTGCTTTGTGCATCAAGTTTGTCACTAATGTTTGTGTGTAATAAATAGAGTGACAGTATAAAATGTGATGCATGTGTATGTATGTAACAGAAAACAGAAAGCAGTTTAATCACAGTTGTAATCAAGCACAGTCATTAAGCATAAATTAAATATTAACTAAGTGTACGGATACCTGTAAATGGGAGGGTTGTCACATTCTCCCCCCGTTAAGAAAATTTCATCCCGAAATTTTAGGTTCTGTTTCTAGTTGCAGGGGTCTTGGGAAATAAATGGGGGTACTTCTCTTTCATACGATCCTCACGTTCCCACGTGAATTCTGGGCCGTGTCTTGCATTCCATCGAACTTTGACGAGCTTGACACTACTATGGCGTGTCTTGTTAATCTTCCAGTCGGTGACCTCAAATGGTTCTTCGACAAAGTGGAGCGTGTCGTCAATACGAACTTTGTCGGCTGGAATGACAACTGTCTCTTGAGTCAGACTCTTTTTCAGGTTTGATACATGGAATGTATCATGAACACCATTAAGTTCAGCAGGTAGGTCCAACTTGTATGCTACAAGCCCAATCCTTTGCAGAATTCTGAATGGACCAATGTAACGTGGATTCAACTTCCCACGCTTTCCAAAGCGTGCCACACCCTTCCAGGGTGAAACCTTCAATAAAACCATATCTCCTACCTCAAATTCCAGAGGTTTCCTTCTTCGGTCCGCATAACACTTTTGTCGATCGCGAGCCGCCTTGATGCGCTCTTGGATCTGTGCAATCTTGTCTGTCGTTTCCTGGACCAATTCCGGACCAACTAGTTGTCTACCACATGCGTTAGCCCAGCAAATCGGTGATCGACATTTGCGTCCATAAAGAGCTTCAAACGGTGCGGCTTGAATATTTGCGTCCATTTGCGTCCATAAAGAGCTTCAGAGATGATTGAGAGAGGCACTCCATGTCGTGCAATGATCTCTCTCATGTATATCTCAGCAAGTTTACTTGTGTTATCTTTTTCCCTGATGGGCAGGAAATGCGCAGATTTCGTTAGACGATCTACTATTACCCAAATTGTATCGTGACCTTTGGGCGTCCTTGGCAGTTTCATTATGAAATCCATTGAAATTTGTTCCCATTTCCATTTGGGTATTTCAGGTTGCTGTAGAATACCTGAAGGCTTTTGGTATTCGACTTTTACCTTGGCGCACGTTAAACATTTGCTAACATATACTGCAACATCGCCTTTCATCCTTGGCCACCAGTAGAAATCCTTAAGGTCTTGGTACATTTTATCCGCTCCTGGATGAATCGAGTACCGTGACTTGTGAGCTTCATCGAACATGACCTTTCTCAATCCACCAAACAGAGGAACCCAAATTCGTTTCATGAAGCATAAAGTTCCTTCCTCGTTTGGCACCAACTGCTTCTCCATCCCACGGAGATACTCGTCCTCAAAATTCCTTTCCTTGAGAGCTTCTCTCTGCGCGGCATGAATGCGCAGTGAGAGGTCTGTCTGGACAATCATTTCCAAAGCCCTCTAACCCTTATGGGCTTGATCCTTTCTTTTCGACTTAGGGCATCGGCGACCACATTCGCCTTCCCTGGATGATACTTAATTTCGCAGTCGTAGTCGTTCAACAACTCTACCCAACGTCTTTGTCTCATGTTAAGCTTCTTCTGGTCGAATATGTGTTGTAGGCTCTTATGATCAGTGAAGATTGTACATCACGTACCATACAAATAATGTCGCCAGATCTTTAACGCAAATACCACCGCGCCTAATTCCAAGTCGTGCGTGGTATAATTTTTCTCATGGACCTTCAACTGGCGAGAAGCATATGCTATAACTTTTTGTCGCTGCATCAATACGCATCCAAAACCTTGACGCGAGGCGTCACAATATACCACGAAATCATCTGTTCTTTCTGGTAGCGATAAGATTGGTGCATTACAAAGCTTGTTCTTCAACAACTGGAACGCTTCTTCTTGTTTGTCTCCCCAATCAAACTTCTTGTCTTTCTGAGTAAGGGAAGTCAAAGGTTGAGCGATTTTTGAGAAATCCTCGATGAACCTTCGATAATAACCAGCCAAACCTAAGAACTGATGTGTAAATATAACCAGTTTAATGCAACAAACACTCCAGAATAGTGACATAAGCTTTACATAACTTGGAAATAAGTTTCGGAAGGTTTGGTATGCCGAAATCAAGTTTATTCGCTTACAGGGACTAAATTCAACAAACTGCAAAAGTATGTCAATTTGTACTGTAACGGACATTCCGGAACTTGACCATAAGTTAAACAGACCCTAAATATCCTTTACATAGCTTAGAAATAGGCTTTGAGGTGTTCGGTGTGCTAAAATAAACTTTCTGGTCATTCAGGGACTAAAAGCGTCAAAAAGTGCATAAGTTTGCATTTTCGCGCATATCTTACGTTCTGAATATATCCGGACATCCAACAATTTATGTAAGCATTAAAATATTTTATTTTAGTGTTTGGCATAATAAAAATCCATTCGTCGATTAATTTGGATCGTTTTTGCGTCCGTTACGACTTCCGTCGTAATTAACCGAACAACGCAACCGTACGACCAAACGAGCCGACATCCTGGATATTTTTTAGCACATTTTAAGTTCCCTATACTTTAACTTCATTTTAGAGCTTTAAAATAGGGTTAACGGGGCTTAAACATGTCAAAAATGCATCGAAAACCAAGTTTGGGGCTTCAGGGACTAAAATTACCAATTTTGAAAGTTGCTGACCTGCAAGGTCCTTACGGTCCGTATGGACCTTTGCTTACGGTCCGTAAGCAGTCCACAGATCAGTAGAAACTTGTTTCCAGCTTGTTCCAGCTGTTACACACAATTGCACATGGTTTCCTTGATTCTATGGGCCAATTTTGATGGTTTTCAAGTGCCCCTTGTATTTGTAAACCATGTGCCCACATGGATGGTTGAGATTGAAGCTCGGTTTTCGATAAACGATCTTAACGGTTCAAGGAATTTATAAATACCCACCTCCTATCACTTGCAAAACCCACATTGATCTGATTTTGGCTCTCTAAGTTGAAGTTTAAGCTTCATACCTGAGAGTAAATCGGATCAAATCTTGCGGGGACCCTTTGTAAGTATTCATTCGTTCTTTTTACTCGTTTTTAGCGTTAAAGTCAAACTGCGTTTGACTTTCTGCATTGACCAGTTTATGGTCAAAGCGAAGTTCGTTTGAACTTCATAACGTGAGCGTAATCACGATGGTTATAGTCCCTAGTAACTATACCTACTGATTACCACGTTATCTAGGCTTAGTGACGAGTCGTAGTTTCGGCCAAAATGCGTATTCTTGCGCATTTTGTAACCAAACTACTTTTAGGTATGAAAACCATTTGTTTTGATACCAAACCTGTTTTCTAAATTCGTTAAACATGTTCTTACATGTTTAACTCGTCACTTTTAGAATTGCGCTTGTATAGGGTCGTAAGGTAAGCGATCTAAACAATCGCTTATACTCTCGAACCCGACCCATTTGGTCGATCTTTAGGATCCGACCAAACACATTAGGTGACCATAATTGTATAGGGAATAACCTTCGGAGGTTATACCTTATGGTCACGTCGTTTAAGTAGTTGTATGATAGGTAGTTTATATGCCTTAGGAAATTACCAAAATACCCTTTTTACGCATAAATTCATTTTAAGCATATGTAACTTAATTTTTGACATCTAAACTGATTTAGCAACAATATTAGACATGTTAAGGCATATAATACTTGTCATAGGACTAGTTAAGCGGTCCAAACGTGTTTTACGCGAACGACACGTTAAAGTAGCATAAGCTACCTAAACGGGTCGTAATGGGTCGTAAGCACTTAGGTTAGGTTTCATTTTAGTATGTGGGCTTTGTTAAACCATATCATATGAGTTCACATACTCATTTGGTTTACGAAACCTCATACTATCCAATCCCCCGATTTAGGTCCGGTTATTTATGTAGTTATCTATATAGGTTGCCGTTTGATTCCGTGATCCCTCTAGCTTTGCTTGGTTGTTATTCAAGACTTCTAAGCACCCTCAAGTGAGTACATAGTCCCCTCTTTTACTGTTTTTCAAACGTTTTGGGGTGAAACACATGTGCCTACTTGTTACTTTCATGCTTTCCATGTTTTCATATCATATATTTGCTATGTTCATTAGTACACTATTAGTACATGAATTCATTATGTTTTTGCTATGTATGTCCATTGTGTGCATACTTAGTACATCGTTTTACATGACATTTTATGCTATGTATGTTCATTTAGCACATACTTAGTACATTGTTTTACATTACCTTTTCATGCTATGTATGTTCATCATACTTAGTACATTTGTTTTACATCACATGCTATGTATGTCCATTTGTTGCATACCTAGTACATTTTCATTACATCACATGTTTACATTTTGGTATGACATTTGGTTTGTTTAAATGGGACCATATACATTCATTAACATTAGCTACGCCATTCGTTAGTAGGTAGTGGTACCATAGGAATTGACAACTCCCATTCCTGACATCCTAGGTATGTTTGGATGAAAGGAATGACCGAATTCGATATACATAACTCAGATAACCTTTAATTTGTTTAAAGGTTATCACCACAGTCGCAAGGCTTGAATGTATGCATTTTCACAATACCGCATAAATGTTTGTATTCAGTATAGCATGCATTTCCACAAAACATAACGTTGATTTAAACCATGTTTTACTTCAATACATTGTTTTGTGCATTTTTACCTATGGTTTAGTTGATACATATTTCACTTGCCATACATGACATTTTGTTTACACATTACATGATTGACATTTGACATAGACATTTTGATATTGATATACACATTTCATGGACTACATTTTGACATAAACATTTGACATTGGTTTATACAAGAACATTTGATGGTTGGTTTAAACATGAAGATTATACATTGGTGGTTTGTTTAAGTGACTTAAGTAACGAGACGCGTGTAGTATGATACAAGCATGGTGGATACGCCGATGGTACTTCCTATATATAAGTGCTTGTATTATATTACATGTCGTAGCGTTATTTAAGTCATTCAATTTGGACTTATACATTTTATACAAATAACATATTTTTCACAATACATTGTTTTACAAACAACTTATCTTATACAAACTCATTTTTACTTGGTTATTCATTTAACCTTACATTATTCTTTTAAATATACATATCTATCATCGTTTTTCAAATGATTTATAAAACAAAACATTTTACAAGGATCATGACTGACTTTTGTTAAACAACTTTTTCTAAACTTATAAGTCATGAATCCTAAATCAAGAAAACCTATGTACTCGCCGGCATTTTTATGCTGACGTACCTATTTTCACATGTGTTTCAGGAGATGATGCATAGGATTGATCAAGATGCACATAGGCGGATTTGGGCCTTAGTGACAATAAAAGATGCAAGACTAGTTAATTATGGTATACTTCTTTGTTTGTTTAGACATTGTAACTCAGTTAATCAATAAAACAAAATTTCAAATTTCCATGTGTTATGAAACAATGATTCTGTTACAACACTCCCCGACGATTCCGCCACATTTTGTTGTTTTACGTGGTCGGGGTGTGACAGAAAAGTTGGTATCAGAGCTCATGGTTATAGGGAATTAGGTTATTAGTAATGCTTTGACCTAGTCTATAACCTTCCTAGGACCCTAACGCAAGTTTACTTGCATTTAGTCATAAAACAATACCGTCACCTATCCTTAGGCGACAACCACAACAAGAACACAAATTTTAAAACCGCTTTGAAAAGCAATCATCTGTTCTAGGATGATTAATTACTAGGTTTTGAACCCTCGAAGTTTTCAAATCTCGTCAAAGTTTGGGTCTTATAATGTGAACACGTGCAAACTGGAAGGGTGAATGCCTGTACTCTGAGTTTTGTGTCTAAGGCTAGAGTGTTCGTACAAATCCGCAGAATCAGACCAATCACTCTTACCTGGGATCTCTTGGGGTGAGTGTTCACTTATAGGCGAGCATGTCTTCAGTGATACATTAATATGACCCGTTTACTTTGATTAGTCACCGTCTCATTTATTTACCTTAGGTAACAAACGAATGATCGCAATTTCTATGCATTGCCATTCTGTTTTGTTTTGTTTATCCGATAACATTTCCCTTGTCTCTTCCTATGTCTTTCATTTTCTTCTAGAATGTCTCTTCATCTCAGCGACGGTCAAATATCCGTGCAAACAGCCAAATTTGCCCAGCAAATAGGCGAGGTAATCCTGAAGTCAGTGGATTTAGGTATCGCCATGTCTCGTCTCAAAAATGGAGCCACTCAAGAGTCACCGAAGGAAGCAGAAGTCAAGCCTGCACCAAAATCAAGGAAGCGTAAGGCTCCAAGGAAACCCACAGCGGGTGCTCCAAATCAAGCGGGACCTAGCCAAGTGGTGACGCCACCAGCTAGGAAGCCATACTTAGGAACTGCCCCATGATGCAGACGATGCAACCGTCATCATTCAAACCTCTTACCCTGCTTCAAATGTACCTACTGTGGACGGTGGGGACATTTGGTTAACATATGCCGCTTTGCTATCCAAAACAAAGCTGCTATAAACCTTGCTACTGCCCAACTCCAAGTCAACCCTACTCAAGCTCGTTTTCCGTCTGGTACTTGCTACAACTGTGGCGAGGCGAGCCCTTTCAGGAACAAATGCCCAAATATTATCAATACAAATCCAACCCTTGGATGAGCATTTGGCTGATTAGAACAAGCTGCTGCTTCAAATAATTTGTATCTGTTGCTTTTGTTTCTTTTGTTGAACTCGGAAACAATGTGTTCAGTTTATGAATAAATTGTTGTTCACAATTCTGAGGTACAAATATAGTTACATGTGTGTATGGCATTTCCCTATGATACCTACATCAAAGAACTATGTTCCTTACAAACTACTCTTGTGATTCTCTCTTTCAAGTGATCGCTTATAATTTCCTCGAAAGTTCTAAGAACTCATTTCATTCTAAGAAATGAAGTACATGAAATGAAGTAACATTATTAGTAATCGTGCTTTTCACACATATGTGCCTTTGAATCCTTGGTTAGATAACTAAGGGTATTTTCAAATCTCATACCCATTACGTTCTGATTTTTCAACATGCATAGCATAAGTTTTCAAAACAACCTTCATGATTTCAAAAACATTTTATATATAGTTCAAAAACGTTTTTAATATAGTATATTTTCTTATCAAGGGCATGATTTCAAAGAGCATTTATTCATATTTTCAAAAACCTTATACATAATTTCAAAAATTTCACCTAGCATGATTTTAAAACATTTTTATCTAATACACCTACTTTATGATTTCAAAAGTATTATATATAAGGTTTCAAAAACATTAAACACATTTTTAAAAAGAAACCCCATGCATAGCTTTCAAAAACATTTTTCTCATACATTAACTTTAACCCTCAAATTCTGCTTCATATGTCGCCTTGACATATCTAGCATCTCAACTTCATAAGCATTTTTACTTCATGTTTTGACTTAAGCACCTCCTGTGCAAGGTTTCAGAACATCTTCAATTCCCAAAATCCATATGGGATCTTTTTATCTGTTGGGTTTTTCACATGTTTATCAAAGTATTTTATCCGTATAAAATAAAAACGCAGCGGAAAATATTATTTAAAACATGTTACTTACAAGATATAAAACCCATTTTATATGTAAAACCCAATCCCGGATCCATATACGAACATGCATGCTATCAAAAATTAAAACACAACCATAGAGTGTTTAGAATACTACCTTCCAAGGAGTAGAGGATATGAAGAAGATGATGCTTCTTGAACGGTTGCCTTCAAGTGTAGAAGACCTCAAGCTTGTATACCCCAAGCCTTCCAACAAACACCTTATGTTTAGCTAGGATTTCTACACTTATGAACTCACTAAAAACTCTCTTGAAACCAACTCTTGGAAACCTTCTTATGGCCGATTTTTAGAGATAGAACAAAGGTGATTTTACACTTGAAATAACTTGTAAAATCAGAACCCTTGAAGCCCTACCCTTGGCCGAAATTAAGAGAGTGTTTTCTTGGAGTTTAGCACTTGAATTGTTTCAACATAAGAGCCTCCTAAATCAGCCATAAGATGACCGAAAATTGAGAGCTTCTCTTGTGTTCTCCTTCTCATTTTTGCCATAGAAAAACTTTATAAATGTTGAGAGAAATTGCCACCATTTTAGCCCAATCAAGTCCCTTCTTCCACATGCATTTGCATGCTTTCTTATTGGACCAAAAGTCTTCCCTAATCAAGATCCATGCATTTGCATGTAAACTTATTGGCTTAAAATGTCTAGGGAAGAATACCCAATCAAATGCCATCTAACATGTAAGATGTGCATGTAAGTTGATTGGCCATTTTGTCTTGGGAAGGGGGGGGGGGCGGCCTAGCTTATATTTTTATAAAAAAAATTCAATTCTTTTATAAAATTTAAGTCTTATTTATTTTATACCTTTTATAAAATATAACATCATATGTTCACAAGACTTTATACAACTTTTTATCATGTTATTTAACCCATTAAATAACAAGATAAAATATTCTCTCAAAATAAATTATCCATATAATTTATTGGTTTGTCAAGTGCAATTATTTAGAAAACCAGTTTCTAAATATTCTAAGTGTTAATATTTGTTTGTTTGATCATATCACAAATAAATAATATAAGTGTTTGTCTAGATTGTTATTGGGTATGACTCGACTTGGATCATAACGTACTAGCCACATCAATTTAATATGTGTCGTGGGCATACAGAGTCCAACAATCTCCCACTTGTACAAGATACATAGAAGATTGATGCAAGCAGTAAATGACGCCTAACTACGGTTTACTACCCCTAATACGTATGAATATATTTTCCATTCAATAACATCATCCCCTTCAAGTCCCTTACTTGAACATGATTTAGGTGAATCTATCATTTATCCTTTCGTTGCAGATGTCATGTCAAATCCAGAGACACAGAGTGATCACTCTCTGTTGATTTAACTTTAGCAGGCCTTAGACATCTTACTCTCAACGAATAAGAGGAACAAATCCCATCTTGACTACATACGTCTCTCACGACCTTGTACCACACCTGAGCTTAGCCTTATGTACTGTCATATTACTAACAACGAAGAAAAAGTCAAGGTATAATATTTGGTGAATATCAAGACCCAATATGTATCTCAGGTCTGAGGATACTATGATATTCTCCTTTACTCAAATTTACTTATGATCAATCACAAATGATTCCATGCAGTAATATTCGAGAGCGAGTCAGTCCAATATTTGTATCCCACAAATATCTATGAACCTTAGCAGCAACGCCTTGCTCTATATTCATACTTCATGAATATCCACCAATCCAAGGTCATAATAGTCTTAAATTCATATTTGTTCCCACAAGTATGATCGACTACGGACATTTAGAATAAGTAACTTATTCATAAACATGCTAAAATGGAACATAACTCAAAATACCATAAAGAGTTATAATAACAGTTGTTCCAATATCCAAATACAAAATAGATCAAATCCAATCACTAGAATATCGAAGTCCTAAGGTACAAGTATGACCCTTTCATGCTTTGCCCATTCAAGGAGCTTCGTGAGTGGATCCGCAATATTTTGATCAGTGTGAACTTTGCGAATACATATCTTTTCCTTTTTCAACTTCATCCCTTATGTAGTTGAAACTCCGCTCAATGTGCCTAGTCTTTTGATGTGCCCGTGGTTCCTTGATTTGAGCAATCGTACCATCGTTATCACAAAGATCTCTAGGGTCCTGAATGGTAGGGACTACCCCTAGATCGGCAATAATTCAAGTGGTAGATCCATATGAATTATCTCAATCAATGAAGCGGCGATGTATTCTGATTATGTTGTGGACAATCCTAACCTGATTGTGATCGAGAACCATCTCGATTAGTTTGGAAACTCGTATCCATGTAACCCTTTACTCCGAATTCCGAAACTCGCATCCCTGTAACCTTTTACAACGAGTTCTTTTCACTAGATCTATATATTAGAAATATATCCTTAGTCCTTCTAAGGTATTTCAATATATTTTAACAATCACCTAATGACCGTTACTTAGATTTCGCTGGTATCTTCTAGTCATGCTTAATGCACATGACATGTCCGGTCCAGTGCATATCATTATATACATAATGAATCCTATAGCAGACGCATATGGGATTCCTTTCATTCTTTCTTGCTCATTCTTTGAGCTTGGACATTGAAACGCATTCAATATTGTCCCCTCTTTGAATAGGTACCAAACCTTTCATAGAGTTCTCTATCTTGAACCTTTTCAAGATTTTGTCAATGTATGCACTTTAGTTTAAACCTATCGTGCGCCTTGATCTATCCTTATAGATTTTTTTATTCCCAAAATATAGGTGACTTCACCAAAATCCTTAATAGAAAAACAACTTTCAAGCCAGGCTTTTACACCCTCCAAGGTTGGAATGTTATTTCCAAATAGTGATCGACATATCATACTAAGAAAGTAATGATGCTCCCACTAGCCATCTTTTCATCGACGTTCTTGATGAATCCATATTCCCTAATCTCTTCATCAAAACGGTGATTCCAACTTCTAGATGCTTGTTTCAATCTATAGATTGATTTCTTTAACTTGCATACTTTGTTAGGATGTTTTGGATCGACAAAACCTTCAGGTTTAACTATATAGACATCTTCCTCAAGATATCTATTAAGGAAAGTCGTTTTGAGATCCATTTGCCAAATCTCATAATCATATTGTGCAAGTATGGCAAATGATATCCTAGTTGACTTTTTAGCATCGCCACAGGCGAGAAGGTCTCATCACAATCAACCTTTGAGTTTGATTGAAACCTTTTGCTACAAGTCTCGCTGTGCAAGTATCCAAGTTTCCATGCATATATGTTTTCTTCATGAAAACCCACTTACTTCCAACTACTTTGGAGTTAAGAGGTGGCACAACCAATTCCCAAACTTGGTTGTCATACATGGATTGCATCTCTACGTTCATAGTCTCAAGCCATTTGTCGCAATCGGATTTTGACATTGCATCATGGTATGTGGTAGGTTCACCCGAATCTACCACGTAGCATCCATCCATGAAAAATCCATATCTTTTAGTCTACCAGATCTGCGAACGTTTTGTGTGTCATGATCAACCACTTGATCGTTTTTAACAACCTCTTGTTGAGTGCTAGTATCAACCAAACGTGTATCGGCTTGCGGTTCTTGATCCTCATCAAGTTCCACTGTTCTACTAATTCCTTCCACAAGGAACTTAGCTTCCAAGAACTCAGCCTTTTGAGCAACAAATACCTTTTTCTCTGTTGGATCGTAGAATTAATATCCTATACCATCTTTAGGATATCCTACAAAAGATACACTTAGTGGATCGTACTTTTATTTGGGGTGTATTGCTTCACAGAAGCTACACAACCCCATACCTTCAATATGATAATGATGGAGCCCTTCCATGCAATATTTTAAAAGGAGTCTTATCCACTTTCTTGGTTTGGGCCATACGGGCTACGGAGAGCAAAGCGTAACCCCAAAGTGATAGAGATAATGCGCTCCTAGCCATCATAGATCGAACCATATCTAATAGAGTTCGACTCCTCCTCTATCGAAACGAAGAACTTTAAAAGAGTTGATTTTGTACTTCACTTTTTGAAGATTCTGAACGTTTCAAAACTTCTTCTTTGTGTCAAGTACACATAACCATAACTACTATAGTTGTCGGTAAAGTAATGAAGTATCTTTCACCATCCCTAGTCATTGGCTTAAAAGGATCACATACATTCGAATGTATGATACCTAATAAATCTTTTGCCCTTTCCCACTAAGGGATTACTTGGTCATTTTACCTTGTAAATAAGATTCGCATGTATCAAATGAACCAATTTCATTTGTTTCCAAAAGACAATTCTTTCAAAGTGTTTACATGCGACATCTGTTTATGTGACCAAGGTGATAATGCCAAGGATAGGTCTTACTCAAATCCATTTTGAGTTTCTTGGTGATTGATTGGTACATTAAACCATCAAATGATGTATTATTATGAACCGATTCATAAATACCATTTGAAGGCATAGGTTTAAAGTAAAATATGTCATTCATCGATATAAATGTCAATGTTTGCAAACTTTAAGTCAAAACCATATTGTCTTATAAGGGAAACTTGAATAATGTTCCTAGTCAAACTAGGAGCATTCAAGATATTTTAAAACAATTTCCAAACCATTTGGAAGTTTCAAAACATAGTCTCCTTTCTTGTAATGTTTATTTCTTTTGAACCTTTTGCAACGAATTGCAAACATGAGTTCCACATCCGGTATCTAATACCCATGCGTTAGAAGAAATAACATTAAGGTCAATATGTATCATTAAGATTGTACCCGAGGTTTGCCTAGCATCCCTCTTGTTTTTCAACTCTTTGAGATAGGTTGGACAATTCCTATTTAAATGCCCTATCTCTCCATACTTAAAGCATGGATCGTTCATGGCAACCTTTGCCTCTCTTCTCTTTTGGTTTCGGTGGTTCCGCTTTAGTCTTTCTAATTATTTCTCTTTGAATTACCCGTTTCATTTTCAACATTTGCTTTGGTGTCGGGGTGATGCCCTTTCTAGTTACCACCCCCATTGATTGTTAGAATGGATAAAACCCTTTTATCCATATCAAGCCTTTCGAGGTGATCAATGTGGCTTTTCATCTTAAAGACATAAGATGAGTTCGATTGGGTTTCCTCCATTCGAAATGCATGAAGCGCTCGAACCGCTTCGAAGCGTTCTACCCTTAGGAACATTTCCTACAATTGGGTAATCATGTCGTATGCTCATGATGTTCAAAACCTTTTGAATCTCAGGAATCATAATTCCTAACATGAGGCATGAGGCTTGCGTAGTATCCTCGATATACTTAATCCAATCGTTATAGGCATCCTTATTTTCCATAAGATGTTCATCGGGATTAGGATCGTTTTCAATGATAGGTTAAGGACGGTTTGGGTAATATTGTTAGCGGCCATCTACAAAATTTTACAAGGTTCAATTTTAGTATTTTCGATATTATTATATTTTAATCATTAATACCCTTTTATGTCTCATAGACAATTAATAATTAAAATCTGGAATCCGACGTTACATTTAAATATCGGTTAGGTGACCTTTATCCCTTTATTTAAATTAACAAGGTAGTCAACGTTTGACAATTGCAACTCTTTGCAACTTCTAGCCATATGGGATCGGTTAAACATCTTTATGTTTAGTTGGCATGTTTAATCCCATCAACACATTTGTTCCCCATGCTTCGGTGACCCTAAGTTCATGGTTTCCAAATCAAGTCGTCCAACTTACACACACGTGTGAGTTTATTCACATAAGTGGTTAGGTGAACTTTATCCCACAAACATGGTAAACCCACCTCGAATATACAAGTTCCTTCAAATGTGGTTAGGTGACCTTTATCCCACAAAAGAGTTCCCAAGTGATTTGAGTGTTGTATAAAAGGATGGTGTTTGACTTGTTTTATAAAAGGGATTTTGAGTTTTCATAATTCTAGTTTAGAAAACTTCATGTACCATATATTTGCATGCATTCAAATCCTTGGTACTTTTGTGAAAATAAAATTTTCAAGGTTCTTTTTAATAAAACCCATTTTATTATAAAATCATTAATTTTTAATAACCTTTTATTAACCAATTTTAATGATCTTTAAATAACCAATTTTAAGCTTGTTGTTGATTATTAGTTTGTTAAGCATGCATATCCAAATATCATCAAACAACAAAATAAACAACCACACAAGCACAACACACATATCATTAGGTGCATAATCATAGCCAACTATTTTGACCACACTTGTTAGCCGAAACAAGTGTGTCAAAAGGTCCTTCCTAAGGGGTGAATATTGACACAAATAATGTGTCATTGAACTCCCACTTGATCCCGCATCCAAATGCTTCAAGTCTCCATCTTGTGTTGTGATTTCTTCACATTCTTTGGGCTTCCAAATGTCTTTTATATTCAGGTCCAAACTCCTTTGGACTTCAAAAATGTGTTTTGGTTATCGGGCTAAAATCCCGTTAAGAACTATGAAGTCCTTTTGAAATTAGCCAAAACCAAAATCGCATTTTTGTGTGCATCTTCTTTTACAAAAAATATCCTAATACATTTTTCTAGTAAAAATAAAATGCACCTCATCTATTTACTTACATACCAAATGAAAATAAATAAATTACAAATTTCACAAATGGAAGAACAAAGATAATTAATTATTACAACCAATTGAAATAATCAAATAAAATAAATCACAACACAATCATTCAACACAAGGTCATGGCTAGGTCATATGCACCAAAATATATATCCAAATATATACATGTATATTAATTGCAAGAAGCATAATGGTTTCCTTTTACAACCTACTTTTCGGTCAAGAATGAAAAAACCGAAAAAGTGGGGTTTTGTCCAAACAAACAAATCATCCAAATGACATAATTTTTCAAGATACTTTTATGCATGTATTAAAATAATCTTGAAAAACAAAAGGATAACCATATATAAAATTTCGGCCATAGGGTTTTAACCAAACCCGAAACCTGAAAATTTCATATCCTATGAAGCATGCATTCATATAAGCGGCTCTGATACCACTGTTGGGTTTTTTCACATGTTTATCAAAGTATTTTATCTGTATAAAACAAAAACGCAGCGGAAAATATTATTTAAAACATGTTACTTACAAGATATAAAACCCATTTTATATGTAAACCACAATCCCGGATCCATATACGAACATGCATGCTATCAAAAATTAAAACACAACCATAGAGTGTTTAGAATACTACCTTCCAAGGAGTAGAGGATATGAAGAAGATGATGCTTCTTGAACGGTTGCCTTCAAGTGTAGAAGACCTCAAGCTTGTATACCCCAAGCCTTCCAACAAACACCTTATGTTTAGCTAGGATTTCTACACTTATGAACTCACTAAAAACTCTCTTGAAACCAACTCTTGGAAACCTTCTTATGGCCGATTTTTAGAGATAGAACAAAGGTGATTTTACACTTGAAATAACTTGTAAAATCAGAACCCTTGAAGCCCTACCCTTGGCCGAAATTAAGAGAGTGTTTTCTTGGAGTTTAGCACTTGAATTGTTTCAACATAAGAGCCTCCTAAATCAGCCATAAGATGACCGAAAATTGAGAGCTTCTCTTGTGTTCTCCTTCTCATTTTTGCCATAGAAAAACTTTATAAATGTTGAGAGAAATTGCCACCATTTTAGCCCAATCAAGTCCCTTCTTCCACATGCATTTGCATGCTTTCTTATTGGACCAAAAGTCTTCCCTAATCAAGATCCATGCATTTGCATGTAAACTTATTGGCTTAAAATGTCTAGGGAAGAATACCCAATCAAATGCCATCTAACATGTAAGATGTGCATGTAAGTTGATTGGCCATTTTGTCTTGGGAAGGGGGGGGGGGGCGGCCTAGCTTATATTTTTATAAAAAAAAATTCAATTCTTTTATAAAATTTAAGTCTTGTTTATTTTATACCTTTTATAAAATATAACATCATATGTTCACAAGACTTTATACAACTTTTTATCATGTTATTTAACCCATTAAATAACAAGATAAAATATTCTCTCAAAATAAATTATCCATATAATTTATTTGTTTGTCAAGTGCAATTATTTAGAAAACCAGTTTCTAAATATTCTAAGTGTTAATATTTATTTGTTTGATCATATCACAAATAAATAATATAAGTGTTTGTCTAGCTTGTTATTGGGTATGACTCGACTTGGATCACAACGTACTAGCCACATCAATTTAATATGTGTCTTGGGCATACAGAGTCCAACATTATCTTCACAATTAGACCCTTGTGGATGATTATCATTCAAATCAGAGTCCTTAATTGGATTCCTTGTGTATCTTAATTTGAACATTTCGGTTCCTTATAATCGAAATCGAATTTTCTCTTTAAAGATCTTTCTATCTTTAAAGTTGGATTCTTGGAAATATTTATAGCACCAATCAAAATCCACTGATTGGATACCTGGTGTGCTTTAAATACATGTGCACAGTTAGCAGAACAAATTAACAAAATGATGACAAATTTAAAATCAAGTTAAACAATCACGTGATTATGTGTTTATGCATTTTGTGTTTTCTTTTATGCATTTTGTGTTTTTGTATACTCTGGATATCCGTTATCCAAATCCTCGTAGAACCTTTCATATCTTCATATGAGGGATTCGTAGTAGGATATTCAAAAGGTGCTACCTTAAATCCTTAATTTGGGCTTCTACGTGATAGTTAAGACCCATGGATTTTATAGTGCCATTCCATCATTCAAAGAGACCCCTTTGAGTGGTCTAGGTCAAAATCTGGTTAAGAATGACATGTGAAGATATAAGCTGAAAGGAATCCTTGGTTGTCTATTTAAATCATTTATTGATTTAATTAAAAAGGACCCTATGGTGGTCTAGTCACAATCATCACAAGTTCGTTCATTATTTTCTTTCCCTACACAATATAAGATGCACTGTGTGACTATGCAAGGAATTACGTAATTATAAATGCATACATAATTACAAGTTCAGTGCACGGAAACCACAGTAAGACTTATTATGTGTAATGTGACAACTCGTATTTCCGAACTTATCTATGTGCTTGATGTAACGTATTTGAACTAGGTGTAATTATTTGATATGCTGAATTAATGAGATTATATGTGATATATGTTATGTGAACGTATGTATGTATACAAACTAAGCGAGCCCAAACGCACAACACAACCCACTCGCACAAGCCCATTCGGGCTACACTCCTTGCATCCGATCCAAGGGAAGCCCAAGGTTGGGTTCGGCCCACTCCCTCATACGCATACACACACACCCTTAGAGAGTTTGTCTCTCATTTGTTGCAATTTCATAATATACACACAAACCCTAGTGCTCTCTCTCTCTCCTCCCAAACTCGACGGCAACACACCCTCTCTCAATCGAAGATCTGGTGGTTCGGATCATCCTCGTTATACCTTATAATCGGTTAGTTGGTACTGTTATTTTTATGAGCATGATTTTTATCGATCTTTACTTGTTTGCATATGTGTATTATTATTTGATGAGAATATTGTATGCTTGGTGCAATGATGATGATGATTAGGTTTGTGGTAATTGTTTCTGGATTGTGATTGGACCGAATCCCTACTCTTTCATGTGATGCTTGTAAACTAAATTGTTTGATCAAATCATGTAGTAAATGGCTAGTATTAATTTAATAGACTTAAATTCTATTTGACCTCACACAAAAGCAACCGACCACAACTGTTACTTCAGTTGATTTGATATCTCATGCAAATGATAAATGTAGATGGATGAATTATGTGAGTGTCAGTAAGCATGTGTTGTATATCAAATTCCCATGTATTGATTTAATCAAATAGACTTTTGATAATATTGTCAGTATGCATGTTAGGCAAATTAAATGGTGAGATGATGTTTGGTTTGTAAATTGTATTAGACTTGGGGAATCGCATATCTGTTAGTGATGATGATTGCTTGTTTGATTGAATATGAGCTAAATGTGAAACTGTTAATTTGATTGATTGAGTAAAATAGAAACTGTTGATTGATTATTGTAATTTTGGAAATGGATAAATGGTTGTAACCGAATAGCAAGATATTCGGATGTCTAATCTGATCATACAAGACCTCTTGGTCGCACAAGAGGTCCACTCACACAAGACATCCTGTTCGCACAAGAGGTCCCTTCGTACAAGAGGACCTGATCGCACAAGTCATGATCAGTCGCACAAATGTAATGTTTATTGAATATTGGACCGGGTATATGTCTGGGCCGGATTAACACAACCGCACAAGAGTACTTGAGTCGCACAAGATTGTTGTTTATTTGTTATTTGGGCCGTATGTTATATGTGTTGGGCTGGGAAACAATACTGATCGCACAAGATGGATTAATTGTTTATATGTTGGGCCGTGTATATGCATGAAGATGTATTGGGCTTTCTTAGTTATGGGCGGGGTTTTATTGGGCTCTAATGGACGACTCGCACAAGGCCACTAAGCTTGTGCGAGCCCAATCTTGATTATGTTATAGCTGTTAAACATGATGTTGTATGTTACCATGTTCCGTATGTGTTTCTTATGTGCTATCTATGTGATGCTTGTATACACTACTTGAAACCAAAACCTGACTTGTATTGGTAACCATGTTAGGACGTGGTTGACCACTAGCTGCTAGACTTGACCTTTCTATGTAATCTGCCGAGCAAACCAAGGTGAGTTCACACTAGCCAAGGCATGGGATTCCCAGGGGTTGGGAATGGGATTGGATAACTACTCGTACAATAATTACATTGAAACTAATTACTACTGTCCTCGGATTGAAGGGCACGTACGTAAAGCCTACGTACACGATCTTAAGACCATCACCTCTATCAAAGGAAGTCCCTCAATTATCGACTTAATCGCCGAGGCCTAGGGCGAGCGGGTCATTAGTTAATAGCGCTATTAGGTTTAACAAACCTCACATCGTGCCAGTCGGACGGGCGTGTACTAATGGACTATAGGCAAAGGGTCAATGCTGATAGACATTGACTTAGGGCACATATTATATTTTCGTAGCAGTCGATACGCGTGGTCTTGTAACACATGGGAAGCCCCCACTAATCATCGCACGCATGCCTGGACTGGCAGCAAGGATTAACGCGATACATGGTTTACAAAACGAATACATACGATTTATGAAATGAATACGTTAACCAAACAACCAACTGTGAACTCGCTCAACTTTGTTGTTGATTCGTTGCTACATGCCTTGCAGGTCATTAGGTACCCATGGAGCTTGCACAGGGAGTAACGGTCGTTGTGGGACATGGCGATGTTTGCCATGCTTTGGACTTTACCTTAATTCATATTTAATACTTGATATGGGTTTTTACAAATTATGCTTCCGCTAAACACTTAACTATGCTTTGGTTTTGAACACCTTTCATATTGGTTTGTTGAATTATGATTACTTATTTACTTGTTCAATATGATTGGTGGCTTGATCCTGGTCAGCCACGCCTCCAAGCGGTGATACTCCGCGTGTGGATTTTGGGGGTGTGACAGATTGGTATCAGAGCCATTGGTTATAGAGAACTCTGTTTTAATAAAGGAAAACGTTTTTGTTAAAACTAGACTATAACCTGTACAGTGCTCTACGATCCACAACGACGCTTCACTCCACGTGCAAGGCTCGATATTCTAGGTGATATGGTTTACGTCTTATATTGCCTACTTGCTAGATTACATAGAACATTGCTTATGGTATGCTTAGATAAACGTAACAACTATAGTTTGAAAACACATGTGTGCTTGCTTCCTTCTGTCACTCCACATTTACACACATTCGCGATACCTTTCCTATTTGTGTTTCCTTCGATGTGAGATCATGAGGGAACGTGTGAAACTAACTTAAGCCAGCTGACGGCTCTTACCAACGAACAAGTTACGGCAGCACTCGCAACCGCTCAGGCAGGAAGTATAACCTGCTATTCCGAACCTAACCTAGGATGATAGATCCTACTCTCATGACCCAACTCTCGCGCTTAACCCTGTCGTTTCTTCCTCGCGCAACAAGGTCGGAACGCTCAGCCGCCTGTATGCACATTTAAGACGTTCATGGACTGTTGTCCTAGTACTTTCAGTGGCACTGAAGGAGCTGTTGAACTCCTCCATTGGTTTGAAAAGCTCGAATCGGTCTTCGGGATGTGTGAATGCCCTGAGGCTCGTAGGGTGAAGTACGCCACTGGTACTCTCGAAGGCACTGCGCTAACTTGGTGGAACGCGCAAGTTCAGATGCTGGGACTGGCGGCTGCTAATGCCACCCCATGGAATGATTTTAAGGAACTGATCAAACATGGATACTGTAGTCATGATGACATCCACAAGCTGGAAGTGGAATTCCTTAACCTGAACGATCCAGCGAATGGGCAGTGTTATGTCCAATTATGGTGGATCCTCCCATCAAACGCATTGATCTGTACCTCAAAGACTTAGTACCAGAGATTCAAAGTCATGTGACTTCTGCCAACCTTACTATCATCCAGGATGTAAGTGGAACAGAACAGACTGCTCAAGCGTGTAAGTGCTACTGCTATTACTACTACTACTGCTACACCCAGTGACAATAAACGAAAGTGTGATGGAACCTCTAGCAAGGGTTCGACTTCAGTTCAGTCCCAGGCACAACAGCGAAAGATCGACGACTACCAAAGTCCTAGTCAGCAACCTTCTGGTAGTCAAGGGCAGGATGAAATCGATGTAATTTGCACCGCAGCGGGCCATGCAACAAAGATCGTTGTCAGAGATGCAACAAGCTTGGTCATGAAACCAAAGATTGTAGAAGCTCACGTCATGCAAACAAGAACCAACCACAGCAACCACAAGCTCCACAAAATTTGTAGCAACATTAGGGTAACAAGAGATGCCATCCGTGTAGGGCTGAAGGTCACTTCAAGAGACACTGTCCACAGTTGAACCAGAACCAGAACCACAACCACAACCAAAGAAACGGGAACAATAATGGAGGCAAAAACGTGGGTAATAATGACGGCAAAGGTGCCAGGGGTCGGGTGTTCGTGAGTGGTCAGGGTGATGCTAGGATTGACCCCAACGTTGTGATGGTTTCGACATCATCATTAGGATGGACCGGTTATCCCAACACCAAGCAGAGATTCTTTGCAACGAGAAGATTGTCCGTATTCCTCGCCCAGGTGATGAACCCCTTATGATTCGTGGCGACAAGAGTGGTGCTGTTGTAAGCATCATCTCTTTCCTTAAGGCTCATAAGTGCTTGAGAAAGAGCCACACTGCTATTCTGGCTCTAGTTACTGACACCTCGAAGAAAGAGAAGAAGATGGAAGATTTTCCAATTGTACGCGACTACCCTGAGGTATTCCCTGAGGAATTGTCTGGTCTTCCGCCTCATAGGCAAGTCGAGTTTCAAATCGAGCTAGCTCCTAGAGCAGCGCCCATAGCTCGTGCACCGTATCGCTTAGCTCCATCAGAGTTGAAAGAGTTATCCACGCAACTACAAGAACTCTTGGATAAGGGTTTTATTCGTCCTAGCTCTTCGCCCAGGGGAACTCCAGTGCTATTTGTGAAGAAGAAAGATGGTACGTTCAGAATGTGCATCGATTACCGTGAACTGAACAAGGTGACTGTGAAGAATCGCTATCCTCTTCCACGCATTGACGACTTGTTCGACCAGCTGCAAGGGTCGAGCTACTATTCGAAGATTGATCTGAGATCAGGATATCACCAGCTGAGAGTCCGAGAAGAGGACGTCTCTAAAACGGCTTTTAGGACTCGTTATGGGCATTATGAGTTTTTGGTTATGCCTTTTGGGCTGACAAACGCACCTGCGGTCTTCATGGACTTGATGAATCGAGTGTGCAAGCCGTACCTAGACAAGTTCGTCATAGTATTCATCGACGACATCCTGATTTATTCGAAGAGTCAGGAGGAACACGAACAACATCTACGACTCATTTTGGAACTCCTTCGAACAGAACAGCTGTACGCCAAGTTTTCAAAATTCTGGCTTCGTGAAGTCCATTTCTTAGGCCATGTAGTGAACAAGGATGGGATTCACGTTGATCCATCCAAGGTAGATTCGATCAAGAGCTGGCCTGCACCTCGTACGCCAACGGAAATTCGCCAATTCTTGGGATTGGCAGGTTACTACAGAAGGTTCATTAAGGATTTTTCTAAGATTGCACAGCCTCTCACTTCACTAACACAGAAGGGCGTTGTTTATCGTTGGGGAAACGCACAGGAGTTAGCGATTCAGCACTTAAAGGATAGACTTTGCAGTGCACCTATCCTTTCATTGCCAGAGGGCGCATACGACTTTGTGGGTTATTGCGACGCATCCATTCAGGATCTTGGTGGTGTATTGATGCAGCGGGATAAAGTTATAGCCTATGCCTCACGCCAACTCAAAGTTCATGAAAAGAACTACACTACACACGACTTAGAGCTGGGAGCTGTTGACTTTGCACTTAAGATATGGCGACATTACCTGTACGGTACTAAGTGCGCCATCTACACTGATCACAGGAGCCTCGAGCATATCTTTAAACAGAAGGAACTCAATATGCGACAATGACGATGGGTCGAACTGCTGAATGACTACGAATGCTCGATCAGGTACCACCCGGGCAAAGCCAATGTTGTGGCTGACGCCCTCAGTCGAAAGGACACTGCGCCTAAGCGCGTACGAGCTCTACAACTCACAATACAGTCTAGTCTTCCCTCTCAAATACGAGATGCTCAGGTAGAAGCATTAAAACCAGAAAACGTCAGGGCTGAGGCCCTACGCGGCTCAAGGCAACGATTAGAACGAAAGGAGGACGGTGCTTACTATGTAACAGGACGCATCTGGGTCCCACTTTATGGCAACCTACGAGAGCTTGTGATGGATGAGGCACACAAGTCTCGCTACTCGGTACATCCTGGTTCGGATAAGATGTACCACGATATCAAAACTACGTATTGGTGGCCTAGCATGAAAGCTCACATAGCAACGTACGTTAGCAAATGCTTGACTTGTGCGAGAGTCAAGGCGGAATACCAGAAACCTTCAGGCCCACTTCAACAACCAGAGATACCACAATGGAAATGGGAACAAATTTCCATGGATTTTGTTACTGGCCTGCCTAGATCTCAACGTGGTAACGATACTATTTGGGTGATCGTGGATCGACTCACAAAGTCTGCTCACTTCTTGGCTATCAGGGAAACGGATAAGTTCTCCACACTAGCAGACGTATATATTAAGGAAGTTGTCTCGAGGCACGGGGTGCCCATCTCTATTATCTCGGATCGAGATGCACGTTTTACATCAGAACTGTGGCAAGCAATGCACAAGTCCTTTGGATCAAGATTAGATATGAGCACAGCTTATCACCCGCAAACGGATGGGCAGTCTGAACGCACCATCCAGACCCTCGAAGACATGCTTAGGGCATGTGTAATTGACTTTGGCAACAGCTGGGAAAAGCATCTGCCACTTGTGGAATTTTCGTACAACAATAGCTACCACACCAGCATTAAGGCTGCTCCGTTTGAGGCATTGTACGGGCGTAAATGCCAGTCACCTCTTTGTTGGGCAGAGGTGGGGGATAGTCAGATTACTGGTCCAGAACATATGATTGACACAACAGAGAAAATTGCTCAGATACGACAACGAATGGCGGCGGCTCGTGACCGTCAGAAAGTCTATGCCGATAAGGGCAGAAAACCACTAGAGCTCTAGGTTGGGGAGCGTGTACTACTCAAAGTTTCACCCTGGAAGGGTGTGGTTCGTTTTGGGAAACGGGGCAAACTTAACCCACGATACGTTGGACCTTTCGAAGTCATTGAGAAAATAGGCAAGGTGGCCTACAGACTGAACTTACCATCGGAACTCAGTGCAGTGCACAACGTCTTCCACGTATCGAATCTGAAGAAATGTCTGTCAGATGAGACCCACATAGTTCCTTTGAAGGAGCTCACTATCGACGAGCAGTTACGATTCGTCGAGGAACCAGTCGAAATCACGGACCGGGATGTTAAGGTCCTCAAACATACTAGAATACCTCTCGTTCGAGTTCGTTGGAACTCACGTCGCGGCCCAGAGTTCACCTGGGAACGCGAAGATCAGATGAAACAAAAGTATCCACAACTGTTCGCAAACGGTACAACTACTACTGAGGCTGAAGCTACGGAATTTCAGGACGAAATTCCAGATCAACGGGGGGAGGATGTGACACCCCAGGAAAACCAGGAAAACGATGCAACTTAACTAGCTTCCTCAGTGAGTACGTGCTAAATTTCGGGACGAAATTTCTTTCAACTTGGGGATAATGTGCCAACTCGTATTTCCGAACTTATCTATGTGCTTGATGTAACGTATTTGAACTAGGTGTAATTATTTGATATGCTGAATTAATGAGATTATATGTGATATATGTTATGTGAACGTATGTATGTATACAAACTAAGCGAGCCCAAACGCACAACACAACCCACTCGCACAAGCCCATTCGGGCTACACTCCTTGCATCCGATCCAAGGGCAGCCCAAGGTTGGGTTCGGCCCACTCCCTCATACGCATACACACACACCCTTAGAGAGTTTGTCTCTCATTTGTTGCAATTTCATAATATACACACAAACCCTAGTGCTCTCTCTCTCTCTCCTCCCAAACTCGACGGCAACACACCCTCTCTCAATCGAAGATCTGGTGGTTCGGATCATCCTCCTTATACCTTCTAATCGGTTAGTTGGTACTGTTATTTTTATGAGCATGATTTTTATCGATCTTTACTTGTTTGCATATGTGTATTATTATTTGATGAGAATATTGTATGCTTGGTGCAATGATGATGATGATTAGGTTTGTGGTAATTGTTTCTGGATTGTGATTGGACCGAATCCCTACTCTTTCATGCGATGCTTGTAAACTAAATTGTTTGATCAAATCATGTAGTAAATGGCTAGTATTAATTTAATAGACTTAAATTCTATTTGACCTCACACAAAAGCAACCGACCACAACTGTTACTTCAGTTGATTTGATATCTCATGCAAATGATAAATGTAGATGGATGAATTATGTGAGTGTCAGTAAGCATGTGTTGTATATCAAATTCCCATGTATTGATTTAATCAAATAGACTTTTGATAATATTGTCAGTATGCATGTTAGGCATATTAAATGGTGAGATGATGTTTGGTTTGTAAATTGTATTAGACTTGGGGAATCGCATATCTGTTAGTGATGATGATTGTTTGTTTGATCGAATATGAGCTAAATGTGAAACTGTTAATTTGATTGATTGAGTAAAATAGAAACTGTTGATTGATTATTGTAATTTTGGAAATGGATAAATGGTTGTAACCGAATAGCAAGATATTCGGATGTCTAATCTGATCATACAAGACCTCTTGGTCGCACAAGAGGTCCACTCACACAAGACATCCTGTTCGCACAAGAGGTCCCTTCGTACAAGAGGACCTGATCGCACAAGTCATGATCAGTCGCACAAATGTAATGTTTATTGAATATTGGGCCGGGTATATGTCTGGGCCGGATTAACACAACCGCACAAGAGTACTTGAGTCGCACAAGATTGTTGTTTATTTGTTATTTGGGCCGTATGTTATATGTGTTGGGCTGGGAAACAATACTGATCGCACAAGATGGATTAATTGTTTATATGTTGGGCCGTGTATATGCATGAAGATGTATTGGGCTTTCTTAGTTATGGGCGGGGTTTTATTGGGCTCTAATGGACGACTCGCACAAGGCCACTAAGCTTGTGCGAGCCCAATCTTGATTATGTTATAGCTGTTAAACATGATGTTGCATGTTACCATGTTCCGTATGTGTTTCTTATGTGCTATCTATGTGATGCTTGTATGCACTACTTGAAACCAAAACCTGACTTGTATTGGTAACCATGTTAGGACGTGGTTGACCACTAGCTGCTAGACTTGACCTTTCTATGTAATCTGCCGAGCAAACCAAGGTGAGCTCACACTAGCCAAGGCAAGGGATTCCCAGGGGTTGGGAATGGGATTGGATAACTACTCGTACAATAATTACATTGAAACTAATTACTACTGTCCTCGGATTGAAGGGCACGTACGTAAAACCTACGTACAGTTATACTTACTACTGTCCTCGGGTTGAAGGGCACGTACATAAAGCCTACGTACACGATCTTAAGACCATCACCTCTATCAAAGGAAGTCCCTCAATTATCGACTTAATCGCCGAGGCCTAGGGCGAGCGGGTCATTAGTTAATAGCGCTATTAGGTTTAACAAACCTCACACCGTGCCAGTCGGACGGGCGTGTACTAATGGATTATGGGCAAATGGTCAATGCTGATAGACATTGACTTAGGGCACATATTATATTTTCGTAGCAGTCGATACGCGTGGTCTTGTAACACATGGGAAGCCCCCACTAATCATCGCACGCATGCCTGGACTGGCAGCAAGGATTAACGCGATACATGGTTTACAAAACGAATACATACGATTTATGAAATGAATACGTTAACCAAACAAACAACTGTGAACTCGCTCAACTTTGTTGTTGATTCGTTGCTACATGCCTTGCAGGTCATTAGGTACCCATGGAGCTTGCACTGGGAGTAACGGTCGTTGTGGGACATGGCGATGTTTGCCATGCTTTGGACTTTACCTTAATTCATATTTAATACTTGATATGGGTTTTTACAAATTATGCTTCCGCTAAACACTTAACTATGCTTTGGTTTTGAACACCTTTCATATTGGTTTGTTGAATTATGATTACTTATTTACTTGTTCAATATGATTGGTGGCTTGATCCTGGTCAGCCACGCCTCCAAGCGGTGATACTCCGCGTGTGGATTTTGGGGGTGTGACATGTAAGAACCAATAGTGACAACCATAACGAAATGTGGACAATGTAATAGAGGAACGGTGGACGCACCAATAACGCTTTATATACTTGCGTATAAGTGTCCCTCTCACATTGCAAGCATGATGTTATATAAAGTTACTAGAAGTTCAGAACTCTAACCAGTGTTGTTTGATCTTTTCAACTTCATGTTTCAAGCTCTCACAAGTTTCCACTAAATAAATTTCGGGACGAAATTTCATGAAGTATGGGAGACTGTGACACCTGTGTCACTTCAACCATCAAACAAATACCAAACCACTGAAATATTGTATTTCATACTTGGAATTTGTAAAAATGTATGTATCATTTGCACATATCAACTCTTGTTCGATTTCGGGCTCTAAATCCCTTTCTGGAAGGTTATACGCGCACTGATGCGTAAATATAACCAGTTTAATGCAACAAACACTCCGGAATAGTGACATAAGCTTAACATACCTTAAATAACCTTTACATAACTTGGAAATAAGTTTCGGAAGGTTTGGTATGCCGAAATCAAGTTTATTCGCTTACAGGGACTAAATTCGACAAACTACGAAAGTATGTCAATTTGTACTGTAACGGACATTCCGGAACTTGACCATAAGTTAGTCATACCCTAAATATCCTTTACATAGCTTAGAAATAGGCTTTGAGGTGTTCGGTGTGCTAAAATAAACTTTCTGGTCATTTAGGAACTAAAAGCGTCAAAAAGTGTATAAGTTTGCATTTTCGCGCATATCTTACGTTCTGAATATATCCGGACATCCAAAAATTTATGTAAGCATTAAAATATTTTATTTTAGTGTTTGGCATAATAAAAATCCATTCGTCGATTAATTTGGATCGTTTTTGCGTCCGTTACGACTTCCGTCATAATTAACCGAACAACGCAACCGTATGACCAAACGAGCCGACATCCGGGATATTTTTGAGTACATTTTAAGTTCCCTATACTTTAACTTCATTTTAGAGCTTTGAAATGGGGTTAACGGGGCTTAAACATGTCAAAAATGCATCGAAAACCAAGTTTGGGGCTTTAGTGACTAAAACTGCCAATTTTGAAAGTTGCTGACCTGCAAGGTCCTTACGGTCCGTATGGACCTTTTCTTACGGTCCATAAGCAGTCCCCAGATCAGCAGAAACTTGTTTTCAGCTTGTTCCAGCTGTTACACACAATTGCACATGGTTTCCTTGATTCTATGGGCCAATTTTGATGGTTTTCAAGTGCCCCTTGTATTTGTAAACCATGTGCCCACATGGATGGTTGAGATTGAAGCTCGGTTTTCGATAAACGATCTTAACGGTTCAAGGAAATCTATAAATACCCACCTCCTATCACTTGCAAAACCCACATTGATCTGATTTTGGCTCTCTAAGTTGAAGTTTATGCTTCATACCTGAGAGTAAATCGGATCAAATCTTGCGGGGACCCTTAAGTATTCCTTCGTTCTTTTTACTCGTTTTTAGCGTTAAAGTCAAACTGCGTTTGACTTTCTGCATTGACCAGTTTATGGTCAAAGCGAAGTTCGTTTGAACTTCATAACGTGAGCGTAATCACGATGGTTATAGTCCCTAGTAACTATACCTACTGATTACCACGTTATCTAGGCTCAGTGACGAGTCGTAGTTTCGGCCAAAATACGTATTCTTGCGCATTTTGTAACCAAACTACTTTTAGGTATCAAAACCGTTTGTTTTGATACCAAACCTGTTTTCTAAATTCGTTAAACATGTTCTTACATGTTTAACTCGTCACTTTTAGAATTGTGCTTGTATAGGGTCGTAAGGTAAGCGATCTAAACAATCGCTTATACTCTCGAACCCGACCCGTTTGGTCGATCTTTAGGATCCGACCAAACACATTAGGTGACCATAATTGTATAGGTAATAACCTTCGGAGGTTATACCTTATGGTCACGTCGTTTAAGTAGTTGTATGATAGGTAGTTTATATGCATATGTAACTTAATTTTTGACATCTAAACTGATTTAGCAACAATATTAGACATGTTAAGGCATATAATACTTGTCATAGGACTAGTTAAGCGGTCCGAACGCGTTTTACGCGAACGACGCGTTAAAGTAGCATAAGCTACCTAAACGGGTCGTAATGGGTCGTAAGCACTTAGGTTAGGTTTCATTTTAGTATGTGGGCTCTGTTAAACCACATCATATGAGTTCCAATACTCATTTGGTTTACGAAACCTCATACTATCCAATCCCCCGATTTAGGTCCGGTTATTTATGTAGTTATTTATCTATATAGGGTGCCGTTTGATTCCGTGATCCCTCTAGCTTTGCTTGGTTGTTATTAAAGACTTCTAAGCACCCTTAAGTGAGTACATAGTCCCCACTTTTACTGTTTTTCAAACGTTTTGGGGTGAAACACATGTGCCTACTTGTTACTTTCATGCTTTCCATGTTTTCATATCATATATTTGCTATGTTCATTAGTACACTATTAGTACATGATTTCATTATGTTTTTGCTATGTATGTCCATTGTGTGTATACTTAGTACATCGTTTTACATGACATTTTATGCTATGTATGTTCGTCTAGCACATACTTAGTACATTGTTTTACATTACCTTTTCATGCTATGTATGTCGATTTGTTGCATACCTAGTACATTTTCATTACATCACATGCTTACATTTTGGTATGACATTTGGTTTGTTTAAATGGGACCATATACATTCATTAACATTAGCTACGCCGTTCGTTAGTAGGTAGTGGTAACATAGGAATTGACAACTCCCATTCCTGACATCCTAGGTATGTTTGGATGAAAGGAATGACCGAATTCGATATACATAACTTAGATAACCTTTAATTTGTTTAAAGGTTATCGCCACAGTCTCAAGGCTTGAATGTATGCATTTTCACAATACCGCATAAATGTTTGTATTCAGTATAGCATGCATTTCCACAAAACATAACGTTGATTTAAACCATGTTTTACTTCAATACATTGTTTTGTGCATTTTTACCTATTGTTTAGTTGATACATATTTCACTTGCCATACATGACATTTTGTTTACACATTACATGATTGACATTTGACATACACATTTTGATATTGATATACACATTTCATGGACTACATTTTTGTCACACCCCCAAATTCCACCATGCAGAGTATCACCGCTTGGAGGCGTGACATGCCCAGGATCATAGCCACCAATCATATTGAACAAGCATGTAAGTAGTTTATAAAGTCCAACACAATACAATTGGTGTCAAAACATAGTTTAAGTTTACAACGGAAGCATAAAACCAAAACATAAGTTTAATATAAGTTGAAATGTTTTCCCACAACGACCACGCCTCCTCATGCAAGCTCCTTAAGCTAGGGACCTAACGACCTGCAAGGCATGTAACAACAAGTCAACAACAAAGTTGAGTGAATTCACGGTTGGTTCGCTGACTTACTAGCCCGTGGGGGTTACCCCATAGTTGTAGTTATTCTACCCAAGGAGAACGAACGTACGTAATCTACCCAAGGAGAATACGCAGGATTTATAGTGGCATCCTACCTATGGAGGATGGCCGTACATATCCTACCCAAGGAGAATATGCAGGAATTAATATTGTTGGCATCCTACCCAAGGAGGATGGCCGTGCCTTGTAGAAAGCGTGAACTCACCTTTGCTTTGCTCGGTAGATAAACAAAACGGTCACTTGAGCTATCTACTTTGATTTGTAAGTGTATGGGGTTGAGTTTAGCTTACTAATAAGCCTAATAACCTAATTTAAACAATGATGCACACGAAACTAGGTAAGTAACTTAATACCACATTTACGATAACTCACGAGATCAAACCCTCACAACAAATGACAAAGTGCGATACTTAAACATCCAGCGGATTCGCAATGAATGACAGAGTATAGCCCGAGTTCGGACAACACTCAAACATCCCGTCGGAATCACGACGAATGACAAAGTATAACCCTAATTCGAGCAGCACTTAAACATTCATCGGATAGTTTCAATCGATCGGACATTGAATCGTAATAGCGATCGAATTATTACCCTGTTTTGCGGCAACGTTTCGTACTAGTGTGTCTGTTTTGTAGTAATCAGACAATATCTCAACGTACAGAATGAGTTTTTACGTCGAACCAACGCCCAAATTCAAGTGCCAAACTCCTCTATTTATACTGAAAATTTGACCTCCTAGCGTGACGCGAGGGGTCACCCTGGGGCTACGCGTGACGTGACGGGTCTCAATCTACCATAGAGTAGCCACGTGTCCAACAAGCTTAGCTGACTCGACGGAAATGTTAAATTCGATTTTGACAGCAAGATATGAAGATAATCGTCAAGTAGGGAATACCCCGCCTGAGTTTTAGGGGCCCTGATCCTAATTCTGATTGTTCTGAAAATTTTAGGGTTTGTGCAGAATCACTTGGGGATCTTAATTAGGGTTTCCTTTTGGACAATAAATCATAAGAAATAGTAATTTTAATGAGGGTTGTTACATTCTCCCCACCTTATTTAAATCTCGTCCTCGAGATTTATTGGAATAAGTTAGGATACTTTCACTTTATTTCCGATTCGAGTTCCTAAGTATATTCCGGTCCTTTCTTCGAAACCCATTTGACTTTGACCGGTACTAATCTTTTATGCTCGAGAAACTTAACCTTTCTGTCTTCTATCTAAAGTGGTTTCTCAACTAATCTTTAAATTTTTCATTCACTTATATGTCTTGAAGAGGTACTACCAGCAATTCGTCAGATAGATATTTCTTAAAGTTGGATACATGAAATACTTAGGGAGGACTTAACCTTAGCCATAACACTTAAAATGAATATTATAGAACGCAGTAAAGTATTGAGTCTTGCACTCGGAGCGAAGCATTGTGGTGGATTATTGAGCACTGTACAGGTTATAGTCTGGTTTTGTCAAAAAGCTTTTCCCCTTTTTAAAACCAAGTTCACTATAACCAATGGCTCTGATACCAATCTGTCACACCCCCAAATTCCACCATGCGGAGTAACACCGCTTGGAGGCGTGACATGCCCAGGATCATAGCCACCAATCATATTGAACAAGCATGTAAGTAGTTTATAAAATCCAACACAATACAATTGGTGTCAAAACATAGTTTAAGTTTACAACGGAAGCATAAAACCAAAACATAAGTTTAATATAAGTTGAAATGTTTTCCCACAACGACCACGCCTCCTCGTGCAAGCTCCTTAATCTAGGGACCTAACGACCTGCAAGGCATGTAACAACGAGTCAACAGCAAAGTTGAGTGAATTCATGGTTGGTTCGCTGGCTTACTAGCCCGTGGGGGTTACCCCATAGTTGTAGTTGTTCTACCCAAGGAGAACGAACGTACGTAATCTACCCAAGGAGAATACGCAGGATTTATAGTGGCATCCTACCTATAGAGGATGGCCGTACATATCCTACCCAAGGAGAATATGCAGGAATTAATACTGTTGGCATCCTACCCACGGAGGATGGCCGTGCCTTGTAGAAAGTGTGAACTCACCTTTGCTTTGCTCGGTAGATAAACAAAATGGCCACTTGAGCTATCTATTTTGATTTGTAAGTGTATGGGGTTGAGTTTAGCTTACTAATAAGCCTAATAACCTAATTTAAACAATGATGCACACGAAACTAGGTAAGTAACTTAATACCACATTTACAATAACTCACGAGATCAAACCCTCACAACAAATGACAAAGTGTGATACTTAAACATCCAGCGGATTCGCAATGAATGACAGAGTATAGCCCGAGTTCGGACAACATTCAAACATCCCGTCGGAATCACGACGAATGACAAAGTATAACCCTAATTTGAGCAGCACTTAAACATTCATCGGATAGTTTCAATCGATCGGACATTGAATCGTAATAGCGATCGAATTATTACCCTGTTTTGCGGCAGCGTTTCGTACTAGTGTGTGTGTTTTGTAGTAATCAGACAATATCTCAACGTACAGAATGAGATTTTACGTCGAACCAACGCCCAAATTCAAGTGCCAAACTCCTCTATTTATACTGAAAATTTGACCTCCTCGCGTGACACGAGGGGTCACCCTGGGGCTACGCGTGACGCGACGGGTCTCAATCTACCATAGAGTAGCCACATGTCCAACTAGCTTAGCTGAGTTGACAGAAATGTTAAATTCGATTTTGACAGCAAGATATGAAGATAATCGTCAAGTAGGGAATACCCCCCCCCCCCCCCGAGTTTTTGGGGCCCTAATCCTATTTCTGATTGTTCTGAAAATTTTTGGGTTTGTGCAGAATCACTTGGGGATCTTAATTAGGGTTTCCTTTTGGAAAATAAATCATAAGAAATAGTAATTTTTAATGAGGGTTGTTACATTCTCCCCACCTTATTTAAATCTCGTCCTCGAGATTTATTGGAATAAGTTAGGACACTTTCACTTTATTTCTGATTTGAGTTCCTAAGTATATTCCGGTCCTTTCTTTGAAACCTATTTGACATTGACCAGTACTAATCTTTTATGCTCGAGAAACTTAACCTTTCTGTCTTCTATCTAAAGTGGTTTCTCAACTAATCTTTAAATTTTTCATTCACTTATATGTATTGAAGCGGTACTACCAGCAATTCGTCAGATAGATATTTCTTAAAGTTGGATACATGAAATACTTAGGGAGGACTTAACCTTAGCCATAACACTTAAAATGAATATTATAGAACGCAGTAAAGTATTGAGTCTTGCACTTGGAGCGAAGCATCGTTGCGGATTATTGAGCACTGTACAGGTTATAGTCTGGTTTTGTCAAAAAGCTTTTCCCCTTTTTAAAACCAAGTTCACTATAACCAATGGCTCTGATACCAATCTGTCACACCCCCAAATTCCACCATGCGGAGTATCACCGCTTGGAGGCGTGACATGCCCAGGATCATAGCCACCAATCATATTGAACAAGCATGTAAGTAGTTTATAAAATCCAACACAATACAATTGGTGTCAAAACATAGTTTAAGTTTACAACGGAAGCATAAAACCAAAACATAAGTTTAATATAAGTTGAAATGTTTTCCCACAACGACCACGCCTCCTCGTGCAAGCTCCTTAAGCTAGGGACCTAACGACCTGCAAGGCATGTAACAACGAGTCAACAACAAAGTTGAGTGAATTCACGGTTGGTTCGCTGGCTTACTAGCCCGTGGGGGTTACCCCATAGTTGTAGTTGTTCTACCCAAGGAGAACGAACGTACGTAATCTACCCAAGGAGAATACGCAGGATTTATAGTGGCATCCTACCTATGGAGGATGGCCGTACATATCCTACCCAAGGAGAATATGCAGGAATTAATACTGTTGGCATCCTACCCACGGAGGATGGCCGTGCCTTGTAGAAAGTGTGAACTCACCTTTGCTTTGCTCGGTAGATAAACAAAATGGTCACTTGAGCTATCTACTTTGAGTTGTAAGTGTATGGGGTTGAGTTTAGCTTACTAATAAGCCTGATAACCTAATTTAAACAATGATGCACACGAAACTAGGTAAGTAACTTAATACCACATTTACGATAACTCACGAGATCAAACCCTCACAACAAATGACAAAGTGCGATACTTAAACATCCAGCGGATTCGCAATGAATGAGAGAGTATAGCCCGAGTTCGGACAACATTCAAACATCCCGTCGGAATCACGACGAATGACAAAGTATAACCCTAATTTGAGCAGCACTTAAACATTCATCGGATAGTTTCAATCGATCAGACATTGAATCGTAATAGCGATCGAATTATTACCCTGTTTTGCGGCAGCGTTCCGTACTAGTGTGTGTGTGTTTTGTAGTAATCAGACAATATCTCAACGTACAGAATGAGTTTTTACGTCGAACCAACGCCCAAATTCAAGTGCCAAACTCCTCTATTTATACTGAAAATTTGACCTCCTCGCGTGACGCGAGGGGTCACCCTAGGGCTACGCGTGACGCGACGGGTCTCAATCTACCATAGAGTAGCCACGTGTCCAACTAGCTTAGCTAAGTCGACGGAAATGTTAAATTCGATTTTGACAGCAAGATATGAAGATAATCGTCAAGTAGGGAATACCCCCCCCCCCCCCGAGTTTTTGGGGCCCTGATCCTATTTCTGATTGTTCTGAAAATTTTAGGGTTTGTGCAGAATCACTTGGGGATCTTAATTAGGGTTTCCTTTTGGACAATAAATCATAAGAAATAGTAATTTTTAATGAGGGTTGTTACATTCTCCCCACCTTATTTAAATCTCGTCCTCGAGATTTATTGGAATAAGTTAGGACACTTTCACTTTATTTCTGATTTGAGTTCCTAAGTATATTCCGGTCCTTTCTTTGAAACCTATTTGACATTGACCAGTACTAATCTTTTATGCTCGAGAAACTTAACCTTTCTGTCTTCTATCTAAAGTGGTTTCTCAACTAATCTTTAAATTTTTCATTCACTTATATGTATTGAAGCGGTACTACCAGCAATTCGTCAGATAGATATTTCTTAAAGTTGGATACATGAAATACTTAGGGAGGACTTAACCTTAGCCATAACACTTAAAATGAATATTATAGAACGCAGTAAAGTATTGAGTCTTGCACTTGGAGCGAAGCATCGTTGCGGATTATTGAGCACTGTACAGGTTATAGTCTGGTTTTGTCAAAAAGCTTTTCCCCTTTTTAAAACCAAGTTCACTATAACCAATGGCTCTGATACCAATCTGTCACACCCCCAAATTCCACCATGCGGAGTATCACCGCTTGGAGGCGTGACATGCCCAGGATCATAGCCACCAATCATATTGAACAAGCATGTAAGTAGTTTATAAAATCCAACACAATACAATTGGTGTCAAAACATAGTTTAAGTTTACAACGGAAGCATAAAACCAAAACATAAGTTTAATATAAGTTGAAATGTTTTCCCACAACGACCACGCCTCCTCGTGCAAGCTCCTTAAGCTAGGGACCTAACGACCTGCAAGGCATGTAACAACGAGTCAACAACAAAGTTGAGTGAATTCACGGTTGGTTCGCTGGCTTACTAGCCCGTGGGGGTTACCCCATAGTTGTAGTTGTTCTACCCAAGGAGAACGAACGTACGTAATCTACCTAAGGAGAATACGCAGGATTCATAGTGGCATCATACCTATGGAGGATGGCCGTACATATCCTACCCAAGGAGAATATGCAGGAATTAATACTGTTGGCATCCTACCCACGGAGGATGGCCGTGCCTTGTAGAAAGTGTGAACTCACCTTTGCTTTGCTCGGTAGATAAACAAAATGGTCACTTGAGCTATCTACTTTGATTTGTAAGTGTATGGGGTTGAGTTTAGCTTACTGATAAGCCTAATAACCTAATTTAAACAATGATGCACACGAAACTAGGTAAGTAACTTAATACCACATTTACGATAACTCACGAGATCAAACCCTCACAACAAATGACAAAGTGCGATACTTAAACATCCAGCGGATTCGCAATGAATGACAGAGTATAGCCCGAGTTCGGACAACACTCAAACATCCCGTCGGAATCACGACGAATGACAAAGTATAACCCTAATTTGAGCAGCACTTAAACATTCATCGGATAGTTTCAATCGATCGGACATTGAATCGTAATAGCGATCGAATTATTACCCTGTTTTGCGGCAGCGTTCCGTACTAGTGTGTGTGTGTTTTGTAGTAATCAGACAATATCTCAACGTACAAAATGAGTTTTTACGTCGAACCAACGCCCAAATTCAAGTGCCAAACTCCTCTATTTATACTGAAAATTTGACCTCCTCGCGTGACGCGAGGGGTCACCCTGGGGCTACGCGTGACACGACGGGTCTCAATCTACCATAGAGTAGCCACGTGTCCAACTAGCTTAGCTGAGTCGACGGAAATGTTAAATTCTATTTTGACAGCAAGATATGAAGATAATCGTCAAGTAGGGAATACCCCCCCCCCCTCCCTTGAGTTTTTGGGGCCCTGATCCTATTTCTGATTGTTCTGAAAATTTTAGGGTTTGTGCAGAATCACTTGGGGATCTTAATTAGGGTTTCCTTTTGGACAATAAATCATAAGAAAAAGTAATTTTTAATGAGGGTTGTTACATTCTCCCCACCTTATTTAAATCTCGTCCTCGATATTTATTGGAATAAGTTAGGATACTTTCACTTTATTTCCGATTCGAGTTCCTAAGTATATTCCGGTCCTTTCTTCGAAACCTATTTGACTTTGACCAGTACTAATCTTTTATGCTCGAGAAACTTAACCTTTCTGTCTTCTATCTAAAGTGGTTTCTCAACTAATCTTTAAAATTTTCATTCACTTATATGTCTTGAAGAGGTACTACCAGCAATTCGTCAGATAGATATTTCTTAAAGTTGGATACATGAAATACTTAGGGAGGACTTAACCTTAGCCATAACACTTAAAATGAATATTATAGAACGCAGTAAAGTATTGAGTCTTGCACTTGGAGCGAAGCATCGTTGCGGATTATTGAACACTGTACAGGTTATAGTCTGGTTTTGTCAAAAAGCTTTCCCCCTTTTTAAAACCAAGTTCACTATAACCAATGGCTCTGATACCAATCTGTCACACCCCCAAATTCCACCATGCGGAGTATCACCGCTTGGAGGCGTGACATGCCCAGGATCATAGCCACCAATCATATTGAACAAGCATGTAAGTAGTTTATAAAATCCAACACAATACAATTGGTGTCAAAACATAGTTTAAGTTTACAACGGAAGCATAAAACCAAAACATAAGTTTAATATAAGTTGAAATGTTTTCCCACAACGACCACGCCTCCTCGTGCAAGCTCCTTAAGCTAGGGACCTAACGACCTGCAAGGCATGTAACGAGTCAACAACAAAGTTGAGTGAATTCACGGTTGGTTCCCTGGCTTACTAGCCCGTGGGGGTTACCCCATAGTTGTCGTTGTTCTACCCAAGGAGAACGAACGTGCGTAATCTACCCAAGGAGAATACGCAGGATTTATAGTGGCATCCTACCTATGGAGGATGGCCGTAGATATCCTACCCAAGGAGAATATGCAGGAATTAATACTGTTGGCATCCTACCCACGGAGGATGGCCGTGCCTTGTAGAAAGTGAGAACTCACCTTTGCTTTGCTCGGTAGATAAACAAAATGGTCACTTGAGCTATCTACTTTGATTTGTAAGTATATGGGGTTGAGTTTAGCTTACTGATAAGCCTAATAACCTAATTTAAACAATGATGCAAACGAAACTAGGTAAGTAACTTAATACCACATTTACGATAACTCACGAGATCAAACCCTCACAACAAATGACAAAGTGCGATACTTAAACATCCAGCGGAGTCGCCATGAATGACAGAGTATAGCCCGAGTTTGGACAACACTCAAACATCCCGTCGGAATCACGACGAATGACAAAGTATAACCCTAATTTGAGCAGCACTTACACATTCATCGGATAGTTTCAATCGATCGGACATTGAATCGTAATAGCGATCGAATTATTACCCTATTTTGCGACAGCGTTTTGTACTAGTGTGTGTGTTTTGTAGTAATCAGACAATATCTCAACGTACAAAATGAGTTTTTACGTCGAACCAACGCCCAAATTCAAGTGCCAAACTTCTCTATTTATACTGAAAATTTGACCTCCTCGCGTGACGCGAGGGGTCACCCTGGGGCTATGCGTGACGCGTCGGGTCTCAATCTACCATAGAGTAGCCACGTGTCCAACTAGCTTAGCTGAGTCGACGGAAATGTTAAATTTGATTTTGACAGCAAGATATGAAGATAATCGTCAAGTAGGGAATACCCCCCTGAGTTTTAGGGGCCCTGATCCTAATTTTGATTGTTCTGAAAATTTTAGGGTTTGTGCAGAATCACTTGGGGATCTTAATTAGGGTTTCGTTTTGGACAATAAATCATAAGAAATAGTAATTTTTAATGAGGGTTGTTACAATTTTGACATAGACATTTGACATTGGTGTATACAAGAACATTTGATGGTTGGTTTAAACATGAACATTATACATTGGTGGTTTGTTTAAGTGAGTTAAGTAACGAGACGCGTGTAGTATGATACAAGCATGGTGGATACGCCGATGGTACTTCCTATATATAAGTGCTTGTATTATATTAGATGTCGTAGCGTTATTTAAGTCATTCAATTTGGACTTATACATTTTATACAAATAACATATTTTTCACAAGACATTGTTTTACAAACAACTTATCTTATACAAACTCATTTTTACTTGGTTATTCATTTAACCTTACATTATTCTTTTAAATATACATACATATCTATCATCGCTTTTCAAATGATTTATAAACAAAACATTTTACAAGGATCATGACTGACTTTTGTTAAACAACTTTTTCTAAACTTATAAGTCATGAATCCTAAATCAATAAAACCTATGTACTCGCCGGCATTTTTATGCTGATGTACCTATTTTCACATGTGTTTCAGGAGATGATGCATAGGATTGATCAAGATACACATAGGCGGATTTGGGCCTTAGTGACAATAAAAGATGCAAGACTAGTTAATTATGTTATACTTCTTTGTTTGTTTAGACATTGTAACTCAGTTAATCAATAAAACAAAATTTCAAATTTCCATGTGTTATGAAACAATGATTCTGTTACAACACTCCCTTACGATTCCGCCACGTTGTGTTGTTTTACGTGGTCGGGGTGTGACAGAACCACTGTATCCTATCGTTTCCTCTTGGCCATTCATGAAATGGGGAATGGATATAGTAGGCAAATTGCCAAAGGCTCCAGGAGGAAAGGTCTTCATGTTGGTGATGACTGATTATTTCTCTAAGTGGGTTGAAGCTGAAGCATTTGTCCAAGTTAGAGATCAAGAAGTAGTATCCTTCATAAAAAGGAATATCTTGACTAGGTTTGGTGTACCAGCTGAGATAATTTGTGACAATGGATCTCAATTTATAAGTAAGAGGACTACTGACTTTTGTAAGAGTTGGGGAATCAAGATGATTACATCCACACCGGTACATCCTCAAGCAAATGGACAAGCAGAATCCTCAAACAAGATAATTGTCAACAACCTGAAAAAGAGACTAGGAGCTAAAAAAGGAAGATGGGCAAAAGAACTACCCTTTGTTTTGTGGGCTGATAGGACGACGGTGAAAAATGCAACTGGCCAAACCCCGTTTTCCTTGGTATTTGGAGCAGAAGCGGTGATCCCGACAGAAATGGTAATACCTACAGCAAGGTCCAGCCTCTGGGATCCTGAGCAGAATCCTGAAGTCCTATGCCAGGAATTAGATACTATTGATGAGACAAGAGACGCAGCAAGACTAAGGATGGCAGCATATCAACAGAGGATATCTAAAGCATATAACAAGAATATAAGGACTAGAAGGTTCCAGGTTGGAGATTGGGTATTAAGAAAAGCTTTTCAGAATACTACTAATCCTGCTGATGGAAAGTTGGCTCCAAAATGGGAAGGACCCTATGAGATTGAATCGGAATCAGGGAAAGGAGCATACCGACTCAAGAATATGGAGGGGGATATGTTACCAAGATCCTGGAATGCTATACATCTAAAGCTCTATTTCAAGTGAGTTTGGAATTTAAATTCTAACTCAGGATGGTATGAATTCTATCTCTTTTTATATGCTTTGATATTGTTTATTCTTTTAACCCATTACTGACTTAAGCATCAGAGGGGTGTTAGCCAGGCTAACACCCACCTTAGTTTACAATTGTTTTGTAGTATATGCTTCTGGATATAGCTCCAGGATACACACTCAGGATACTTCGAAAGATTAGAGGATTGGCCCCCTCTCTCACGTTTAAGGGATCTTGATCCCTTCACAGGTTTAAAGGTATTCACCTTTCTCTCGAAATGGGTTTAAACACCCCGCCTGGAGCGCAAGTTATCCAGGGACAGTTCAAGGTGGCGGGACCAGTTCATGTAAAAGTGGCTGACAATTTCGTCATTGTTGGCTATATCCTGGATCCTTAAGGTATATGAGGATTGATCACCCTCTCTCGCGAAAGGGTATTTTCATACTCTCGAAGGTTTAAAGGTTTTCACCTTTCTAAGTCTTGGAGTTTATACACTCCAGCCTGCAGCGCATGAAAATATGGGATTTTCCCCAGGATACTTATGGGATTTTCCCCAGGATACTAAGGATTTATCTCCAATATGTTTTTGGGTTTTACCCCAGTAACACAAAGAACTGTCCAAACAGTTAGAATTTGAATTCAAAAAATTTTCTAAGTGTTCGAAAACTTTATGCACAGGGGACATTCCTCCTAAGACGATTGTGTAAGGCTTGACGAATCAAATTTGAACCTAGTGTACTAAGTTTCCCGGAATGGGGACATCTTAGTGGAAGAAGTTGCAAAAGGGTTGAAGTTCGATACTAGGGTTACACTCTATTCCTGGTATAATCTTTCCGTTGTAAACCTTACATAAGTTGTTTAAACTTTTGAAACTGTGTTTAAGGCTCAAATATCCTGATGAGGATATATCTTTAGGATATGTTCCCAAAATGTGTTTTCGGGATATGTTTCAGGATATTTGATTGGAATATTTGGGAAATAATACTTGGGTTGAAAATGAGTACTCTGATCAAACAAGTGTTATCAAAACGGATTTTGAAAGATAAACTATCTTTTACTCTTTAAAGACTTTATCTAAATTGTTTGAATTTTGAGGAGTCCTACTTGACGAAAGTCTTCGTAGGATACCGCCGAGTATATTGATCAGGGTATTCTCGAAAAATAATTGCACTAATTTTGCAAAGCTAAAATTTAAACTAAGTAATGCATGACAAAAAATTAAAAAGAACAGCAAATAAGTCAAAAGATGATTATATTATTAACATGTCAAAAGTTGTGCTTTTGGTTTCACCTCAAACCGAGGCCCATCCGCCAAAAGCATGATTAGTTTTTTACCATATTTACGCAACGGTTGAAGGTTTCATCTCAAAATGAGAACCATCCGCCTCCAACCGTTGCATCATTCAAAACAAATTATACTAAGTGATGACCAAGGGCTTCATCCTGAAACCCAGGACCCATCCACCTTTGGTCATCATATTGTTCAAAGACATGAAAAATAAATTGTTTAAACATACCACAACCATCAGAATTAAAAAGTAGGCTCCAGCCTAGGCAGATACATCCATCATTGCCCACTTCACTGCTTTTAAGGGGCAGCGCCCTCTTCCGTCATGACTTCATCAGCAAAGTCTTCTCCGGCATCCCTTCCAGCATCCTTTCCAGCATTCGTCTCAGCATCACCACCAGCATCCTTTGAAGCACCAGCATCATCTACCTTCTCGGTCACTTTAGCGGGCTCCTCTGCAGCAGGCTTTGAAGGGGGCTCCACAGGGTTACCACCAAGATCCTTCAATTTCATCTCCCAGGCTTTGATATTCCATGAAGGGCATTCAACGCCCAAAGCCATGGCCTCGTAAGCCATTTTCAGTCTGGCCTGGAGAAGGGAGATGATAACAGAATTCTTGAGGCTTTCCCGGTATGAAGCCATATCCTGCTCGTGTTGAACTTGGGCTGCATCGGACTTGGCTTGAGCCTCGTGAGTGACCTTCTGAATGGCAGCCTGGTGCTCTTGGACCATTGCCTTATATTTAGCCTCGTAATGCTCCGATTTGGCGGTGGCAAGTGCTGCTTGATCTGCAATGGTGGCTTCGGCCTTCTTCAGTTTGCTCTCCAGCATGGTGTTCAGGCCACATGCGTCTTCATAGAGGAATGCCAGACGTTCAAGACCCTACAAAGTAAACATGTATTGACTTTAGTTAACTTTTGTAACCCGCATATGGTGCAGGATATAGGTCCAGGATACTAACCTGATTGAGGAAGCCGGTCATGAATTTGCTGGATTCTGTGAACCCGTGATTCTCAAAGGGAAACACGTGGGGATCTGCCTCTTTCCTCTTCCGGGAGCTGGAGGCCCGGGTCCTGGATGCTGGAGGAGCTTTGGGAGCGCTAGTAGTCTTCGAACCAGTAGGCTTCGGTGTAACAGACGACTTCGAATTGGATTCTTGCTTGGCAGGTGCGAGGCTAGAGTAACTGTCCAACTCGTCGAGTTGGAAGCCTGTCAAGTGTGACAACCCTCACATTTACAAGTATCCGTACACTTAGTTAATATTTAATTTATGCTTAATGATTGTGCTTGATTACAACTGTGATTAAACTGCTTTCTATTTTCTGTTACATACATACACATGCATCACATTTTATACTGTCACTCTATTTATTACACACAAACATTAGTGACAAACTTGATGCACAAAGCACAGTTAGCACACTGAACGGATAACCCAGAGGCATGCTGACAATGCCAGCACATAGACAGACAATGTTTTTGAGGCCAGTGTGAGCCAGAGATAGAATACTACACTAGTAGGGAGTGTAGGGAAGTGAGAACCATAAAACTGCGTCACTAGGTGATAGTTATAGTGCCGGGAATTGCCTAAAACACACTTTAAATGCAGAATTTTGCACTAAACAACCAAAATTCAGCATTTAATAATGCTAGTAAAGTGCAAAAACTTGGCAAACTAGTCCTAGATACTTTCCAAAGTGTTGGGAATTAAATGTGTCACTAAAAGTAATATAAAAGACACCTTACGGATTAATTTAGCACTCTAACGGAACAACACCCAACCGAACAACCGGACTTTACCCGGAACATAAAAATATTGCCAAACAAATTGTTTTTATTTTTCTGAGCTAGTTAGGGTCCCCGAACACCCTAACACACTATATATTATATAACACACCATAACCATTAACTAAACACTTGTTTCTCTAACTATATTGTAACCATCCATTTGAAAACCAACCCCATACCCCCCCTCGAACCGGTTATGGGAAGTGGGGACACCCCCCATGATTCTTTTCATTATTTTATTTGATTGTTAGTGGATAATGAAACATGATATACAATGGTTGAAGATGAAGGTTGGTTTATAAGAAGGCACTTAGGGTCTTAAGAGAATTCATTCACAAACATCAAACTTGCAACTCTCTCCCTTCTCTTCTCTTGTGTTCGGCCGAAGACCACCACACCACCATCACCACCTTCAAGTTTCCTTTCATGCATTCTACATACATCCAAGGGTGTTAAAGATCATACAAGTAAGCTTGGTGTGTTCGGAAGCTCAAGAACCGCTCTCATTTTCTTTTAACCATCACTTTTATACTCTTGAACTCCCCTAGCCTTGTGCTAGTAGTAAGTTTCTTAGATCTTCATCTTCTTCATATTTTTGATGGTTAATAGTTAAAAGAATGGTGAAATCTCAAGAACTCTAAAGAACCATAAACAAGTCTTGAACATAAACTAACAAAGTGATGAAGTAGTGTTAAAATGAAGATGAAATCATGTTGTTCTTGTGTTGTTATGATTATTGTTGTTGTTTGCTAGTAAAAATGGTATGGATCATCACATGGACTTGCTAGATCATGCTTAAAAACATGAACTAGCAAGATGTGAAAGATCAAACTCTTTAAAAATGAAGTTTCAAAGGAACTAATCACATTTTAGAAGGTAACAAGACTCACTAAGTGTGTTAATAAGTTACTACATGTTTTCATAAAAATTCAAGTTCATGAGTTTATGGTTTATGCTTGTTTTTGACAAAGTTTGATAAATAGAGGTTGTATGTTGATGATTGAAAATTGATTGAATGATTTTACAAAAGAAAATGATATGCTAGTAAACATGGACACCTCCATTTACAAAGGAAACTCTGGCGAAATTTTTCTAAAATTTCAACACTTAGAAAATATTTTTCTAACAAGTGTTACAAATATATTTTTAACTTGGTTTTCAAAATAAACTTCGCCATGATTTTTATTACAAAAATACTAAGTGCCGGAGGTTGATTTTCGTAAATAAAATTTGTTAAATATATATTTAGAATATATATTTTATACTAAAACTCTTGTGTGATTGTTTGTTTATTACGTCAACTAGATATATTATTTTTAGGGTAAAAATAATATAACTTATAACGCCATGACATTACGACTCCAAAATAATACTAAAACTCTCACAAAATAAATATTTAAGTTACGCAAGTATTGTTGTATTACGAAGCGCTAAAACGTCACTTATGTATATTTCGGAAAAATACTCTTATGCGTATATTTTTGGTAAAATATTATTTTGGAAAACTTATGAAGTAAAATGTAATATTTTTGGGAAAATATATATATTTTGATTTAAGATGTTTTAAGACAAGTAATTTAAATATATTTTTCTAAGTGAGACTTAAAATATATTTTTTCGGAATTACAAGTGTACATGTATAAATACCCCCATCCTTGGGAAGAAAATACACTTATAAAATAATTAAGAAGTGTGAATACGAAATAGTTACCTAACTATTTTCCTAAATACAAAAGTTCAGTTAAAATAATTATTATTATTATTTTAACAAGTATAATATCAAAGTAACGCAACTCAAAACACTAAACCCTAAGCCAAGGCACGGCTCGTTCGTCTAATAGACATTAGTACGTGTAGGTCGTCACGCAGCAGATCGAGTTTGAGGTTGACGTTACAGGATACACACTTCTGTGAGTTCATGTCCCCCTTTTCTCTTTACTGTTTTCAGCTTTATACTTCGGGGGTGAAATACATGCGACAATTATTATAAACATTTATTTACATGGTATGGTTAGCGTAGGGAGGGTTTACTACTAGATCATGTGAGGGGTGGGTACAACACTTAAGGCCATTAATCCTCGTTGTTAGGACCGAGGGATACAAGAGTGATAGATCTATTTGGGTGTAGCGAGCCCACACCCGTGAGTCCGGGGTGGCCCGTAGAGGTGACTTTGTCTTACCGCCGAAGCCCGGTAACAAATTTTCTAGGTTTGAGTTTTCCTGCACCTTTTCACACATACCAGTTGTGACACCTGTGTCACTGTGACCATCAAACAAATACCAAACCAATGAAATATTGTATTTCATACTTTGGAATCTTGTATAAATATGTGTATCTTTTGCACATCTCAACTCTTGTTCGATTTCAAGCTCTAAATCGCTTTCTGGAAGGTTATACGCGCACTGATGCGTAAATATAACCAGTTTAATGCAACGAACATTCCGGAATAGTGAAATAGGCTTAACATACCTTAAATAACCTTTACATAACTTAGAAATAAGTTTTGGAAGGTTTGGTATGCCGAAATCAAGTATAATCGCTTACAGGGACTAAAGTTGACAAACTGCGAAAGTATGCCAATTTGAACTGTAACAGACTTTCCGGAACATGACCATAAGTTAAACATACCATAAATATCCTTCACATAGCTTAGAAATAGGCTTTGAGGGGTTCGGTGTGCTAAAATAATCTTTTGGGTCATTCAGGGACTAAAAGCGTCAAAAAGTGCACAAGTTTGCATTTTCGCGCATAACTTACGTTCTGAATACATCCGGACATCCAAAAATTTATGTAAGCACTAAAAAATTTTATTTTAGTGTTTGGCATGAGAAAAATCCATTCGTCGCGCAATTTGGATCGTTTTTCGCGCTTATGCGCATTCCGTCGTAATTAAGCGAACATCGCGATCGTACGACCAAACGAACCGACATCCGAGATATTTTTGAGCATGTTTTGAGTTCCCTATACTTTAACTTCATTTTAGAGCCTTGAAATGAGGTTAACGGGGTTCAAACGCATCGAAAATAGCTTAAACGGGCTGTAGGGACCATTTCTGCCATTTTTGAAACTTTGCTGAAACTGGTAGGCAGTGGCGTAGCGCGAGCACCTCATGCCTAGGTAGTGGCGCTACGCGACTGCCTAACCTGAACAGAAATGTATGCAGAAACATCGAATCGGGTCCGTTTCACTTCGCACATGGTTTTGGGCAATACCATGGGCTCAAATGGTTTTCTAAAACCAGGGTTTTGAGGTGGAGGGTTGAGATTGAATCACGGTTAACGAGGAATGATCTTAACGGCTCTACGAATCCTATAAATACCCCCCCCCCCCATGCCATTGCCAAAACCCACTAGAATCTTGATTTGAGAAGCTCTAAGTTGAAACCTTTGTTTCATACCTGAGCTACTTGGATCGAGGTTAGCATTCGGGGACCCTTCGTAAGTGTTCTTTCGTTCTTTTATTGCTTTTCGAGTCTGAAAGTCAAACTTTGTTTGACTTTCTGCGTTGACCAGTTTATGGTCAATGCGAAGTTCGTTTGAAATTCGCAACGTGATTGTAATCACGATGGTTATAGTCCCTTGGGACATATGCCTACTGATTACCACGTTGTCTAGGGTCGTAGGGTAAGCGATCTGATAAATCGCTTATACCTTCGAACCCGACCCATTTGGTCGATCATTAGGATCCGACCAAACACATTAGGTGACCATAGTATATAGGGAATAACCTTCCGAGGTTATACCCTATGGTCACATCGTTTGAGTAGTTGTATGATAGGTAGTTTATATGCCTTAGGTAAAATACCAGAATACCCTTTTCATGTATAATTGGTAATTAAGCATATGTAACCTAAACTTTTGTCACATAACCGATTATGTAACATGTTTAGGCATATAACACTTGTCATAGGACTAGTTAGACGATCCGAACGCGTTTCACGCGAACGACGCGTTAAAGTAGCATAAGCTGTCACACCCCGACCACGTATAGCATACAAGACGTGGCGGAAAACGTCGGGGAGTGTTGTAACAGAATTAATTGTTTCATAACCATGGTGTTCAAAGTTGTATTTTATTTATTAACATAAGAGTTTCATCGTCTTAAACAGAAATTAAAGAGTTTATAACGTAATTAAACTAAGTCTTTCATCATTTTAAGTCTCTAAGGCACAGGTCCGCCCTAGTGTCACGATCTTCATCCTACGGAAAAGCTCCTGAAAACACATGTGAAAATAGGTACGTCAGCATAAAAATGCCTGTGAGATACATAGGTTTTGTGAAAATAGGATTCATGACTTATAAGTTTAGGAAAAATTGTTTAATAACAGTCAGTCATGAACCTTGTAAGTTGTTTTGTTTTGTAAATCATTCAAAAGCCATGATATGTATAAATAAGAGAATAATGTAATGTTAAATGAATAATCAAGAAAATGAGTTTGAATAAGATAAGTTGTTTTGTAAATCAATGTCTTGTGAAAATAAGTTGATTATGTAAAATTTGTAATATGTCAAATATCGAAATGATTTAAATAACGCTATGATATGTAATATAATACAAACATTTATATATAGGAAGTACCAGCGGCGTATCCACCATGCTTGTATCATATTACTCACATCTCGTTACTCAAGTCACTTAAACAAACCACCAATGTATAAAGTCTATGTTTAAACCAATAGTCAAAAGTCCTTGTATAAACCATGTCAAATGTTTAAAAGTCCAAAAGTAGTCAAGTAATGTGTAACAAAAGTTATGTATTTGTAAGTAAAGTATTGTCACATAAACCAAATGTAGAAGTGTACAAAACAATGTATTTTGAATTTATCAAAAAGTTATGTTTTGCAAAGTAATGCATGTTACATTGATACAAACATTTATGTGGTAAGTTAACGCATACTTTCAAGCCTTGGGTCGGATAACCCTTTCAGTCAAGGTTATCAAAAGAAACGTTTTCGGATTCAGTCATTCCTTACATCCAAACAAACCTGAGATGTTAGGAATGGGATTTGTCAAGTCCTATGGTACCACTACTTACTACCGAGCGACGTAGCAAATGTTAATGAACGTAATAAAGACCCGTTTGTGCAAACCAAATGTCATAGCAGTTGTATACATGTCATATGAAAACAATGTACTAAGTATGCTAAGTTAACATACAAAGCAGAAAAGTCTTGTAAATCAATGTGCTAGCATGCTATCAGTCAACATACATAGCAGAAATGTAATGTAAAACAATGTACTAAGTATGCTAAGTTAACATACAAAGCAGAAAAGTCATGTAAATCAATGTGCTAGCATGCTATCAGTCAACATACATAGCAGAAATGTAATGTAAAACGATGTACTAAGTATGCACACAATGGACATACGTAGCATGAAATGTAATGAAATCATGTACTATAATGTACTAACAAACATAGCAGGTATATGATGTGAAAACAGGAAAGCACGAAAGTAACAAGTAGGCACATGTGTTTCACCCCAAAACAGTTTGGAAAACCGTAAAAGAGGGGTTCTATGTACTCACTTGAGATTGCTCAGAAGTCCTAAGATAACCACCAAGCAATGCTAGAGATCACGGAATATCAAACGGCACCTAATATAGGTAACTACATTAATAAACCGGACCTAAAACGGAAGATCGGATAGAATGAGGGCTCGTAAACCAAATGAGTATGGGAACTCATGTAGTATGGTTTAACAAAGCCTACATACTGAATGAAACCTAACCTAAGTGCTTGTGACCCATTACGACCCGTTTAGGTAGCTTATGCTACTTTAACGCGTCGTTCGCGTGAAACGCGTTCGGACCACCTAACTAGTCCTATGATAAGTAATATATGCCTTAACATGTCTAATATGGTTGTCAAATCAGTTTAGATGTCAAAAGTTATGTTACATATGTTTAAAATGAATTTTGGCATCAAAGGGGTATTTTGGTAATTTACCTAAGGCATATAAACTACCTATCATACAACTACTTAAATGAAGCGACCATAAGGTATAACCTCATAAGGTTATTCCCTATTTACTATGGTCACCTAATGTGCTTGGTCGGATCCTAATGATCGACCAAACGGGTCGGGTTCGAAAGTATAAGCGATTGTTTAGATCGCTTACCTTACGACCCTATATAAGCACTAAACTAAAAGTGACGAGCTAAGCATGCTAAAACATGCTTAACTAAGTTTAGAAAACAGGTTTGGTATTAAAACAAACGGTTTTGATACCCATAAGTAGTTTGGTTACAAAATACGCAAGAATACGTATTCTGACCGAAACCACGGCTCGTCACTGAGCCTAGATAACGTGGTAATCAGTAGGTATAGTCACTAGGGACTATAACCATCGTGATCACGCTCACGTTATGAAGTTCAAACGAACTTCGCATCGACCATAAACTGGTCAATGCAGAAAGTCAAACAAAATTTGACTTTCGGACTCGAAAAGCAATAAAAGAACGAAAGAACACTTACGAAGGGTCCCCGAATGCTAATCTAGATCAAAATAGCTCAGGTATGAAACAAAGGTTTCAACTTAGAGCACAAATGATCAGATTCTTGTGAGAAATGAAGTGAAATGTGTTGGGTATTTATAGTATTTCCCGAACCGTTAAGATCGTTTCTTGAATAACGTGATTTAATCTTGTGCGTACACTTGTCAAAATGTTATGGTAACTGAAAATGGCCTATTATGAGCTGAAAGGGCAAGTTTAGAATGTGTGGTTGTGGTTTAATCAGCTAAAATCTGCTGACTAAGCATACTTATCTGTTCTGGGAGTCTGATGTGGCCCGCTTCAGGATATGCATAAACTCAGGCGGGCCGCCTGGCCCTTCTGATCAGCATATAACTTTCAAAAATGGCAGTTTCAGCCCCTGCACGTGTTTAAGGCCATTTCCGACACTTCTAAGGCCCGTAAAGCCAACTTTAAGGCCCTAAAATGATGCCTAAACATTGTGGACATGAAACATGTTCAAAAATATGCCGGATGTTGGTTCGTTTGGTCGTAGGAACGCGATGTTCGCTTAATTACGACGGAATGCGCATAAGTGCGAAAAACGATCCAAATGACGCGACAAACGGATTTTTCTCATGCCAAACACTAAAATAAAATATTATAGTGCTTACATAAATTTTTGGATGTCCGGATGTATTCAGAACGTGAGTTATGCGCAAAAGTGCAAACTTGTGCACTTTTTGACACTTTTAGTCCCTGAATGACCCAAAAGTTTATTTTAGCGCACCGAACCCCTTAAAGCCTATTTCTAAGCTATGTAAAGGATATTTAAGGTGTGTTTAACTTATGGTCATGTTCCGGAATGTTCGTTACAGTTCAAATTGGCATACTTTCGTAGTTTGTCAAGTTTAGTCCCTGTAAGCGAATTAACTTTGTTTTTGCCATACCAAAGCCTTCAAAACTTATTTCTAAGTTATGTAAAGGTTATTTAAGGTATGTTAAGTATATGTTGATGTTCCGGAGTATTTCTCGCATTAAACTGATTACGTTTACACATCAGTTTGCGTATAACTCTCCAGAAAGCGATGTAGAGTTTGAAATTACATAAAAGTCAAAACATGAAAAATGTAAAACACAACCAAACAAACATTGGGATCAAATAACATTGTTTTATTGATAATAGAACTGTTCACAATGATTACAAGCACGGATGTTACAGTCTCCCCTACTTGTGGAAATTTCGTCCCGAAATTTATTTAGAGGAAACTCGTGGGAAAAGATGCGGATATTTCGCCTTCATTTGATCCTCGCGTTCCCAAGTAAACTCAGGTCCACGTTTAGCTTCCCAGCGAACTTTGACCAAAGGAATGCGCTTGCGTTTGAGCCACTTAACTTCACGTTCCATGATTTCCACTGGCTTTTCAACAAATTTCAGTGTTTTGCCAACACGAATTTAATCAAGCGGTATGTGGAGGTTCTCATCAGCTAAACACCTCTTGAGATTGGACACGTGAAAAGTTGGATGAACATTTCCAAGTTCAGGAGGTAACTCAAGTCTGTAGGCTACCTTTCCGATTCTTTCGACGATCTTGAATGGTCCAACGTATCTTGTTGCAAGTTTTCCTTTCTTTCCAAATCTGATCACACCTTTCCAAGGTGAGACCTTAAGTAATACTCGATCACCGACTTGGAATTCCAAGGCCTTGCGTTTTGGGTCCGCGTAACTCTTCTGACGGCTTCTAGCTGTCTGAAGGTTTTCACGAACTTTCTTGATCTTGTCAGTAGTCTCTAAAATGAGGGCAGGTCCAGTAAGTTGAGCCTCGCCGATCTCATTCCAGCAGACTGGTGAACGACATTTTCGACCATAGAGAGCCTCGAAAGGAGCCATTTTGATGCTGGTGTGATAACTGTTATTGTAGGAGAATTCAATCAACTTAAGATGTGAATCCCAACTACCGCCAAAATCGATCACACAAGCTCTTAGCATATCCTCCAGAGTCTGGATTGTTCTCTCAGATTGACCATCCGTTTGCGGATGATAAGCTGTGCTCAGATTAAGTTGGGTCCCCATAGCAGATTGCATGGTTCTCCAAAAATGAGAAGTGAAACGAGCATCTCTGTCAGAAATGATGTTCAAGGGAACACCATGTCGAGCTACAATTTCATCCACATAGATTTGAGCAAGTCTGTCAGCAGGAAAATCCTCGCGGATTGGCAAGAAATGCGCTGATTTAGTAAGACGATCAACAACTACCCAGATGGCATCATGACCTTTCTTTGTGCGTGGAAGTTTGGTGATGAGATCCTTAGTAATGTTTTCCCATTTCCAAACCGGGATCTCTGGTTGCTCCAATAAACCAGAAGGACGCTGATGTTCAGCCTTAACCTTAAGACAAGTAAGGCATTTTGATACGTATAAGGCAATGTCTTTCTTCATACCAGGCCACCAATAATGAATACGAAGATCCTTATACATCTTATCTGAGCCCGGATGAATAGAATAACGCGACTTATGGGCTTCATCCATAAGCAAGGTACGAAGATCATCCTGGCTTGGGACCCACAAACGGTCCATGAAGTAATACGATCCATTGTCCTTCAGTTCCAAAGCAGGCGTTATGTGATAGGGAAATTCCTTATCCATTAAACCTTGTGAAACACAAGATTGTTGAGCCTGAGAAATGCGTGCTTGGATATCGGATCGAGCTTGAATAACAGATTGAACACGTACACAATGAAGCTTAGTACGTTCCTTACGACTCAATGCATCAGCTACGACATTCGCCTTACCAGGATGGTAGCGAATTTCGCAGTCATAGTCGTTTAAAAGCTCAACCCAACGTCGTTGCCTCATGTTGAGTTCTTTCTGGTTGAAGATATGCTGAAGACTTTTGTGGTCCGTGAAAACCACACATTTTGTACCGTACAAATAGTGTCTCCAGATCTTTAGAGCGAAAACAACTGCACCCAACTCAAGATCATGAGTGGTGTAGTTCTTCTCATGTATCTTCAACTGTCTCGATGCATATGCTATGACTTTGTTCCTTTGCATAAGAACACAGCCAAGACCCAGTTTAGATGCATCGCAATAAACAACGAAATCATCATTGCCCTCAGGCAAAGTTAGAACAGGCGCGTCACAAAGCTTCTGTTTCAAGTTTTGAAAAGCTTCCTCTTGTTTGAATCCCCACTCAAAGGGCTTGTTCTTATGAGTTAGAGCAGTTAGAGGAACTGCAATCTTTGAGAAGTTCTCAATGAAGCGGCAATAATAACCCGCTAGACCAAGGAAAGAACGAACTTCAGTAGGAGTAGTAGGCGTATCCCAATCCTTAATCGCACTGATCTTGGAGGGATCTACATGAATACCTTGTTCGTTGATGATATGTCCTAAGAATTGAACTTCTTTAAGCCAAAATTCGCACTTGGAGAATTTGGCGAAAAGTTGCTCTTTCTTTAGGAGTTCCAGAGTAAGACGAAGATGTTGCTCGTGATCAGCTCGCGTCTTAGAATAAATCAAGATGTCGTCAATAAAAACAATGACGAACTGATCCAAATAAGGTTTGCAGACCCTATTCATTAAGTCCATGAAAACAGCAGGAGCATTAGTCAAACCGAATGGCATTACTGTGAATTCATAATGCCCATAACGGGTACGAAACGCTGTCTTGGGAATATCTTCTTCATGCACCCGAAGTTGATGATATCCGGAACGTAGATCAATCTTCGAAAAATAAGAAGCGCCCTGTAACTGATCAAAGAGGTCATCAATGCGAGGTAGGGGATATCGATTCTTGATGGTAAGCTTGTTAAGCTCACGATAATCGATACACATCCTAAAAGATCCATCCTTCTTCTTGACAAAAAGAACGGGAGCACCCCAAGGTGAAAAGCTAGGACGGATAAAACCTTTGTCAGAGAGTTCCTGAAGCTGCTTAGCCAACTCTTGCATCTCAGATGGTGCAAGACGATATGGAGCTCTGGCAATGGGATTTGCACCAGGTACGAGATCAATGCGGAACTCGACTTGGCGTGCTGGAGGTAGACCAGGTAACGCTTCAGGGAAAACTTCAGAATAATCCCGAACGACAGGAATATCTGAAATAGACTTACCCTTGCCTTTATCTGCTGTAACATGTGCTAAGAAGGCCACATAGTTCTTCCGCAGATATTTCCGAGCTTTAAAACAAGACATGAGCTTGAGACCACCGGTAGGCTTCTCACCACGAACCTGTAGGATCTCGCCTGTCGACAGCGGCACACGAACAATCTTCTCAGAACAAACTATCTCTGCGTGAAGCTTAGATAACCAATCCATACCCACTATAATGTCGAAGCTTCCAAGTTGCATTGGCGTGAGGTCGATAGGAAAAAGATGATCGTTAAGGTTCAACTGGCAGTTGTGAAGAACAGAATCAAGAACAATGGGTTCACCACTAGCAACTTCTACTGTCAAAGGTTTACCTAGTTTCGTTCTAGACACGCGAAGCATAGGCTCAAAAGACAATGACACAAAACTCTTGTCGGCACCAGAATTGAAAAGAACAGATGCAGGCTGATTATTAATAAAGAACGTACCGTTCACCACGTTATCATCCGCCTGCGCCTCTTGGGCATTCAAGTTAAAAGCTCGTCCTCGAGCCTGAGCCTGATTCGGGTTCGCATTCTGATTCTGGTTGGCTAGCCTTGGGCATCGGTTCCTGTAGTGGGTCAGATCCCCACAATTGAAGCATGAACCAGCAGGAAAATGAGGTCGTGCAGCTTGACCTTGTTGCTGAGCAAGAGGCTGAGCAACCTGTTGAGCCGGGTTCTGAACTGCCCGATTCTGATTAGCAGGAATGCGGCAGGTGTCAGCAAGATGACCAGGTCTTCCGCAGTTGGTGCACTGACGACACTGGAGGTGTGGTTGATGATGGTCGTTACACCTGTTGCACAAAGGTGCATTGCCAAGATAAGGCTTCTTGGCTAGTGGTTGCGCAGGCTGATTTGGTGCAGCTTGGGCCTGTGCAGTAACGGCATAGTTTTGGGAAGCCTTCCGCTTCCTAGACCCTCCAGAATTCTTCCCCTTCTTGTTTTGACCTTTCTTGCTATCTTCCTTATCAGACGCCTGCTTCTTACCCCTGTCACCCTTTTTATGCAGCTTTCCCTTACGAACCTGCGACTCAGTCAATGTCGCTGCTAACTCGATCGCCTGACGGAGTGTGGCAGGGTCACTACCAGTAAGGATGTCTTGTACTGAGTCAGGTAGGCCGTCGATGTACCTTTCGATAGCCTTGTCGAGTGGGGTAACCATAGTCGGGCAAAGCAGACTCAACTCCTCAAATCTATCAGTATATGCCTTGTGTTCACCACTATCTTGTTTCAAGTTATCAAACTCTTTCTCCAACGCTCGCTGTTCATGGCGAGGACAGAATTCCCTCATCATAAAGGCCCTGAGTTCAGCCCATGTCTGTGCGAGAGCAACTTCTGCACCTCGGTCTCTCATAACCCCGTTCCACCATGTGAGAGCCCTCTTCTGAAACACGCTCGAAGAAAACTCGACCTTGCGATTGTCAGGACACTGCACGTGGCGAAAAGTATTCTCAATGCTCTCGAACCATTGAAGAAGCCCAGTCGCTCCCTCAGAACCACTAAACTTGAGTGGTTTAGCCGAGTTAAAATCCTTGTATTTGCATGGAGCATTGTTGTTGTTGTTGGCTTGATGCCATTGAGCAAAGAGATTTGGAAATTGAGCAGCCATCTGCTGCGCAATAATTTCTGCCAGTTCGGCAGTTGCAATCAGATTGTCGCGTCGAGGAGGCATTCTAAAAGAGGAAACATGAAAGGAAACGAGTGAGATGATTTGATGAAAAGAATGAGATGAAGCAAAATCGACCAAAGCAAAGATGGTGGTCATTCGTCCGTATCACAAAGTAAACAAACGACACACAGTGACTAATCAAAGTAAATGGATCAAAAATAATGTATTGCGAAGACATGCTCGCCTATAAGTGAACACTCATCCCAAGAATTCCCAGGTAAGCACAACTGGTCTCGCGTCTGATGAGATGTATACGAAGTGCTTGCCTAGACAGAAAACCCAGAATACAGGCATTCACTCTTCCAGTTTGCACGTGTTCACATTATTTAAAACCCAAAACGTTGACGAGATTTTGAAAATTTGAAGGCACAAGGCCAAAAAATTTAGTTAAACTGGAAGGGTTCAAAACCTTACAAAAGAGGGTTCAAAACCATGTAATAAATTATTCAAAAACAGATGATTGTTTTTTCATAAATCGTTTTGGAAAAATTTGGTTCTTGTTTTGATAATCACCTAAGGATAGGTGATGTATATGTTTTAAGATCTAAACACAAGATAACTTGTGTTAGGGTCCTAGAAAGGTTATAGTCTAGGTCAAAGCCTTACTAATAACCTAATTCCCTATAACCATTGGCTCTGATACCAACTCTTCTGTCACACCCCGACCACGTATAGCATACAAGACGTGGCGGAAAACGTCGGGGAGTGTTGTAACAGAATTAATTGTTTCATAACCATGGTGTTCAAAGTTGTATTTTATTTATTAACATAAGAGTTTCATCGTCTTAAACAGAAATTAAAGAGTTTATAACATAATTAAACTAAGTCTTTCATCATTTTAAGTCTCTAAGGCACAGGTCCGCCCTAGTGTCACGATCTTCATCCTACGGAAAAGCTCCTGAAAACACATGTGAAAATAGGTACGTCAGCATAAAAATGCCTGTGAGATACATAGGTTTTGTGAAAATAGGATTCATGACTTATAAGTTTAGGAAAAATTGTTTAATAACAGTCAGTCATGAACCTTGTAAGTTGTTTTGTTTTGTAAATCATTCAAAAGCCATGATATGTATAAATAAGAGAATAATGTAATGTTAAATGAATAATCAAGAAAATGAGTTTGAATAAGATAAGTTGTTTTGTAAATCAATGTCTTGTGAAAATAAGTTGATTATGTAAAATTTGTAATATGTCAAATATCGAAATGATTTAAATAACGCTATGATATGTAATATAATACAAACATTTATATATAGGAAGTACCAGCGGCGTATCCACCATGCTTGTATCATATTACTCACATCTCGTTACTCAAGTCACTTAAACAAACCACCAATGTATAAAGTCTATGTTTAAACCAATAGTCAAAAGTCCTTGTATAAACCATGTCAAATGTTTAAAAGTCCAAAAGTAGTCAAGTAATGTGTAACAAAAGTTATGTATTTGTAAGTAAAGTATTGTCACATAAACCAAATGTAGAAGTGTACAAAACAATGTATTTTGAATTTATCAAAAAGTTATGTTTTGCAAAGTAATGCATGTTACATTGATACAAACATTTATGTGGTAAGTTAACGCATACATTCAAGCCTTGAGACAGTCGGATAACCCTTTCAGTCAAGGTTATCAAAAGAAACGTTTTCGGATTCAGTCATTCCTTACATCCAAACAAACCCGAGATGTTAGGAATGGGATTTGTCAAGTCCTATGGTACCACTACTTACTACCGAGCGGCGTAGCAAATGTTAATGAACGTAATAAAGACCCGTTTGTGCAAACCAAATGTCATAGCAGTTGTATACATGTCATATGAAAACAATGTACTAAGTATGCTAAGTTAACATACAAAGCCGAAAAGTCTTGTAAATCAATGTGCTAGCATGCTATCTGTCAACATACATAGCAGAAATGTAATGTAAAACAATGTACTAAGTATGCTAAGTTAACATACAAAGCAGAAAAGTCATGTAAATCAATGTGCTAGCATGCTATCAGTCAACATACATAGCAGAAATGTAATGTAAAACGATGTACTAAGTATGCACACAATGGACATACGTAGCATGAAATGTAATGAAATCATGTACTATAATGTACTAACAAACATAGCAGGTATATGATGTGAAAACAGGAAAGCACGAAAGTAACAAGTAGGCACATGTGTTTCACCCCAAAACAGTTTGGAAAACCGTAAAAGAGGGGTTCTATGTACTCACTTGAGATTGCTCAGAAGTCCTAAGATAACCACCAAGCAATGCTAGAGATCACGGAATATCAAACGGCACCTAATATAGGTAACTACATTAATAAACCGGACCTAAATCGGAAGATCGGATAGAATGAGGGCTCGTAAACCAAATGAGTATGGGAACTCATGTAGTATGGTTTAACAAAGCCTACATACTAAATGAAACCTAACCTAAGTGCTTGTGACCCATTACGACCCGTTTAGGTAGCTTATGCTACTTTAACGCGTCGTTCGCGTGAAACGCGTTCGGACCGCCTAACTAGTCCTATGATAAGCAATATATGCCTTAACATGTCTAATATGGTTGTCAAATCAGTTTAGATGTCAAAAGTTATGTTACATATGTTTAAAATGAATTTTGGCATCAAAGGGGTATTTTGGTAATTTACCTAAGGCATATAAACTACCTATCATACAACTACTTAAACGAAGCGACCATAAGGTATAACCTCGTAAGGTTATTCCCTATTTACTATGGTCACCTAATGTGCTTGGTCGGATCCTAATGATCGACCAAACGGGTCGGGTTCGAAAGTATAAGCGATTGTTTAGATCGCTTACCTTACGACCCTATATAAGCACTAAACTAAAAGTGACGAGCTAAGCATGCTAAAACATGCTTAACTAAGTTTAGAAAACAGGTTTGGTATCAAAACAAACGGTTTTGATACCCATAAGTAGTTTGGTTACAAAATACGCAAGAATACGTATTCTGACCGAAACCACGGCTCGTCACTGAGCCTAGATAACGTGGTAATCAGTAGGTATAGTCACTAGGGACTATAACCATCGTGATCACGCTCACGTTATGAAGTTCAAACGAACTTCGCATCGACCATAAACTGGTCAATGCAGAAAGTCAAACAAAATTTGACTTTCGGACTCGAAAAGCAATAAAAGAACGAAAGAACACTTACGAAGGGTCCCCGAATGCTAATCTAGATCAAAATAGCTCAGGTATGAAACAAAGGTTTCAACTTAGAGCACAAATGATCAGATTCTTGTGAGAAATGAAGTGAAATGTGTTGGGTATTTATAGTATTTCCCGAACAGTTAAGATCGTTTCTTGAATAACGTGATTTAATCTTGTGCGTACACTTGTCAAAATGTTATGGTAACTGAAAATGGCCTATTATGAGCTGAAAGGGCAAGTTTAGAATGTGTGGTTGTGGTTTAATCAGCTAAAATCTGCTGACTAAGCATACTTATCTGTTCTGGGAGTCTGATGTGGCCCGCTTCAGGATATGCATAAACTCAGGCGGGCCGCCTGGCCCTTCTGATCAGCATATAACTTTCAAAAATGGCAGTTTCAGCCCCTGCACGTGTTTAAGGCCATTTCCGACACTTCTAAGGCCCGTAAAGCCAACTTTAAGGCCCTAAAATGATGCCTAAACATTGTGGACATGAAACATGTTCAAAAATATGCCGGATGTTGGTTCGTTTGGTCGTACGAACGCGATGTTCGCTTAATTACGACGGAATGCGCATAAGTGCGAAAAACGATCCAAATGACGCGACGAACGGATTTTTCTCATGCCAAACACTAAAATAAAATATTATAGTGCTTACATAAATTTTTGGATGTCCGGATGTATTCAGAACGTGAGTTATGCGCAAAAGTGCAAACTTGTGCACTTTTTGACACTTTGTCCCTGAATGATCCAAAAGTTTATTTTAGCGCACCGAACCCCTTAAAGCCTATTTCTAAGCTATGTAAAGGATATTTAAGGTGTGTTTAACTTATGGTCATGTTCCGGAATGTTCGTTACAGTTCAAATTGGCATACTTTCGTAGTTTGTCAAGTTTAGTCCCTGTAAGCGAATTAACTTTGTTTTTGCCATACCAAAGCCTTCAAAACTTATTTCTAAGTTATGTAAAGGTTATTTAAGGTATGTTAAGTATATGTTGATGTTCCGGAGTATTTCTCGCATTAAACTGATTACGTTTACACATCAGTTTGCGTATAACTCTCCAGAAAGCGATGTAGAGTTTGAAATTACATAAAAGTCAAAACATGAAAAATGTAAAACACAACCAAACAAACATTGGGATCAAATAACATTGTTTTATTGATAATAGAACTGTTCACAATGATTACAAGCACGGATGTTACATAAGCTATCTAAACGGGTCGTAATGGGTCATAAGCACTTAGGTTAGGTTTCATTTAGTATGTAGGCTTTGTTAAACCATATTACACGAGTCTCCACACTCGTTTGGTTTACGAACCCTCATTCTATCTAAATCCTCCGATTTAGGTCCGGTTTATTAATGTAGTTACCTATATTAGGTACCGTTTGATTCCATGATCTTCTAGCATTGCTTGGTGGTTATCCTAGGACTTCTAAGCAATCTCAAGTGAGTACATAGAACCCCTCTTTTACTGGTTTCCAAACTGTTTTGGGGTGAAACACATGTGCCTACTTGTTAGTTTCATGCTTTCCATGTTTTCAAATCATATACTTACTATGTTCATTAGTACATTTATAGTACATGATTTCATTACATTACATGCTATGTTTGTCCATTACTTGCATACTTAGTACATTGCTTTACATTGCATTTCTGTTGCATATGCTCATCCAGCATATGAACACATTATACTACATTTTGAACCGTTGTAACCATTTGACTATGTAAACCGTCGTAACCATTTGATTATATGAAACGTTTGTAACTGTTGAACCATGTGAACCGTTTGTAACTGTTGAACCGTGTGAACCATTTGTATCTGTTGACATGATTTACATTTGACAATAGACATTTGACTATACATAAACATTTCTACAATTGTTAAACATTACATCTTGGTGGTTTGGTTTGAGTAAGTGATTAAGTAACGAGGCGTGTGTAATATGATACAAGCATGGTGGATACGCCGCTGGTACTTCCTATATATAAGTGTTTGTATGGTATCACATATTGTAGCGTTATTTGAATCATTTCAATTTGAGACATATAACATTTTCATACAAATAACATACTTTTCACAAGACAATATTTTACAAACAACTTATCTTAACAAACTCATTTTACATGGTTATTCATTTAACCATACATTATTCTCTTATTTATACATATCATCTGATCTTATCGTTTTTCAAATGATTTACAAGACAAAGCAAATTACAAGGTTCATGACTAAACATTTTCTCAATCATAAGTCATGAAATCCTATTTTCTCAAAACCTATGTATCTCACAGGCATTTTTATGCTGACGTACCTATTTTCACATGTGTTTTTCAGGAGATGATGCATAGGACTTATCAAGACATACTTAGGCGGACCTATGCCTTAGTGACTTAAAACAAGACAAGAACTAGTTAATTTATGTTATGTACTCTTTGTTTCTTGTTTAAAACAATGTAAACTCTCATGTTTGATTAATAAAACGAAACTTTAATTTCCATTGTTGTGAAACATTAATTCTGTTACAACACTCCCCGACGTTTCCGCCACGTTTTGTATGTTCTACGTGGTCGGGGTGTGACAAAAAAGATGGTATCAGAGCCAATGGTTATAGGAAATTAGGTTATTAGTAATGCTTTGACCTAGTCTATAACCTTTCTAGGACCCTAACGCGAGTTCACTTGCGTTTAGTCATAAAACAATACTGTCACCTATCCTTAGGCGACGACCACAACAAGAACATAAATTTCAAAACCGCTTTGAAAACTAATCATCTGTTCTAGGATGATTGATTACTAGGTTTTGAACCCTCTATTGTAAGGTTTTGAATCCTCTGTTATAAGGTTTTCAACCCCTTTGAGTTTTCAAAATCTCGTCAAAGTTTTGGGTTTTAAATAATATGAACACGTGCAAACTGGAAGGGAGAATGCATGTATTCTGGGTTTTCTGTCTAGGCAAGCACTTCGTATATATCTCATCAGACGCGAGACCAGTTGTGCTTACCTGGGAATTCTTGGGATGAGTGTTCACTTATAGGCGAGCATGTCTTCGCGATACATTATATTGACCCGCTTACTTTGATTAGTCGCTGTCTCATTTGTTTGCCTTTGGTAACAAACAAATGGTCACAATCTTCATGCGTAGTCATTTTTTTTGATTATCTTTCCCTTGTTTCCTCCCATGTCTTCCATTTTCTTCATGGTGCCTCTACGTTGCAACAACGATGTCCGAACCAGGTGCTACAATTTCCCAACAAATAGGCGTCGTACTCCGGAGGACCGTTGATTTAGCTATCACCATGACTCGTCTCAGGGATGAAGCCGTATAAGGGAACTGCTCCTTGGTGCAATCAATGCCACCATCATCATCCGAATCAAATACCTTGTTTCAAATGTACCCACGGTGGACGATGGAGACATTTGGTTAACATGTGTCGCTTTGCTGTTCAAAGCAAAGCAGTTGCAAACCCTGTTGCTGCTTAACCTTCAAGTTCTGCTTCATATGTCGCCTTGGCATATCTAGCGCATCAACCTCATAAACTTCCTACCTTGTGTATCGACTTAAGCACGCCTAGTGCAAGGTGTCGAAGCACCTCTCGTTACACAAATTCCAAAATCCATGAAGGATCTTCTATCCTCATAATCAGATCCTTGTGGATGAATATCACTCAAATCGGAGCCCTTAATTGAATTCTTCGTATGCCTTAATACGTACATTACGATTCAATAAGGACAAAGCCGAATTCTTATTAAGATCTTCCTATCTTCATAGTTAGATTCTAATGATTTAAGTGCCGCATGGAATCCACGGATTGGATTCCAGGCGTGCTTTAAATATCCGTGTCCAAAGATAACAAAGTAAAGATCAAGTTAAACAATTATGTGATTATGTGCTTATGTGTTTTCTTATGTGTTTTGTGTTTTTATGTGATCCATCCAAATCCTCGTAGAATCTTTCATACCTTCATATGAGGGATTCGTAGTAGGATATTCAAAAAGGTACTATCTTAAATCCTTAATGGACTTCTACGTTGTAGTTAAGTCCCTTGGATTATAAAGTACTATTCCAAAGTTTAAGGACAACATGTGTTGATATAGTTGAAGAGATTGGTTCGACAATCTAGTTAAAGACATCCTACGTCGATGTAGTTAAATATTCCCTGCGGGAAGTTTAGTTAAAGAGATCCTACATCGATCTAAGTTAAATAGATTGGTTCGACAATCTAGTTGAATATATCATGCGTTGATATAGTTAAAAAGGCCCTCTGGTGGTCTAGTTAAAGAGATCCTACGTCGATCTAAGTTAAATAGATTGGTTCGACAATCTAGTTAAAGACATCCTACGTTGATGTAGTTAAATATTTCTATTGGGTAGTTTAGCTGAAGAGATTGTTCGTTGATCTAATCCTTTAGTGACATAGTTAAAGAGACTCTATTGCAGTCAAGTTAAATCACCACAGAATTATTCGTTTGATTTTTCCTCCCCTTCACATTACAAAACAAATTGTGCGGACTGTGCAAGGAATTGCGTAATTATGGATGCATACATAATTATGGAATTCAGTGCACAGAAACCACAGCAAGTTTGGTCGTGTGTCTAGAAATGACTCATTCTGTTCATTTTCGTTTCTGAAGAAATGGTGGAAAATGACTCATTCTGTTCATTTTCGTTTCTGAAGAAATGGTGGAAAATGACTCATTCTGTTCATTTTCGTTTCTGAAGAAATCGTGGAAAATGACTCATTCTGTTCATTTTCGTTTCTGAAGAAATCGTGGAAGATGACTCGTTCCGTTCATTTTCGTTTCTGAAGAGGTTGTGGAAAATGACTCATTCTGTTCATTTTTGTTTCTGAAGAAATCGTGGAAAATGACTCATTCTGTTCATTTTCGTTTCTGAAGAAATCGTGGAAGATGACTCGTTCCGTTCATTTTCGTTTCTGAAGAAGTTGTGAAAAATGACTCGTTCCGTTCATTTTCGTTTCTGAAGAGATTGTGGAAAATGACTCGTTCCGTTCATTTTCGTTTCTGAAGAGGTTGTGGAAAATGACTCATTCTGTTCTTTTTCGTTTCTGAAGAATGCCTGTTGAAAATAACTCCGTTCATTTTTCATTTCTGAAAAATGTCCATTAAAGAGAAATAACAGGATTATGCCTTGCTTATCTTTGTTGGTTACTTAACACAAAGCCACAGATAGACTCCTACGAATTAATTTCGGGACGAAATTTCCTAAAGTAGGGGAGACTGTGACACCTGTGTCACTGTGACCATCAAACAAATACCAAACCAATGAAATATTGTATTTCATACTTTGGAATCTTGTATAAGTATGTGTATCTTTTGCACATATCAACTCTTGTTCGATTTCAAGCTCTAAATCGCTTTCTGGAAGGTTATACGCGCACTGATGCGTAAATATAACCAGTTTAATGCGACAAACATTCCAGAATAGTGGAATAGGCTTAACATACCTTAAATAACCTTTACATAACTTAGAAATAAGTTTTGGAAGGTTTGGTATGCCGAAATCAAGTATAATCGCTTAGAGGGACTAAAGTTGACAAACTGCGAAAGTATGCCAATTTGAACTGTAACAGACTTTCCGGAACATGACCATAAGTTAAACATACCATAAATATCCTTCACATAGCTTAGAAATAGGCTTTGAGGGGTTCTGTGTGCTAAAATAAACTTTTGGGTCATTCAGGGACTAAAAGCGTCAAAAAGTGCACAAGTTTGCATTTTCGCGCATAACTTACGTTCTGAATACATCCGGACATCCAAAAATTTATGTAAGCACTAAAACATTTTATTTTAGTGTTTGGCATGAGAAAAATCCATTCGTCGCGCAATTTGGATCGTTTTTCGCGCTTATGCGCATTCCGTCGTAATTAAGCGAACATCGCGATCGTAGGACCAAACGAACTGACATCTGAGATATTTTTGAGCATGTTTTGAGTTCCCTATACTTTAACTTCATTTTAGATCCTTGAAATGAGGTTAACGGGGTTCAAACGCATCGAAAATAGCTTAAACGGGCTGCAGGGACCATTTCTGCCATTTTTGAAACTTTGCTGAAACTGGTAGGCAGTGGCACTACGCGACTGCCTAACCTGAACAGAAATGTATGCAGAAACATCGAATCGGGTCCGTTTCACTTCGCACATGGTTTTGGGCAATACCATGGGCTCAAATGGTTTTCTAAAACCAGGGTTTTGAGGTGGAGGGTTGAGATTGAATCACGGTTAACGAGGAACGATCTTAACGGCTCTACGAATCCTATAAATACCCCCCCCCATGCCATTGCCAAAACCCACTAGAATCTTGATTTGAGAAGCCCTAAGTTGAAACCTTTGTTTCATACCTGAGCTACTTGGATCGAGGTTAGCATTCGGGGACCCTTCGTAAGTATTCTTTCGTTCTTTTATTGCTTTTCGAGTCTGAAAATCAAACTTTCTGCGTTGACCAGTTTATGGTCAATGCGAAGTTCGTTTGAACTTCGCAACGTGATTGTAATCACGATGGTTATAGTCCCTTGGGACATATGCCTAATGATTACCACGTTGTCTAGGGTCGTAGGGTAAGCGATCTGATAAATCGCTTATACCTTCGAACCCGACCCATTTGGTCGATCATTAGGATCCGACCAAACACATTAGGTGACCATAGTATATAGGGAATAACCTTCCGAGGTTATACCCTATGGTCACATCGTTTGAGTAGTTGTATGATAGGTAGTTTATATGCCTTAGGTAAATTACCAGAATACCCTTTTCATGTATAATTGGTAATTAAGCATGTGTAACCAAAACTTTTGTCACATAACTGATTATGTAACATGTTTAGGCATATAACACTTGTCATAGGACTAGTTAGACGATCCGAACGCGTTTCACGCGAACGACGCGTTAAAGTAGCATAAGCTATCTAAACGGGTCGTAATGGGTCATAAGCACTTAGGTTAGGTTTAGAATGTGTGGTTGTGGTTTAATCAGCTGAAATCTGCTGACTAAGCATACTTATCTGTTCTGGGAGTCTGATGCGGCCTGCTTCAGGATATGCATAAGCTCAGGCGGGCCGCCTGGCCCCTCTGATTAGCATATAACTTTCAAAAATGGCAGTTTCAGCCCCTGCACGTGTTTAAGGCCATTTCCGACACTTCTAAGGCCCGTAAAGACAACTTTAAGGCCCTAAAATGATGCCTAAACATTGTGGACATGAAACATGTTCAAAAATATGCCGGATGTTGGTTCGTTTGGTCGTACGAACGCGATGTTCGCTTAATTACGACGGAATGCGCATAAGTGCGAAAAACGATCCAAATGACGCGACGAACGGATTTTTCTCATGCCAAACACTAAAATAAAATATTATAGTGCTTACATAAAATTTTGGATGTCCGGATGTATTCAGAACGTGAGTTATGCGCAAAAGTGCAAACTTGTGCACTTTTTGACACTTTTAGTCCCTAAATGACCCAAAAGTTTATTTTAGCGCACCGAACCCCTTAAAGCCTATTTCTAAGCTATGTAAAGGATATTTAAGGTGTCTTTAACTTATGGTCATGTTCCGGAATGTTCTTTACAGTTCAAATTGGCATACTTTCGTAGTTTGTCAAGTTTAGTCCCTGTAAGCGAATTAACTTTGTTTTTGCCATACCAAAGCCTTCAAAACTTATTTCTAAGTTATGTAAAGGTTATTTAAGGTATGTTAAGTATATGTTGATGTTCCGGAGTATTTCTCGCATTAAATTGATTACGTTTACACATCAGTTTGCGTATAACTCTCCAGAAAGCGATGTAGAGTTTGAAATTACATAATAGTCAAAACATGAAAAATGTAAAACACAACCAAACAAACATTGGGATCAAATAACATTGTTTTATTGATAATAGAACTGTTCACAATGATTACAAGCACGGATGTTACATAAGCTATCTAAACGGGTCGTAATGGGTCATAAGCACTTAGGTTAGGTTTCATTTAGTATGTAGGCTTTGTTAAACCATATTACACGAGTCTCCACACTCGTTTGGATTACGAACCCTCATTCTATCTAAATCCTCCGATTTAGGTCCGGTTTATTAATGTAGTCACCTATATTAGGTACCGTTTGATTCCATGATCTTCTAGCATTGCTTGGTGGTTATCCTAGGACTTCTAAGCAATCTCAAGTGAGTACATAGAACCCCTCTTTTACTGTTTTCCAAACTGTTTTGGGGTGAAACACATGTGCCTACTTGTTAGTTTCATGCTTTCCATGTTTTCAAATCATATACTTACTATGTTCATTAGTACATTTATAGTACATGATTTCATTACATTACATGCTATGTATGTCCATTACTTGCATACTTAGTACATTGCTTTACATTGCATTTCTGTTGCATATGCTCATCCAACATATGAACACATTATACTACATTTTGAACCGTTGTAACCATTTGACTATGTAAACCGTCGTAACCATTTGATTATATGAACCGTTTGTAACTGTTGAACCATGTGAACCGTTTGTAACTGTTGAACCGTGTGAACCATTTGTATCTGTTGACATGATTTATGTCACACCCCGACCGCGTAAAACAACAAATCGCGGTGGAAACATCGGGGCGTGTTGCAACAGAATTAATGTTTCATAACCATGGATACCAAAAAGTGTTTCGTTTTATTAAACATTGAATAATTACTTCGTCTGGAAATCTAAATACACATATTAAACATAATCTATCATTGTTATTGAGTCACTAAGGCCTTGTCCAGTCCTATGTGAGCATGCATCTTATCAATCGATATCATCCAACAATACCTGAAACATATGTGAAAACGAGGTCAGCAAAGAAATGCTGGCGAGTAAATAGGTTTTGTGAAAATAAGATTCATGACTTCAGTTTAAGAAAATGTTTAGTCATGAACCTTGTAATTTGCTTTGTCTTTGTAAATCATTTGAAAAATAATAAGTTTAGATGATATGTATAAATAAGAGAATAATGCATGATTAAATGAATAACCATGTGAAATGAGTCTTTATAAGATAAGTTGTTTGTAAATAAATGTCTTGTGAAAAATATGTTACTTGTATAAAATGTTCTATGTCTCAAACTGAAATGATTCAAATAACGCTACAATATGTAATACCATACAAACACTTATATATAGGAAGTACCAGCGGCGTATCCACCATGTTTGTATCATATTATACACGCATCGTTACTTAATCACTTAATCAAACCAAACCAAACAATGTAAAATGTCTATGTTTAAATCAATTGTCAAATGTATTGATTAATATGTCAAAGTATTCATGTCAAGATGTAAATCATGTCAAAATGTCTATGTCAAATATCCATGTCAAATGTCTATGTCAAATATCCATGTCAAATGTCTATGTCAAATATCCATGTATGGCAAGTGAAATGTCTCAACTAAACCATATGCACAACAACAAAATATTGAAGTAAAACTTGGTTTAAATCAATACTATGTTTCGTGGAAATGCATGATCAAATGTCAATCATGTTCCGATGTTTACCCAATCGTTAACCCATTTTGTAAAATCGTTCTAGTCGTTCTTGTTTTAATTGTGAAACTACTTTGTGGTCGATTCTCTAATAACATTCAAACCTTCTTGACGCGTTCCTCGTTCCAACTCGCTCTCGTTCTCGTTCTTAACAAACCCTTACCAAAGGGTAAGTTAATAATTACAGATTCAGTCGTTACCCAAAATACCCACACATAACCATGGGTATAGAGAACAACGGGATTTGTCAGATCCTATGGTACCATAACCTAATACTGGTCGGCTTGATCATTGCTAATGAATGTCATCGGTTATGTAACTACTACCAACAAGTTTGTTCACTTTATTGAAATCGTTCTTGAAACTATTGTAATTGTTTTTGAAACCATTGTTATCGTTCTTGAAACCACATTGTAATTGTTATTGTAATCGTTCTTGAAATCACATTGTAATTGTTATTGTAATCGTTCTTGAAATCACATTGTAATTGCTATTGTAATCGTTCTTGAAATCACATTGTAATTGCTATTGTAATCGTTCTTGAAATCATTGTTAAAACATTTAGCACATATGAGTCACCCCAAAACAGTTGAAAACAGTAAAAGAGGGGAATAATGTACTCGCCTGAGAGTGCTTAGGAGTCTTGAACAACTACCAAGTAAGCTAGAGGAGTCCCGGAAATCAAACGGTACCTAATATAGGTAACTACATAAATAACCCGGACCTAAATCGGAAGACTGGGTAGCAGGAGGGTCTGTAAACCAAATGAGTGTAGGAACTCATATGATATGGTTTAACAAAGCCTACATACTAAATGAAACTTAACCTAAGTATTATCGACCCATCACGACCCATTAAGGTAGCTTATGCTACTTTAACGCGTCGTTTACGTGAAACGCGTTCGGACCGCCTAACTAGTCCTATGACAAGTAATATATGCCTTAACATGTCTAATATGGTTGTCAAATCAGTTTAGATGTCAAAAGTTATGTTACATATGTTTAAAATGAATTTTGGCATCAAAGGGGTATTTTGGTAATTTACCTAAGGCATATAAACTACCTATCATACAACTACTTAAACGAAGCGACCATAAGGTATAACCTCGTAAGGTTATTATATACTATGGTCACCTAATGTGCTTGGTCGGATCCTAATGATCGACCAAACGGGTCGGGTTCGAAAGTATAAGCGATTGTTTAGATCGCTTACCTTACGACCCTATCTAAGCACTAAACTAAAAGTGACGAGCTAAGCATGTTAAAACATGCTTAACTAAGTTTAGAAAACAGGTTTGGTATCAAAACAAACGGTTTTGATACCCATAAGTAGTTTGGTTACAAAATACGCAAGAATACGTATTCTGACCGAAACTACGGCTCGTCACTGAGCCTAGATAACGTGGTAATCAGTAGGTATAGTCGCTAGGGACTATAACCATCGTGATCACGCTCACGTTATGAAGTTCAAACGAACTTTGCATCGACCATAAACTGGTCAATGCAGAAAGTCAAACAAAGTTTGACTTTCGGACTCGAAAAGCAATAAAAGAACGAAAGAGGACTTACGAAGGGTCCCCGAATGCTAATCCCGATCCAAGTAACTCAGGTATGAAATGAAGGTTCCAACTTAGAGCCCAAATGATCAGATTTGTGGGTTTTGAAGCAATGGGGGGGTGGGTATTTATAGGAAAAGTAGAGCCGTTAGGATCGTTTCTTGAATATCGTGCCACGATCCGAGCCGTACACTTGTCACAAAGTTGTGGTGGTTAGAATTGATGTTTATCAGCTGAAAATGCAAGTTGCAAGCATGTGGTTGTGGTTTAATCAGCTGATAATCTGCTGACTGTTTGTTATTATCTGTTCTGGCACAGGCTAGCGCACCGCTACGTTAAAAGTGTAGCGCACCGCTAGGCCATAGTTTGGCAGATTTACACTTTTGGTCCCTGTATTGCAATCAGCCCATTTTCGACACGTTTAAGGCCCGTTAACCCCATTTCCAAGCTCTAAAATGAAGTTAAAGTATAGGGAACTTAAAATGTGCTCAAAAATATCTTGGATGTCGGTTCGTTTAACCGTACGGTCGCGATGTTCGGTTAATTACGACGGAATGCGCATAAGCGCGTAAAACGATCCAAATGACGCGACGAATGGATTTTTGGCAAGCCAAACACTAAAATAAAATATTTTAGTGTTTACATAAATTTTTGGATGTCCGGATGTATTCAGAACGTAAGTTATGCGCGAAAATGCAAACTTGTGCACTTTTTGACACTTTTAGTCCCTGAATGACACAAAAGTTTATTTTAGCATACCGAACACCTCAAAGCCTATTTCTAAGCTATGTAAAGGATATTTATGGTATGTTTAACTTACAGTCATGTTCCGGAATATCTGTTACAGTTCAAATTGGCATACTTTCGCAGTTTGTCAACTTTAGTCCCTGTAAGCGATTTAACTTTGATTTCACCACACCAAACCTTCCAAAACTTATATCTAAGTTATGTAAAGGTTATTTAAAGTATGTTAAGCCTATTTCACTATTCCGGAGTGTTCGTTGCATTAAACTGGTTATATTTACGCATCGGTGCGCATATAACCTTCCAGAAAGCGATTTAGAGTCTGAATTCGAACAAAATATGATATGTGTAAATGATACACATATTTTTACAAATCCCAAGTATGAAATACAACATTTCATTGGTTTGGTATTTGTTTGATGGCCTTGGAGGCACAGGTGTTACAATTTACATTTGACAATAGACATTTGACTATACATAAACATTTCTACAATTGTTAAACATTACATCTTGGTGGTTTGGTTTGAGTAAGTGATTAAGTAACGAGGTGTGTGTAATATGATACAAGCATGGTGGATACGCCGCTGGTACTTCCTATATATAAGTGTTTGTATGGTATCACATATTGTAGCGTTATTTGAATCATTTCAATTTGAGACATATAACATTTTCATACAAATAACATACTTTTCACAAGACAATATTTTACAAACAACTTATCTTATACAAACTCATTTTACATGGTTATTCATTTAACCATACATTATTCTCTTATTTACACATATCATCTGATCTTATCGTTTTTCAAATGATTTACAAGACAAAGCAAATTACAAGGTTCATGACTAAACATTTTCTCAATCATAAGTCATGAAATCCTATTTTCTCAAAACCTATGTATCTCACAGGCATTTTTATGCTGACGTACCTATTTTCAGATGTGTTTTTCAGGAGATGATGCATAGGACTTATCAAGACATACTTAGGCGGACCTGTGCCTTAGTGACTTAAAACAAGACAAGAACTAGTTAATTTATGTTATGTACTCTTTGTTTCTTGTTTAAAACAATGTAAACTCTCATGTTTGATTAATAAAACGAAACTTTAATTTCCATTGTTGTGAAACATTAATTTTGTTACAACACTCCCCGACGTTTCCGCCACGTTTTGTATGTTCTACGTGGTCGGGGTGTGACACCAGTGGCTTTGCAACCCATTGGTGATCTCTTTTTCCTTATTGCTACATACCAGGGACTTTGATTTATACATGAAAGGTTTATACATACTCACTTTTACATGAACTCACTCAACTTTTGTTGATTTTTCAAACTACATGTATTTCAGGAAATTAGTGGATCTGGCAAGGTATGCAATCGCGTCAAGCTGCGTAGGGAATAATGATGTCATCCGGGTTTAGGAGGTGTGACCCTTGCCTGGACGGGTTACAAGTCTTAAACCGTGTTTTTAGTCAAGTCTCTTGTTGGGTCGTATGAACATGTTTTTAGTTATGTCATGGTTGTATTTTGTTTCATGTGTCGACTTTTAAAACAATGATGTTTTTTTGGGTAAAGGGTTACCCCGGTGATTTTATATATTCACAACCAAAAAACACAAGTAGTGTAGAAAGCCTACACTAGTTCAATCATAGGACATGCCCCATGAAAGTAACAACCAGAATAAACAAAACAAAAACAACCACCAAAAGGAAGACCACTAGAATACAACTCTAGAGTAACACGAATGTATATGAAAAACACTTAATCAGCTGCCATCATCATGCATTTATGTACCCTTGATCTCCCAGTCCCCTAGAAGTCTTCGGACATTGACACAATTCTTCAGCTTCGTCCCCATCAATTTGTAACGTACTTGTTGAATAATAAATTCACTTATAGTTTTCGGAGGCCTCAACTGGTTCTTGAATAATCTAGCATTACGCTCCTGCCAAATAAAGAAAGCACTAGCCGCCACCAACAGTCTCGCAACATAATCAGTCACAGAATTCGACTTGGAACGATCAAGCAACCACTTTACTAAAACAATGATGTTGTGGTAACTTTTAAAACTTACTGAATGGATGACTATCATGTGTTTTATTTCATATAGCATTGTTATGACTGTGCTATGGTATTAAGAAGTCACACCAAAATAAACCCACGCTTCCGCAAAAGCCAGGGTGTGACAACTTGGTATCAGAGCATCGATCATAGCGAACTAGGATTCTTTCTCGAGTCTAGTCTATGATCACTAGGGCTCTCACGAAAACATTTTTACATTGCATACACTAAAACGTCCAGATCCAGGATACAAAACATTTTACAAATAAAAGGCACAAAAACACTTTTTCAAAATTTATGGTTCAGTCTTAGAGACTGAGGGAGTTTAGCCTTAGAGGCTGGGAAGGTTCAGTCTTAGAGGCTGAGGGAGGGTCAGTCTTAGAAACTGAAGGGTTCAATCTTAGAGATTGGGGAGGTTTAGTCTTAGAGACTGGGAGGTTGGTCTTAGAGACCAGGGAGTTAGTCTGAGAGGCTAGGGAGATCAGTCTGAGAGACTGGGAGGGTAGTCTAGGGAGACTAGGAGAATTACTTGTTTGTTTTATTGCGACTTACATGTTTATTTGATTTCATGTTGATATTTGTGCATATGTGTGGTTGTGATACAGACACCATGCCATCATCTTCAGACACAGGAGTTTCGGACACAGTGGACCCTATGGCAATTGTGTTAGACGACGAGGTACCATCAAAGGGAGGCGTATACACATCAGACACCACGAGCATGGACGATGATGATTTTCAGCCGTTCGCTCTGCCAGACATCGGAGTTCAGATACAGCCTGCTGATGGCATTCCTGCTGGGGATCTACCTCTTGTGGTGATCCCTGCTCCCATTCCGCTTGCTGCTTTCCCCGTGGTGGGTGTGCCACTCGATGTCGTATCTGATGACGACATTGATCTGTTCGAGGAGGGTCCCCCTGAGGACGACTATGAGGGCGGGGCCCCGATTAATGCTGATGCTGTCCTTCATATTGTTGAGGCCCCCGTAGAGGAGGTTCCTCTTGGTTCACCGGTCCCAGACTCATTGGAGTCTGTGGCATCTGCGTCTCTACACGACCAGGGTGTGCAGCATCACTCTCCTGACGCCGACCCCAACATGGCGATGTCAGCTGCACCTGGTCCGTCACACGAGTTCGAGTTTGACCACGAGTTCGATGACGATTTTGATCCAGTTTTTCCTCCTGGTTTCGATCCTGACCAGGAGATCGAGTTTATCCATGTGGACCAGCCCTTAGAGGCGCATGTGGCCCCTATTGATCCGTTGTTTGACATCCCTGCTGATTTTGACATGGACCTTGTTGACCCTGAGCCTGTCATGGCCTCAGAGCCTGTTGTTGCTCCTGATCCTACACCAGAGCCCGACCTTGTTCTTGATGATGCACCAGCTCTTGCACCACCCATTGCTGACTTTCCCGTTGTTGCTCCACCAGTGGTGGATGATCCTGTTGTTGATGCACCTTTACCCGATCCCGTGCCGGCATTGGTTGACCGTGCACCTTTTGCTTCTCACATAGATCCTTGTTATGCTGACACCCGCAACGGGTGGATCGAGGATGATGACGATTACCCACCGTTTCTGCTACCTGTTACTCCTCCCATAGCACCTGTTTCTGCACCCACTGATATTCTGTTGTTTCACCCACACACCACTGACGTTCATCGCACTAATCTTCCCATCACATTCCTCCAGGACATACCGCCACCTCGTCCTGGAGAGGTTTCATTGAGGCAGCCACCTGCTTTCACTCCCCCTGTGTCATCACCTTTTCCGTTTCTGTCACAGTTTCCTCATGTTGCACCACCTACTGCACCATCTTTCATACCATCGAGCGAGCCATTTTTATGGACTACGCCCCCTGTTATGCCATTATCTGACCCGTACCACCCATTTCATGTGGGGTACACTACGGAGGATATACTTGCGACGCTGCAGCTACAGCAGGACGCCCTGAGCCGTCGTATTCAGGAGTTGGAGAAAGCTCCACGTCCGCCTTGTCACTGTCAGACCCCCTTTGCAGCACCACACACTCCCCGTCCACTTTCCCCTGATTCAGACGTTCGTTTCTTGACATCTGAGCAGCAGATTGCATATTTGTTGCGCGTCTGTCGTGCCTTAGAGGAGGACTGGTTACACATGCGTCGCATGCTTTTCTCTCGTTTTCCTCCTCCTCCTCCTTCGCCATCAGGATAGGTATTTTTGGTTTGATGCAGGTAGATCATTTTGGTGAGAAAGTCGCGATTGAGCCAGCACCCGAAGAATTTTGAGAGATCATACTTTTTGTATATGATATGTGTAGTTTGACTTGTATTTTTGAGGGTGATATGACCCTATGATATCATTGGATGTATGATGTACTACTAAACATGTAAAACAATATTGTGGTCGTGATTAATTAAAAGCTCAATGGCAACGTTCTCACTACATGCCTTGTTGAGTTATTTACTTTATGTTATAACATGTGATGTTATGTGATTGATGAATGTTATTACGTACGCATATTATTTACTTACTATGACCTGACCAACATGATCGTCTTTTAGAAGATGCCTCCACGACGTGACCCGCGCATGCCCACTACCGAGGCGGAACTCCAAGGGATAATCGCCGCGACTATAGCTCAGTATGCGGCCTCCCATGCCGAAACAAGTGGAAATATCTCGAACAACAACGGCAATAACAATCCACCCATTGGTAATGTTAAGACGTTTGAGATATACTACGATACATTTGATATTTCTAGCGCGTCTGCTAATACCATTTGTAAATTCTAACATATGTGCAGGGTGCACCTACAAGCAATTCCTCGACTGTAAGCCCGTGAATTTTGACGGCACTGAAGGTGCTGTTGCGTTTGTTAGGTGGGCTGAAAAGACATACTTTGTCCTAAGGATGAGCAAGTGTTCTCCCGAGCAACAAGTGACCTACATCTCAGGGCTGTTTCTGGATGGAGCCCTATCGTGGTGGAATCTGCAAGTGCAAACTTTAGGAGAAGTGGCAGCTTATGCGTTATCATGGAATGAGCTGAAGGAACTCATGAGAAGGAAGTATTGCTCGCGTGCTGAAATTCAGAGGCTAGAGACTGAGTTCTGGCACCTAAGAATGGAAGGTCCTAAGATTGCAGAATATGTTCAAAAGTTTCATGATTTGTCCCATGTAGTGTCGTACATGGTCACGCCCGAGTTTAAACGTGTTGAGCGCTTTATCTGGGGATTGGCACCTCAAATCATGAGTATGGTTACCACGTCCAAGCCTGCAACGATCACGGAAGCCATAGATCTCAGTGTGGCACTTACTGAGGAAGCTATTAGATTGAACAAGTTTTCAGTTACTGAACCGAAGAAGAAAGAGAGTCATGTGGAGTCGTCTGGTGAAAACAAACGGAAATTTTCCAACTTCAGCAAGGTACCAGTAATGTGAACAAGAAGGGTGAATCAAGCACATCGGCCAGAGCCACAACCGGTGTCGAAAACAAAGGAAAGGGTTATATGGGCACTCTGCCCAAGTGTGATACGTGCCAGCGCCATCATTCTGGTAAGTGCAGACTGAGGAAATGCGAGTCATGTGGAAAGAACGGCCACACGAAGGATACGTGTTGGGCCGGAACTGGTGCTGGGCGTGTTGGTAATCGAGGTTATGGGAATGGTAACGGAAACCGCCAACAGGGAGGAAATGGCGGAAATGGAAACCGTGGAAACGTTACGAATCAAGCTGGGAATGGAAATCGCAGCCAAAACAACACTCAAGGTGGAAATGGAAATGGTAATGATCGGGGACCGGGATGCTTCAATTGCGGAGAAGTTGGGCACTTTAAGAGGGAATGCCTAAAACTGAATCAAGCCCGTGGGAGAGTTTTCAACATTGGCGCAAGGGAAGCGCGCCACGATCCAAACGTTGTCACTGGTACGTTACCTATAAACCAACGCTTTGCATCGGTTCTGTTTGATAATGGTGCCGATTATAGCTTCACATCGTTAGAATTTAAGAACATGCTTGGGTTTTTTGGGTAAAGGGTTACCCCGGTGATTCTATATATCAACAACCAAATAACACAAGTAGTGCGGATACACCCACACTAGTTCATTCATGAGACATGCCCCATGAAAGTAAACCAGACAACCACAAAAGCAACACAAAAAAACCAACAACTAGACAAAATTCTAGACCAAAGACGCATAAAACTACTCAGCCGCCATTGTCTCTATCATCGTCCCCACGGATATCCTAATCAGCAAGAATTCGTCGGACTTTCGCCGTATCTTTAAACTTCACACCGAGCAACTTGTAATGAACAGATTGTAGAATTGTATTGCAAATGACATCTGGCGGCCTGGTTTGATTCTTGAACAAACGGTCATTCCTTTCTTGCCAAATAACATATGCAGAAGCCGCCACTACCAACTTACTGATTAAACAATTTGCTGACTTGGAGCTGGATCGCAACAACAACCATTCCACAATAGAAGAAATCTTTGGATCCACATTAGACATACCTGCTTTTTCACGAACCCCGTACCAAACTTGCATTGAGAACGGACATTCAAAGAACAAGTGCTGATGAGAATCATAATTCGCATAACACAACAAGCAGCACATCATATTCACGTTCTTCCTCCTTTCAAAATCCCACTGAATAATCTTATCCTGAGTTAAAAGATTTCGCCTCATAATTAACCACAAGAGGAACGCATGCTTAGGAATACACTTAGCAAACCAGACAATGCTAACCCATTGAACTTCAGGTTCCCTCGACCTGATCGACTGCCAAGCAAGCGCTGAAGAATAACCTGACAAGACATCCCCATACTTCCATAGGACACGATCAGCAATAGAATTGTTGATATTAATACTAGAAGCATGAATAAGAACCTGAAACGTATCCCTCCAGGCCATCGGCCATCTCCAATCACCATCAGCCCAAACATCACTCACTTAAGCATCCAGCTGAAACCCCGAATTAGTGATATTTCTTGATGTCAAGTACAAACATAAAGGGCCACCCTCACACCAGTTATCATACCAAGCAGAAGTGGATCTCCCGTCACCAACTTTAGACCAAAAATACTGTCTAATAGTCGGTCTAACCTGTAAAATCTTTCTCCAGCTCCAACAACTATTGGCTGGGATATTACATTCCCAAAAACTTCTACCTTTGAGCTTGTGCGACTTAATCCACTCAACCCACAATGACTCCCTATTAGAAATAATTCTGCAAATATGAGAGACCATTAGCGCCTTATTAACTTCTCCTATCCGTTTTATGCCTAAGCCCCCTTCAACTTTCGGAATACAAACATTCTTCCACGCCACCTTAGCTTTCCTAAAAGAATTACCTTGGGACCATAAAAAATTGCGCAATTTATCCTCCAATTCATTAGTAATTCTAGCCGGCAAGATAAAGAATGACGACCAATAGATGTGCATAGCTGATAAAATCGAAATGATAAGCTGTAATCTACCCGCAAAAGATAAAAAATTTGCAGTCCATGACGAGATTTTCTGCTCCAAACGTTCAACCAAGATACTACAATCCTTATACAAAAGCCTAGAGGATATAAGAGGAACCCCAAGGTATCTAACTGGAAATTTACCTTCAACAAATGTCAGTAACCCCAGAATAACACTTCTAACAAAGCTAGGAACATTACAAAAAAAGGTTGTACTTTTCTGGATGCTCGGCACCAAACCTGACATTTTAGTAAACTTTGTCAATGACTCCATAATGCATCTCGCAGAATGAACTTCACCTCTGGCAAACAAGAAAAGATCACCCGCAAAACAAAGATTGATAATCTTCTGCTTTTCATATTTATTATGGAACCTGAAAGACGTATCTAGCCTAGACATTTGTTGCAGAATACATGTCAAGACCTCTATAACAAGAGTAAACAAATATGGAGAAACCGGATCCCCTTGCCTTAACCCACGCTTACCTTTGAAGTAGCCATGAGTGTTGCCATTAATGCAAATAGAATAGCATGTAGATGAAACACACACCATAATCCAGTTCACCATCCTGTGATGAAAACCGAAGCCAAGTAACACATCCTTTAAGAAACCCCAATCAACCGTGTCATACGCTTTTTGAATATCCACTTTAAAAGCACACCTAGGCGGGCCAAAATTCCTATGATAATTATGCATAAGCTCCTGAGTGAGCAAGATGTCTGAAATCTTCCTCCCTGGCACAAAAGCAGACTGATTTACACTCACAATCCCTGACAGCGCTTTCTTCATATGATCCGCCACTATCTTGCTAATACATTTATAAATGACATTACAACAAGCAATTGGACGATAGTCCGTAACGGCTGTAGGTGAGGAAACCTTCGGGATAAGGACAATCAATGTGTGGTTAATCTCTTGAAGCATTCTCCCCGTAGTAAAGAAATCCTGAACAGCAGAGATCACCTCTTTACCAATAATCGGCCAAGCATGCTTAAAAAAAGCTGCAGTGAAACCATCTGGACCAGGAGCTTTATCATCACCCATACCAAAAATCGCCCTCTTAATCTCATCCCCTGTAAACATGGGCAATCATACTAGTCGCCGAATCAGCACTGAGCCGCTGAACAAACAAATTCGGTACTGGCCAAAGTGAAGTATCACCAACTTTTCCAAGAAAATTCTCATAATGAAGAACAAAAGCTTTTGGAACCTGCTCACCTTCAAACGAATGGCCATTAGAATCCGTAATAGCATCAATCCTGCTTCTATGATTTCTACACTTCAGAGAGTTATGAAAAAAAGCTGTATTGGAGTCTCCAGCTTTTAACCATTCAACCTTAGATTTTTGTTTTAAAAACCGCTCCTCATCCAGGCTAGCTTCCTGAAAATCCCGAACTAGTTGAGCTTCTAAAGACCGCAACTCAGAATCAGACGTGTTCTGATCAATATCCGATTGCACTGCATCGAGACGTAAACGAATATCACTAATTTTTTTTATAACATTACCTTGTTTAGATAGCAACGCACGAAGAGGAGATTTCAGTAACCTAAGCTTTTTGACCAATCTAAACTGGTGAACCCCATTAATACGCACCTCCCAATTCTTTTCCACAATCTGAATAAACAACGTTTTATGCACTAAAAAATTAGCAAACTTGAACGGTTTTGGCTTCAATCTACTCGTTCCAGGTATAGTAAGAATACCTGAACAATGGTCCGAGACTCCATATGGTTTAAAAACCGCATAAGAGTTCCGAAATTCATCTACGAAAAGAGAATTTCCCATAACCTGATCAATCTTTTTAAGTAGCCCAGCACCTTTTTTTGGTTTCTGAGACCAAGTAAAATGGAGCCCCGTTCTATTCACATCAAATACCTCAATATCAGCAACACACTCCTGAAACACACGCATACCTGTGGTGATAGAAGAGCCACCCATAGATTTATCTTCCATGTTTAGAGCTGAGTTAAAATCGCCCATAATTACCCAGGGTCTATTACTAACAAAAAGCTTGTGCAAAGATAATTGACTCCACAATTCCCTTTTAGAGACATAATAATTAGCCGCATAAACAATGGAGCAGAACAAGACCCTCTTATCAGCTTTAAAAATAATCTGAACATGAATTACCTGAGCCATTTGAGACAGAACCATAACATTAAAGATTTCAGGATTCCAGCCAATAATTATACGCGTACCTTTATCACAAACACCCCCATTCGAAGTCCACTCCCAATGACGAAAGATACTATTGCAGACTCTATCAAGCCTACTAACATCCACGTGAGATTCAAGAATAGCACAGAAACTCAAACTATTATCTTTAACTATCTGGCGAACCTCTGATTGTTTGAGAGGACGGTTCAACCCTCTAATATTCCACATGGCTAGACTAACCATTGGAAACCTTTAGAGAAGGAGTGCTTGCCCCTTTTTTAACATTGATTGCCCGAGAACCCTCCATCATAAACTCATCAGTTTCATTAAAAACCTCATAAACTTCCTCCTCATCAGAATCCTCCTGAACCGGCTCACAAGGCTTGCTACTCTGACCCGTATCACCCACATCATCTTTAAGAACATCAAAAGGATTACTAGTCTTGAAGTTAGACGAAGCAGGTACTGAACTACCTCCTCCTTTAATCGACAAACTGATTGGCCGATACTCAAATTTTGGTTTAGGCTTATTCATATTGAATCCCGTCCTTTTAGCAGCTTTTTTCCTATTCACATCCATATAACCATCGGCATCCGGAATGGATTTGGACTGCCCCTCACCCCTAATCTTAATCGGCTGACTAGGATCTCCAGTCACAATTTTCTTTTTCGGCTTTACGAGACAAGACTCATCAGAGTGTCCAAATACTCGACAATGCGAACATCTGTAAGGGGACCATTCATATTCAACGAAAACCTTCTCCTTAATAAACCCCTCACCCTCGAGTTCCGGAACTGCCACAACTAATTCCTCCTTGAGCTCACTTTCAGCAGAAACTTCTATAAGAGCCCGGGCATAGCTACTTCGACCCCAAGCATCCATACACATAGATGTAGTAAATTTATCCAACTCCTTAGGTTCACCAATAGCAGTAGCTATCAAACTTAAACCATCTTCAGTATATGTTGCAATAGGCACATCATGAATTTTAACCCACATTTGCAGGCTCTTAACATCCTTCTTTTCCAACTTAGTAGTCGGAGTCCAAACATTACGAAATAATGGTTGGGATCTAATGATCCAGGGTCCAGCATTGAGCACACTCTCCATCCCACTATGATCCGCAAATTTAAAGAAAAAGAAGCCATTTACGTTCATCATAATCTTTTGTATCCCAAATTTCTTCCAATTATTACGAACAAAATAATCCACCACCGGGTACGCCACCCGATCCCCCAAGAAATAATCATATAATGTGTTTGCTAATTTGTCATTAACCGCACGAACAGATTCTCGGGGTAGAACTATATCACAACCCTCTTGCATACCAGCACTCGTTAAAGAACGAAAATTAATCTTTTTTACCTTAACATTCAGAACCGATTCAGCATAAGAAGGCTTAGGGAGATGATCATCCTCCTGTACACCACCTTCATCAACAGTATTATCAAACTCCTCCATATCCAGTGAAGATTCCTTGACAGCATTAATCACAGGAACCGGAACAAAGATCTTCTCAAGCTCATCAATAACGTTAATCAGCTTTGGTTCTGTGTTCATCTTGAATATGCCACTACGAGCTAACTTCGGATTGCAGTTGTTAGGATCTGAGTTTGGATTGATTGTGATTTGTGTTTGAATTAAGATGGAATTATGAGTGAGTTGTGCAGCGGAAATTAAATGGAAGCAAACTTTTCACAATCAAACAGAAGAAATGCTTTCAATCATACATTTTCAACACAGAATCAAATGATTAAATTTATTTCAAACTTTGATTACAATGCATGTATGATTCGCAAACTCCCCCTCAGCCCGAGCTCAGTATTTGTTCGTGCAGGAAGAAGATGGTGAATGAGCTAAACAGAACAGTACAGAGCACTGTTCTTTTTTTTTGGGTAAAGGGTTACCCCGGTGATTCTATTATAGACAACCGCCAAATAAGAACAAGTAGTGAGAATGAGTTCCCCACTAGTTCATATACAGGACATGCCCCGTATATGTAAACAAAAAACCAAACAAAACAAGCTACCACCTCAATCTAGCCTACTACAATCATGATAATGACTAACTAGTAGACAAACGAAAAACAAACAAACGACGTCAACCACCATCATCAAAAATGAAATTGCTACCAACCGGCAGCCCCTTAGCATGAGCCAGAAACCAGCTATCCATTGGACACCTTTATGTGAGAGGTGCTTGCCCCTGTACTGGAAGACGTAGGATGTGTACCCGATGTCATAAACTCCTTCGTTTCATCATATACATTCTCTACCTCATCATCGTCAGACTCCGCATTTAGCTCACGATCCCCTTTAGATCTCCCTTGGAAAGAATCCCCGTCCCCCCCCAACAAACCCAAGAGCACTAAAAGAATTGTGTGTTTGAACCTTGGACGAGCTAGTCACTGCCTTTTTCTTCTTATCCATAGGTCTATATTCAAACTTAGGCTTTTGATTGTTAACTTGAAAACCACTCTTCTTTACATTCTTCTTTGTCTTGACTTCCGTATAACCATCCTCATCTACTTTCTGATTGTTTGTAGGAGGTTTCACTGTCGATCGAATGCCCTTAGGACACTCCTCATAAACATGCCCAAAAACACAGCAATGGGCACATCTCGGGGGTTCCCATTCATACTCCACCCTAATAGTCTCAGTAACATATTTACTCCCATCCAATTCAGGAATAGCCATGGTAAGAGTCTCTTTCAAATCCTGATCAGCCGATATTTCAATGAGAGCCCTAGCATAGCTGCTCCTTCCCCAAGCCTCATTACACATATCAATAGTATACGAATCAAGCCGCACAGGATTCCTAATTTTTGAAGCCAGCATGCTTAAACCATCATCAGAATATGCCACTAGGGGGATATCATGCAATTTAACCCAAACTGCAACCATTTTAACTTCTTCTTTTTTAAGAGTGTTTGTAGGGGACCAAATGTTGAGAAACATAGGTTTGTTACGGATCATCCAGGGACCCCCTTCAAGAACGACATCCATACCCTTTCTGTCTTCAAACTTGAAGAAAAAGAACCCATTCGAATTCATCATAGTTTTCTGAAGACCATGTTTCTTCCAATTTGTTCTCACAAAGTGTTCAACTACTGGATAGGCAATTCTATCCCCCAGAAAATAACCATAAAGAGTGTTAGCTAACCTGTTTTCAACCTGGCGAACAGAATCAATCGGAAGCACTACATCCACTCCATCCATTGAGACCTCTGAGTTTAGAGAACGAAACTTGACTTTCGGAACCTGTTCAGCCGCAACATTGGGCTTCCTAGCAAATTTATCATCATTCTGTTTCTGAATAAACTCACTACCACGCTTAATATCACCCTGCTCGAACTGTTCATTTAGGACCACATCCGCATAAGATTGGACATGAACATTATCATCTTGTATCTGATCTTGAACTTGAACTCGAGGAGGACTAACATCCTTCAACGGTAGCACAAATGCTACCTTTCTTTTGTCACACACCTTCGCATAAATCTGATTAGGAGAATCAGAAGTGCCAATAACATGCTCAGAATCATTTAGCGGCATCATAAAACAAACTTTCTTATTCGGCAAATCAGCAACCCTAGCCGGCATAAGTGAAGTTTGTCTAGGCTCAAATGGTTTCCCATCAATGTTCTTAATCTTTGTCACAAACACATTAGATTTTTCAGCATCTTGGCCAGCCATAACCACAAAAGTGATTAATAGTTAACGTTGTGACAAGAACAAAAAGAACAATCAGCGAAACAAACGAATGTTGCTGGAACCCTAACTGAGAATCGGTCAGCCGACTAACCTTAATCAGCGACAAAGTAAGCAGGCTACCGAAACCCTAGTCGATTGCAAGCAACCACTCCACAGAAAACCCGTTTACAATCAGAAATCAGAAATCAAATCGAAAACAGAAAAAACGGAACCCTTATTAACGCCTAAGAACAGCGCCGCTGAATCAGAAGTGTAGCCGAAAATCAGAGAAAATCAGAAGCACAAATGCGAATGAATCAGCTACAGATCAGCGCCGATTACAAAACCCTAACTACTAAACTCAATCCGATTACAAATGAATATCACCTAAGGATCGATCAGAAATCCTAAGATGATAAGCAAGATCAATCGTGACCAGGATTGGCAAGAAAAAGCTAGGGTTTGACAAGAACGCCTATGTCTCCAAAATCGCCCAGAGAACCCATTTTTAACAAAAGTGTTACATCATAATAAATCCATACATAATACAGAGCACTGTTCTATTTATAGGCACTAGCAAACTACTGAGCATCAAAGCTGACGTCACCATGAAAGTGACATCTAACCTCCTAACAAACTCTTAAAAACTGACCTATACAAACACTGCTATGCTAACTACTGATGTTTCAATTCAATACATAAAGTAAACATAAATAGCTGCTGCATCCTTCCACTACTGTGAACCCAGCAGTACTTGTCATGATCAGCAGTGCTTGAAACAAGGCAGTAGATTGAGCAGCAGAGCTTTAGTTCTTCAACAGACTTTGACTTGATCAGCAGTTTGCATGATCAGCAGATAGGAGGTCAGCAGATGTTGAAACCACTTTCAAGGGGAGAGACTTGCAACCAAACGTCTGCTTATTCTGGATCCACTGCTCTGATCCAGTTTTGGCTTTCATTATCTGTTCCTTTGGTAGGGTTCAATCCCAACAATCTCCCCCTGGAACAGATAATGCCAAAACTCTCCATTATTGTAGATCTTTATTGCCTCATCAGCAGTTCCCTTATTTGCCCTTTGAGTTGTAATTCAAAGGTTAAGGCATCTGTATCATCATCACCCCTGCTAAGTGGAAGATCAAGGAGATCCTGCAAATCTTCAAGACTCAGGCCAAGAGCTTATTCCCTTGTTAATTTCTTCACTTCTCCACTAGACTTGAACACTGTCAGTACGTGGGTCTGTTTATCAGTTTTCCACTTTAGTACTTTTGAGCCTGGTGGGTTTCTTGGGAGATTTTTATTTGAAGAGGTATTTGGTGAAGCTGGCCTATTCATGACTGGCTGAGCAGTACTTGCAAATTGTTCCAGTTCAGATTCTTCTTTCATCATTAACATAATTCCCTCTTTTACACGGTCATTACTAGCAATTAGATCTTAAACTGTCTCAGCATCCAACTGGTTTTGACTCCTTCTTTTGTAGATGGAAGCACCAGTAGGAGCAGTGGTTCTTTTGGCTTGCGGCTTTGGTGGTCTTTTCGAGACCTCTGCTTTGGAGTAGTCAGGCTTTTGTGGAGCTGTTGGATCTTTCTTCCTAAGTTCCTCCAACCTTTTATAGGTGGCCCTGACTATAGCTTCTCCCCACTTTGACACAGAGTTCCTTGACCCATAATCAGCTGTAATAAGCTCCTCTTTCATTCTCTTCAACTCTAATGCCTTTTCAGTTTCAAACTGTTTGAATTTTTTAGGAGGAGTCAGCTGGACTTTATTTTTTATCATTTCATGAATCCTAGCTACTTCTTTTTCAAGCTCAGGAATGGTCCAGTTTTTGTACATGTGTTTCTCCCCCTTGTATTTCTTGTAGGTCATGATATTTTCAATGTAGTCTTTTCTCAGGGTCTCATCTGCCCTTTCTGAAATTTGTTGACTAACATTTTTGGCAAATTGCTCCATTGATCTGACCTGTGTAAGAAGAAACTGATAGTTTTGCTGAAATTCCCTATCAGATTTCCCTTGTTTATTTTTGTTAGCGATATCCTCTGCTTGCTTGGCTTTGATTTCTAAATATTCTTCAATGTTGTTTGGCCTGGGATATCCTTTAACTGAAGGCAAGCTCCTTTTGGCAGGGTTATCCTCAAAGTAGAAAGATTTGATTTCATCTCTAACTGCTATGAGTTCTAAAGGAAATATAACACCTGCAGGAGGTAATGGCTTTTGTGTTTGAGTTGAAGAGAGAGGAATGGGTTTGGGGAATTGTGACAAGTGCTTAGGATTTTGAAGCTGTTGGTGGTGGTGGTGGTGATGGAGAATCATCATCAGGTATGATAATCCTTCTCCTCTTAATTTTAGGAGAGGCAGATGATGTTTTGGGTGGAACAGTGGAGGTGATTTGAGTGGCAGTGGTTTGTGACTGACTAACATTTGTTGAAACAACTGGTGTTTCAACCACTGTTGCCATTACAACAGATGTTTTAACATCTGCTGTCTTCTGCTTTATGGCAGGAAATGATGGTGGAGATGTTGTTTTTGATGGTGATAGGGCAGTGGTAGTGGTGTGTGTTGAAGTGGTGTGTGTTGAAGTGGTGTGTGTTGTAGTGAGAGCAGTTGTTGTAACAACTGAAGTACCATCAGATGTTGGAACAACAGAAGTTTCAGCAACTGTTTGGGTGGAGGTTTGATGTTGGTGGCTTTTGGATGATGGTTTTGAAGTATGCTTAGGAAGGCTAGATGGTGTGGATTTGGGTTTCCTTACTTTTCTAGTAAGATTTCTTTTTGGAACAGGATTTTGATCATCCTTTTCACCAGAACAACCCTGCTCATTCAGCTCCATGAAAGCTCTCTTCTCCTTATTCCACCTTGATAAATCCTTTGCCGCTCTATCTCTTTTTACACTTATGACACCATCATCAAGTGCATTCTAGGTAACATCAACCTTTTTGCTACCATCTGGCAAAGGAATGTTTCTGAGCATTGCATCCTTTTCTGGATCAAGATACACCCCATTATCAATTCCTTTCTTTATCCACTCCTTAATTTTCTCCCCCTTTTTGGCATTATCTGAGGGGATTTCATCAATATAAAGAACGGTTGGAGGAGTAGTGCCAGTGGTTGCCAACAGATGTGTTTTTAGAGCCTTGATGTCTGCTTGTGTGGTTTTGAAACTAGACTCCATTGCTTCTCTGAGCTCTTGAACATGTTTTTCATGCTGCTGCTCAGCCATCTGTTGTTGTTGGTGGAGAAATGGTTGAAAAAGATTCCAGAGCTCATTTGTAACATCTGCTGGTGGTGGAGCAGGTGCTTGAGGTGGAACAGCAGTGGATGGTACCATTTGAACTGTTAACAACTGTTGCAGCATGTCTTTGATTTCTACAATAGATGTATCCAGCTTTTCAACTCTTGCCGTCAATTCCTGGAACTTTAAACCATCACCCAATTTAATGGGATCATCTGATTTCCCACTAGCAGGGGTTTTATCAGATGTTGAGGTAGGGAATGTACTCCAAACATCAACAACTGATGCCCCTTTTTCTTGGTACTGGGGTCTTCTTCCTTCAACACTTGATAATCTTTTGATGGAACCAGTGGTTAATATAAACTCACTAGCAGATAACAGAGGTGTTATGGAAGGAATTGCCTCCAAGGAAGTCTTATTGATGTAACCACTGTCCAAATGTAGACCTGTAGGTTCAACACTTGTAGTGGCTGCTTCACTTGGATTACCACCAAGAGTTACTTGTAACTCAAGGGGTGTAACCTCCTCAGGTTGTGTTGGTGGGTTAGCAAAGATTGATACATCAGGCCCAGTCTGTTGTTGAGGTATATTCTCATGGACAGGTGATTGAGAAGGACTGGTTTGTGCCAGGTTCAGATCAATTGCATCCAACAGTAGTTTGGTGTTTGGAGGAATTGGGGATGTGAGTTTGGGTGTAGAAAGATGAGTTGCCCCGGGTATTGGGCTGTGGATGATGGAAACAAGTGCTTCCAGAGCATCATGATGTGGTGACCCTTGTTGTACAACCTGTTCTTTTTGTGAAGAGACAGGAGGAGTTTCGGCTAGGGTTTGAGATATTTTTACCAACTGCTGTGAGGAAGTAGCAGCAGTGGTTTGTTGTGACTTTTGTGCTGTCACAGGCAGTTGCTCTGGTATCTCATCCGCCAGAGTTGCCTTTCTGGTGGGTTTGGGGGGTTTTTGATTTTTCTTTTTCTGTGGCTTTTTGGTGATTTTAGGTGTGGGTTTCAAGGCAGTGGGTTGGCTACCTTGATCACCTTGAGCAGTGGGCTCAGCAGCAGATACCTGAGGAGCAGTGTTTGCTGCTAAAGTCTGCTCAGGCACCTCTGCTTGTGTTTTGCAAGGTGTTGACATTCTTGTAAATGTTTCAGCTGTTAAGCTGTGCATTTGTAAAGATTCACCTTGGTTTATTACCGCAATATCATCCTTACTGAATTTTTTCTCAAAATAATAACTTAAAAATCTTGGAAACAGTAAGAATGATTTTGTTTCAACATTTTTAACCAAATCATTGAAGATTACCTTGGAATAGTTAAAATGTTCTTTATGTAAAATAGCATATCCCAAGTTTTGAATCTTCATTGGTATTTCATTAAAGGAAGTTGTTTTATTTGAAACACACATGAGGAGGGTATGGAATAAAAATCTTGTTGCAGGAGGGAAGAAACCTTTTTGTAAAGTATCCCTCTTCATCATTGTGTCTGCACACCCTCTCTCAATGAAGTCAATTTTTAACTCGTTTTTAGGGAAAGAATCTGTACCTTCCTGATCATCGAGCTGAAAGACTTCTGATATGGATTGTGGTGTTATTTGAACTGCTTTCTTCCGCAGAGTAGAGTTGATGGCTATGACATCTTCGCCTTGTTTATCAAGGGTACAATTTTTCCAAAATTCTCTCTGAGTTTGCAGGTAAATGGGTGCATCAACAGTTAACAAAGTTTTGTACTTTGATGCGTTGAGAATATTGAGGATGGAATCAAATGTATCGATGTTGCCAGGTTTTGTGAGAAGACCTAAAAGATTATGAGACGGTTTGTGTGGGATTTCTGTGGAGGTAGCCTTTTGAGAGGCCCCTTTAGAAGATTTTGCGGATGATTTCGATTTTGTCATTTTGAAGATGAGGATCGAAAATGAGATTGGGAAGAAATTTGAGGAAATGTGATGGAACCTGCTTTGAGAAGAGAACTTTTAAGAATTCAATTCGACAGTGAAACCCTGTTTGGGGTTTGAAAGGGGGGTTTTATGGAGGAAAAGTGAATGCTGACGTGGCAGCGGTTACAAAAGGTCTGACCACTATGTACTGTCCACATGCCATCCCCTGGTGAAATGAAGGATAGTACTTTTGAACAGTACTTTTTGTGAAAACAACGGGTGAAGACAGTAGTTGTAACGGCAATGGAGAGCAGTGGATGCTTTTAGCTATCAGTGGGTAGCACAGCAGTGGATACAACATTGATTTTGAACATCAGTGCATATCAAAGAAAAATGAGAACAGGGGATGACTTTCAGCAGTGGACAGACTTTTGAGGTAGAGCAGACTTTTGAACCCATCAGTGGTTATGGCAGACTTTTAGGATTTTTAATGAAAAATTCATTTTTAGCTATTTTTAAGGATGGATTTTTGATTTTCTGAAAACATTTTAATGCTTTTATTCATAGAAAAACAAGATTTTGACTGTTATTCCATGTTTAGCATGCCAATCCTAGAGATCAAGCTTTCAAAGGTGGATGTGTCTAATGCTTTGGTTAGCACATCTGCCAGCTGATCCTTAGTTGGAACATGATGCAGAGAAATCAAACCTTTTTCATAGCAATCCCTCACAAAGTGATGTCTGATGTCGATGTGTTTGGTGGTTGAATGGGAGACTGGATTTTTGATCATATTTTCTGCTGCCTGGTTGTCCAACATAAGTGGTGTCTTCAAGGCAGTGATACCAAAATCCAGTAACTGATTTTGAAGCCAGAGCAGTTGGGCTGTACAGCTTGCAGCAGCTATCATGGCACAGTCACATTGATGATCACTTTCTTCATCAGCTCTAGCTTCTTCCTCAACAGCTTTCTTCTTTTCTTCTTCCTTTTTGTCTTCTTTGGACCAGTGGTCAGACAGTGGTTCAAGGAGGATTTCTGAATTTTCTCCCAGCAGTAGTTCACCAGCAACTGCAGTAACCACTGCTTCAGCAACTTCATCCAATGTTTCAGCACTTAGCTGTTCACCTTCAGTTTCAACCCCTTCTGGTATTGACTCTAATTCCATCAAGCAAAATTCATCATCAAAAGTATCATTAGAAGCATAGAGAGCAAAATTTTCATCACCAAGTTCATCAGGCATGCTGCTCCAATCAACAAAGCCTTGTGTGAAAAAGCTTTGCTGATCTGGTTGTGTCACTGTTGGAGCAACTTCTTGAGGTGCAACAGGTTGCACTTGTGCCTGAGGAACAGGGGCCTGAACATACTAAATTTGTGGAACAGTGGTTTGAACATAATGCACAGGCACAGGGGTTGCAGCATAATGAGCAGTGTTAACATGTGCTGCAGGGGCATATTGGGTATAGTGCACAGTGTTTTGTTGTTGTGGTCTAGGGTTTGAGCCAGGGTGAGTAATTATGGGACCAGTGGTTTGACTCCTACATTCCCTAGCAAAGTGGCCTAGCCTATTACACTTGTAACACTTGATTTTTGACTTATCCAACCCCACCCTTAAATTCCCATGAAGCCCTGGGAATTTTCTCCCTGTTCTTTTGTAGAATTTGCTTGTTCTAACACTAAGCAAAGCCAATTGATGCAAGATGTCCATCTCTTCTAAGTCAGTGGGATCAAAATGTTGCAAATCATTCAGTTCAAAGCACAAGTTGTCTGACATATGGTTTTCAGTATTTGCAGTGAAAGCATAATTTGCAGAGTGAGAATCAGAGTTGTTAAAATTACCCCCAGCAGTTATTTCAATAAAGTGATCATAACTCTGATCCTTACTGCTGCTACCAGATTCTTCCTGACCAAACAGAGCTGTGCTGCCAAATGAATAATCATCAGCAACTTTTCCAGACTCTTGCAACTTCCTTTTCTGGTTTAACTCCCTTTCATAGGTCAGGAGTCTACCATGGAGTTGGGTCAGGGTCAGATCTTTGAACTCAGCTGAATTCCTGGTGACAAAAGCAATTGTGTCCCATTTTTCGGGCAATGATCTAAGGAACCTGCTATTTTGAGTTGCATTTGGAAATGTAACCTTAACAAGCCTTAGTTCACTGATGAGACAACTGAAACGTTCAAATTGTTGGGTTAGTGACTCCCCTTTGATATGACAAAATGTTTCATACTGCTGATTCAGAATTTCCCTGTTGTTTTCAATAACCTCTTCCGTTCCCCCAAATTGTTCCTTCAATGCATCCCATAATTCTTTGGCACTGTTACAATGTAACAGTCCAGCATAGATTTCATTGGGTAGTGCAGAGGCTATGATGCTAAATGCTTTGGCATCAAGTTCGAACTTCTGAAAATCAGATTCAGTATAATTTTCAGTTGGTTTAGGAACGAACTTTTTGGTGTCCTCAGCACTTGGCACCATAGGAACATGAGGACCGAAAACAACAGACCTCCAACATCCAGTGTTCTGTTGAGCAAGGACGTGACACATCCTTCTCTCCCATATGTTGTATTCATTTCTTTTAAGCATAGGAGGTTTAAAAAGCGAGCCAATGTTATTCTTATCATCTTAAGACTGTGACGACATCCTGGTTGTTTTACAGGCACTGATTAATCAACTTTATCGATGATTAAACCTTGCTCTGTTTTTCAACACAACGAACAAACTATCAGTATCAACAATTTCGAGCTGAACTATTTACGTCAAAATGATTGTTAAATCAAATTTGACTGTCCAGGCTCTGATACCAATTGTTAGGATCTGAGTTTGGATTGATTGTGATTTGTGTTTGAATTAAGATGGGATTATGAGTGAGTTGTGCAGCGGAAATTAAATGGAAGCAAACTTTTCACAATCAAACAGAAGAAATGCTTTCAATCATACATTTTCAACACATAATCAAATGATTAAATTCATTTCAAACTTTGATTACAATGCATGTATGATTCGCAAACTCCCCCTCAGCCTGTGACAACTCGTATTTCCGAACCTATCTGTGTGCTAGGGGTAGCAGGTTTTGAACTTATGTAACGTATGCAAACGTGATGTGATTATGTGAACTTAATTAATTAAATGAATGTTATGTGATGTGTGCTTGTGTAATGTATGTATGAATATAAACAACTCGGATCGCACAACACTATTCGAACCGCACAAGCCTTTGAGCTTTGGTCCTTTGTTACTCTCGGCCCACACTTCTTTGTAATAAACCGATGGGCAGCCCATGTAGAGGATTCGGCCCACCCCTTGTGTCGCATAACATTAAGAGAATAGGGTATACTCCTCATTCGTTTGCTAAACACAACACACATACAAACCCTAGCTTTCTATCATCCTCTCTCTCAAACTCGACGGCAAACACTCCCTCACCATCGAAGATCATAGTGCTCGGATCATTCTTTTATTTCGGATCATTCTCGTTTACCCCTCTTAACCGGTTAGTGTTTTGTTATTAGTTGATGATATGTTATGTGATTATACATGTCTCATGTAATGATTTGTAAACTTTAATATTGGTGTCCTTAAAATCGGTTCACATGTGTAAGATGAAATCAAGATGTGTATTAGTAACCGGATGTGTATGATGATATTAATAGACTATCATGTCTTGTTTTCGGATTAGGTTGCATGATGAATGATGAATGATGATGTTTATAATCTGTTATATGTTCATGTAATCGGAATCCAATGATATGAAGTGATACGTGCTTGTTATGCATGAAAAATGATTAGGGTTGCATATTAGATATTGAAATCACTGATTCGAATGATTCGATGATTGCTGTACTTGAGTTGATTACAATTAGGTTGATAAGAATAAGATGATAAAAACCCTAAAAGATGAATTGTTTGAAGATGTGTTGAATATTTGAAATCTGGTTGTTTGATCTATTTGGATTAGTAATTAGACAAGAAAACATGTTTGTATAATTTGATTGGATAGTACACAATCTCATGAACTTGCAATCCTATTGGTTAGTACATCAGAGGTTCTAGAAGAACTTCATGTGCATGTATCCGTGGTTGCGAGTCGAGAACCCCTAGTTTCGACTCGAGACCATCAAGAAGTCAGCTCGAGATCAGCGATTGCGAGTCGAGAACCCCTAGTCTCGACTCGAGACCACTTCGGCACACAAGCAGCATAACTCGAGACCATGGTCGCGGGTACGGTTGCGACTCGAGACCGTTTAGTCTCGACTAGTACATGTATAACTCGAGACCGCACAGTCTCGACTCGAGATCTCTAGTCTCGACTCGAGACCACGTACACATGCTCACTGATCTGGACTTGCACACTGTTACGGGCTTAGGTGATTGGGCTGCACTGTTGGGCTTTGTTTGCTACATGATTCCTACTGTTGAACTAGCACTGTTGTTGAACTGCCATGCTAGACATGTATGCCATGATCGTTACTTGTGTACAATACGTGTAGAACATACGTGCACTACTTGAATATGAACCTGACTTGAATGGTATCTATGTTAGGACGTGGTTGTCCACTTATAGCTTGACCGACTTTCTGTGTATCTGCCGAGCAAGCCAAGGTGAGTTCACACTTTCTACAAAGCATGGGATTCCCAGGGGTTGGGAATGGGGTTAAGGAACATGGATTCCTCGTCCTTTCTTGGGTAGGACAGCATTGGTTCAGGAATATAATTCCTCGTCCCCACGGACAGATAACTCGTACTAGACCAAAACTCTATCACGAAGTCCCTCCTTTTTATATCGACTTAATCGCCGGGCCAATGGCGAGCGGGTCATTAGTTAGATAGCGCTATTTAGGTTTGACAGACCTCACACCGTGCCACAGAGGACGGGCGTGAACGAATGGACTATGGCACGTCAATGATGATAGACATGGACAGTTCAGGGCACATAAAGATGACTACAGTCAGCAGTCGATATGGTAACGAGTCTAGTGTATACAAGGGGTAGCCCCCACGGCCGAAATGCCAGATAACTAACATGGGGTAGCCCCCACGGCTGTATTGCCAGAGTAAATGGGTTAAACAAATCACGTTTTCAACTATGGGGTAACCCCCACGGCAGGATGCCAGTTAAAGGAAACTGTTTTTGGAACAACTTAAAATGAACACCCAACCGTGAACTCACTCAACTTGTTGTTGACTCGTTACTACATGCTTTGCAGGTCAATAGGTACTTAGCTAGAGCGTGTATGGGGAAGAGTCGTTGTGGGACATGGACAGCTGTGTGCCATGTTAAACTGTGAAACGCTTAAACTTATGTTTTGGTTTTAAACGTTATGCTTCCGCTTGCAACTTAAACTATGTTTTGTTTGGACACCAATTGTATTGGTTGGATTTTTATAATCGCTTACATGCTTGTTCAATATGATTGGTGGTTGGATCCTGGTCAGTCACGCCTCCAAGCGGTGATACTCCGCAGGTGGATTTTGGGGGTGTGACAGATTGGTATCAGAGCCATTGGTTATAGTGAACTTGGTTTTAATTAGGGAAAACGTTTTTGTTAAAACCAGACTATAACCTGTACAGTGCTCTACGATCCACAACGACGCTTCACTCCACGTGCAAGGCTCGACAATCTAGGTGATATGGTTTATGTTCTGTTACCTACTTGCTAGATTTCATAAAACTATGCTCCTGGTATGCTTAGATAAACGTAGCAACTATAGTATGAAAACACATGTGTGCTTGCTTCCTTCTGTCACTCCGCCCTTACACACATTCTCGACGCCTTTCCTATTTGTGCCCCCTTCGATATGAAGATCATGAGGGAACGTGTGAACCTAACTCAAGCCAGTTGACGGCTCTTATCAACAAACAAGATACGGCAGCACTCGCAGCCGCTCAAGCAGGAGGTATAACCTGCTATTACGAACCTACCCTAGGATGTTAGATCCTACTCTCGTGAACCAACCTTTGTGTTTAACTTTATCCCGTCCTTGTGTACTCAACAGGCCGGCATGCCCAGTCACCCGTATGCATGTTTAAGACATTCATGGACTGTCGCCCTAGTACTTTCAGCGGCACCGAAGGAGCCGTAGGTCTCCTCCACTGGTTCGGGAAGCTCGAATCGGTCTTCGAAATGTGGAAATGCCCTAAAGCTCGCAGGGGGAAGTACGCTACTGGAACTCTCGAAGGCACTGCGCTAACTTGGTGGAACGCGCACGTTCAGATGCTGGGGCTAGCGGCTGCTAATGCCACCCCATGGAATGATTTTTAAGGAACTGATCAAACGTGAATGCTGTATACGTGATGACATCCACAAGCTGGAAGTCGAGTCCTTCAACCTCAAGATGACGGGGTCAGAAATTGAGGCGTATACTAAGACATCGAATGAGCTTGCATTATTGTGTCCTACTATGGTGGACCCTCCGATTAAGCGAATTGAACTCTTTCTCAAGGGCTTAGTGCCAGAAATCCAAAGTCATGTGACTTCAGCAAACCTCGCCACCATCCAGCAGGTTGTTCAGTTGGCTCACCGTCTTACTGATCAGGCGGTGGAGCAGAACAGATTACCCAAGCGTATAAGTGCTACAGCTACTTCGGATGCTCCTAGTGACAGCAAACGGAAATGGGATGGAGCTTCAAGTAAGGGTTCGACTTCTGTTCAGTCTCAGTCCCAGCAGAGAAAGACTGATGACTATAAGAGCCCCAGTCAGCAATCATCTGGTGGTCAAAGTCATGGTGGGTACAAAGGGAATCACCCAAAGTGCAATCGCTGCAACCTACACCACAGCGGACCATGCACCAGGGGTAACTGTCATAGGTGCAACAAGCCAGGTCACGCCGCAAAGGATTACAGGAGTTTATACCCCGCAAACCAGAATCGTCAGCAACAACAAGCTCAACAGAATCAACGCCAACAGCAGCAACAGCAAGGTAACAACAAAGGGTGCTTTCAGTGTGGAGCTGAAGGCCACTTCAAGAAAGATTGTCCCCAACTGAATAGGAACCAGAACAACAACAACAACAACAATAATCAGGGGAATGGTAACAATGGGAACAACAACAACAACAATGGTGCCAGGGGGCGGGTGTTCGTGATTGGTCAAGGTGAAGCTAGGAACGATCCCAACGTGGTAACGGGTAAGTTCCTTCTCGACGACTTTTATGTTGCAGTTTTATTTGATTCGGGTGCCGATACTAGATACGTGTCACTAGAAGTTAGTCAAATGCTTAAGCGTATTCCAACACCTTTGAACAACAAGCACACTGTAGAGCTAGCAAATGGTAAGAGTTTAGAGGCCGCACACGTAGTCAAGGGTTGTAAACTTATTCTCGCTAACCAGACCTTCTCTATCGACCTTATTCCTATCGTCTTGGGTAGTTTCGACGTTGTCATTGGGATGGGTTGGCTATCCCAACACCGAGCAGAGATTCTTTGCAACGAGAAGATTGTTCGTATTCCTGGTTCGAGTGATGAACCTCTCATGATTCGTGGCGACAAGAGGGGTGCTGTTGAGAACATCATCTCTCTCCTTAAGGCCCAGAAGTATTTGAGAAAGGGCCACCCCACTATCTTGGCTCTTGTTACTGACACCTCGGAGAAAGAGAAGAAGATCGAAGATTTTCCAGTTGTACGCGACTATCCTGAGGTATTTCCTGAGGAATTACCTGGCCTTTCGCCTCATTGCCAGGTCGAGTTCCAGATTGAACTAGCTCCTGGAGCTGCGCCTATAGCTCGTGCACCTTATCGTTTAGCTCCATCAGAGTTGGAAGAACTCTCTACGCAACTACAAGAACTCTTGGATAAGGGTTTTATTCGTCCTAGCTCATCGCCCTGGGGAGCTCCATTGCTATTTGTGAAGAAGAAAGACGGTACCTTCAGAATGTGCATTGACTACCGTGAACTCAACAAGGTGACGGTGAAGAATCGTTATCCTCTTCCACGTATCGACGACTTGTTCGACCAGCTGCAAGGGTCGAGCTACTATTCAAAGATTGATTTGAGGTCGGGATATCACCAGCTGAGAGTCCGAGAAGAGGACGTCTCCAAAACGGCCTTCAGAACTCGTTACAGACACTATGAGTTTTTGGTCATGCCTTTTGGGCTGACAAACGCACCTGCGATTTTCATGGACTTGATGAATCGAGTGTGCAAGCCTTACCTGGACAAGTTCGTTATAGTCTTCATCGACGACATCCTGATCTATTCTAAGAGTCAGGAGGAACACGAGCAGCATCTACGACTTATTTTGGAACTTCTTCGAGCAGAACAGCTACATGCCAAGTTTTCAAAATGCGACTTCTGGCTTCGTGAAGTCCATTTCTTAGGCCATGTGGTAAACAAGGATGGGATTCACGTTGAACCATCCAAGGTAGACTCAATTAAGAACTGGCCTGCACCTCGTACACCAACAGAGATCCGCCAATTCTTGGGTTTGGCAGGTTACTACTGGAGATTCATAAAAGATTTTTCTAAGATTGCACAGCCTCTCACCTCATTAACGCAGAAGGGCGTTGTTTATCGATGGGGAAATGCACAGGAGTTGGCATTCCAGCACTTAAAGGATAGACTTTGCAGTGCACCTATCCTTTCATTGCCAGAGGGCACAGACGACTTTGTGGTTTACTGCGACGCATCGATTCAGGGTCTTGGTTGTGTATTGATGCAACAAGATAAAGTTATTGCGTATGCCTCACGCCAACTCAAAGTTCATGAAAGGAACTATACTACACATGATTTAGAGCTGGGAGCTGTTGTCTTTGCACTTAAAATATGGCGACATTACCTGTACGGTACCAAGTGCACCATTTACACCGATCACAGGAGTCTCGAGCACATCTTCAAATAGAAGGAACTAAACATGCGCCAACGACGATGGGTCTAGTTATTGAACGATTACGAATGTGCAATCAAGTACCATCCTGGCAAAGCCAATGTTGTGGCTGATGCCCTTAGTCGAAAGGACACTGCGCCCAAGCGTGTACAAGCTTTACAACTCACTATACAGTCTAGTCTTCCTTCTCAGATACGAGATGCTCAGGTAGAGGCATTAAAACCAGAAAACATCAGGGCTGAAGCCCTACGTGGCTCAAGGCAACGCTTAGAACAGAAGGAAGACGGTGCTTACTACGTCACAGGACGCATTTGGGTCCCACTCTATGGCAACCTACGAGAGCTTGTGATGGATGAGGCACACAAGTCTCGCTACTCGGTACATCCTGGTTCGGATAAGATGTACCACGATATCAAAACTACGTATTGGTGGCCTAGCATGAAGGCCCACATAGAAACTTACGTCAGCAAGTGTTTGACTTGTGCGAGAGTCAAGGCGGAATATCAGAAACCATCAGGCCCACTTCAACAACCAGAGATACCACAATGGAAATGGGAGCAAATTTCCATGGATTTTGTTACTGGCCTGCCTAGATCACAACGTGGTAACGATACTATTTGGGTGATCGTGGATCGACTCACAAAGTCTGCTCACTTCTTGTCTATCAAGGAAACGGATAAGTTGTCCACACTAGCAGACGTATATCTTAAGGAAGTTGTCTCGAGGCACGGAGTGCCCACCTCTATTATCTCGGATCGAGATGCACGTTTTACTTCAGAACTGTGGCAAGCAATGCACAAGTCCTTTGGCTCACGTTTAGATATGAGCACAGCTTATCACCCGCAAACGGATGGGCAGTCTGAACGCACCCTCCAGACACTAGAAGACATGCTTAGGGCATGTGTAATTGATTTTGGCAACGGCTGGGAAAAGCATCTGCCACTTGTGGAATTTTCGTACAATAACAGCTACCACACCAGCATTAAAGCTGCTCCGTTTGAGGCATTGTACGGGCGTAAATGCCGGTCACCTCCTTGCTGGGCAGAGGCCGCGGATAGTCAGATTACTGGTCCAGAACTTGTGGTAGACACAACAGAACGAATTGCTCAAATACGACAACGAATGGCGGCAGCTCGTGACCGTCAGAAAATCTACGCCGATAAGGGCAGGAAACCACTAGAGCTCCAGGTTGGGGAGCGAGTGCTACTAAAAGTTTCACCCGGGAAGGGTGTGGTTCGTTTTGGTAAGCGAGGCAAACTTAACTCACGATACGTTGGACCTTTCGAAGTCATCGAGGAAATAGGCAAGGTGGCCTACAAACTGAACTTACCAGTGGAACTCAGTGCAGTTCACAACGTTTTCCACGTGTCGAATCTGAAGAAGTGTCTGTCAGATGAGACCCTCATAGTTCCTTTGAAGGAGCTCACTATCGACGAGCAGTTACGATTCGTCGAGGAACCAGTTGAAATCACAGACCGGGATGTTAAGGTCCACAAGAACACTAGAATACCTCTCGTTCGAGTTCGTTGGAACTCACGTCGCGGCCCAGAGTTCACCTGGGAACACGAAGATCAGATGAAACAAAAGTATCCCCAACTGTTCGCGAACGGTACAACCACTACTGAGGCTGAAGCTACGGAATTTCGGGACGAAATTCCAGATCAACGGGGGGAGGATGTGACACCCCAGGAAAACCATGCAACTTAACTAGCTTCCTCAGTGAGTACGTGCTAAATTTCGGGATGAAATTTCTTTCAACTTGGGGATAATGTGACAACTCGTATTTCCGAACCTATCTGTGTGCTAGGTGTAGCAGGTTTTGAACTTATGTAACGTATGCAAACGTGATGTGATAATATGAACTTAATTAATTAAATGAATGTTATGTGATGTGTGCTTGTGTAATGTATGTATGAATATAAACAACTCAGATCGCACAACACTATTCGAACCGCACAAGCCTTTGGGCTTTGGTCCTTTGTTACTCTCGGCCCACACTTCTTTGTAATAAACCGATGGGCAGCCCATGTAGAGGATTCGGCCCACCCCTTGTGTCGCATAACATTAGGAGAATAGGGTATACTCCTCATTCGTTTGCTAAACACAACACACATACAAACCCTAGCTTTCTATCATCCTCTCTCTCAAACTCGACGGCAAACACACCCTCACCATCGAAGATCATAGTGCTCGGATCATTCTTTTATTTCGGATCATTCTCGTTTACCCCTCTTAACCGGTTAGTGTTTTGTTATTAGTTGATGATATGTTATGTGATTATACATGTCTCATGTAATGATTTGTAAACTTTAATATTGGTGTCCTTAAAATCGGTTCACATGTGTAAGATGAAATCGAGATGTGTATTAGTAACCGGATGTGTATGATGATATTAATAGACTATCATGTCTTGTTTTCGGATTAGGTTGCATGATGAATGATGAATGATGAATGATGAATGATTAATGATGAATGATGATGTTTATAATCTGTTATATGTTCATGTAATCGGAATCCAATGATATGAAGTGATAAGTGCTTGTTATGCATGAAACATGATTAGGGTTGCATATTAGATATTGAAATCACTGATTCGAATGATTCGATGATTGTTGTACTTGAGTTGATTATAATTAGGTTGATAAGAATAAGATGATAAAAACCCTAAAAGATGAATTGTTTGAAGATGTGTTGAATATTTGAAATCCGGTTGTTTGATCTATTTGGATTAGTAATTAGACAAGAAAACATGTTTGTATAATTTGATTGGATAGTACACAATCTCATGAACTTGCAATCCTATTGGTTAGTACATCAGAGGTTCTAGAAGAACTTCATGTGCACGTATCCGTGGTTGCGAGTCGAGAACCCCTGGTTTCGACTCGAGACCATCAAGAAGTCAGCTCGAGATCAGCGATTGCGAGTCGAGAACCCCTAGTCTCGACTCGAGACCACTTCGGCACACAAGCAGCATAACTCGAGACCATGGTTGCGGGTCCGGTTGTGACTCGAGACCGTCTAGTCTCGACTAGTACATGTATAACTCGAGACCACACAGTCTCGACTCGAGATCTCTAGTCTCGACTCGAGACCACGTACACATGCTCACTGATCTGGACTTGCACACTGTTACGGGCTTAGGTGATTGGGCTGCACTGTTGGGCTTTGTTTGCTACATGATTCCTACTGTTGAACTAGCACTGTTGTTGAACTGCCATGCTAGACATGTATGCCATGATCGTTACTTGTGTACAATACGTGTAGAACATACGTGCACTACTTGAATATGAACCTGACTTGAATGGTATCTATGTTAGGACGTGGTTGTCCACTTATAGCTTGACCGACTTTCTGTGTATCTGCCGAGCAAGCCAAGGTGAGTTCACACATTCTACAAAGCATGGGATTCCCAGGGGTTGGGAATGGGGTTAAGGAACATGGATTCCTCGTCCTTTCTTGGGTAGGACAGCATTGGTTCAGGAATATAATTCCTTGTCCCCACGGACTGATAACTCATACTAGACCAAAACTCTATCACGAAGTCCCTCCTTTTATATCGACTTAATCGCCGGGCCAATGGCGAGCGGGTCATTAGTTAGATAGCGCTATTTAGGTTTGACAGACCTCACACCGTGCCGCAGAGGACGGGCGTGAACTAATGGACTATGGCACGTCAATGATGATAGACATTGACAGTTCAGGGCACATAAACATGACTACAGTCAGCAGTCGATATGGTAACGAGTCTAGTGTATACAAGGGGTAGCCCCCACGGCCGAAATGCCAGATAACTAACATGGGGTAGCCCCCACGGCTGTATTGCCAGAGTAAATGGGTTAAACAAATCACGTTTTCAACTATGGGGTAACCCCCACGGCAGGATGCCAGTTAAAGGAAACTGTTTTTGGAACAACTTAAAATGAACACCCAACCGTGAACTCACTCAACTTGTTGTTGACTCGTTACTACATGCTTTGCAGGTCAATAGGTACTTAGCTGGAGCGTGCATGGGGAAGAGTCGTTGTGGGACATGGACAGCTATGTGCCATGTTAAACTGTGAAACGCTTAAACTTATGTTTTGGTTTTAAACGTTATGCTTCCGCTTGCAACTTAAACTATGTTTTGTTTGGACACCAATTGTATTGGTTGGATTTTTATAATCGCTTACATGCTTGTTCAATATGATTGGTGGCTGGATCCTGGTCAGTCACGCCTCCAAGCGGTGATACTCCGCAGGTGGATTTTGGGGGTGTGACACAGCCCGAGCTCAGTATTTGTTCGTGCAGGAAGAAGATGGTGAATGAGCTAAACAGAACAGTACAGAGCACTGTTCTATTTATAGGCACTAGCAAACTACTGAGCATCAAAGCTGACGTCACCATGAAAGTGACATCTAACCTCCTAACAAACTCTTAACAACTGACCTATACAAACACTGCTATGCTAACTACTGATGTTTCAATTCAATACATAAAGTAAACATAAACAGCTGTTGCATCCTTCCACCGCTGTGAACCCAACAGTACTTGTCATGATCAGCAGTTCTTGAAACAAGGCAGTAGATTGAGCAGCAGAGCTTTAGTTCTTCAACAGACTTTGACTTGATCAGCAGTTGTAAGTCTGCAGTTTGCATGATCAGCAGATAGGAGGTCAGCAGATGTTGAAACCACTTTCAAGGGGAGAGACTTGCAACCAAACCTCTGCTTATTCTGGATCTACTGCTCTGATCCAGTTTTGGCTTTCATTATATGTTCCTTTGGTAGGGTTCAATCCCAACAGCAGTCCATATTCTGGCCACGACTACCACCACCCTTAGCGGCAAGTGGGGGCTTACCGCGGTCAACCTGCCCGTCAGACTTCTTACGAGTATCCATCCTGAAGCCACCTCTCTCAATCACCACGTAAACGAAAAAACCATGCAAACAAGAGACCCAGAAAACGACCAGCAGCGGACAAGAACAGAAAAGAAAAAACCCTAACTAGTAAACCCTAACTCACGATTCTTGCAAAACCATATAGAGAATTTGGAAAATCAAGGATTAAATCCGACAACCCAAACGATCTATACAGTCTATCCAAACCACAAATTAAGGACAACGAATGGAGAAGAAAAACCCTACCTTCAATCGATCACAGGAGTTAACGAGTTCATTACAGATGTTAGAGAATCCAACCTCTGATCACAGACTGTTATACTCTTGATTACGAAGAAAAAGTAAGGATTACACAGGGAACCAGAATCGCCATACTAGGAGAGAGTATTAGGGTTTTTCCGCTCGCTCCTTTCTCCCGGGCTAGGTAATTGTTGGAATGTGCTTCAAGAACATGCTTGGGTTAACCGCTAGTAAGTTAGATATTCTGTACTCAATTGAACTGGCTAATGGAAAGCTAGTTGAAGCGAATGAAGTCATCCGAGGATGAATAATTGAGCTGGGAGAACGCGAGTTCACTTTGGATCTACTACCAGTCGAGTTGGGAAGTTTCGACGTGGTAGTAGGGATGGATTGGTTGTCAAGCAACAAAGCCGAGATTGTTTGTCACGAAAAGACCATCCGCATCCCAATAAAAGATGGAGAGACGATTGTAGTTCATGGAGAGAAGCCCGATACGCCTCTGAGAATCATTAGCTGTCTGAAAGCTAGAAAGTGTTGTTACAGAAGGGATGTGTTGCCTTCTTGGCACACATCGTGGATAAAGAAGCTGCTGAGCCAAAGATCGAAGACATTCCAGTCATAAAAGAATATCCTAAAGTCTTTCCAGAAGACTTGCCAGGATTACCGCCGTAAAGACAAGTCGAGTTCCACATTGACCTAGTTCCAGGCGCCGCGCCTGTGGCTAAGGCACCCTACCGACTTGCGCCTTCGGAGATGCAGGAGTTGTCGACGCAACTTCAGGAGTTGTTAGACAAGGGATTCATCAGACCAAGCTTCTCACCTTGGGGAGCTCCAGTTTTGTTTGTTAAGAAGAAGGATGGTAGTTTTCGTATGTGTATCGACTACCGAGAACTGAACAAGTTGACAATCAAGAATAGATATCCTCTGCCGAGAATTGATGACCTATTTGATCAGCTGCAAGGTTCAAGTTTCTACTCAAAGATCGATTTGCGACCAGGTTATCATCAGTTGAGAATACAAGAGGAAAGTATTCCCAAGAATGCTTTTATGACTCGTTATGGACATTACGAGTTTCTGGTGATGCCGTTTGGGTTGACAAACGCGCCAGTCGTTTTTATGGATTTGATGAACCGAGTTTGCAAGCCGTACCTCGACAAGTTCATGATTGTGTTCATCGATGACATCTTGATCTACTCGAAGACGAAGGATGAGCACGAACAGCATTTGAGAGCCATTTTGGAGCTACTTAAAAAGGAGAAGTTGTATGCCAAGTTCTCGAAGTGCGAGTTCTGGTTACGCGAAGTCCAATTTCTTGGACATGTGGTTAATGGAGATGGAATCCATGTGGATCCCACAAAGATCGAGGCAATAAAGAATTGGGAGACTCCAAAGACGCCAACCGAGATCCGACAGTTCTTAGGGTTTTTTTTTTTGGGTAAAGGGTTACCCCGGTGATTCTATATATTCACAAACAAAAAGAACAAGTAGTGAGGATAAGCCCCCACTAGTTCAGTCAAAGGACACACCCCAAGACTGTCAACCAAAAACAAACACAACCAAAACAGGTAAACCAAAAAAAAACATGAACCAACTAGACTATAATCTAGAGATAAAAACACCCAGGAGACATTAATCAACCTTCACCATCAACATCAAAGTCACCATGAATCTCCCACTCTTCTAACAGGTTCTGTACGTTAGCCGTGTTCTTGAATTTTACTCCCATTAATTTGTATCAGACAGTAGACAAGATAGCTGAACAAAGAATGTCTGGGGGTCTCGCATGGTTCTTAAACAACCGCACATTCCGTTCCTGCCAAATAAAATATGCCGATGCCGCTACAATCAGCCTACTAACATAATTCACTGCTGTCTTGGATCGGGCTCAAGCACTCAGCCACTCCACAATAGCGTTCCAGCTTGGGCCAACATCCGTCATACCCGTTTTAACTCGAACTCGATTCCAAACTTCAGTAGAGTACTTGCATTCGAAAAATAAGTGAGAGTGTGAATCAAAATCTTCATAACACAACAAATAACATAACATGTTCATGTTTCCCCTCCTCCTGGCATCCCATCGAAGAATCTTATCCTGTGTCAAATCTTTTGACGCATAATAAGCCACATTAAAAAGGCATGCCTTGGGATACACTGCGAAAACCACACAATATTGACCCACAAAACATCCAGCTCCCTTGACCGAAGAGACTGCCACACCATAGCTGATGAAAAATCCCGAGTCTTATTACCATCTTTCCATAAAAGCCGATCATTGATACCAGGAGTTAGTTGCACATTTATCTGGTTGAGAACTGGGAACAAGTCCCTCCACGCCGCTGGCCACAACCATGTACGATTAACCAAAACATCCTCTACTTTGGAGTCTAACGAGAAACCCGCATTAGTAATAGTTCTTGGGGACAGAAAATTGCATAACGGCCCAATGTCGCTCCAGAAATCATACCAAGCAGATGTATTTCTACCGTCACCAAGTTTGGTCCAAATATAACTCCTAATAAGCGGACGGAGTTGGAGAAGCTTTCTCCAGCTCCAACAACAAGTCGAAGGAGTTTTACAATTCCAGAAAGTTCGATTCTTTAACCTGTAAGAATAAATCCACTCCACCCATAAAGATGTTCGCTTAGAAACGATACTCCAAACATGAGACGCCATCAAAGCCTTATTGACATCCCTAACACGCCGAATACCTAACCCACCTTCATACTTCGGAACACAAATAGCCTTCCACGATACCTTCGCCTTCCCCTTCTGATACGGGCCTTGAGACCAAAGAAAATTCCGCATCCTGGCCTCTAAATCCGATATAACCCGAGCTGGCAAAATAAAAACCGATGACCAGTAAATATGCATAGCAGACAAAACTGATATAATCAGCTAGAGTCTACCAGCAAACGAGAGAAGCTTATTTTTCCAATTCGAAATCCGATTATCCAACCTCTCCACAAGAACACTACAATCCTTGTATAGAAGTCACGAAGTTATAAGAGGAACACCCAAGTAACGGACCGGGAGCTGGCCTTCAACAAAAGGCATGATGCTCAAAATAGCATTTTTGACATGATTGGGCACATTGAAAAAGAAAGCAGTACTCTTCTGAACACTCGGGACCAAGCCTGACATCTTAGTAAAGTTCTTAAGTGATGCCATAATACATCTAGCTGAATCGATGTCACCTCTAGCAAAAAGGAACAAATCGTCAGCAAAACAAAGATTAATAATTTTTTGCTTCTCACACCTATTATGAAATCTGAAGGAGGAGTCAATTCTGGTTGCATGATGCAGAATGCATGTCAAAATCTCCATAACCAGAGTAAACAGATACGGGGACATCGGATCACCTTGACGTAACCCTCTTTGCCCCTTAAAATACCCGTGCACATTCCCATTCACACAAACCGAATAAGACGTGGACGAGACACATAACATAATCCAATCCACCATCCGCTCTGCAAAGCCAAAACCAACCAATACATTTTTCAGAAAACTCCACTCAACAGTGTCATACGCTTTCTGAATATCCACCTTGAATGCACATCTAGGAGGCCCGAAACTCCTATGGTAATTATGCATAAGTTCCTGCGTAAGGAGAATATTATCCGAGATCTTCCTACCTGGCACAAAGACCGATTGGTTTATACTCACAATACTATCCAGAGCTCCTTTCATACGGTCAGTGATGATCTTACTAATACATTTAAAAAGGACATTACAACACGAGATCGGCCGGTAATCCGTAATAAGTGAAGTCGTAGAGACTTTAGGGATAAGAACAATGAGCGTATGGTTCAGCTCCTGAAGTAAATTCCCTGTGTTAAAAAAATCAAGAACCGCATTGGAGACATCCAACCCGATTAGAGGCCAAGCACTTTTAAAACATGCTGCAGAGTACCCATCAGGCCCAGGCGCTTTATCATTGCCAATATCAAACATAGCCGCTTTGATTTCTTCCAAAGTAACCTGACGAACCATATTGGCCGCAACTTCCGAGCTCAGAGGTTTAGTGAACAAGTCCGACGCTGGTTGGAGGAACAGATCCCCTTTACACCCTAAAAAATTCTCATAATGTTTGACAAACGCTTTAGAGACATTATCACCCTCATGGCTAACCCCACTAGAATCAATAATTGTATCAATCCGACTGATATGGTTCCAACACTTTAAAGACATATGAAAAAAATTAGTGTTAGAGTCACCTGCCATCAGCCAATCCACCTTAGATTTTTGCTTTAGGAACCGTTCCTCATCCAAACAAGCCTCTTGAAATTCTCGTTGAGTAACAGTTTCAGCAACACGGAGATCCTCGTTCATAGGATTACGGTCTATATCACGTTGAATGTCTTCCAATTTTGCCCGAAGATGATCAACCTTTTTGTGAAGATTTCCTTGTTTAAACAAAAGAGCCCGCAAAGGAGATTTCAGAAGCCGAAGCTTCTTAACAACACGAAACTGATGGACGCCATTTATATGGGTATCCCACTTTGATTTCACAATATCAAGAAATTCAGGCTTGTGAATCAAAAAATTAGCAAACTTAAACGATCTAGCCTTAGCCTTCTCAGCTACTGGAAGATTTAGAATACACAGGCAATGATCTGAAACCCCATAGGGTTTAAATAAAACATACGCACCAGGGAACACATCTATAAAAGAAGAATTACCCAACACTCTATCAATTTTCTTGAGCAAGCCGACCCCTTCCTTGGGTTTTTGGTTCCACATGAAATGCATGCCCGAACTATTTATATCAAACACATCTATCTTATCCACACAATGTTGAAATTCTTTCATACCAGTCGTGATATAGGATACGCCCATGGATTTATCCTCAAGATAAAGAGCCGAGTTAAAATCTCCCATGATAACCCAAGGACTATTATTAACTAGCACTTTATGCATAGATAATTGGTGCCACAACTCTCTACGAGTAACATAATAGTTAGCCGCATACACCACCGAACAAAAAAATACCTTTCTGTTAGGTTTATCAACAAGCTGAAAGTGCATAATCTGATCCGTTTGCTTAAGAACCATAACATCGAACACCCCCAGGTTCCAGCCAATGATGATGCGAGCACCCTTCACACACCTAGCCCCATTCGACATCCAATTCCAGTTACGGAACACTGCCTTACAAATTCTACCCAAGTTACTAACATCAACATGAGACTCAAGGATCGCACAAAAACTCAACTTATTACTTTTTACAACCTGACGAACCTCCATTTGTTTCAGGGGACAGTTCAACCCCCTAATGTTCCAAAACTACCCATTTAACACCTCTGCAGAAGGAGTGCTTGCCCCTTTTATGTCACTAAGACTTTTGGTACCCTTCATGATAAATTCATTTGTCTCATTGTACACTTCGATGACCTCCTCATCATCCGAGTCACCTAATTCGTCTCTCGTCCCCTTTTTCTGTTCCCCAACGTCACCCTGGTCATCTCTAAGAACATCAAACGGGTTCTTAGACACCCCACTAGTAGACGGATCCGACCTTTTAATCCCACCATTTAATTTCGGCCCAATCGGTCTATATTTCGAACTTCGGTTTATCTTTATTAACAGGAAAACCCGGCCTCTTATTTCTTGCATAAGCAAACCCTAATTTCTCTCTCTAGCAGGCGATTGTCTTCCCCCCAATGAATCCCTGATTTCTTCGACATTTAGATGCATAACAATCTGTGATCAATGTTTGATTCATCAAACAATTGTAACGAACTTGTTAGCAACTTCTAATCGGTTTAATCTTGCATTTGTTTTTCTTTTCTTTGTGATCGCCGGTTTTAATCTTTGAATCTGATCTGATTGAATAGCGTATTGGGTCTTTTGGTCCTACTGGTGAGGCAGTAACCTTGATTGATCGGGTGCTCTATTTGATTTCGTGATGGTTCTTGGATTAGGGTTTTGCTAGTTTAGGGTTTCTTTGCTTTTTTCGTTTCTGATTTTGGTTTCCTGGTACGTTTCTTTGGTTTGCATGGTGGAACTTTATGATGGGGATGGGTATCCAATTATGAGTAATACGGCTGTAGTCAATAACAAATCTGATGAGTTTGAGGAAACAGATTCAACACCCGGTACCGCTTCTGTACGTGGTATTGGATTACGAGTTACAAACATTGAAGGGAATCCACTAATGCCTAGACGAGGTATGTACTCCACAAATAATCAATCAGTTCTTGATGGATTAGCGCCTATATCTACTCCTGTAACTTTGGATAGTATGAAGGGGAATACTGGACTATTTCATGCAAAACCTAATACTGGTAACATGTCTAAACTCAACACTGTTTTGAATTCGGATGGGGGAGGGCTGTACTCGGCAGGTCCAGATCCTGGTTCTTCGAGTTTTGTGGCACATAATGTTAATCAAAAGGCAGATAATGGTACTGATGAAGGTAGACCGATGTCGTTTGCTAATGCAGTTCTGAAAAAACCTGAAGGTACGAAGGTAAATTTTTGCACCATGGAGGAAACTGATAAAATGGATGGAGTGGATGTAGTTATACCTTTATCTTCGGTTAAAGAGGTCAACGATAGATTTGCAAATACTTTATATGGGTACTTTCTGGGGAAACGGCTTGCTTTTCCAGTAGTAGACTACTTTGTAAAGAATAACTGGTCGAAGTATGGGTTGCTCAGGATGATGATGAATTCTAAAGGATTCTTTTTCTTCAAGTTTAAAACGAAACGAGGTATGGATCAATTAATGGAAGAGGGTCCGTGGATGATCCGTAATGTTCCTATTATTCTAAATGAATGGACTCCATCATCTTCGTTGGTTAAGGAAGACATTACAGCCATTCCAGTGTGGGTAAAATTGCATGAAGTTCCGTTAACAGCATTTACGGAGGATGGGTTGAGTTTGCTCGCTACGAAGATTGGAGTTCCCAAAATGCTAGATTCGTATACGGCAACTACAAAATATGGAGGATAGTACAAGCTGGAAAGATTTGGATGGTAACATAAGGCCGTTCGGATCTATGGAAGTTTGGCAAAATACTCGCCATCGTGAACAACCGGTTACATGGGTTAATGGGGTTTGGTTTAGTCAATGCATTCCAAGACATTCTTTTCACCTATGGCTGGTAATCAAGAATAAGCTCAAGACACAAGATCGGTTAGCTGTTTGGGAGGCAGGGAGTGAAACTAATTTAAGACTTATGTGTTGTCCGTTATGTAGGAATGATCGTGATTCGCGAGACCATTTGTTCTTTCAGTGTCCGGTTGCGGCTCAAGTATGGCATAATGTTAAAACAATGGTGAACATGGGGAGTGTTGATGATTCGTGGCACTCTATTATGGGATGGTTTGATCTTAATGCTAGGTCGAAGAAGACGAGGATATTGTCAGCAAACTGGTCATTGCGGCTACTACGTATTTTGTTTGGCAAGAGCGAAACAACTGCTTGTTCTCGAATATGAAACCAAGTGTGGAGTCGGTCAGTGAGAAGATTTTGAAGACAGTTCGATTACGATTGATGGGTTTCAAGTTCAGAGGTGAAGCCAGTAATCAGAGACTGTTGAAGAAGTGGAAGATTCTTCCTAGTGCTGAAGATCTCGACCCAGGCTAGATATAGTCTTTTGGTGTTAGTTTTGTTGGGATAGGGTTGTGTTTGCTAGCTGGTTGTATGTTTTGGCTTAAGTCTGGTTGTTTCTTTTTGGATTTCCTACGCTTGGTTTGTCAAGCCTAGTTGGTATGTCCGTTCAGGCATACCTTTGTGCTTTATTTGTTTATTTATAAAATTCACCTGGAGTAACCCTTTACCCAAAAAAAACTATGTGCTCTGAGTCTTGGGGTAGGAGTAGTTTTGCAAGGGCTCTCATTGAAGTGCAAGCGAATAAGGATCTGGTTAGGAGTTTAATGGTTGCGGTGCCATCATTGGAAGGTAATGGCTATTTGAAAGCCGAAATAAAGGTTGAATATGATTGGGAACCTCTTAGGTGTGTCGAATGCTGTGTATTTGGTCATGATGAGAATGGTTGTCTTAGGAAGCCGAAGATAGTTCACCAGGTTGAGTCTAATACTAAGCCAGATGGATTTCAAGAACCTAGAGGAAAAAATAAAAAAAGGTGGGCAGCATGGTTTCCCTTTGAAAAATCAGAAGCCAAAGGTGGTGTATAGGCCAGTTGTTAAACCAAAGACTAATGGAGATGCTGAATCTTCGTCTAGTGTGCCGGTTTTGAATCCGTTTGATGTGCTTCAAGAAGAGAATGTGGATAAACAACTACCTGGTGGGCTGAATTCTGTGGAAGATCTTCGGGCTAGAGAGCGGAAAAAAGACAAGAAAGAGGATAAAGGAGAACCAGTTGAAATTCTGCCAGGTATAATAGAAATGGATGACCTTTTATCGGATATTCCGGGGAATTTAGATCGAAAAGGAGTTAAAATTTGGATATTCTTGGGAATTTAGATCGAAAAGGAGTTAAAAGTGGGGATGAGGGTGCAAGCACACCCGGTAACACGGGTTTAAATGGGTAGTATCGCAACGTGGAATATAAGGGCTTTGAACCGCCCCATGAAACAAAGAGAGGTTCGTCAAATGGTTTTGGAGAATCATATTCAGGTTTGTGGTATTACTGAGACGCATGTGGAAGCTTCTAAGGTGTATGATGTTTGTAAAAAAGTCTGTCGCACTTGGAATTGGACCGATAATGGTAGTTGCTGTACTAAGGGTACAAGAATTATACTTAGCTGGGATGCGAATTTAGTTGATGTAATGGTTCTAGCTCAATCTAATCAAGTTATCCATACGCAAGTTGTTTTTAAACTAGATCAGAAGTCCGTTTTCTGCTCTTTCGTTTATGCTGAAAATCATTATAAAAATCGGAGGCAATTGTGGGATAGCTTAAAGGTTCATAAAGCTTTTGTGCATGATAAGCCATGGGTTGTTTTGGGAGACTTTAATACGTCTTTGTTTCTGGAGGACCATTTTGCAAGCTCTTCACGAATTGATATTGGTATGACGGAATTTAAAGATTGTGTGAACAACATAGAGGTGTTTGACATAAATAGTTCTGGTATGCATTATACCTGGTCGAATAAACAGCATAGAGACCGAGTTGTGTATAAGAAAATTGATCGAATTATGGGGAATATGAAGTTTATTGACATTTTTCCGGCGGCCGCGGCTTGTTTCTATCCGTGGAGAGTTTCTGCTCATACACCCTGTGTTCTAGTGTTACCGAACATTCAGAGAGACAAACCTAAACCATTTAAATTTGTCAATTTTTTGACTCGTAAACCGGGGTTCATCGATGAGGTAAAGAAAGTGTGGAGTAATGAGATAAGTGGGTATTACATGTTCCAGGTTGTCAAGAAACTAAAGTTACTTAAAACTCCTATGCGGAAGCTTCTAATTCAACAAGGTAATATTCATGAGAAAGTTAAGATGGTGAGGAAACAATTAGATGATTGCCAAAAGCGTATTGATGCGGACCCGGGCAATGAGGAGTTATTGGCGCAGAGTGAACAAATTCTCCATAATTATAAGGATGTGCTGTATAACGAAGCTTTATTTCTTCAACAAAAGTCAAAGGTGGATTGGCTTTCTTTGGGGGACTCGAACACAAAATACTTCCATAATGTCGTTAAAGCTAAAAACCATCGGAGTAGAATCTTTGCAGTTTGGGATGCTAATGGAAATCTGTTTGAAGGTGGTATGGCTCCGCAAGCGATGGTGGATCATTTTTCGAATTTTTTCGGTAAGGTGGGAACTATTAGTACTCAACCGTCTCCTGAGATGTTCGTTAATGTTTTAAGTACCGACAGATCGGATAATATGGTTAGAGAGGTAACGAATGAGGAAGTGAAAAATGCCATGTTCTCTATTGCTGGTAACAAGGCTCCTGGACCGGATGGGTTTACATCTATGTTTTTTAAATCGGCTTGGAATGTAGTGGGAGAAGATGTTTGTCGTGCTGTGAAGGAATTCTTCCTTAATGGCAAGTTGTTACAACAATTAAATCACACTATCATTTCGGTTATCCCTAAGGTGACAACTCCTTCGCTAATCACAGATTATAGACCAATATCTTGTTGTAACACTTTATATAAGTGTATCAGCAAAATTATTACGAATCGAATTAAGGAAGGATTGGCTGATATAGTTAGCATAAATCAGTCGGCTTTTGTCCCGGGTCGTCGAATCTCAGATAATATTCTGCTAACGCAAGAGCTAATGCTGAATTATCATCGAAAAATTGGTCCTCCAAGATGTGCGTTTAAAGTGGTTATTCAGAAGGCGTATGATACGGTCGAATGGAGCTTTCTAGAGAAGACTTTAATGGGTTTCCGCTTCCATCCAAAGATAGTTAAATGGATTATGGCATGTGTTTCGTCAACATCTTTTTCTTTGGCAATTAATGGTAGTCTTTATGGGTATTTTAAAGGGCGACGAGGGCTTCGACAAGGTGATCCAATGTCTCCGTATCTGTTTACTTTGGTTATGGAGGTGCTCTCATTGATCCTGCAAAATCAAGTATCTCTATCGTCGGAATTTAGATTCCATACCAAATGTGAAAAACAAAGAATCATAAATATCTGCTTTGCGGATGACTTGTTCCTTTTCGCTAGAGGGGACCCTAGATCAGCTAGTGTTGTGATGGGAGCCATTCCAGAATATGTCGGGTCTGGTTCCGAGTATGGCAAAGAGTATGGTGTATTTTGGTAATGTAACCGATGGCGTGAAGGATCGGATTAAAAGTATTATGAATTTTGAGGAAGGTGAATTACCTGTTAGGTATCTTGGGGTTCCGTTGATATCTACCCGGCTGGATCATAAAGATTGTAAAAGATTAATTGAATGCTTGGATGCTCGTATAACAGATTGGAAAACCAAGTGTTTGTTGTTTGCAGGGAGATTACAACTGATTAAATCGGTCCTTTCATCTATGTATGTGTTCTGGGCTTCGGTTTTCGTCCTCCCCAAACAAATTATACACGAAATAGAGGAGAGGATGCGTCGTTTTTTGTGGAACCAAGGAAATAGCATTAAAGGCAAAGCTAAAGTTAAATGGAAGTCAGTGTGCCTGCCTAAAGGTGAAGGTGGTTTAGGTATTAGAAGGGTTGGTGATATGAATAATGCCCTCATGGTCAATCACATTTGGAGTCTTTTAGCTCTAAGGGAGTCGTTATGGGTTAAATGGATTCACTCTTATCGTATTCGCAATAGAAGTTTCTGGGATATTCCGGTGGGAAGCAATATAGCGTGGAGTTGGAGGAAAATGCTTGGTCTTAGGCCTTTGATTAGAGACCATGTGTGGATGAACGTGGGTAGTGGAACGGAAACATTTGCTTGGTTTGATAAATGGGATGCGGTATGCCCAATAGCTAGGGTTCTTACTCCAAGAATTATAGCTAATGCGGGTTTCAACATGAATACTAAGCTGGCGGATGTTTAAGCTGATGGTGTTTGGCTTTGGCCGAACACATGGATGGATCGATTTCTAGCTCTTGCGCAGATTCAGACAGGTGAATTGGACCAAACGAAACAGGATAAAATTGAATGGCAAACGAATTCGGGTCAACGGCTGGAGTTTAACATGGCGGTAGTTTGGAATGATATTCGGTTTGTTCAGAATGAAGTACCATGGGCTAACTTAGTGTGGTTCCCTCAGGCGATCCCACGTCATTCGTTTCTCATGTGGCTAATTATACAGAGAAAGCTGAAGACTCAGGATATTATAAGTAGATGGACTTCCTCAGGTAATGCAACTTACAACCTGATGTGTTGCTCGCTCTGCTCCTCGTGTCTGGATTCTCATGATCACCTTTTCTTCGAGTGCGCATATGCTTCTACGGTTTGGAATGGGGTCAAAAGTAAAGCAGATATGGCCGAGTTGAATAATGATTGGAATACAATTTTTTAGCATTTGTTGACGATTGCTACTTCAAAGACAGCGAGAAACATTATAACGAAGATTCTAGTTGGTGCCTCCACATACTTTATTTGGGAAGAAAGGAACAGGAGACTATTTTCATCCAGGAAAAGAAATGCAAGTCAACTGGTGGAGGTCATTCTATCGACAGTAAGGTTGAAGCTTCATACTATGAGATTCAAGACAACCCCTAGCATGATTCAGGTGTTGCAAGAGTGGGCGCTCCCTCGTGGACTTCTAGTTCCTGATGACGATTGCGGCTAATAGTTATTATGTGTCTATTGTTTTGTTGGTGATGTAGTGTCATCTAGTTATTTCGTGTTTTGTTTTTTGTTGCCGATTGGGGTGTTTTGTTGTCAACTTGAGTATGGCATGTCATGCTTGAGAACTGTTGGGTAGCCTGCCCATCACTTGTTTATTTTGGTTGGTTGGTATAATATTCACCGGGGTAACCCTTTACCCAAAAAAAAAACCCGGCCTCTTTGCAGCTTTTTTAGTAACCACATCTGTAAAACCATCAGCGTCCATTGCTGGTCCTTTAGTCGGTCCCCTAGATTGCTTGCCCATATTCTGCTTCAAAGGTTTAGGTGCTGGCCTACTCGGTTTCCTAGGCTGTTTCGGGCAACCCTCATCAGAATGACCAAAAACTCTACAATGGGCACACCGATGGGGACTCCATTCATACTCAACATACATTTTCTCTTTTATAAATCCTTCACCTTCTAGCTCAGGTACCGCAACAACTATTTCCTCCTTAAAGTCATTTTCAGCAGAAATTTCCAACAACGCTCTAGCATAACTACTCCTACCCCACCCATCCGTACACATGGAGGTGGTATAAGAGTCTAATAATTTTGGCTCCCCAATAGCAGTGGCAATCATGCTCAAACCATCCTCCGTATAAGCAGCTATAGGAACATCATCTATTTTAACCCACACTTGAAGCTTTTTTACTTCTTTCTTCTCTAGTTTTGTAGTAGGAGACCACACACTAAGAAAGAAAGGTTGAGAACGGATAATCCAAGGCCCCTCTTTAAGAACGTTCATCATGCCATCTTTATTCATGAACTGGAAAAAGAAAAACCCGTTGGCGTTCATCATGGACTTTTGTAAACCAGAAAGTAAAAGCAACATGGGGAGGCTCTGGGCGATTTTGGAGAAATATTGAAACCCTAGCCGATCCAATCAATCCCTCGTCTCCATTGATCGTTCTAATCAGTTGAAGACTGAGAGGGTTGCCGTATTCTAGGGTTCCGTTGCCTTCTTTGCTGTCCATTAATCATTCTACTTAGGGTTACGGCAGTCCAAGTACATCTGTTGCTGATTGATTGGTCTCCAAATACCACTTTTATCTGATTAAATCGTGGTTTAGGGTTACGTCAGATTAGGGTTCTCAACTATCTGCGTATAGTTTTGCGGCGGCTGTTATTGACGTTCAAACTCTGTTCGGATTAGGGTTCTCACGGCTGCTAGGGTTTGTCAGATTTCTTTTGTTTTCAGCCGTCATACCTATTCTGTTTGATCAGATTAGGGTTTATAATGGATGATCGAATGAAATCTGGTGGAAGGCCGCCACTGACGTTTAAAGAGATAGCCGATCGAATTCTGGATGTTGATGGTAACACTGTGCAGCCAAGACGTGGTATTAACATCATTGATGAACTCACAAAGGTCACTTTACTGGATCAATTGGATAATCTAGGTTCATCAACATCAGGTGTGGATGGAGTGAAGTTGTCGGCCGATCAGGGGAGGTATGCAAAACCGGCTGTTGAGCGATCGGAGCATTGTTGGGATTATCCCAATATGGGATATTCGCCTTTATCAGGTCTGGATGGAACGAATGTGTCAGATGCACAAGGAAAATCATGAAATACGGGGGTTGCAAATCCTACTTCATTCGTTAACATTGTTAAGAACGCCAAGGAGAATGCTAAGGTGAACTTCAGGGCGATGGAATCTATCGAAACAGTTGATGGTGCTGATGTTGTAATTCCGTTGTCATCGGTTCAACAAGTCAATGATAGGTATGCTAACACTTTGTATGGTTATTTTCTGGGTAAACGGTTGGCATTTCCTGTGGTTGATTACTTTGCCAAAAACAACTGGGTTAAATATGGTCTGTCACGGTTAATGATGAATGCAAACGGGTTCTTTTTCTTTAAGTTTAAAACTAAGGAAGGGATGAATCAAATGTTAGAGGATGGCCCTTGGTTGATCAGAAATGTACCGATAATCTTGAAGGAATGGTCGACTTCTTTAAAGATGGAAAAAGAGGATATTAAAGTTGTCCCAGTTTGGGTTAAGATGCATGATGTGCCGTTAGCGGCATTTACCAAGGATGGTGTTAGCTTGGTTGCTTCTAGGATTGGGAATCCTAAGATGTTGGATTTGTATACTGCCACGATGTGTGCTGAGTCTTGGGGAAGAAGCAGCTATGCCAGAGCGCTTATTGAAGTTCAGGCAGAGGCAGAGTTAAAAAAGAGTGTTACTGTTGCAATTCCATCTTTGGATGGTAATGGTCATTCAAAGGTAGAGGTCAAAATTGAGTATGATTGGGAGCCTCTAAGGTGCTCCTCTTGCTGTGTGTTTGGTCATGACGATTGCTCATGCCCAAAGAACCCTCAGGTTACTTCAAGTGGGGATTCTGGAAAGAATAATGATGATTTTCAGGATGTGGGTGCTAAGAAAAAGAAAGTTAATAACCAAGGCCTCCATACGGAAAATCAGAAACCTAAGGTAGTGTACAGACCAGTTGTCAAACCTAAACCAAAATCGTCCTTGAGGAGTCCGATGAATAACCAGGTTTCAACATCAAACCCGTTTGACAGTCTTAAGGACGATGATGGTAATCAGAGAGGTAGTATTGTGGGTCGAGTGGAGAAGAAAGTTGCGCAGACTAGGAGTGACAAGCAGGATTCGAATGAGGAGGAGGTCGTTGAAGTCTATAACGAAACTAGTGAATTTATGACCTCGGGTACACATTCGTCATCTTCCAGAGCAAAGGCTAGCACCTCTTCCACAAAATTCTCCAATGGATAGATCTTTTTTGGTTCGTGTGAAGGGGTTGCCGGTTTCTGGAAATTTCATTTTTGATGATGGCGGATGAGGACTTTATTTTTGTTTTGTTTGTATTGTTTCGTCTACTGATGTATAGTAGGCTAGGTTATGGGGTGTCATAGTTTTCCTTGGTTTTTTTGTGATTTACATATATGGGGCATGTCCTGTATATGAACTAGTGTGGAACAAATCCTCACTACTTGTACTTATTTGTGGTTATTTTTAATAAAATCACTGGGGTAACCCTTTACCCAAAAAAAATAAATAACCTTCCAGAAAGCGATTTAGAGCCCGAAATCGAACAAGAGTTAATATGTGCCAATGATACATACATTTTTACAAATCACAAGTATGAAATACAATATTTCATTGGTTTGGTATTTGTTTGATGGTTGAAGTGACACAGGTGTCACAGGTTCAGCAGGCTGATGTAATATATTACTATGTCTTTGACATGCGTCACACCTTCGAGCATACTCCGCAGCATCTTTCCTCATGGTAGGCCAATAATATCTTATTCTTAACACTTTTGAGAATAACAACCTGCCCCTAGTATGGTTACCACAATCCCCTTCGTGTATATCCTGAAGCACTTGTTTGGTTTCGGGATCCTCCAAGCACCTCAGATATGGTCCTGCAAGAGATTTCTTATACAAAATATTATTTATAATAGTGAATCGTGATACCTTCATTCTAAAGGCCTTAGGATTCTCATCGTTTGGGATGTGTCCTACCTTGAGATATCTTATGATTGGAGCCGTCCAGGATTTAGGATCCTCTTCAGGATACTCAGCTCCAGGATCCTGAATACTTACTACCTCCTTATCCTGAGGATTCGTCGCAGGATACAAGATATGCAATATTGGTATTCGGGTCCCTTCTGGTATCCTGACCGATGATCCCAGATTTGCCAAGGCATCAGCTTCAGCATTATCCTCTCTAGGTACATGTTCAAGTGTAAAAATATCAAAATATCCTGCTTGTTTTTTAAGAGTTTCGAGGTATTCGATTAACTTCTCACCTTTAACTGCATAGGATCCATTAAAATGATTAGTAATTAACAAAGAATCAACATATACTCGCAAACTCTTGATATTCATGCTTTTAGCCAATTCTAATCCTGCAATTAAAGCTTCATATTCTGCTTCATTATTGGTGGTAGGGAACTCACATCTAATAGCCTGGGGTAATATGTCCCCATGTGGCGATTTTAGTAGTATACCCAAACCTACACCTCTTACATTAGACGCACCATCAGTATATAACGTCCAGGATTCTAAGTTTTCTCCTAGCTGTTGTACTTCTAGGTCTACTTCGTTTTGAATATCACTACTGAAATCAGCCACAAAGTCAGCTAAAGCCTGAGACTTTATGGCATTTCTAGGCTCATATATTAGATCAAAGGCACTTAATTTCACCGGCCATTTAGCCATCCTACCTGACATCTCGGGTTTCCTAAGCACATTTTTAACAGGATAGTTGGTTTTAACATGAATCCTATGTGTTTCAAAATAGTGTCTAAGTTTTGCTGATGCCATAACTAGGGCTACTATCAATTTCTCTAAATGAGAATATCTAGTTTCAGCATCTAATAAACTTTTACTAACATAATAAACAGGATATTGCTGACCTTCATGATCCTTTACAAGGACAGCACTTACTGCATTCCCTAACACTGAAAGATATAGGGATAGTGGTTCACCATCCTCAGGCTTCATTAACAGAGGTGCCGTTGAGAGATACTGCTTTAAATCCTGCAAGGCTGTCTCATGCTTCTCTCCCCATTCGAATTTCTTATTCTTCTTCAGGATATCATAAAATTCCTTGCATTTTTCCGAGGATCTTGAGATAAATCTGTTTAATGCTGCTACTCGCCCTGTTAATCGTTGAACATCCTTCATATTTGAAGGTGACTTGATATCTAAGATGGCTTTAATTTGCTCCGAGCTTGCCACTATCCCTCTTTTCGTCACCATGTATCCTAAAAACTTTCCTGCCCCCACTCCAAAATGGCATTTAGCAGGATTCAATTTCATGTTGTACTGGTCCAGGATATCAAATGCTCCCTTAATATCCTGGAGGTGATCCTCAGCCTTCTTGGATTTCACTACCATATCATCGATGTATACTTCCATGGTGTCCCCCAGTTTGTCTTTAAACATCATGTTCACCAGCCTTTGGTATGTTGCACCTGCATTTTTTAAACCAAAAGGCATAGCAGTATAACAATAAATACCTGTTGTTATGGGCCATTTTCTGAACATATATCCTGACTAATATTCTGCTTTTGATTGTTTATTTGTGATCAGGATACCGAATTAGGATATTGGTAACATCCTGATGTGATAACCTGGTAATGATTGATTTAACCACGTGCTGATTGATGGGTATAAGTCTCCAACATTCAAGTGGACTTCTTCTCCTTGAGACTCGGGCAAACCAGTTAGATAAGAGACGTTGAAGTCGGAAGATGTGGACTACAACGTTTATACGTGGAATATTCGCCGGATCCCGAAATAATAGGATAATTGGTTGCTTTCTTTTTACTATAAATAGATTGATCGGATCAGATTAAGTCACTCACTCTTTCACTCGCACACTTCGCTCTCTAGTTACTAGCAATCACTACACACCAACACTTGTAATCAAATCACATTGTAACACCTAGTTGATCCGCATCATATCCTGCACTGTATCCTGACATTTGAAGTAATAGAAGAATAAGGCAGCTGCGATTGTCAGCTCCCGAGGTTTTGTGCCGGCGATCTAGATTGATCAAGGGCTTTCCTCGTACATCTCGCGTCACCCTTTACTTTTTTGTTCATTGTTTGATCTTAGATACAACTTTATATCCTGAGCTGTATCCTGAAACTGTTTTTGCAAATAACTTTACATGAATATTTTCGACACACCTTTCAAGCACACTACCTCACTTAACTAATTTGATCACTAAATTGCTTAGGTAATTTTTGACCAAAACAATTTGGCGCCCACTGTTTTGGTCAAAAATTACCGAAGCAATTAAGTGATCAAATTAGTAAAGTGAGGTAGTGTGCTAGAAAGTAAATTAAAAATGTGCTTGTTAAGTTGTTTAGAAAATCAGTATTCAGGATACGGCTCAGGATATTGAGCTGTATCTATGATCAAACAATGAGCAAAAGTAAAGTAAACGACACAAGATGTACGAGGAAAGCCCTTGATCAATCTAGATCGCCGGCATAAAACCTCGGGAGCTGACAATCGCAGCTGCCTTGTTCTTCTATTGCTTCAAAAATCAGGATACAGTGCAGGATGTGGTACGGATCGACTAAGTGTTACAACGAAACTTGAATACAAGTGTGGTGTTTGCAATGAGCTAGAGAGTGAAAGTGTACGAGAGTGTTAGTAAAAATTGTGTGTTCTAAGCTGATCCGCACCCATCTATTTATAGTAAAGATAAAATAACAAACTACCCTAAACTTGCGGGATCCACCGAATATTCCTTCTTCGAACGTTGTAGACCTGGTCTTTCGGGCTCAACGTCTCTCCCTCAACAAATTCGTCCGAGTCTTGAGGAGAAGAAGTCCTCTTGACCGTTAGCAAGTCTCAGCCTTTAACCTGCACGTGGTTAATTCAATAAGCCTCAGGATATCGCCCAAGATGTTAGCAATATCCTCTTCCAGCATCCTGGTCACAAATAAACAAACAAAGGCAGGATATTGGTCAGGATACGTATGTTAAGAAAATGAGCCCTAACACCCACCGTGGGGCAAGTGGTGCTATTTTTAATCAATACTTTGTTAAAATCATTACTTGGTTTTCTGTTTTCGAAATTCTTTTCAAAACTATTTTCAATGGCCTCAAGATCAAACATGAGCTCTTCCACCATATCCGCTACAACATCTGCAACAATCGGTTCGGTGCTTCCACCACCTCCTCCGAGATCTCAAGCCTCTTCCCAAGGAACTGAAATTCATGTGGCTCAGGATGTTATTTCCACTCGCAATGTCCAGGGATCCGGTCCTGTTTTAGCTTCTAGTGAGGAAATTCTAAATTTGTTTGGTAGTGTATAGGAACAGATGAGGCAGCAGCAGGAAACCAATCAGATGCTGATGAGAGAGATACAACTCTTGAAGTCAAGCTCGAGCAGGCCTGCTGAAGATACTATCACTCCCTTGCAGCCCAGGGCTTTGAACTTCAGTTCTGCAGTTTACACTGAGGATAACCGGGGAAATATCGTGCCTAGCCATCCCCATAATCCTACTCCTGAGATACCCTCTTCGGTTAGAGTGTCAACTGTGAGGGGCTCAGGATATGCTTCGGGATATGGCCAAAATCCTCAGATTGGTAATGTGTCTAATAATAATAATACTCTTGCCACTAACGGTGTTGGATCTTTGCATGATACAGGTGTGACATCAGCATTATCTAGGGAGCTTCAGAAGCTAAAGGATATGATATCCAGTGTGCCTGGGGTGGTCCAGCCAATCCCAGAAGTATCCCAGGACAGTCACAGGATATCTCGGTTTGCGCATCCTATCTGTGATGCTGAAATCCCAAAAAGATTTCAGACCCCCAACATGAAGCTCTATGACGGAAGCACGGATCCTGAGGAGCATATTGCCCAGTATAGGGAAAGGATGGAAATCAATCATATCACTCCGGATCTTAAGGAAGCATGCCTGTGCAAGGGTTTTGGTTCTACTTTAACAGGATCAGCCTTAAAATGGCTCTTAAACGTTCCTCCTCACTCAATTACTTCATTTGCTCACTTGGTTAATTTATTTAATAGTCAGTTTTCTTGCAGCCGAAGTTTTGAGAAACTAACCAGTGACCTTTACAGGATAACTCAAGGACCTCAGGAATCCTTGAGGGATTATGTGAATAAGTTTAGCCGGGAATCCTTAGATATCCCGCATCTTGATGTTGCAACAGCTGTGCAGGCCTTCAAGATGGGGTTGCAGAAAGATTCTCAATTTTACCAGGACCTTGTAATGAATCCCTGCAGGAATCTGGATGAAGCTCGTAACAGAGCATTGAGATACATTCGCCTGGAGGATGATAAAAAGATGCAAGAGAGAATGAATTCGACCTCCAGTAAACCCCTGATTCTCAAAGCCACCAAAAACGAAGACGGATGGCAACGCAAATTCTTCTTTGTCAAACGAGATTCCATTGCTGAGGGTGCCAACCTTCCGGTGGAGTGGTTAACCACCGGTAGGATCATAAATATCCTCATAGACGATTTGATTGTTATCTTCTATTAATACTCTTCTTTTTGATCTTTATGCAGTTAACTTCAAGGAAGTTGCTCCCCCTACCGCTGAGTCAGAAGAGAGAATCAATACCGTTTACCGGTTACCTGCAATAGACAGGACTTTAGTAATTATTTGTATGTCGCTAACCATTTTGTGCGCATGATACTGGAAGATAACGGCAGTTCCGTCAACATAATTCAGCTGGAGACGTTAAAAAGAATGAATGTATCCCCGAGGGATATTACTTCGAAGTCCACCGTGCTCGTTGGGTTCAGTGGAGAAGCCAGGAATACCGTGGGGGAGATAAAATTACCAGTATATGTTGAAGGAGTCAATTCAATACAACGCTTTTGTGTGATGGATTCATTATCCTGCTATAACATTATATTAGGTAGGCCGTGGATCCATGATATGAAAGTTGTGCCGTCGACTTATCATCAGTGTATCAAGATCCTGACGCCTTGGGCAGTTGTCAAAGTGGATAGTGACCCGCAAGAAGCAAAGGAATGTTACTCATCCTCGATGAAATGCTCAACCAAGCCTAATGCAGCATAGCAATTAAAGATGCGGGGATGCGGGCCCAGGATATTCTGGAGGCTTCTGAGCAGGATGTAAAGAAAATTATCCTGGATCAGGATAACCCGGATATCTCAGTGCTCGTAGGAACAAATATCCCTCAGGATATTGAAAATCAATTGACTAACTTTTTGAAATGCAGGATGTCGACATTCGCATGGAAACATGAGGATATGACATGTATTTCCAAGGATATTATAACACATAAACTTGGTATTGACAGATCATTTAAACCTGTCCAACAAAAGAGAAGGAAATTTGCTCCGGAACGAAATATGATCATCCAAGAGGAAGTTGAAAGGCTGCTAAAAAGCAAGATGATTAGAGAAGTGAAGTTTCCTAAATGGCTGGAAAATGTAGTTGTGGTGCAGAAGAAAAACGGGAAATGGAGAGTATGTGTGGATTACACAGACTTGAACAAAGCCTGTCCCAAAGACCCGTTTCCTCTACCTCATATTGATTCAATGGTGGACGCTACCGCTGGCCACGAAATGTTAACCTTCATGGATGCCTTTTCGGGATTCCAGCAGATCCAAATGGAACCTTCAGACCAGGAGGATACTGCTTTTATGACACCAACAGGTATTTATTATTATACTGCTTTGCCTTTTGGTTTGAAAAATGCAGGTGCAACATACCAAAGATTGGTGAACATGATGTTTAAAGACAAACTGGGGGACACCATGGAGGTGTACATTGATGACATGGTAGTAAAATCTAAGAAGGCTGAGGATCATCTCCAGGATATTGAAGGAGCATTTGATATCCTGGACCAGTACAACAGGAAATTGAATCCTGCTAAATGCAACTTTGGAGTGGGGGCAGGAAAGTTTCTAAGGTACATGGTGACTAAAAGGGGGATAGAAGCAAGCCCGGAGCAGATTAAAGCCATCTTGGATATCAAGTCACCTTCAAATATGAAGGATGTTCAACGATTAACAGGGCGAGTAGCAACATTAAACAGATTTATCTAGAGATCCTCGGAAATGTGCAAGGAATTTTATGATATCCTGAAGAAGAATAAGAAATTCGAATGGGGAGAAAAGCATGAAACAGCCTTGCAGGATTTGAAGCAGTATCTTTCAACCGCACCTCTGTTAATGAAACCTGAAGATGGCGAACCACTATCCCTATACCTTGCAGTATCAGGGAATGCAGTAAGTGCTGTCCTTGTAAAAGATCATGAAGGTCAGCAGTATCCTGTCTATTATGTCAGTAAAAGCTTATTAGATGCTGAAACTAGGTATTCTCACCTAGAAAAGTTAATATTAGCCCTAGTTATGGCATCAACAAAACTTAGACATTATTTTGAAACACATAGGATTCATGTTAAAACCAACTATCCTGTTAAAAATGTGCTTAGGAAACCCAAGATGTCAGGTAGGATGGCTAAGTGGTCGGTAAAATTAAGTGCATTCGATCTAGTATATGAACCTAGAAATGCCATAAAGACTCAGGCTTTAGCTGACTTTGTGGCTGATTTCAGTAGTGATATCCAAAATGAAGTAGACCTAGAGGTACAACAGCTAGGAGAAAACTTAGAATCCTGGATATTGTATACTGATGGTGCATCCAATGTAAGAGGGGTAGGTTTGGGTATACTACTAAAATCGCCACAGGGGGACATGTTACCCCAGGCTATTAGATGTGAGTTTCCTGCCACTAATAATGAAGCAGAATATGAAGCTTTAATTGCAGGATTAGAATTGGCTAAAAGCATGAATATCAAGAGTCTACAAGTGTTTGTTGATTCTTTGTTAATCACTAATCATTTTAATGGAACTTATGCAGTAAAAGGTGAAAATTGGCTAAATATCTTGAAATTGTCAAGAAATTAGCAGGATATTTCAATGTTTTTACACTTGAACAGGTACCAAGAGAGGACAATGCTGAAGCTGATGCCTTGGCAAATCTGGGATCATCAGTCAGGATACCAGAAGGGACCCAAATACCGATATTACATATCCTGTATCATGCGACGGATCTTCAGGATAAGGAGGTAGTAAGTGTTCAGGATCCTGGTGCTGAGTATCCTGAAGAGGATCCTAGATCCTGGACGGCTCCAATCACAAGATATCTCAAGGAAGGACACATCCCCAAGGATGAGAATCCTAAGGCCTTTAGGATGAAGGTATCATGATTTACTATTATAAATAATGTTTTATATAAGAAATCTCTTGCAGGTCCATATTTGAGGTGCTTGGAGGATCCCGAGACCAAAGAAGTGCTTCAGGATAGCCATGAAGGGGATTGTGGTAACCACACTGGGGGCAGGTCATTATTCTCAAAAGTATTAAGAACATGATATTATTGGCCTACCATGAGAAACGATGCTGCAGAATATGCTCGAAAATGTGATGCATGCCAAAAACACAGCAACATACTACATCAGCCTGCTGAACCACTGTATCCTATTGTTTCTCCTTGGCCGTTCATGAAATGGGGAATGGATATAGTGGGAAAATTGCCAAAAGCTCCAGGAGGAAAAGTCTTTACGCTGGCAATGACGGATTATTTCTCTAAATGGGTTGAAGCTGAAGCATTTGTTCAAGTCAGAGATCAGGAAGTGGTATCCTTCATAAAAAGAAATATACTGACTAGGTTTGGTGTACCAGCTGAAATAATCTGTGACAATGGATCTCAATTCATAAGTAAGAGGACTACTGACTTTTGCAAGAGTTGGGGAATCAAAATGATCACATCCACACCAGTACATCCTCAAGCAAATGGACAAGCAGAATCCTCGAACAAGATAATTGTCAACAATTTGAAGAAAAGGCTTAGGGCCAAAAAAGGAAGATGGGCAGAAGAACTACCCTTTGTTTTATGGGCTGATAGAAAAACGGTGAAGAGTGCAACTGGCCAAACCCCATTTTCCTTGGTATTTGGAGCAGAAACAGTGATCCCGACTGAAATGGTAATACCTACAGCAAGATCCAGCCTCCGGGATCCTGAGCAGAATCCTGAAATCCTATGCCAGGAATTAGATACAATTGATGAGACAAGAGATGCAGCAAGGTTAAGGATGGCAGCATATCAACAAAGGATATCTAAAGTATATAACAAGAATATAAGGACTAGAAGGTTCCAGGTTGGAGACTGGGTACTAAGAAAGGCTTTTCAGAATACTACTAATCCTGCTGATGGGAAGTTGGCTCCGAAGTGGGAAGGACCCTATGAGGTTGAATCAGAATCAGGAAAAGGAGCATACCGACTCAAGAATATGGAGGGGGATATGCTACCGAGATCCTGGAATGCTATACATCTAAAGCTCTATTTCAAGTGAGTTTAGAATTTAATTTCTAACTCAAGATGGTATGAATTCCGTCTCTTTTAAATATAATTTATTTTATTTAAACCCATTACTGACTTAAGCATCGGAGGGGTGTTAGCCAAGCTAACACCCACCTTAGTTTAAGGTTGTTTTGCAGAGTATGCTTCGGGATATAGCTCCAGGATACACACTCAGGATACTTCGAAAGATTAGAGGATTGGCCCCCTCTCTCACGTTTAAGGGATCCTGATCCCTTCACAGGTTTAAAGGTATTCACCTTTCTCACGAATTGGGTTTAAACACCCCGCCTGGAGCGCAAGTTGTCCAGGGATAGTTCAAGGTGGCGGGACCCGTTCATGTAAAAGTGGCTGACAATTTCATCACTGTTGGCTATATCCTGGACCCTCAAGGTATATGAGGATTGATCACCCTCTCTCACGAAAGGGTATTTTCATACTCTCTAAGGTTTAATGGTTTTCACCTTTCTAAGTCTTGGAGTTTATACACTCCCGCCTGTAGCGCATGAAAATTTGGGATTATCCCCAGGATACTAAGGAATTATCTCCAGTATACGATTGAAACCAATGTTCAAAAAATTTGGGTTTACCCCCTGTAGCATAAGAATTGTTCAGACGATTGAAACCAATGTTCAAAAAATCTCTAAGTGTTCGAAGACTTTATACACAGGGGACAGTCCTCCTAAGACGACTATGTAAGGCTCAAAGAATCAAATTTGAACCTAGTATACTAAGACTGGGGACATCTTAGTGGAAGGAGTTGCAAGAAGGATTGAAGTTCGGTACTAAGGTTACACTATATTCCTGGTATGAACTTTCCTTTGTGAACCTTGCATAAATTATTTAAATTTTTCAGGCTTATGTATATCCTGATTAGGATATATCTTTAGGATATGCCCTCAAAATATGTTCTCGGAATATGATTCAGGATATTTGGGGTACAATACTTGGATTTAAAAATCAGAGTTTAATTTGTTATCAAAACAAGGTTTATAAATTCTAAGTAAACTATCTTTTTCCTTTAAAAACTCTATTTAAATTGTTTGAGAAATAAACTATTCTTTATTCTTTGAAGACTTTGTCTAAATTATTTGAATTTTGTAAAGTCCTGTTTGACGAAAGATATCGGTTGAGTATTCTAGTCAAGATATTTTCTAAAAGTAATGGCATTAATCTTGCAAAATAGAAATTTAAATTAAGCAACAAAAAATTAAAAGGCGACAACAAGTAAGTCAAAAGAAGGTTATATTATTAACATATCAAAAGTTGTGCTTTTGGTTTCACCTTAAACCAAGGCCCATCCACCGAAAGCACAATAGGTTCATAACCATATTTACACAATGATTGAAGGTTTCGTCTCAAACCGAGACCCATCCACCTCCAATCATTGTATTGTTCAAAACAGAATATACTAATTGATAACCAAGGACTTCATCCTGAAACCCAGGACCCATCCACCTTTGGTTATCAAATTGTTCTAATGCAGGATGTAACACCTGTGTCTCCACGGCCATCAAACAAATACCAAGCCAATGAAATATTATATTTCATACTTTGGACTTGTATAAATATGTGTATCTTTTGCACATATCAACTCTTGTTCGATTTCAAGCTCTAAATCGCTTTCTGGAAGGTTATACACGCACTGATGCGTAAATATAACTAGTTTAATCCAACGAACACTCAGGAATAGTGAAATAGGCTTAACATACCTTAAATAACCTTTACTTAACTTAGATATAAGTTTTGGAAGGTTTGGTGTGGTGAAATCAAAGTTATTCGTCTACAGGGACTAAAGTTGACAAACTGCGAAAGTATGCCAATTTGAACTGTAACAGACATTCCGGAACAAGGCCATAAGTTAAACATACCATGAATATCCTTTACATAGCTTAGGAATAGGCTTTGAGGGGTTCGGTGTGCTAAAATAAACTTTTGGGTCATTCAGGGACTAAAAGCGTCAAAAAGTGCACAAGTTTGCATTTTCGCGCATAACACACGTTCTGAATACATCCGGACATCCAAAAATTTATGTAAGCATGACTACATTATATTTTATGGTTCGCCTTAAGAAAAATCCATTCGTCGCGTCATTTGGATCGTTTTTCGCGCTTGTGCGCATTCCGTCGTAATTAAGCGAACATCGCGTTCGTACGGCCAAACGAACCGACATCCGAGATATTTTTGAACACATTTTAAGTTCCCTATACTTTAACTTCATTTTAGAGCTTTGGAATGGGGTTAACGGGCCTTAAACGTGTCGAAAATGGGCTGAATGCATGACAGGGACCAAAAGTGTAAATCTGCCAAACTTAAGCCTAGCGGTGCGCTACACTTTTAGCGTAGCGGTGCGCTAGGGGTCTGCAGACCAGATGCAATGTACTTAACAGCCTGTTTTCAGCTGGATTAACCACAACCACACATTCCTAATTATCTAGTCATCTGATAAGGATGGATTTCCAGCCACCATAAGGTTCCGACAAGTGTACGGGTTGGATTCATGGCACGTTTTCCATGGAACGATCCTAACGGTTCGGGTATTCCTATAAATACCCAACCCACACAACCTCATTTTGCACAAGAATTCTGATTTGAGAGCTCTAAGTTGAAACCATTGTTTCATACCTGAGTTCTTGGATCGGGATTAGCATTCGGGGACCCTTCGTAAGTATTCCTTCGTTCTTTTCCTTATTTTTACTGCTTTTCGAGTCAGAAAGTCAAACTTTGTTTGACTTTCAGCATTGACCAGTAATGGTCAATGCGAAGTTCGTTTGAACTTCGCAACGTGAGTGTAATCACGTTGGTTATAGTCCCTTGGGACTATGCCTACTGATTACCACGTTGTCTAGGGTCGTAGGGTAAGCGATCTAATAAATCGCTTATACCTTCGAACCCGACCCAGTTTGGTCGATCATTAGGATCCGACCAAATACATTAGGTGACCATAGTAGGTAGGGAATAACCTTCCGAGGTTATATCCTATGGTCACATCGTTTAAGTAGTTGTATGATAGGTAGTTTATATGCCTTAGGTAAATTACCAGAATACCCTTTTCATGTATAATTGGTAATTAAGCATATGTAACCTAAACTCTTGTCACATAACTGATAATGTAACATGTTTAGGCATATAACACTTGTCATAGGACTAGTTAGACGGTCCGAACGCGTTTCACGCGCACGATGCGTTAAAATAGCATAAGCTACCTAAACGGATCGTAATGGGTTGATAAGACTTAGGTTAAGTTTCATTTAGCATGTAGGCCTTGTTAAACCATATCACATGAGTTCCTACACTCATTTGGTTTACAAACCCTAATGCTACCCAGTCTTCCGATATAGGTCCGGTTTATTAACATAGTTACCTATATTAGGTGCCGTTTGATATCCGTGATCTCTAGCATTGTTTGGTTGTTACTCAAGGACTACTAAGCAATCTCAAGTGAGTACATAGACCCCTCTTTTACTGTTTTCCAAACTGTTTTGGGGTGGAACACATGTGCCTACTTGTTACTTTCCTGCTTTCCTGTTTTCACATCATATACTGCTATGTTCGTTAGTACATTATAGTACATGATTTCATTACATTTCATGCTATGTATTGCCATTGTGTGCATTACTTAGTACATCGTTTTACATGACATTTTGACATAGACATTTGACATAGACATTTCGACATAGACATTTTAACATGATTGACATTGATCATGTATTTCCCACAAAACATAACTTTGATTTAAACCAAGTTTTACTTCAATACTTTGTTTTTGTGCATATGGTTTAGTTGAGACATTTCACTTGCCATACATGGATATTTGACATAGACATTTGACATGGATATTTGACATAGACATTTGACATGGATATTTGACATAGACATTTTGATATGAGTTACATCTTGACATGAACACTTTGACATATTACCCAATACATTTGACAATTGATTTAAACATAGACTTCTTACATTGGTTGGTTTGGTTTGATTAAATGATTAAGTAACGATGCGTGTGTAATATGATACAAGCATGGTGGATACGCCGCTGGTACTTCCTATATATAAGTGTTTGTATGGTATTACATATCATAGCGTTATTTGAATCATTTCAGTTTGAGACATAGAACATTTTATACAAATAACATACTTTTCACAAGACATTGATTTATAAACATCTTATCTTATGCAAACATATTTTACTTGGTTATTCATTTAACCTTACATTTATTTATACTTATCATCTGATCTTATCGATTTTCAAATGATTTACAAAACAAAGCAAATAACAAGGTTCATGACTAAACATTTTCTCAAACATAAGTCATGAAACCTATTTTCACAAAACCTATGTATCTCACAGGCATTTTTATGCTGACGTACCTATTTTCACATGTGTTTTTCAGGAGCTGTTACATAAGATGATCAAGATACACATAGGCAGACTTGGGCTTTAGTGACAATAAAAGATACAAGACTAGTTAAATATGTTGTATTTCTTGTTTGTTAAGACATTGTAACACTTTTAATCAATAAAACGAAACTTCAATTACCATGGATTTGAAACAATTAATTCTGTTACAACACTCCCCGACATTTCCGCCACGTTTTGTATGTTCTACGTGGTCGGGGTGTGACACAGGAAAGGTAAATTGTTCAAAGACATGAAAGATAAATTGTTCGAGAACCACAACCATCAAACTTAAAAAAGTGGGCTCTGGCCTTGGCATGTATATCCATCATCGCCCACTTAGCTGCTTAAGGAGCAGCACCTTCCTGATCAGCAACACCTTCCTCAGCACCTGCACCAGCATCATCTTCGGGATTCTTTTCAGCATCGCCACCAGCATCGGCCGCCGCCTCTGTCGTCTTGGGAGGATCCTCACCAGCATGCTTTGTGGGATGTTCCACAGGATTGCCTTTGAGATCCGTTAGTTTCGCTTCCCAGGACTTGACATTCCAAGAAGGGTATTCAAAGCCCAAGGCCTTAGCTTCATAGGCCATCCTTAGCCTGGCTTGGAGAAGGGAAACGACAACGGATCCTTTGAGGCCATCTCGGTAGGAACTCATATCCTGCTGGTATTGGAGATGAGCAGCATCCAGCTTGGCTTGGGTATCCTCATTGGCTTTATGAATAACGGCTTGGTGCTCTTGAGTCATGGCCTTGAATTTATTTCATAGTGCTGGGACTTGGCAGCAGCAATCATCCCTTGGTCAGCAATGGTGGTTTCAGCCTTCTTGAGCTTGATCTCCAGCATCTTGTTGAGCCCGCAGGCTTCTTCATACAAATCTACGAGACGTTCCAGACCCTGCGATCAAAGAAACAGGTATCAACATATATGGGGTATTCAGGATAATGGTTAACATATGTATGCAGGATATCAGGTGAGAATCTTTACCTGGTTAAGAAAACCGGTCATATAACTGCTGGATTCAACAAACCCATGGTTTTCAAAGGGGAAGGTCTCGGATGAGGCTGGGGAGTCAGTCTCTTTTCTCTTGCGGGAGCTTGAAGCACGTGGCTTGGTAGCAGGAGAGAGCTTTGGGATAACCGCCGGCTTAGAGCTGGGTGCTGGCTTAGAAGTGGAGGCAGATTTGCTAGACTCTTTTTTCACCTGAACAGGGATGGGGTAACTGTCCAGTTCATCCAGATCAAAAACCTCTGGAATTTTGGCTGGTGCTGCTAAACAGGGAAGAAATCTAAGTCACTATTCTAATTTTATATTTTATAACTATACAAAAATTGTATGATTCTTACCAGACATGTCTGATGACGAGTATTGGCTTGAACTTGGAAGATGTTGTGTAAAGGATCTGTCACAATCCGGCAGTTGGTAGATCTTGTTAATTCGTTCTTGGGATTCTTCAGTAGGATGGGCCAACTCTTTGAAGTTTGCTGCATAAATCACAATCAGGATGTTAGTTCGAGATATATTGTCAGGATATGTTTGCGGATATCCAAAAACCCTAAACCCTACCGGAGGTCAACCATTTCACCGGAAGGCTTTGCCCTCGGGAATGGAATCCCGTCTAACAAAGAAAAACTTTCGCTGCCACCCATCCTCGTTTTTTGAAGCTTTGAGGATGAGGGGGTTACTGGAAGTGGAGAAAGGTAGGAAACGGCTATTGCCATGGGATTGGATACGGTAAGTGTTTTGGTCAAAAATTACCGGAGCAATTTAGTGATCAAATTAGTTAAGTGAGGTAGAGTGCTAAAAAGTGTATTGGAAATATGCTTGTTATGTTGTTTGTAAAAACAGTTTTCAGGATACGGCTCAGGATATTAAGTTGTATCTACGATCAAACTATAAGCAAAAAGTAAAGGAAATGACACGAGATGTATGAGGAAAGCCCTTGATCAATCTAGATCGCCGGTATAAAACCTCGGGAGCTGACAATCACAGCTGCCTAGTTCTTCTTATTGCTTCAAACTTCAGGATACAGTGCAGGATATTGACCAGATCGCTAAGTGTTACAATGCTTTGTGTGAAAGTAAAGGTTGCGAGAGAACAAGTGTGAGAGTGTAGTAAGTGTAGCTGTGATGTCCTATTCGATCTGGTATACCCACCTATTTATAGTAACGAAATACAAACTAAAAATCCTATAAATATGGGATGCTTCCGAATATTCCATTGTTAACGTTGTAGACCGAGTAATGCGGCTTCAACGTCTTCATTTGAACGACTTAGACCGAGTCTCCCGGAGAAAGGGTCTTCGTGAACGTTGGGCACCTGGACGCGTACTCCTGCACATAACCCGTTAGTAATCCTGAGGATACCATTCAGGATGTTACCAATATCCTGAATGAGCATCCCGGATATAAGCAGATATCATTCAATCAAGATATAACTCAAGATATTTCCCAGGATATGGGCTTAGAATTTTACCCATAACAATTGTCCCTAAAAATGTTGCCGTTAAGGATCCTGAGTCCTAACGGTTACATTTTTTACGATAACCAAGGTAATTAACAGATAAGACCTGATGTGACCACTTGTAACCGTGCAGCCTATTCCTACTCATTACTCCCCTATATCTTCTCATGTTTACCCCCATTTAATCTTCATCAAGAAGAAAAAAGGTAAAAATATTCTCTCTCTCTCTCTCTCTTCTCATTTCTTTCCTCTACACTATTCCGGCGAAGATATGGCGAGACAGACAAGATCAAGCTCCGGTGACTCCGCTCCCTCGTTCATTCACCAAAATATTTTCCAAGATCCAGAGAAGGAAATATGCACCTTCGACAGCGCACATTTGTCAGCCCTTAAAACCTCCGGCATCTTCCCGAAAGGGACGGTGTTCCTGCCATTTGATCGGGAAATCCGATCAGATATGGTTTCCGACGAGTGGATATGCTTTAATGCTTTTCCTTTTACCTTAGGGTTACAATTTCCGTTTCCCGACTTCATCACCGAGTTCTTCGATACCACAAAAATATGTTTCAGTCAAACAATGCCAATGCTATGGCGAGTCCTGCTTGTTCTTGACCAAATCAAGAACAACCATATTCCTGACCCTTCCATTCATGACCTCCCCTTAGCATATCGGCATAGATGCCATGGTTCTTACCGATTTTTGTTCTATTCTACCTCCGGCGACCCACTGATACTTCGTGCCACCAGGAATGAGGAGGAATGGAAGTCCAAGTTCTTCTTTGTAAAAAGAGACTCAATCCCTGGTGGAACGGAATATCCAGTGCAGTGGTTGAGAAAGGGTAGGATTTAGGGCTTTAGGATGATCCTGTCTTGTATCCTGTTCCATATCCTGAACTGAACAACTTTCTTTTTACTGTTTTGTATGCAGCTGATTTTAGGAAGCTATCACCTTCCCTTGCAGATTCACAGAAAATGATTGACGCTATCAGACTCCTTCCCGAAGCTGAAAGAAGTTTTAACCCGTCTCCACCATCTCCAAGCCCTCTTTCCAGTGTAAACATGTCTGGTAAGGATCCTGTTCGATATCCTGCATACATGTTTTTATTTGAAATATTTAGGAAAGAATTTTACTCCCTGTATGCAGATTCCAGCAAAGTTCCAATAATCCTTGATCTTGACGAGCTTGACAGTTATCCTACTCCAGTCATGGTCAAGAAAGAGACCCCTTGCTGCCACCAGCTCCAAGCCACTTCTGGCTCCCAAGGCTAATCCGAGGACTCATGCTTCTACCGCAAAAAAGAGGAAGGGCTCTGAAGTTAGTGCCCCAGGCTCCGAAGGGTTCTCCTATGATGAGCTCAGCTTTACCGATTCCTTGGAACCGATGACGTCCTTCCTAAACAAGGTAATATCCTGGCACTACATCCTGCATAATATCCTGATAGAATATCCTGATAGGATATTCAGGTTAGTGAATATTGACTTATACCTGAATTTTAACTTACAGGGCCTCCAGCATCTGCTCCACCTTTACAACGATGCATGTGGTACTGCTGCACTCTACGAAGCAAGGATTAAGCAGCTTGAAACTACTGTTGCCGACCAAGGTGCCATTGCTGAAGCGAAGAGTCGGCACTATGAGGATAAGCTGAAAAAGGTCACCCAGGATGCCGAGCTCAAATTGGCCACCGTGCAAATGGACCATGAACAAGCCATGGTCTCTTTCCGGGAAGGAATCAAGGCTTCAGCTATAGTCTCTCTGCTGTAATCCCGCATCAAGATGGCTTATGAGGCCAAGGAGACAGGCCTTGTGTGCCCATCTTGGCCAGTTGACTCTTGGGTGGCAAAGCTGAAGGAGCTTGGAGGCAAGGCTGTGCCTCTTCCTGTTGAAGCTGGTGAATCCTCTAAGTCGGCAGAGGTGGTGGACCAGGCTGGAGCCAAGAAGGATGCTGAGGCGGATGTTGGTGAGGATGCTGCTCAGGATGCTGAAGCTGAGAAGACGAAGAAGGCTGGTGAAGACGCCGCTGTGTGAGGGTATTTGAGTGGGCGATGATGGATGTTGATGCTTAGGCCGGAGCCCACTTTTTTAGATTTGATGGTTGTGGTCCTTTGAACAATTTACTTTTCTTGTCTTTAAAACAATTTACTTTCCTGCACTTAGACAATATGATGGCCAAAGGTGGAGGGATCCTGAGTTTCAGGACGAAGCCCATGGTCATCAGTTAGTATAGTTTATTTTGAACACTTTTAACAATTGAAGGTGGAGGTATCTTGGGTTCCAAGACGAAGCCTTCAATTGTTAAGTAAATATGGCTAGGAACTATTTGTGCTCTTGGTGGATGGTCCTTAGTTTGAGGTGAAACCAAGAGCACAACTTTATGGTATGTTAATAATATAACCCTTTTTTGGCTTTATTTCTGTTGTTATATTTTCATTACACGAATTTTACTTGTAAAGATAATTTTGTCTGGACATTTTTGGGAACACATTGTAAATGTATCCTGATAGATATCCTGATCAGGATACCGACACACAAACTACAAGTTATCCGAATAAAAAGGAAAGATCATACCAGAGATTCCCAAAGAGTCAATTCCAATTTTCCACCATAGGAATGTCCCCTGTGCACACTTATGAATTCGAGCCCATTGTGTGGTACATGTTCCCTGCGTTCAACATAGGAATGTAAATGTAGTCATACTTTAGCTCTACTGGATAAGCCATGAATATCCAGGAATCAATCTTTGATATCCGGGGAATAAACCCTTATATCCAGGGGATAAACCCTTATATCCTGGGGATAAACCCTGATTTTCATGCGCTACAGGCGAGAGTGTATAAACTCTAAGTCTTAGAAAGGTGAAAACCTTTAAACCTTAGAGGGTATGAAAATACCCTTTCGTGAGAGAGGGTGATCAATCCTCATATACCTTTAGAATCCAGGATATAGCCAATAGTAACGAAATTGTCAGCCACTTTTACATGAACTGGTCCCGTTACCTTGAACTATCCCCAGATGACTTGCGCTCCAGGCGGGGTGTTCAAACCCAACTCGAAAGAAAGGTGAATACCTTTAAACCTTTGAAGGGATCAGGATCCCTTAAACGTGAGAGAGGGGGCCAATCCTCTAATATTTCGAAATATCCTGAGCGTATATCCTGGAGCTATATCCTGAAGCATATTCTACAAAACAACCTTAAACTAAGGTGGGTGTTAGCTTGGCTAACACCCCTCCGATGCCTAAGTCAGTATTGGGTTCAAGATAATAAACGAATTCAAATATATTTAAGAAAGATAGAACACATACCATTTTTAGATAGAAATTCTATTCTTACTTGAAATAGAGCTTTAGGTGTATAGCATTCCAGGATCTTGGTAGCATACCCCCCTCCATATTCTTAAGTCGGTACTAATTATCCATCGGCAGGATTGGTAGTATTCTGAAAAGCTTTCCTTAACACCCAATCTCCAACTTGGAACTTTCTAGTCCTTATACTCTTGTTATATGCTCTGGATATCCTTTGTTGATATGCTGCCATTCTCAGTCTTGCTGCATCTCTTGTCTCGTCTATGGTGTCCAAATTCTGGCACAAAGCTTCAGGATTCTGCTCAGGATCATGGAGAATAGATCTCGCAGTAGGTATCACCATCTCTGTTGGGATCATTGCTTCTGCTCCGAATATCAAGGAAAATGGTGTCTGGCCAGTTGCATTCTTTACCGTTGTTCTATCGGCCCACAAAACAAAGGGTAGTTCTTCTGCCCATCTTCCTTTCTTGGTTCCCAATCTCTTTTTTAAGTTGTTAACAATTATCTTGTTTGAGGATTCAGCTTGTCCATTTGCTTGAGGATGTACCAGGGTGGATGTGATCATCTTGATTCCCCAACTCTTGCAAAAGTCAGTAGTTCTCTTGCTTATAAACTGAGATCCATTGTCACAAATGATTTCAGCTGGTACTCCAAACCTGGTCAGGATATTCCTCTTTATGAAGGATACTACTTCCTGATCTCTGACTTGAACATATGCTTCAGCCTCCACCCACTTAGAGAAATAATCAGTCATTGCCAGCATAAAGACTTTTCCTCCTGGAGCTTTTGGCAATTTCCCTACTATGTCCATTCCCCATTTCATGAATGGCCAAGGGGAAGCTATAGGATATAGTGGTTCAGCTGGTTGGTGTAGTATGTTACTGTGCCTTTGACATGCATCACATCTTCGAGCATATTCTGTAGCATCTTTCCTCATCGTTGGCCAATAGTATCCTGTTCTCAACACCTTTGAGAATAATGACCTGCCCCCGGTGTGGTTACCACAATCCCCATCATGTATATCCTGAAGTACTTCTTTAATTTCGGGATCCTCCAAGCATCTTAGGTATGGTCCTGCAAGAGATTTCTTATACAAGACATTATTTATAATGGTGAATCGTGATACCTTCATTCTGAATGCCTTATGATTTTCGTCTTTAGGGATGTGTCCTTCCTTGAGATATCTTATGATTGGAGCCGTCCAGGATTTAGGATCCTCCTCAGGATATTCAGCAACGGGATCCTGGATACTTATTACTTCGTTATCCTGAGGATTCGTTGCAGGATACAAGATATGTAGTATTGGTATTTGGGTTCCTTCAGGTATCCTGACCGATGATCCCAGGTTTGCTAAGGCATCTGCTTCAGCATTATCTTCCCTTGGTACCTGTTCAAGTGTAAAAACATCGAAATATCCTGCTAACTTTTTAAGGATATCGAGGTATTCGATTAATTTCTCACCTTTAACTGCATAGGATCCATTAAAATGATTAGTAATTAACAAGGAATCAACATATACTTGCAAATTCTTGATATTCATATTTTTAGCTAGTTCTAATCCTGCAATTAAAGCCTCATATTCTGCTTCGTTATTAGTGGCAGGAAATTCACATCTAATAGCCTGGGGTATCATGTCCCCCTGTGGCGATTTTAGTAGTATACCCAATCCTACTCCTCTAACATTCTGCTCCATCAGTGTACAATGTCCAGGATCCTGAGGATTCTCCTAATTGTTGGACTTCTAGGTCTACCTCATCCTAAATGTCACTACTGAAATCAGCCACAAAGTCGGCTAGGGCCTGTGATTTTATGGCATTCCTAGGTTCATATACTAAGTCGTAAGCACTCAACTTTACTGACCACTTAGCCATCCTACCGGACATCTCTGGTTTCCTAAGCACATTTTTAACAGGATAATTAGTTTTAACATTAATCCTATGTGTTTCAAAGTAATGTCTAAGCTTCGTTGATGCCATAACTAGAGCCAATATTAACTTTTCTAAATGAGAATATCTAGTTTCAGCATTTAATAAGCTTTTGCTAACATAATAAACAGGATACTGGTGACCTTCATGATCTTTTCCTAGGACAGCACTTACTGCATTCCCTGATACTGCAAGATACAGGGATAATGGTTCACCATCCTCAGGCTTCATTAGTATAGGTGCAGTTGAGAGGTATTGCTTCAAATCCTGCAAGGCTGCTTCATGCTTCTCCCCCCATTCAAACTTCTTATTTTTCTTCAGGATATCATAAAACTCCTTGCATTTTTCTGAGGATCTTGAGATAAATCTATTTAGCGCTGCTACTCGTCCTTTTAGTGTAACACCTGTGCCTCCACGACCATCAAACAAATACTGTAGCAATGAAATATTGTATTTCATACTTGGGATTTGTATAAATATGTGTATCATTTGCACATATCAAATTTTGTTCAATTCCAAACTCTAAATCACTTTCTGGAAGGTTATACGCGCACTGATGCGTAAATATAACCCGTTTAATGCAACAAACACTCTGGAATAGTGACATAGGCTTAACATACCTTAAATAACCTTTACATAACTTAGAAATAAGTTTTGAAGGCTTTGGTATGGCTAAAGCAAGCTAATTCGCTTACAGGGACTAAACTTGACAAACTGCGAAAGTATGCCAATTTGAACTGTAACAGACATTCCGGAACATGACCATAAGTTAAACACACCTTAAATATCCTCTACATAGCTTAGAAATAGGCATTGAGGTGTTCGGTGTGCTAAAATAAACTTTTGGGACATGCAGGGACTAAAAGTGTCAAAAAGTGCACAAGTTTGCATTTTCGCGCATAACTTACGTTCTGAATACATCCGGAGATCCAAAAAAATTTATGTAGCATGACTATATTATACTTTAGTGTTTGGCTTGCCAAAAATCCATTCGTTGCGTCATTTGGATCGTTTTTCGCGCTTATGCGCATTCCGTCGTAATAAAGCGAACATCGCGTTCGTACGGCCAAACGAACCAACACCCGGCATATTTTTGAGCATGTTTCATGTCCACAATGTTTAGGCAACATTTTAGGGCCTTAAAGTTGGCTTTACGGGCCTTAGAAGTGTCGGAAATGGCCTTAAACACGTGCAGGGACTGAAACTGTCATTTTTCAAACATGTTTGCTGATCAGAAGGGCCAGGCGGCCCGCATTGTGTTTGTCTGATCCTGAAGCGGGCCGCGTCCGACTTCTGGACCAGATTAACTGCATTTAACAGCAGTTTGCAGCTGATTAATCCACAACCACATGTTCTAAATTGTCTAGTCAGCGGATAAGGATCAATTCTTAGCCACCACAAGTTTCCGACACATGTACGGATGCGATTAAGGCACGTTTTCCATGAAACGATCTTAACGGTGGACCTTTTACTATATATACCCCATGCCTTTCATTGTTTTAAATCACTAGAATCTTGATTTGAGAGCTCTAAGTTGAAACCATTGTTTCATACCTGAGTTCTTGGATCGAGATTAGCATTCGGGGACCCTTCGTAAGTATTCTTTCGTTCTTTTATTGCTTTTCGAGTCTTTTGAGTCTGAAAGTCAAACTTTGTTTGACTTTCTGCATTGACCAGTTTATGGTCAATGCAACGTGAGTGTAATCACGTTGGTTATAGTCCCTTGGGACTATGCCTACTGATTACCACGTTGTCTAGGGTCGTAAGGGTAAGCGACTTGATCAGTCGCTTATGCTTTCGAACCCAACCCATTTGGTCGATCATTAGGATCCGACCAAACACATTAGGTGACCATAGTATATAGGGAATAACCTTCCGAGGTTATACCTTATGGTCACATCGTTTGAGTAGTTGTATGATAGGTAGTTTATATGCCTTAGGTAAATTACCAGAATACCCTTTTCATGTATAATTGGTAATTAAGCATATGTAACCTAAACTTTTGTCACATAACTGATTATGTAACATGTTTAGGCATATAACACTTGTCATAGGGCTAGTTAGGCGGTCCGAACGCGTTTCACGCAAACGACGCGTTAAAGTAGCATAAGCTACCTAAACGGGTCGTAATGGGTCGTAAACACTTAGGTTAAGTTTCATTTAGTATGTAGGCTTTGTTAAACCATATCACATGAGTTCCTACACTCATTTGGTTTACAAACCCTCATGCTACCCAGTCTTCCGATTTAGGTCCGGTTTATTAACATAGTTACCTATATTAGGTGCCGTTTGATATCCGTGATCTCTAGCTTTGTTTGGTTGTTACTCAAGGACTGCTGAGCAATCTCAAGTGAGTACATAGACCCCTCTTTTACTGTTTTCCAAACATTTTGGGGTGGAACACATGTGCCTACTTGTTACTTTCGTGCTTTCCTGTTTTCACATCATATATCTACTATGTTTGTTAGTACATTATAGTACATGATTTCATTGTTTTTATGCTAGGTGTGCCCATTGTGTGCATTACTTAGTACATCGTTTTACATGACATTTTATGCTAGGTGTGCCCATTGTGTGCATTACTTAGTACATTGTTTTACATCACATCATATCACATCACATGCTATGTATGTTCATTGGTTGCATACTTAGTACATATTCATTTCATCACATGCTTACATTTTGGTATGACATTTGGTTCGTTTAAATGGGACAATACATTCATTAACATTAGCTACGCCGTTCGTTAGTAGGTAGTGGTACCATAGGAATTGACAACTCCCGTTCCGGACATCCCAGGGAAAGGGGACAGAAAGGAATGACCGAATTCGATGATATTTACACAGATAATCCTTTAAGTCGTTTAAGGGTTTATCACCACAGTCGCAAGGCTTGGATGTATGCATTATAACACACCGCATAAATGTTCATATTCAGTATAGCATGCATTTACACAAGACATAATATTGATTTAAACCAAGTTTTACTTCAATATTTTGCTTTTGTGCATATGGTTTAGTTGAGACATTTCGCTAGCCATACATGACATTTTGACATGGTTTACACAAAGACATTTTGACATAGACATTTGACATAGACATTTTGACATAGACATTTGACATAGACATTTCGACATAGACATTTTAACATGATTGACATTTGATCATGCATTTTCCCACAAAACATAACTTTGATTTAAACCAAGTTTTACTTCAATACTTTGTTTTGTGCATTTCACCTATGGTTTAGTTGATGCATTTCACTAGCCATACATATCACATTTGTTTTACATTACATGATCTACATCTTGACATAAACACTTTGACATATTATTCAATACATTTGGCAATTGGTTAAACATAGACATCTTACATTGATTGGTTTGGTTTGATTAAGTGATTAAGTAACGATGCGTGTGTAATATGATACAAGCATGGTGGATACGCCGCTGGTACTTCCTATATATAAGTGTTTGTATGGTATTACATATCGTAGCGTTATTTGAATCATTTCAATTTGAGATATATAACATTTTATACAAATAACATACTTTTCACAAGACATTGTTTTACAAACAACTTATCTTATACAAACTCATTTTACATGGTTATTCATTTAACCCGACATTTATTTATACATATCATCTGATCTTATCATTTTTCAAATGATTTACAAAACAAAGCAAATAACAAGGTTCATGACTAAACATTTTCTCCAACATAAGTCATGAAACCTATTTTCACAAAACCTATGTATCTCACCGGCATTTTTATGCTGACGTACCATATTTTCACATGTGTTTTTCAGGAGCTGTTGCATAAGATGATCAAGATACACTTAGGCGGACATGGGCCTTAGTGACAATAAAAGATGCAGACTAGTTAATTATGTTGTATTTCCATGTTTGTTTAGACATTGTAACACTTCTAATGAATAAAACGAAACTTCAATTGCCATGGATTTGAAACATTAATTCTGTTACAACACTCCCCGACGTTTCCGCCACGTTTGGTATGTTCTACGTGGTCGGGGTGTGACATTTAGCCTTTGAACATCCTTCATGTTAGAGGGTGATTTGATATCAAAGATGGCTTTGATCTGTTCCGGGCTCGCTTCTATCCCCCTTTTAGTTACCATATATCCTAGAAACTTTCCTGCCCCCACTCCAAAATGGCACTTGGCAGGATTTAGTTTCATGTTATATTGATCCAGGATATCAAATGCTCCCTTAATATCCTAGAGGTGATCCTTAGCCTTTTTAGATTTTACCACCATATCATCGATGTATACCTCCATTGTGTCCCCCAGCTTATCTTTGAGCATCATGTTCACCAATCTCTGGTATGTTGCACCTGCATTTTTCAAACCGAAAGGCATAGCAGTATAACAATGAATACCTGTTGGTGTCATGAAGGCAGTATCCTCTTGGTCCGAAGGCTCCATTTGAATCAGCTGAAATCCTGAGGATGCATCCATGAAGGTCAACATCTCGTGGCCAGCGGTAGCATCCACCATTGCATCAATATGAGGAAGAGGAAATGGGTCTTTGGGACAAGCCTTATTCAAGTCTGTGTAATCTACACAAAATCTCCATTTCCCATTCTTCTTTTGAACCACTACCACATTTGCCAGCCACTTGAAAATTTGACTTCTCTGATCATCTTGGATTTCAATAGTCTTTCAACCTCTTCTTGAATAATTATGTTTCGTTCTGGAGCAAACTTCCTTCTCTTTTGCTGGACAGGCTTGAAAGACCTGTCAATTCCAAGCTTGTGAGTGATAATGTCTCTGGATATACCTGCCATATCCTCGTGCTTCCATGTGAATGTTGACATTCTACATTTCAAAAAGTTAGTAAGCTGATCCTCAATATCTTGAGGGATATTGGTTCCTATGAGCACCGAGATATCCGGATTATCCTGGTCCAGGATAATTTTCTTAACATCCTGATCTGAAGCCTCCACAATATCCTGGGCTCGTATCTTTAATTGCTATGCTGCATTGGGCTTGGTTGAGGATTTCATGGAAGATGAATAACACTCCTTTGCCTCCTGTTGATCACTTTCCACCTTGACAACCCCCCAAGGAGTAGGGATCTTGATACACTGATGATAGGTTGATGGGACGGCCTTCATGTCATGGATCCATGGCCTGTCCAGTATAATGTTATAGCAGGATAGGGAATCCATCACACAGAAATGTTGTATCGAGTTGACCCCTTCAACATATACTGGTAACTTTATCTCTCCCACGGTATTCCTAGCTTCTCCACTGAAACCGACGAGCACAGTAGACTTCGAAGTAATGTCCATTGGAGATACATTCATCCTCTTCAATGTTTCCAGCCGAATTATGTTGACAGAGCTACCGTTGTCCACCAATATCCTGCGTACAAAATGGTTAGCAACATACAATGTTATTACGAGAGCATCATGGTGAGGATCCTGCACAGTATCCCGGTCACCACAGTCGAAAGTGATCACTTTATCAGTTGTAAGGGTCGTCATCCTGGCTGGTTTATCTCCCCTTTCAGTCTTAGCCTCCTTTGCATGCCTCTTGGCCGCAGAGTACGAAGTCCTACAAATGTCGGATCCTCCCGAAATAAAGTTGATTATCTTAGCATCCGCAGGAGGTGACGCCGCTCGTTCAGGATCCTTCTCCGTATCCTGACCCTTATTCTTCTTTCTTCCTAGGAGATCCTTCAGATATCCCTTGCTCAGAAGATAACTTATTTCTTTTCTCAGGGCAATGCAATCCTCAGTCACATGACCAAAATCTTCGTGGAAGACACACCATTTGGATTTATCCTTCCAATCAGCTTTTTGTTGGTTCTTTCGAGGCCACCTGGCTTTGTCTCCTAAACCCTGCATAGCATACATTAATTCTGGAATGTTAACAGAAAAGCAATATTTAGATAATTCAGGATATTCTTCAGGATCCTCGTCTTCAACAGCATTCACTTTCTTGTTATCATGCAGTATGGTTTGTACGAGGATTCTGACTTCCGGTTAGTTGATTCATATGTTGAGGATGCATTCATCCTCTCTTGCATTTTCTTATCATCCTCCAGCCTGATATATCTTAATGCCCTGTTACGAGCTTCATCCAGATTCCTGCAGGGATTCATCACAAGATCCTGGTAAAATTGGGAATCTTTCTGCAATCCCATCTTGAAAGCCTGCACAGCTGTTGCAACATCAAGGTGCGGGATATCCAAGGATTCCCGGCTAAACTTATTCACATAGTCCCTCAAGGATTCCTGAGGTCCTTGAGTTATCCTGTAAAGATCACTGGTTAATTTCTCAAAACTCCGGCTGCAAGAAAATTGACTATTAAATAAGTTAACCAAATGAGCAAAAGAAGTAATTGAGTGAGGAGGAACGTTTAACAGCCATTTTAAGGCTGATCCTGTTAAGGTAGAGCCAAAACCCTTGCATAAGCATGCTTCCTTAAGTTCCGGAGGGATAGGATTGATTTCCATCCGTTCCCTATACTGGGCAATATGCTCCTCAGGATCCGTGGTTCCATCATAAAGCTTCATGTTGGGAGTTTGGAATCTTTTTGGGATTTCAGCATCACAAATAGGATGCACAAACCGAGATATCCTGTGGCTATCCTGGGATACTTCAGGAATTGGCTGAACCACCCGGGGTACACTAGATATCATATCCTTTAGCTTCTGAAGCTCCCTAGACAATGCTGATGTCACAGTTGTATCCTGCAAAGATCCAACGCTGTTAGTGGCAAGAGTATTATTATTATTAGACACGTTACCAGTCTGAGGATTCTGGCCATATCCTGAAACATATCCTGAGCTCCTCACAGTTGACATCCTGATCGATGAGGGTATTTCAGGAGTATGATTCTGGGAATGACTAGGCACAATATTCCCCCTATTATCCTCAGTATACACAGCCGAATTGAAGTTCAAAGTTCTGGGTTGTAAAGGAGTGACGATATCTTCAGTGGATCTGCTCGAGCCAGCTTTTAAGAGTTGTATTTCTCTTAACAGCATTTGGTTAGTTTCCTGTTGCTGCCTCATTTGTTCATGCACACTTCCAAATAAGGTTAGAATTTCATCATTAGAAGCTAAAATGGGAGCAGATCCCTGAACACTCCGGGTAGGGATAACATCCTGAGGTTGTGAAGAAGTTGGCATCCTTGGGGGAGGTGGTGGAAGCATCGAACCAGTAGTAGCAGAAGTTGTAGAAGACACAGTGGAGGAGCTCATGCTTGATCTTGTGGCCATTTCAAATAATGTGGCAAAAAGTTTTGAAAACAGAAAACCAATTAATGATTTCACAAAGATTTTTAGTAAAGATAGCACCACTTGCCCCACGGTGGGCGCCAAATTGTTTTGGTCAAAAATTACCGGAGTAATTTAGTGATCAAATTAGTTAAGTGAGGTAGAGTGCTAAAAAGTGTATTGGAAATATGCTTGTTATGTTGTTTGTAAAAACAGTTTTCAGGATACGGCTCAGGATATCGAGCTGTATCTACGATCAAACTATAAGCAAAAAGTAAAGGAAATGACACAAGATGTACGAGGAAAGCCCTTGATCAATCTAGATCGCCGGCATAAAACCTCGGGAGCTGACAATCGCAGCTGCCTAGTTCTTCTTATTGCTTCAAACTTCAGGATACAGTGCAGGATATTGACCAGATCGCTAAGTGTTACAATGCTTTATGTGAAAGTAAAGGTTGCGAGAGAACAAGTGTGAGAGTGTAGTAATGTAGCTGTGATGTCCTATTTGATCTGGTATACCCACCTATTTATAGTAACGAAATACAAACTAAAATTCCTATAAATATGGGATGTTTCCGAATATTCCATTGTTAACGTTGTAGACCGAGTAATGCGGCTTCAACGTCTTCATTTGAACGACTTGGACCGAGTCTCCCGGAGAAAGGGTCTTCGTGTACGTTGGGCACCTGGACACGTACTCCTGCACACAACCCGTTAGTAATCCTGAGGATACCATTCAGGATGTTACCAATATCCTGAATGAGCATCAGGATATAAGCAGATATCATTCAATCAAGATATAACTCAAGATATTTCCCAGGATATGGGCTCAGAATTTTACCCATAACAGTAAGCAATCGAAAGGTCTTCAATACAAAGGTCAGGGACATGAAAGGTTTTGATCTGGTTGAGCATGATGAGTACTCTCCAGACCATGGGCATTGTCTGAGCAAAACAAAGGCCGGTGACCCGGAAAAACTCCATGATAAACTCCGGAAATGGGTATCGAAGGCCAAGAGAAAATGGGTATGACGAGAAGTAATTCCATTCTTCGGAAGAGACGTCGGAACGAATGCTCCGGTCGAATGGGCGAATAACCGCCGTGTCAGGGAAAGCGCCGGAGGTTCTTAATGCAGCGATGTCAGCATTATCGAAGGAGCACACCTCTTTCTCGGGATGTTTGAGGAGATTCTGATCAACGAATGACGAGGTAGACTCGCCGGAGTGAGAGCGAGTTCTGGTGGCCATCTGGAAAGTTGAACGAGAAAAAGCTAAGGAGAAGAGAGAGAAGTACCTGAAAATTCCAGAGAAGATGGTAGTTTATCAACAAGGAATAGAGAAGATATAGGGGCTAATTGGATAGCCATTGAGTAGAAAACGCGTTGGAAGTTGCACCAAGTCACATCAAGCGTCGTTTCGGTTTAATAGCCTCGATCTTAGAGATAAGTTTTAAAATATATCCGTTGGATTGGTACACCAACGTATATATTTTGGGGACAATTGTTATGGGCCATTTTCTGAACATATATCCTGACTAATATTCTGCTTTTGATTGTTTATTTGTGATCAGGATACCGAATCAGGATATTGGTAACATCCTGATGCGATATCCTGGTAATGATTGATTTGACCACGTGCAGATTGAAGGGTATAAGTCTCCAACGTTCAAGTGGACTTCTTCTCCTTGAGACTCGGGCAAACCAGTTAGATAAGAGACGTTGAAGCCGGAAGATGTGGACTACAACTTTTATATGTGGAATATTCGCCGGAACCCGGAATAATAGGTTAATTGGTTGCTTTCTTTTTACTATAAATAGATTGATCGGATCAGATTAAGTCACTCACTCTTTCACTCGCACACTTCGCTCTCTAGTTACTAGCAATCACTGCACACCAACACTTGTAATCAAATCACATTGTAACACCTAGTTGATCCGCATCATATCGTGCACTGTATCCTGACATTTGAAGTAATAGAAGAACAAGGCAGCTGCGATTGTCAGCTCCCGAGGTTTTGTGCCGGCGATCTAGATTGATCAAGGGCTTTCCTCGTACATCTCACGTCACCCTTTACTTTTTTGTTCATTGTTTGATCTTAGATACAACTTTATATCCTGAGCTATATCCTGAAACTGTTTTTTCAAATAACTTTACTTGAATATTTCGACACACCTTTCAAGCACACTACCTCACTTAACTAATTTGATCACTAAATTGCTTAGGTAATTTTTGACCAAAACACCTGTTGGTGTCATAAAAGCAGTATCCTCCTGGTCGGAGGGTTCCATTTGGATCTGCTGAAATCCTGAAGAGGCATCCATGAAGGTTAACATCTCGTGGCCAGCGGTAGCATCCACCATTGAATCAATATGAGGTAGAGGAAATGGGTCTTTGGGACAAGCTTTGTTCAAGTCTGTGTAATCCACACACACTCTCCATTTCCCGTTTTTATTTTGCACCACAACTACATTTGCCAGCCATTTAGGAAACTTCACTTCCCTAATCATTTTGCTTTTTAGTAGTCTTTCAACTTCCTCTTGGATGATCAAATTTCGTTCCAGAGCAAATTTCCTTCTTTTTTGTTGAACCGGCTTAAATGATTTGTCAATACCGAGTTTATGAGTTATAATATCCTTGGAAATGCATGTCATATCCTCGTGCTTCCACGCGAACGTCGACATCCTGCATTTCAAAAAGTTAGTCAATTGATTTTCAATATCCTGAGGGATGTTGGTTCCTACGAGCACCGAGATATCTGTATTATCCTGATCCAGGATAACTTTCTTTACATCCTGCTCGGAAGCCTCCACAATATCCCGGGCCCGCATCTTTAATTGCTATGCTGCATTAGGCTTCGCCGAGGACTTCATCGAAGAAGAATAGCACTCTTTTGCTTCCTGCTGGTCACTTTCCACTTTTACTACTCCCCAAGGGGTAGGTATCTTGATGCATTGATGATAGGTTGACGACACAACTTTCATATCATGGATCCAAGGACTTCCTAATATAATATTATAGCAGGATAGGGAGTCCATGTCACAGAAGCGCTGCATTGAGTTGACCCCTTCAACATATACATGCAATTTTATCTCCCCTACGGTATTCTTGGCTTCCCCACTGAAACCGACAAGCACAGTGGATGGGTCGAAGTAATATCCATCGGAGATACATTCATTCTCTTTAATGTCTCCAGTTAAATTATGTTGACTGAGCTGCCATTATCTACCAGTATCCTGCGTACAAAATGGTTAGTGACATATAATGTAATTACTAGAGCATCATGGTGAGGATCCTGAACAGTATCTCTGTCATCACTATAAAAAGTGATCACTTTGTCAGTTATGAGGGTCGTCATTCTGGTTGGCTTTTCTCCTCTTTCGGCTTTAGCCTCCTTTGCATGTCTCTTGGCCGCAGAATATGAAGTCCCACAAATGTCGGATCCTCCTGAAATAAAGTTAATTATCTTGGCATCTGCAGGAGGTGATGCTGCTCGTTTAGGATCCTTCTCAAGATCCTGCCCTTTATTCTTCTTTCTTCCCAGTAGATCCTTTAGATACCCCTTGCTCAGGAGGTAGCTTATTTCTTTCCTTAGAGCGATGCAATCCTCAGTGACATGTCCGAAATCCTCGTGGAAGGCACACCATTTGGACTTATCCTTCCAATCAGCTTTTTGTTGATTCTTCTGAGGCCACCTGGCTTTGTCTCCTAAACCATGCATAGCATACATCAGTTCAGGTATATTAACAGAAAAACAATATTTAGATAATTTAGGATATTCTTCGGGATCCTCGTCTTCAACAACATTCACTTTCTTGCTGTCATTTCTGCCATATGGCTTAGAGCGATATGGTTTATATGAGGATTCTGATTTCCTGTTGGTCGACTCATAGGTTGTAGACGAATTCATCCTCTCTTGCATCTTCTTATCATCCTCCAACCGAATATATCTTAGAGCCCTGTTACGAGCTTCATCCAGATTCCTGCAGGGATTCATTACAAGATCCTGGTAAAATTTAGAATCCTTTTGCAACCCCATCTTGAAAGCCTGCACAGCTGTTGCAACGTCAAGATGCGGGATATCTAAGTATTCCCGACTAAACTTATTCACATAATCCCTTAAGGATTCCTGGGGTCCTTGAGTTATCCTGTAAAGATCACTGGTCAGTTTCTCAAAACTTCGGCTGCAAGAAAATTGACTATTAAATAAATTAACCAAATGAGCAAATGAAGTAATTGAGTGAGGAGGAACGTTTAAGAGCCATTTTAAGGCTGATCCTGTTAAGGTAGAATCAAAACCCTTGCACAGGCATGCTTCCTTGAGATCCGGAGGGATAGGGTTGATTTCCATCCTTTCCCTATACTGGGCAATATGCTCCACAGGATCCGTGGTTCCACCATAGAGCTTCATGTTGGGGGTCTGAAATCTTTTTGGGATTTCAGCATCACAAATAGGATATGCAAACCGTGATATCTTGTGGCTATCCTGGGACACTTCAGGAATTGGCTTAACCACCCGAGGTACACTGGATATCATGTCCTTCAGTTTTTGAAGCTCCCTGGAAAATGCTGACGTCATACCTGCATCCTGCAAAGATCCAACACCATTAGTAGCAAGAGTATTATTATTATTAGATGCATTACCAGCTTGGGGATTCTGGCCATATCCTGAAGCATATCCTGAGCTTCTCACAGTTGATACTCTTACTGAAGAGGGTATCTCAGGAGTATGATTCTGGGAATGGCTAGGCACAATATTCCCCCGGTTATCCTCAGTATAAACTGCAGAACTAAAGTTCAAAGCCCTGGGTTGCAAGGGAGTGACAGTATCTTCAGCAGGCCTACTCGGGCCAGATTTCAAGAGTGGTATCTCTCTCATCAGCATCTGATTAGTTTCCTGCTGCTGCCTCATCTGTTCCTGTACACTACCAAACAAATTTAGAATTTCCTCAATAGAAGCTAAAACAGGACCAGATCCCTGGATGTTGCGAGCGGGGATAACATCCCGGGCCACATGACTTTCAGTTCCCTGTGAAGAGGGTTGCATTCTCTGAGGAAGTGGTGGAAGCACCGAACCAATTATTGCAGAGGTTGTAGAAGACACGGTGGAAGAGCTAATGTTTGATCTCAAGGCCATTGTAAATAGTGTAGAAAAAAGTTTTGAAAATAGAAAACCAAGTAATGATTTTGAAAAAGCTTTTAGTAGAAATAGCACCACTTGCCCCACGGTGGGCGCCAATTTGTTTTGGTAAAAAATTACCGAAGCAATTAAGTGATCAAATTAGTAAAGTGAGGTAGTGTGCTAGAAATGTGTGTTGAAAATATTCATGTTAAGTTGTTTGCTAAAACAGTTTAAAGATACGGCTCAGGATATATTTTTGGGTAAAGGGTTACCCCGGTGATTCTATATATAGACAACCGCCAAATAAGTACAAGTAGTGAGGATGAGTTCCCCACTAGTTCATATACAGGACATGCCCCATATATGTATGCAAATAAAACAAAATAAACTATGACACCACATCAAACTAGCCTACTACATATCATGATAATGACCTATCTAGTAGACAAAAACTAAAACTAAAACAAAAACAACTTCATCCGCCATCATCAAAAATGAAATTGCGACCAAGAGGCGTCCACCTGGCACGAACCAAAAACAAACTATCCATTGGAAGATTTTGTGGAAGAGGTGCTTGCCCCTGATCTGGAAGACTTAGGATGCGCTGCAGTCTCATCATAGATAACCTCAACCTCATCCTCATCAGACTCTTCCCTAGTATCTCGACCACCCTTATCTTTCCTTTGGATGGGACCAGCATTCCCCCTATCAGAATCAAGAGCACTAAATGGGTTATGCGTCTGAAACTTCGATGACTTAGTACCCTTCTCATTCACATAGATAGAAGTCCCTGCCTTTTTCTTTGTATCCACCGGTCTATATTCAAACTTAGGTTTCAGATTATTAACTTGGAAACCATTCTTTTTTGCACTCTTCTTAGCCTTTACTTCTGTATAACCATCCGCGTCTACTCTCGGCCTATTTGTAGGAGGATTTGGACTCGGACCAATATGTTTAGGGCATTCCCCTGATTCATGCCCAAACACACAGCAGTGGGCACATCTCGGGGGTTTCCATTCATATTCCACAGATATAGTCTCGGTAACATATTTATTCTCTTCCAATCCAGGAATAGCCATGGTTAGAACCTCTTTAAAATCCTGGTCAGCTGAGATTTCAATGAGAGCTCTAGCATAGCTACTCCGTCCCCAAGCCTCCTTACACATAGCAATAGTAAACGTATCCAACCGCACGGGAGTACCAATTTTTGACGCCAGCATGCTTAACCCATCATCAGAATACGCCACTAGAGGAACGTCATGCATTTTAACCCAAATCGCGACCTTGGTTATATCTTCTTTTTTAGGGTTGTTTGTAGGAGACCAAATGTTAAGAAATATTGGTTTATTTCGAATCAGCCAAGGTCCCCCTTCAAGCACATCAGTCATACCCTTTCTGTCTTCAAACTTGAAGAAGAAAAACCCATTTGAATTCATCATAGTTTTTTGTAGACCATATTTTTTCCAATTCGTTCGCACAAAATAATCAACAACCGGATAAGCAATTCTATCCCCCAAAAAGTACCCATAGAGAGTATTAGCTAACCTGTTGTTAACCTCACGAACAGACTCAATTGGTAACACAACATCCACTCCATCCAATGAAACATCTAATTTTAAAGATCGAAAGTTGATTTTTGGAGCTTGATCAGCCAGTTCATTGGCATTTCTAACTATACCATCACCCTTCTGATTCTGATTTGAACCGAGACCCATGTTAACATCACCTTGCTCAGCTTGATCATTTGAGACCACACTAGCATACGATTGATGTTGCGCATGACTTCCCGGAATCTGATCTTGGATTGGAGAATCAAGACACACATCATTTAGCGGAAGGACAAAAGCTACCTTCCGTTTATCAACAACCTTAGCATAATTCTGAATTGGAGAATCAGAACGACCAGCATGAAGCACATCATTTAACGGTAGCATAAACCTTACCTTCTTCGGAGAATCAGAAAACCTAGCCGCCATACGTAAAGCTTGTCTTGGCTCGTAAGACTTTCCGTCAATGTTCTTAATCTTCTTAACGAAGACATTTGCGTTGTCGGCACTATTTCCATCCATGAATCAGAAATTGATTAAACCGAACGCCAATCAAACAGCGAACGAATGGATTTGAAATTGCTAAAACGTTAATACAAACCGGACAGCCGAACATGTAATAAGAACCAACCCTTTAAACCCCGTAATCTGAAATCAGTCGATCGGAAAAACAAAAGAAATCGAAACCCTAAAAAACGTAAACCCTAATCTGATTTCAATTGGTTAGAAACAAAGGAGCAATTCAGGATTCCTTACTAGTAAAGAATCAATCACCCTAGTTGTTAAGCAAGATCAATCAAGACCAGGATTGGATTTAAGGAAACTAGGGTTTCACAATTTTCCCAAAATCGCCCAAAGTCGCCCAGAGCACTCCATGACCTAAATACGGCTCAGGATATAGAGCTGTATTTATGATCAAACAATGAGCAAAAAAGTAAAGGGTGACACGAGATGTACGAGGAAAGCCCTTGATCAATCTAGATCGCCGGCACAAAACCTCGGGAGCTGACAATCGCAGCTGCCTTGTTCTTCTATTACTTCAAATATCAGGATACAGTGCAGGATATGATGCGGATCAACTAAGTGTTACAATGTAATTTGAGTACAAGTGTTTGTGTGTAGTGATTGCTAGTAGCTAGAGAGCAAAGTGTGCGAAAGAGAGTAAGTGACTTAATCTGATCCGATCAATCTATTTATAGTTAAACGAAAACAACTAACTATCCTATTAAACCGGGATGCTTCGAATATTCCTCAAGTGAACGTTGTAGTCCACTTCTTCCGGGTCCAACGTCTCTTATATAACCGGTTTGCCCGAGTCTTAAGGAGAAGAAGTCTTCTTGAACGTTGGAGACTTGCACCCCCTTATCTGCACGTGGTTAAATCAGTTAATAGCAGGATATCGTACCAGGATGTTACCAATATCCTGATCCGGTATCCTGATCACAAATAAACAATCAAAGCCGGAATATTAGTCAGGATATTTGTTCAGAAAATGACCCATAACATTAACTATGACATAAACAGGGGACATTCCTACTAAGGCATTGTGAAAAGCTCAGAGGATCAAGCTTGGGCCTAGTTCACTAAGTATCCCAGACTGGGGACATCTTCGGTGGAAAGGTTGCAAATGGATTGAAGTGTAAGAATAGAGGTGTACTCTATTTTTGGTATGAACTATCCTTTCTCTTTGAAAACATTATCTAAATTGTTTAAGTTCTAAGAACTCTATTTGACAAAAGTCTTAGTAGGATATTTACGAGTATCCGGATCAAGATATGTTCTCAGGATATATTTTCAGGATATTTGGTCAGAACATTTAAAATATTACACTAAGTTTGGAATATTGAAATCGTATTTAAACTAAGCAATACATTACAAGAATTGAAAAAATAGATAACAATAGATAAAGTCATAAAAAGGTTATATTATTAACATAGAAAAAGATTGTGCTTTTGGTTTCGTCTCAAACCGAGACCCATCCACCAAAAGCGCGATTAGTTTTCTACCATATTTACTTAACAATTGAAGGCTTCGTCTTGGAACCCCCAGATTCCTCCACCTTCAATTGTTAAAAGTGTTCAAAATAAACCATACTAACTGATGAACAAGGGCTTCGTCCTGAAACTCAGGATCCCTCCACCTTTGGCCATCATATTGTCTATAAGCAGGAAAGTAAATCGTTTGACAGACAGGAAATTGAAATTGATCAACAAACTACGACCATCAGAAATTAAGAAGTGGGCTCCGGCCTAGGCATGAATATCCATCATCGCCCACTTCGCTGCTTTCAAGGAACAGCACCTTCTTCACCAGCAGCGTTTCCTCCAGCACCCGCATCAGCATCACCCTCAGGATTCTTCCCAGCATCAACCGCCTCCTCTGTCGCCTTGGAAGGCTCTTCACCAGTAGGATTCGTAGGATGTTCCATGGGACTACCTCCGAGATCCTTTAATTTCGCCTCCCAAGCATTGACGTTCCAGGAGGGGCATTCAAAGCCCAAGGCTTTGGCCTCGTAGGCCATCCTCAATCTGGCTTGAAGGAGGGAAATTACAACAGATCCTTTGAGGCCTTCCCTATAAGAGACCATATCCTGCTCATGCTGGGTATGAGCGGCGTTAAGTTTTGCCTGAGCTTCATGGGCAGCCTTCTTCATAGCAGCTTGATGCTCTTGAGTCATCGCTCTGAATTTGTCCACATAGTGCTGGGACTTGGCGGCAGCAATCATTCCTTGATCGGTGATGGTGACTTCGGCCTTCTTCAGTTTGACCTCCAGCATTTTGTTGAGCCCACAGGATTCCTCATATAGATGCACCAGACGCTCAAGGCCCTACAACGAAAACGTAGGTATTAGTCTATCCAAACTGATCAGGATATAAGTTCAACATGTGAATGCAGGATACAGGATTCATACCTGGTTGAGAAAGGAAGTCATAAAGCCGCTGGCCTCAACGAATCCATGATTCTCGTAAGGAAACATCTCAGAAGTGACAGGAGAGTCAGTTTCCTTCCTCTTTCGGCAACTGGAAGCACGGGTCTTAGTAGCCAAAGAAGGCTTTGGGATAGCAGTGGGCTTTGAGCCGGTGGGCTTGGATGAAGTAGTTGCTTTGGGGCTCGGCTCTTTCTTAACTTGAACAGGACCAGAGTAACTGTCCAACTCGTCAAGGTCAAAAACTTCGGGGGTTTTGATTGGTGCTGAACAAAGGGAAGAACTCTAAAACCCTTTTTATCTTTTTATAATAAACTAATCAAATGCATGCAGATATAGTTAACCCTTACTAGACATGTCGGATGAAGAATATTGACTGGAACTTGGGAGGTGTGTGGAAAAGCTTCTATCACTTCCCGGCAACCGGTAGACCGCTTGGATTCTTTTTTCAGATTCTTCGGTAGGGGGAGCTAGCTCTCTGAAATTCGCTGCAGGATAAATGATAGAATGTTAGCACAAGATATAAGCTAGAGATACTTTTAGGTATATTCCTAGGACTCTGAGCCCAACCGGTGGTTAACCATTTAACTGGAAGACTATTACCCACGGCGATGGAGTCTCGCCTGACGAAGAAAAATTTTCTTTGCCATCCGTCCTCGTTTTTGGTCGCTTTGAGGACAAGAGGATTACTGGAGGTAGAAAACAGTAAAAATCGGCTAGAACCATGGGATCGAAGACGATAAGCGATTGGGATATCTTCAATGCAAAGGTCAGGAATATGAAGGGCTTTGATCTGGTTAAGAACGATCAAAACCCTCCAAACCATAGGCATCGTTTGGGAAAAGCTTAGGCCGGTTTTTCGAAAAAAACTGCATCATGAATTCAGGGAACGGGTATCGAAGGCCTAAAGAAAAGGGGTATGCCGGAAAACAGATCCATTTTCTAGACGATACAACCGAACGGACTGACCAGTCGAATGGCCTGATGATCGCCTTATCGGGAAAGGCACCAGAGGCTCTCAACGCTGCAATGTCTGCATTGTCGAAGGCACAAACCTCCTTCTCGGGATTCTTGAGAAGATTCTGTTGGGAAAAGGTTTCGCTTGACTCGCCGGTGTGGGAACGAGTTCTGGTAGCCATTGAGAGAGAGGTAAAGAAAGTTACAAGAGAAATAGTAGAGATAGATGATTACCTGGAAATTCTGTTGAAGATGGTTGAATTTCAAACAAGAAGAGAGAAGATATAGGGGCTTCGTAGATAACCATTGAGTGATTATCGCGTTGAAAGTTGCAGCTTGTCATTCCAGCCTTCTAATCAACTTAATTACCTCGATTTAAGAGATAAGCTTTAAAATATATCCGTTGGAATTGGTATACCAACAGATATATTTTGGGGACAATTGTTATGGGTGGTTTTCTGCTCATATATCCTGAATAATATTCTGACTATGTTTCTTTTATTGTGATCAGGATACCGGATCAGGATATTGGTAACATCCTGATACAGTATCCTAGTAATACCTAATTAATTCACGTGCAGATTAATGAAGCATGCCTATAAAGTTCGAGTGGACTTGTTCTCTAGAAGACTCGGGCTAGTTTGTTGAAATAGGAACGTTGAAGCCGGAAGACGTGGACTACAACGTTCACAAAGGGAATATTCGCTATATCCCGGATTTATAGGCTAGTTTGTTAGTTTCTTTTTACTATAAATAGGATTGATCGGATAAGATAGAACACACTCGATTTCTCGAACACTCTTGCTCTCTACTAGCTGCAATCACTCACAAACACTTACACTTGTACTCGAATCGCATTGCATTGTAACACTTAGTTGATCCGCATTATATCCTGCACTGTATCCTGATATTTGAAGTAATAAGAAGAAGGCAGCTACGATTGTCAGCTCCCGAGGTTTTGTGCCGGCGATCTAGATTGATCAAGGGCTTTCCTCGTACATCCCGTATCTACCTTTACCTTTTTGCTCATTGTTTGATTGTAGATACAGCTCGATATCCTGAAAACTGTTTTTACCAAACAACTTAATTAGCAAATTTTTCACAAATACATCTAGCACACTACCTCACTTAACTAATTTGATCACTTAATTACTTAGTTAATATATGACCAAAACAATGCTCAAGATAGGTTGCTTTGGAAAGATGGAGACACTCTCACGGATCACTCATCATCCTAGGTATTGCATTCAATTCGATCTAGGGAGCTGGAGGTCGATTGGGTTGATGTTATTTGGTTTTCTCAGTGTATTCCTCGCCATGCTTTTTTGATGTGGCTCATTACTCGACGTAAACTCTTGACGCAAGATAAAATCCTTCATCGGAGCCACGCAAGAAGTAAAAACATGAACATGATGTGCTGCCTCTTGTGTTATGCGGATATTGATTCACACGATCATCTATTTTTTGAATGCAAGTTCTCGACACAAGTTTGGAAGATGGTCCGTTCTAAAGCGGGTATGGTGAATGTGGACGCTAGGTGGAGTGTTATTTTAAATTGGCTTTGTCAACTGTCAAGGTCAAAATCGGCCGCAAACCTTGTGTGCAGATTGCTTGTTGCTGCTCTGGCGTATATTATTTGGTAGGAAAGGAACAATCAGTTATTCAAGAATCATGCACGGCCGCCGGATTCTATATGTGAAGCTGTTTTACAAAATGTTCGCTATAAATTGATGGGTCTTCGGTTCAAGAATACGGCTAGAGTGAGGGCGTTGCTGGAGAAATGGGATATCCATGGAGCTGATTTAGTCACTGATAATGGATAATTATCCATAGTTTAGTGCTTTGTCAAGATTGTAGTTGTTAGGGGAAGATTTTCCTGTGATCAGTGATCCTCAATTGCTGTCGGGTTTAAGGATCCTTGATTCTGTCTGAATTGGTGATCCTCAGAGAGTATTGTAGGATCAGGATCCAGGATCATCATAGTGATCCTTACACTAACAATTGTCTACTTTGAATATGGAATTGTTTTGCAGGAGTACGTGCTTGGACTTGGTCATGGCGATATTCCTGGAGCATATTCTCTTTTATTCCGCACATGCTTGACCATGGTGAACGTTATGGAGATCGTGGGGAGAGGGCATGAATTGCGGATAGTTAGTTATTTTAGATATTTACTAAATTTAAAAGGGGATAGTGAGCTAGATTAGAACACTTGGCTATTTTTGGCTAAACACACACACTCATACTGCTCTCATCAGTTTACAACATTCTGCTTGGCGATATTGTTACACATTTCACTCTAGTGATCCTTGTAACTAGCTCGCTATCATCCGAAGTTGTAACACACATTTTGTTTAATCTAAGTTGGTGATCGGTAGTTTCCATCACCCAAGTTTTTTATGCCGGAGATCAACTCTTGATCAAGGGCTTTTTCCACGTATAAATCATTGTGTCACTTGTTCATTACATTTCTGAGTGATCCTCAATATTGTTCATTGATTCAAGCATCACACCTCACACATAAAGATTTGGTTGCATTATCTTTGCTTGATTTTTGACCAAAACAGTTTGGCGCCCACCGTGGGGCAATTGGTGCTTCATTTTTGAGAAACTTCGTTCATTTCGGTTATTCTGGTTCATCACATTCAACCAGATGGCTTCTCAAGGAAAAACCACTTCAAGTGCAATGTTTGCGGTCAATTCATCCCAAGGCGTCCCACCTTTGCCTCCACCACCTTCTGGATCCCAGAAGAATGCTGAAAAGAAACAGACTCCTATTTTCTCAAAACCTCCAACTTCTTCTGCATCTTATACTCCTACTACTAGTGACCTTTTTACTTTAATTTTGCAGATGAAGGATCACATACAGCAGCAGGATAAGACTAACGAAAGGATTCTCAGAGAAATTGGAGATATCAAGAAACAGAAGAGATCGGCAGAGTATCATTCCCCATTGATGCCCAGATCTTTGAATTTCGACACTCCGATCATAACCTCTCAGCATTCTGCAGCTCCAGATATCCAATACTTGGGTGGAACAAGAGGAATGCACTACGGATCCTCAGCAACGTCTCAGGCTCTAGGACCTTATTTTCAACCAGCAGGATCCTTCTCTCGGCATCAAGGATCCTTCGTTAGCTCAGGAGGATACATGGGGACACAGCAGGTTCAAGGATCCTCTCAGGTTCAAGGTGTCACACCCCCAAAATCCACATGCGGAGTACCACCGCTTGGAGGCGTGACTAACCAGGATCTTAGCCACCAATCACATTGAACATCATGAGTATATTTAAACTACTTTCATTTATTAACAATGGTGTTACAATATTTGACAGTTTACAGTGGAAGCATATTTAACTCAATAAGTGTTTATAAAGCACATGTAAGCTCTTAGTCTTGTGGCGCGTTTCCATGTAACTCGACCCATGACCACTCCAGCTTCCCAGACAGCAAGTTCCAATGTTATGCACCTAAAGGCCTGCAAGGCATGTAACAACTAATCAACAACAAAGTTGAGCGAGTTCACAGTTGGATGTTTAGTTACAGTATTCATTTCGTAAATCATATGTTCGTTTTGTAAACCATGTATCGTATTAATTCGTACCGCGGTCTCCCAGACATGTGTGCGAAGATTAGTGGGGGCTTCCCATGTGTTACTAGACCGAGTGTATCGACTGCTACGAAAATGTAAGAGGTGCCCTAAGTCAATGTCTATCAGCATTGACCCTTTGCCCATAGTCCATTAGTACACGCCCGTTCGAACGACACGGTGTGAGGTTTGTTAAACCTAATAGCGCTATTAACTAATGACCCGCTCGCCATAGGCCTCGGCGATTAAGTCGATATAAATGAGGGACTTCAATGATAGAGGTTTGGTCCAGTGTGTATCTTGGCATCCTACTCCCAGAGGATGGTTGTAATTACCGTTTAGTTCATTTACCCATTCCCAACCCATGGGAATCCCATGCCTTGGAAAGAGTGTGAACTCACCTTGGTTTGCTCGGTATGATTAGTTACTTGTTTAACAGTTGATCAAACACATCCTAAAAGGGTTACCAATAACAGTCAGTTCTACGTGCACATGAACCACATCCTTCACGTACAATTAATTCACGTATTCATCGTTCACATAAAGCACATTTAATGTACATGCAACGCATACACGTTATTCCAGACATGACAGTTAATCCATTCAGCTAGTGCCATCTAATAATCGCTCAACATGTCATAGCTCAAACACACTATATAATTTACTCGCATACACTTCAAGCCCAACTATTAAACACGTGCGGCCCAAATCAATTTTAAACAATATCAATCCACAATTCTTTTTTTTTTGGGTAAAGGGTTACCCCGGTGATTCTATATATTCACAACCAAATAAAAACAAGTAGTGTAGAAAACCTACACTAGTTCACTCATGAGACATGCCCCAAGAGTGTAAGCAAAAACAACCAGAACAAACCACACAAAAGGTACCAACTAGACTCTAATCTAGAAAAAACACAAAACCACTAATGACTACTCAACCACCATCAATGTCATTCGAAAGACCTTGAATCTCCCAATCTTCAAGAAGCTTCTGAACTCTAGCAGTATTCTTCAGCTTCACTCCCATCAGCTTATACCGAACCATTTGAACAATGGAAGCACTTATATTTTCTGGAGGTCTTAATTGGTTTTTAAATAACCTAGCATTCCGCTCCTGCCAAATCATGTAACACGAAGCCGCAACTAAAATTCGAGCAACCAAATTAGACGCTGTCTTCGACCGGGCACGAACTAGAAGCCACTCCACAATATCCCCCAAAACCGGCTGAACCAAATCCATACCCACCTTTTGTCTAACCATGCTCCAGACTTGAGACGAGAATTTGCACTCAAAAAATAAGTGATTATGTGAATCAAAGTTCTCATAACAAAGTAGGCAGCACATCATGTTCATATTTTTCCTTCGAGAGAGGTCCCATCCCAAAATTTTATCCTGAGTAAGTAACTTACCTCTCATAATTAACCACATTAAGAAAGCATGCTTCGGAATACATTGAGAAAACCACACAATAGAGCACCAATGGACTTCTGGTTCTGTATATCGAATAGAATTCCAAACACCTGAAGCCGAAAAATCTCTAATATGATCACCATCACGCCATAAAATCCGATCTCTTTTATTCGGGTCTAAATTGACATTATCAAGCTGAGTAAGAACAGGAAAAAGATCCCTCCAAGCTGTAGGCCACCTCCAATTCCCATTGTTTCTAACATTAGCAACTGTAGCCTCCAAAGTAAAACCCGCATTCGAAATCATTCTTGGTGACAGAATATTCCCCAGCGGCCCCAAGGAGCACCAGAAATCATACCACGCTGAAGTTGTAACACCATTACCAACCTCGGTCCAAACATGTGTTCGCATTAACGGTCTAAGTTGTAATAACTTACGCCAAGACCAGCAGCAATTGCTAGGAACCGTGCAACTCCAGAAACTTTTACCTTTAAGCCTGTACGAATGAACCCAATCGACCCATAAAGACTTTCGTTTAGTGATAATACTCCAAATGTGAGATGTCATGAGAGCTTTGTTAATATCACCAATACGTCTAACTCCTAACCCACCTTCATACTTCGGAATACAAATAGATTTCCAGGAAACTTTCGCCTTTCCTTTATGAAAATTGCAATCTTGAGACCAAAGAAAATTTCGTATTCTCGATTCCAACTCATTAACCACACGAGTTGGTAAAATGAAAACAGAAGACCAATAGATATGCATAGAGGACAAAACAGAGATTATAAGTTGTAACCTACCAGCAAAAGAAAGCATCCTGTTCCTCCAATGCATTATACGCTTTTCGAGCTTTTCCACAAGAACATTACAATCTTGATACAACAGCCTAGAAGATATGAGAGGCATCCCCAAGTACCTGACAGGAAGCGTACCCTCCACAAACGGCATAATTCTCAAAATAGCACTTTTAATGTAACTCGGAACATTGCAAAAGAAGACCGTGCTTTTTTGAACACTAGGCACCAACCCTGACATCTTGGTAAACGAATCCAACGACTTCATAATAAACTTCGCCGAAGCAATCTCTCCTCTAGCAAAAAGAAAGAAATCATCTGCAAAACACAAATTTATAATTTGCTGCCTTTCACACCGATTATGAAACTTAAACGAGGAATCAATTCTCAACGAGTGATGCAAAATGGCTGTCAAAACTTCCATAACAAGAGTGAAAAGATATGGAGATAATGGATCCCCTTGCCTTAACCCACGATTTCCCTTGAAATAGCCATGAATATTACCGTTAACACAAACAGAATACGAAGTAGATGTAACACATACCATGATCTAATTCACCATCTTAATATTGAAACCAAAACCAATCAGAATACTCCTTAGAAAATTCCAGTCAACTGTATCATAGGCTTTTTGAATATCAACTTTAAAAGCGCACCGTGGCGGCCCAGCATTCCTATGATAGTTATGCATAAGCTCTTGAGTCAACAGAATATTATCCGAGATTTTTCTTCCTGGGACAAAGGCAGATTGGTTTATACTATCTCGTTTAAAGCCCCCTTCACTCTATCCGCAACAATTTTGCTAATGCACTTGTATATAACATTGCAACATGCAATAGGACGATAATCAGTAACAACCGAAGGGGTAGGAACCTTCGGCACAAGCACAATGAGAGTATGGTTTAACTCGCGTAACAAATTCCCAGTGTTAAAGAAATCAATAATAGCTTTTGAGATATCCACACCAACAATATTCCACGCACTCTTGAAAAAAGCAGCCGTATAACCATCCGGCCCTGGGGCTTTATCAATACCAATAGAAAACATAGCCGCTTTCACTTCCTCTGAAGAAACCTGACGGATCATATGGTCAGCCGTAGCCGAGTTCAAAAAATTAGAGAATAGATCAGGCGATGGAAGCAAAGAAACGTCCCCTGTACACCCCAAGAACTTCTCATAATGACTAACAAAAGCATCATGAACCATATCACCTTCGAACACATTTCCACTCGAATCCCGAATAATATCAATCCTGCTACGATGGTTCCTATTTTTCAGAGCAGAGTGGAAATAAGCCGTGTTCATGTCTCCAGCACACAACCAATCTACTTTGGATTTCTGTTTCAGAAATCGCTCCTCATCAAGTAACGCTTCTTGATAACATTTCGTAACCGTAGCTTCTTCGGCTCTAAGAATAGCATTCAAAGGATCCCGATCTATAGACTGCTGAATACTGTCAAGTTTAGTACGAAGCTCAATGGTTTTGTTATGAAGATTGCCTTGTTTAAACAATAATGCACGAAGAGGCCTTTTAAGCTGCCGAAGCCTTTTAACAACCGAAAACTGATGAACTCCATTAACTCTAGTAACCCAAATCTGATTGACAATATCTAAAAATTCCGGTTTATGAACCAGAAAATTAGCAAATTTAAAAGGTCTCGGTTTCAACTTACCCGCTTCAGGAATTTTTAGGACACACGGAGAGTGATCCGAAAGACGATACAGCTGAAATAATGCTACCGCACGCGGAAAAAGAGAAACAAATTGAGTATTACCCAAAACACGATCAATTTTCTTTAATAATCCGACGCCCTTCTTTGGTTTTTGATTCCATGTAAAATGGAATCCCGAACTGTTAATGTCAAACATCTCAATATCATCCACACACGATTGAAAGTCCTTCATTCCAATAGAAAACGAAGATGTTCCCAAAGACTTATCTTCCAGATTTAGAGCCGAATTAAAATCACCCATAACGAACCAAGGACTATCACCAACTAGAACTTTGTGCATTGAAAGGCTTTGCCATAAACTTCTACGCGAAACATAATAGTTGGCAGCATACACAAAAGAACAAAACACCATCCTCTTATCCAATTTAAAAATAAGCTGTAAATGCATAACCTGATCAGATTGAGCAAGCACCATGACATCGAAAATAGCTGGATTCCATCCAATAATGATTCTAGTTCCTTTATCACACTTTGCACCGTTGGACGTCCACTCCTAAGACCGAAAAACAGAATTACAAACTTTATCAAGCTTACCAATATCAACATGCGATTCCAAAATAGCACACAAACTAAGATTATAATCCTTCACTACCTGTCGAACCTCTGATTGTTTAAGAGAGCGGTTCAACCCTCTAATATTCCATGATGCAATACTAACCATCTTTAACCGCTATGTTAGGAGTGCTTGCCCCTTTAGTATCCTCCGGCTTGTGAGAATCTTTCGGCTTTTGAGAATCTCCCACCATAAAATCATTTGTTTCGTTATAAACTTCCGTCACCTCCTAATCCTCGGAGTCCTCAAAACCATCAACATCACCATTCAGGCCTTTACTACTCTGTCCCTCTTCCGCATCACAAGGACTTAAAACATTAAAAGGATTCGCCGACTGAAAGTTACCAGCCGACTTTATGTTTAAAACCTGTTTATGTTTGTTGGTAATCGGCCTATACTCAAACTTTTGTTTTGGTTTAGGAATATGAATACCCGGTTTCCTAGCAACCTTCTTGCTTTGCACTTCCATATACCCATCTTCATCCACTCTAGGAGTCGTCTTCATCGGAGCTTTACCTTGATTACCATGATGTTTAACATCTTTCTGAGGAACATTTCTCCTTGGATTTTTAGGGCATGCATCATTAGAATGGCCAAAAACACAACAAGTCGAACACCTTAGAGGATCCCATTCATATTCAACATACATTGTTTCCTTGATAAAACCCTCACCATTCGGATTTCGAATAGCCATTGTGATTTTCTCCTTAAGATCTTTATCCGCTGACACTTCAACAAGAGCACACGCAAAGCTACTTCTACCCCAATTATCCACGCACATCTCCGTTGTATATGAGTCAAGCATTTTTGGATCTCCAATGGCAGTAGCAATCATACTAAGACCATCCTCCGTGTAAGCAGCAATCGGGACTTCATGTACTTTTACCCATAGTTGAACTTTATTAACCTCCTTTTTTTCTAGCTTGGTAGTAGGCGTCCATTCCTGGAGAAAGAATGGTTGTGATCGAATAATCCATGGACCAGCAGCTAGAACATCCAACATACCTTTATGATCTTCAAATTTAAAAAAGAAAAAACCATTTGCATTCATCATCGACTTCTGTAACCCAAACTTTTTCCAGTTATTTTTCACAAAATAATCAACTACAGGATACGCAATACGATCTCCCAAAAAGTACCCATACAAGGTATTCGCTAACTTATCCTGAACTACCCGAACCGATTCAACCGGGAGAACAATATCACAATCTTCATGTTGCACAGAACTTTCAAGGGACCTGAAGTTTACTTTCTTGACTTTCTGATTCTTCACCGATTCCGCATAAGACATGGGTTTTATCACCTGTTCACCACCATCAAGAACACTCGGTCCACCTTGATTCAGATCAAAATTCAGATTACCAGTTATAACCGGCTGATTACCAGCTACAACCGGCTCCGTTATTTTAATTAACTCATCAATGACATTAATCTTTTTTGGCTCCGATTGCAAGTTCTGAACTGTACCCCTACGTGGGATTCTAGTATTACCATCAATATTCAAAACCCTACTAGCAAAACCTTTGTTCGAATTAGGAGGCTTTCCACGATCATGCACTTCTCTCCCATCTGTTTTAGGACGATCATTCACATCTGAATCAACACCTCTCTCCTTAATCAAGAAACAAAACTACCATGCACACAATCAGCCGAAGACACCCGATTCACGAACAAGAAGACAGCAGAAACCCTAATCCTTTAAACCCTAATAACAAACCTAAACCCTTAATCGATTAATCCAGTGTATCAATCTAGCTAAATTACTCTCAGGTAACCGCGATCAATAACATCCAGGTTAATAAATCAGAGTTTCGACTTGAATGTTAGGGCGGCGATTTGAAAAAGAAAACAGAAAAAAACCCTATTGTTGATCGATCCCTAATGCTAACGAGTTCGTTATAGAATTTTGAAAGAACAAAACTCTAATCACAGACTGTTATACATCAGATCACAAAGAAAACAGGATTTTCATGATGAACAAAAATCGCCAAAGGAGAGAGAGCTAGGGATTCGCCTCAAACTATCAATCCACAATTCTCTAGCTGTCATCTAACAGTTACTCATTGTAATTATGTAATCGATTCAAGCAATCAGGTTATTTATAAAGCTTAAGGCTATCACCTTATAAACAATACACCTTGTTGACATGTTATCTAATCCCTAGATCGTCGATTCATATTGTACGAGACATAATCACTATTATATGCAACAACACCAATCATTAGCATGCTAATCGGCCATCAACATATTCCTAACGAACTCTCAATTCACATAACATAATCATCAATATCGTCAAAGCCCACTGTTCACCCCGTCCCTCTCTCAGCGAAACACCCCAGCGACGAAACACTAGTTTCGTCGAGGTCACATGTCACGAAACATTACTTTCTTTCGTCGGGTTTCGTGCGACAAAATATCCTTATGTTTCGTCGAAACCATTTACACAGAAGTATCATTATGTTTCGTCGATACCAATTACACAACCTTGACCTCATAACAACAGGTATCAGTTACACATTCACAGGTTACCAAATCAGATCAATCTAACACTTTTAGTAACAGTTATTGATATATATAAAGTCAAAGTCCATATCATCGGCCCAATCATTAAGTAACGTCAAAGGTGTTGTCAGTTTTTGTCATGTGAACATCTCGGCCAAGAAATTCAAATCTAACACTTTGAACCTTCACATGAAATCTTACAATTCTAATTAGACCGAGTATTTTTGAACTAACAATATGTTTCACGTGAACAGATGATATGTATGACTTTTATGATGCCACTTGAATGAGATGAATACAAACTAGAATGATATAATTAGGCCGCTGACTAATATTCACGTGAAGATAGTATGACATCGGCCCAATTAGTGTGTCATGCGATCAGATCCATTTTAATTTGCATGTGATTTGAAATAGATGCATATTAGTCGGCCACCCCTTTTTTTCATTAATTTGTCAGATTAGCATGTGATATATAAAGTTATGGGTCATGCAATCATGAGAAAATCTATTGAGGTCCAATGAAAAAAATCAAATATAATTAAATCAAAAGCACCACAGAACTTTCTACGAATCACCATCAAGCAATCGCACATATTCACATTCAATGTGTACCATTCCAGACATGCTTCACATAACAGAAAACAATAAAAATAATCAACTGAAGATAGTTGCACTCACTGAGAGAGATAATGATGATTCATTAAGAGGAAAGATTTGATCAAGAAAGGTGATGATGATTCGTCTGGAATCCACTGCCGTCAACAGTTAAGGAGAAGCTAGGGTTCGCTAATTGTAACCAGGATATATAATCTAAGGAGAAGCCGAGGATGTTAAGTAAACATAGGGGATATGTGGGCTCAAGGGGTGTGGGCTCGGATTGCTTATCAAGTGGTATGGGCCGAAAAGTCAGTCACCACATTCGGTGGGTTGGACTACAAGTGTGTTACGAGTGGGTTCCATGGACTAAACAATACATTTAAAGGGTTCATGAATCCATTATGCAATGATCATCCAATATACGAATAACAGGTTCATATAAAAAATCTAAAATGATTATCCAATACACATCTAGTGGGTTCATGTATAAGTGGTTTCATAGATAATTATTCACATGCACACAAACATATAATGGATCAAACGTAAGGATACACGTTAAAGGTTGTGGAATTTAAGCAATGCTAACCTTGGGAATACGGGTTGTCACATCATCCCCAACTTGAAAGAAATTTCGTCCCGAAATTTAGCACGTGGTTACTGAGGAAGCTAGTTGTGTTGCGTTGTTTCCTGGTTTTCCTGGGGTGTCACATCATCCCCCCGTTGGTTTGGAATTTCATCCCGAAATTCCGCTGTAGCTTCAGCCTCAGTAGTGGTTGCACTGTTCTCGAACAACTGGGGATATTTGTGTTTCATTTGATCTTCTTGTTCCCAGGTGAACTCTGGGCCACGACGGGAGTTCCAACGAACTCGAACAAGAGGTATTCTGGTGCGCTTGAGAACCTTAACGTCCCGGTCTGTGATTTTTACTGGTTCCTCAACGAATCACAATTGATCGTCGATTGTGAGCTCCTTCAAAGGAACTATGAGGGTCTCATCTGACAGACACTTCCTCAGATTTGACACGTGGAATACGTTGTGAACTCCACTGAGTTCTTCGGGTAGATTCAATCTGTAGGCCACCTTGCCAATTCTCTTCATGGTTTGCCTCGTTTACATGCGAACTACACCTTTCCAAGGTGGAACGTTAAGTAGTACTCGATCCCCAACCTAGAACTCGAGTGTTTTCCTGCGCTTATCAACATAGTTTTTCTGACGGTCACGTGCTGCTGACATTCGTTGTCGTATCTGAGCAATCTTCTCTGTTGTGTCTACGACGAGTTCTGGACCAGTGATTTGACTGTCACCAACCTCTGCCCAACAAAGAGGTGATCTGTGTTTCCGTCCGTACAATGCCTGGATGTTGGTGTGGTGACTGTTGATATGTGAAAACTCTACTAAAGGTAGATGCCGCTCCCAGCCGTTACCAAAGTCGATTACACATGCCCGAAGCATGTCTTCAAGAGTTTGGATGGTGCGTTCAGTCTGCCCATCCGTCTGCGAATGATATGCTGTGATCATGTCTAGACGTGAGCCAAAGGATTTGTGCATCGCTGAAAAGACGTCCTCCTGTTTCGTTTTTCACGAACACAGCACCCTACTGTGCTAAAGAGACTTAAGCTGCGCGACCTTCGAAAATCCTGTAGGTAAGCTACGATAAAGTCTAGCGAAACCAAGGAATTGTTGCATCCCCGAAGAAATCTTTGGTGTCGATCAGTATCCAACCAAGACGGATCTTAGCGAGATCCACGTGCATTCCCACTTCGCTGATTATATGTCCAAAAGGTACTTCTCGAACCCAGAAATTACATTTAACAAGACTTTGCGCGGAGTGGCTCCTCCCTCAGGAGTTCTAAAATAAGATACAAATGCCACCCATGGCGTTCCATTCTCCTGGTCAGGATTCAGAACGTTGTCAACAATTAAGGTCGATTCATGTGATCCCTGAAGCTGCTGGGATGTCGCCGTGATTGTTGTCCTTAATGTCGCTGCCTGTAACGGGGTCTGTGACATTTCACCAACGGGGTACATCTTTCACGTTCCGTGTCACGTACTAAGGCACTACTCACTGCGTGGGAAGTTACACATTCCACTCTATAGTCATTTGTCATCGCTTATCTCCCGATTGATTCGCAGGAGTTGACTCCCATGAGTCGCTGGCTAGGGTTAAGGATTCGATTGAAGTCAATTTGCTGGTGTTCGCTGCTGGTAACCAGGGCCGTTCTAATACTGAGGTCAGTGAGATACTACGCTTATCCTCTTGTCCATTGATCTTGCGAGTCGACTGGGGTAATACAAGGTATGTAGCTAGAGTGTTACAGAAGTGATCGCACTTCGGGATCTAAGGCGCCAACATACTGAATTCCAACCAAAGAAGAGGAGTGAGAAGGGTATCGGCCAAACATTCGACGCTGTGACATCCAACTCAGGGATGTCCGTACAAGCACCTAACATTCTGTCTAGTTTGCTAGGCATTCAGATGGGTGTTCAGGTAATACTCGATAGCATCGATATTCGAAGGGATCCAGACAGGAATGAAAAGTTCACGTTCGAGTAGGGGACAATCACTACTATGACCCCTATAGGTTCGTTATGTTTCACATCGATCAAATAATGGAACGGAACCCCTTTTTCACTTGTTAAGCCTCACTGGGACTCGCATGCACCCCACATTATTATTATGTTTGCACCCACAATAATATCGCGATTTGCATGCTCATCTCAGTTCCTCCTAACTCATGTCAAATGGTTCCTCAAACTCAGATGTAAACATAGGTCGTCAAGGTAATAAGATCACAAAAAAAAAATCCAAGGACTATGGCATACTATCAACGCATCATAAGGTAAGCAAGCAATCCATGTCATCATGCCATAGTGACAAGTGTGTGTTCGTATGTTTCGTCATAAACAAATGTGTACTAGCCACGTAATGTATGCAATAAGTAAGAAAGACGAACCTTGCAATCTGGAGCTGAGTGTCATGGTCGTATTCGCGTTTTCAGAACTGTTCGGTTATAGTCTAGTTTTATAAAAACGTTTTTCCCCTTTTTAAAACCAAGTTCACTATAACCAATGGCTCTGATACCAATCTGTCACACCCCCAAAATCCACATGCGGAGTACCACCGCTTGGAGGTGTGACTGACCAGGATCTTAGCCACCAATCACATTGAACATCATGAGTATATTTAAACTACTTTCATTTATTAACAATGGTGTTACAATATTTGACAGTTTACAGCGGAAGCATATTTAACTCAATAAGTGTTTATAAACCACATGTAAGCTCTTAGTCTTGTGTCGCGTTTCCATGTAACTCGACCCATGACCACTCCAGCTTCCCAGACAGCAAGTTCCAATGTTATGCACCTAAAGGCCTGCAAGGCATGTAACAACGAATCAACAACAAAGTTGAGCGAGTTCACAGTTGGATGTTTAGTTACAGTATTCGTTTCGTAAATCATATGTTCGTTTTGTAAACCATGTATCGTATTAATTCGCATCGCGGTCTCCCAGACATGTGTGCGAAGATTAGTGGGGGCTTCCCATGTGTTACTAGACCGAGTGTATCGACTGCTACGAAAATGTAAGAGGTGCCCTAAGTCAATGTCTATTAGCATTGACCCTTTGCCCATAGTCCATTAGTACACGCCCGTTCGAACGACACGGTGTGAGGTTTGTTAAACCTAATAGCGCTATTAACTAATGACCCGCTCGCCATAGGCCTCGGCGATTAAGTCGATATAAATGAGGGACTTCAATGATAGAGGTTTGGTCCAGTGTGTATCTTGGCATCCTACTCCCAGAGGATGGTTGTAATTACCGTTTAGTTCATTTACCCATTCCCAACCCTTGGGAATCCTAAAGAAACCCTATGCTCTCTCTCCGGGGCGATTTTCTTGTTCATCATGAGACCCTGTTTTTTCTTTGAGATCGTTTGTATAACAGTCTGTGATTAGAGTTTTGTTTATCAAAATTCTATAACGAACTCGTTAGCAATAGTGATCAATCTGATAGTAGGGTTTTCTTTTCTTTTCTGCTTTAATCGCCGCCTTAGTTGCTGTTATCGAAATCCTGACCTATTAATCCGGGTGTTATTGGTCGCGGTTAACTGAGTTTTAATCTAGCTTGATTGATACTCTGGGTTAATCAGTTAAGGATTGAAATTCGGCTCTAGGGTTACAGGATTTGGGTTTTCTGTTTTCCGTTTTGGTTCTTCTTTTTCTTGGCGTGGTGTGTGTTTTCTGGTTTGCATGGTATCTTTTGATTCGTTGTTTAAGGGAGAGTTGTGTTTCTTCTAATGAATGATCGTGATTATCCTGGGAGTAACATCCCTTTTAATCTGGTGAATCAAGGTTTGGTTGACAAGGATGGTTATCCTTTTTCTCCGGCTGCTAATGAAGTTCTGAAGGATTCTGGGAATCAAGATGCATGCTCAACTCCGGGTACAGTTCCTGTTCGCGGAATTGGCCTACGGGTGACTAATATTGAAGGAAAATCTATGTTGCCGAAGAGAGGTATGTTTTTCACTGATAATGTTTCAGTTATTGATGGGCTCGCTGCCATATCAAAACCTGTAAACCTAGATAGTGTGGAGGTAGTCAGATCGGATGTTAAGGGTGATGAGAAACTTCAAGATCAGGGTGCTACTAGTCAGCAGGATCCTGGTAATTTAGGAAAACCGTTGTCTTATGTTGAATCTGTTAGGGGTACTAGTGCGAGAAAAGTGAATTTTCATTCATTCGCGACTGATGAGAAGCATGATGGTTGTGATGTTGTTTTACCCAGGGAATCAGTCCGAGTTGTGCAAGATAAATTGGCTAATACTATCTATGGATATTTTTTGGGGGATCAAGTGGCGTTCCCGGTTGTTGACTATTTTGTCAGAGTTAATTGGAAGAAATATGGATTGCAAAAAACCATGATGAACGCCAATGGATTTTTCTTCTTCAAGTTTAATGATGAAGTTGGGATGATGAATGTTCTAAAAGAGGGGCCATGGATAATCAGATCACAGCCGTTATTTCTGAATACATGGACTCCAACGACCAAGTTGGAGAAGAAAGAAGTAAAGAAAGTTCAGGTTTGGGATAAAATACACGAGGTTCCTATTGCAGCTTATACGGAAGATGGTCTCAGTCTGATAGCTACAACGATTGGGGGGCCAAAGATGCTGGACACGTTTACAACGTCTATGTGCATGGATACATGGGGTCGGAGCAGCTATGCTAGAGCCTTGGTGGAAATTTCAGCAGATAAGGAGTTCCGTGAAGAGATTACTATGGCTATACCTGAACCGGATGGGGAGGGTTATATAAAAGAGACTATGTATGTGGAGTATGAATGGAGCCCGCATCGTTGTTCTACATGTTGCGTGTTTGGTCATTCTAACGTGATGTGCCCGAAAAAACCAATGCAACCTGTTAATGCTAGACATGAGGATTACAAAAGAAACGTTCAAAGAAACAAGCAACCTAAAAATATGCCGAATGTGGACAAGGATGGGTACACCGAAGTCATTGGTAAGAAAGCTGCTAAGAAAGTTGGTATTCCTGTTAATAAGCAAAAGTCTAAATTCGAATATCGTCCTGTTGGTTCAAAACCTAAAGACGACACCAACAAAAAATTGAGTTCTATGAATATAAGATCGAATAACCCTTTTGATGTTCTCAAGGAAGTGGAAGATGAGTCGGGTACTAGCAACAAGACGTCAGGGTTGAATAATGAGGATTCTGATGAAGACGAGGTTATAGAGGTGGAAAACGAAATGGATGGGTTTATGACAGAGGTCACTCAAAATGTTAAAAGTAAAGGGGCAAGCACTCCTTCTCCGATAGTTACCCATGGTTAGTATTGCGGCTTGGAATATAAGGGGGTTGAACCGCCCTCTTAAACAGAAGGAGGTTCGGCAAGCAGTTAAAGAATTTAATTTGAGTTTGTGTGCTATTTTAGAGTCTCATGTGGACGTTGGTAATTTGGGTAAAGTATGCAAGTCAATCTTCAGATCTTGGGAATGGACTTCGAATGGAGGTTGTTGTGACAAAGGTACGAGAATTATTATTGGATGGAATCCGGCCATTTTTGATGTGATGATATTGGCGCAATCTCATCAGGTTATGCATTTTCAGCTTGTTTTCAAATTGGATAAAAGAATGATGTTTTGTTCAGCCGTTTATGCTGCTAATTATTATATGGCACGTAAGGAATAATCTTTCTATGCACAAAGGCCTTGTTAATAATAATTCTTGGTGCATTATGGGCGATTTTAACACAGCTCTTAACATTGAGGATAGCTCTATGGGAACTTCATCGATTTCTACTGGTATGAGAGACTTTCAAGAGTGTGTGGATAATATTGAAGTCGTTGATATTAACCGAATAGGGGTACAGTTTACTTGGAGTCAAAAGCCAAAAAATGGGGTTGGTTTGCTGAAGAAACTTGACCGAGTGATGGGAAATACGACTTTCATAGCTGAATTTCCGAATTCGGTGGCTATTTTCAAACCGTATAGACTATCGGATCACTGTCCTTGTATTCTCTCCTTCCCGGAAGCTGGTAGACTGAAGCCGAGGTCTTTCAAGTTTGCTAATTTCCTGGTGTATAAACCAGAGTTCTTGGAGATTGTTAAAAACAACTGGGATACTAACGTCAATGGTGTTCATCAGTTTAGAGTGGTAAAAAAACTTCGATTACTTAAACACCCGTTGCGCTCTTTACTACACAAACAAGGTAATCTTCATAAAAAAGTTGAAAATCTGCGCTCGGACCTTGATATTATTCAGCAAAAGATTGATCGTGATCCTTCTAATGCTGATCTTCGGGCAGCCGAGTGTTTGATCAGTCATGACCTCCAAGAGGCTTCATTAGACGAAGAATGTTTTCTGAAACAAAAGTCTAAGGTAGATTGGTTGAGTGCGGGGGATATGAGTTCTGCTTTTTTTCACTTATCTCTGAAAATTAGAAATCACTGTAGCCGGATTGAGGTGATTAAAGATTTGGAAGGGAAGCTATATGAGGGTGATACGGTTTTTCAACCGTTTGTCAAGCATTATGAGAAGTTTTTTGGTACTCAAGGTGATATTTCTCTTACTCCGCCTCCGGATTTATTCTCTAAAGTCCTTTCCCCTCAGGTTGCTGATCATATGATCCGCCAAGTTTCGGCGGAAGAGGTGAAAAAGGCGATGTTTTCTATTGGTATCGATAAAGCTCCGGGTCCTGATGGTTATACAGCGGCGTTCTTCAAAAGTGCATGGCCTATTGTCGGTAATGAAGTTACTTGTGCTATCATAGATTTTTTTGAGACAGGAAACCTTCTTCGTGAATTGAATCACACAACTATTGTGCTTATTCCGAAAATTCCTACCCCTTCGGCAGTCAGTGACTATCGGCCGATTGCTTGCTGTAATGTCTTATACAAATGTATCAGTAAAATCGTTGCAGATAGAATAAAAGGTGCGCTGAATGATATCGTTAGTATTAATCAATCGGGATTTGTTCCAGGTAGGAGAATTTCTTACAACATTATGTTGACGCAAGAATTAATGCATAATTATCATAGACAGGCGGGGCCTCCAAGGTGTGCGTTTAAAGTGGATATCCAGAAAGCTTATGACATGGTTGACTGGAGATTTCTAAAAAGTGCTTTGCTTGGGTTTGGGTTTAAAGAAAAGATGATTGAATGGATCATGATGTGTGTCTCGACTGCTTCCTTTTCTATTTGTGTCAATGGTTCTGTTCATGGTTTCTTTAAGGGCAATCGAGGTTTAAGGCAAGGGTATCCAATTTCCCCTTATCTTTTTACCTTAGTTATGGAGGTTCTGACGGCCATTCTTCATCATGCGGTTCGTATTGACTCTTCGTTTAAATTTCATAATAAATGCGAAAAACAGTAGATTATCAATCTTTGTTTTGCGGATGATTTATTCCTTTTTGCTAGAGGAGAAGTAAATTCGGCTAGATGTATTATGACGTCTCTTTCTAAGTTCACTAAGATGTCGGGGTTAGTGCCGAGTAATCAGAAAAGTACGATATTCTTTTGTAATGTCAATGGCCATGTCAAAGATGCCATTTTGGATCTTATGCCTTTTGTGGAAGGAAAGTTGCCCGTAAGATATCTGGGTGTGCCCCTAATCTCCTCCAGACTCGGTTATAATGACTATCGAGTGCTCGTGGAGAGATTAGAAAAACGTATAACGCATTGGAGGAACAAGTTGCTTTCGTTTGCTGGTAGATTACAGCTTATTATTTCAGTTCTCTCATCTATGCATATCTATTGGTCTTCTGTCTTCATGTTGCCGATTCGTGTTATTCATGAGCTTGAAGCTTGTATGCGAAATTTCCTATGGTCCCAAGAGAGTTCGTATTCTAAAGGCAAATCAAAGGTTTCTTGGAAGACCGTTTGTACTCCGAAGTATGAAGGAGGGTTGGGCATTAGACGAATTGGGGATATGAATAAGGCTCTTATGTCTTATCATATTTGGAGTATCGTGTCTCACCGGGATTCTTTATGGGTGGATTGGGTGCACAGTTACCGGTTAAAAGGCAGGAGCTTCTGGGTGTGTAAAACCCCCTCTAATTGTTGTTGGTCTTGGAGAAAGTTAGTGCAACTGCGGCCTCTTATCAGGAAGCATATATGGACGGAATTAGGTAATGGCGCCGATACATCTGCATGGTTCGATTACTGGTGTGATATAGGGCCGCTTGGTGAATTTATTTCACCTAGAACTATTACCGATGCAGATTTTAATCTGGATGATTCTGTGGCTAACATCTACTCACATGGTTCTTGGTCTTGGCCTGTGGCATGGAGAGATCTCTTTCCGGTTCTCATTCAGTTAGACCAAGTACGGTTAAATCCGACAAAGCATGATAAATTGGTTTGGAGAGATGGTAGTGATATAACGGATTTCTCCTCTTCGTGTGTTTGGCATTCGGTTCGGTACAAGGTTCCGGAAGTGAATTGGTGTAATATTGTTTGGTTTTCGCAATGTATCCCTAGACATGTCTTTATGATGTGGCTGGTCATCAAAGGTAATCTTTTGACTCAAGACAAAATTCTAAAGTGGGATATCTCGCGGAGGAAGAACATGAATATGATGTGTTGCCTGTTATGCTATCAGAATTATGACTCACATCCGCATCTATTTTTTGAATGCAAATATTCGTCTCAAGTATGGCATTTAATTAGAAACAGGGTGAGTATGGATGTTGTTAGTCCGAAATGGACTGATATAGTTGATTGGTTGCTGGTTCGTGCTCGTTCTAAATCGGCTATGAATTATGTTGCTAAAATTCTTGTTGCGGCTGCTATGTACTTCATTTGGCAAGAAAGAAATGCTAGACTTTTCAAAAATCAGCTGAGACCACCTGAGAAGCTTAGTGAGATTATTTTAAACACGGTCAGATACAAGCTGATGGGAGCTAAACTGAAGAACACTACAAGTGTGCGGAGACTTCTTGTAGAGTGGGAGATTCGAGGGGATCACGTGGATGACGATGGTGGCTGATTAGTTTGTTTTCATGTTGCATTTGTCTAGATTTTAGTCTAGTTGTCTCCCTGTTTTGTTTGGATGTTTATGGTTGTGTTTGTATTACTTTCATAGGGCATGTCTCATGCTTGAACTAGTGTAGACCTACTACACTACTTGGTTTGTTTGGTTTGTGAATATATAGAATCACCGAGGTAACCCTTTACCCAAAAAAAACTTACGATTTCTGAAACGAACTCATTAACTGAACAAACAACTGTGAACTCGCTCAACTTTGTTGTTGACTCGTTGTTACATGCTTTGCAGGTCGTTAAGTACTCATGGAGCTTGCACAGGGAGGTGCGGTCGTTGTGGACATGGACAGTGGATGCCATGTTAAAAACTTTATGACATTTTGAACTTAATACTTATGTTGGGTATTACATTTATGCTTCCGCTAAACACTTAACTATGTTTTGTTTTGAACACCTTTTGTATTGATGGGTTGAACTTTAATAATTACTTGCAACGTTCAATATGATTGGTGGCTTGATCCTGGCCAGTCACGCCTCCAAGCGGTGGTACTCCGCGAGTGGATTTTGGGGGTGTGACAACACCCCTTTGCTGTGGCACAACGCCACAGCCTACCTGAGCCAGAAATTTTTGAAACATTGCAAGAATGGTCCCTGCAGCATGTTTAAGCCATTTTTGACGCGTTTAAACCCTGTTGACCCATTTTCAAGGCTCTACAAGGATGTTAAAGCATAGGGTACTTGAAACATGCTTGAAATTATCTTGGATGTCGGTTCGTTTGGTCGTACAGTTGCGTTATTCGGTTAATTACGACGGAAGTCGTAACGGACGTGAAATCGATCCAAATTACGCGACGAGTGGTATTTTTGCATTTCAATCATTAAGATAAAATATTTTAATGATTACCAAAATTTTTGGTTGTCCGGATATGTTCAGAACGTAAGTTATGCGCGTAAATGCAAACTTATGCACTTTTTGACGCTTTTAGTCCCTATTGATCAAATAAGCGTATTTTCGCATACCGAACCCCTCAAAACCTATTTCTAAGCTATGTAAAGGATATTTAGGGTATGTTTAGCTTTTGATCAAGTTTTTTTTTGGGTAATGGGTTACCCCGGTTAAATTTCATTCATCAACCAAAATAATAAAAAGTGAGTAATTATGTATTCCTCAGCTCTCTAGAATGACATGCCATTACTATAGTACACTCGCGTATACAAGAAACTAACACGCAAACAAACAAGCAACAAGTCTAACGACAAACAAGTAACAAAGTTACATCGACAAGCTCTCCAATACTAGCCGCATTCATTTTGATCCATAAGCAAATCTCGCGGTAATCTCCACTCGAGCAAAACTTTATTCACGTGGCTTGTCCTCCTAAACTTCATTGTGTGTAACTTCATACGGACTGTCATTAAAATCACCTCAATCAATTGAGCTGCATTCCTTTTTTTCAAAGAGAACAAACGGTTATTACGTTCCTGCCAAACAAAGTAAGCCGACGCCCCTACCACTAACTTGCCAATGATATGAGTAGCCTGTTTAGAGTCAGCATGCAGCAATAAATGATCCAAAATCTCCTCCCATGTATTTTTGATACTTCGCATACCAGCTTTTTCTCGAACCCCATACCAAATCTGAGATGCAAATTCGCATTCAAAGAAGAGGTGATCATGAGAGTCAGGCCCCGACGTACATAAGGAACAACACATGAAGTTGTAACTTGCATTACCCGCCGATCGCCATTTGCACATCATATCCTGAGTTTTAAGTTTCTTGCAAACAAGAAGCCACATTAGAAACGAATGACGAGGGATAGCCTGAGGAAACCACACTATACGAGCCCAAGGAACCTGATCCTGCACTTGGCGTATATCATCCCAAACGACATAAGTGCTATATTCCATATCGGTACCCTCTCTAGATCGCCAAACAATCCTATCTTGAGCATCCGTGTTTAACATTACATTAGGAAAGTCTTGCAAAGCTGGGAACCTATTTATCCAATTGTTCAGCCATGCCCACCCATCATTCTGACACATATCCGCAACCGTATAACGCATATTGAATCCCGCGTTTGATATCATTCAAGGTGTAATAAATAGATTCAAAGGACACAAAGTATCCCATATATCGAACCAAACTAGTGTGTTAGTACTGTCACACCCCGACCACGTTAAAACAACAAACCGTGGCGGAAACGTCGGGGAGTGTTGTAACAGAATTATTGTTCCACAACCATGGTAATCAAATGTTTTGATTTATTGAATTATTAAGTAATGTACATTGTCTTAAAACCAAATAAACAAGTTACATATTGTCTATCATTGTTTTTATGTCACTAAGGCCTCGTCCAGATCCTAAGTGAACACGCTTCCTAGCAATCAACATCATGCAACACCACCTGAAACATATGTAAAAATAAAGTCAGCAAAGAAATGCTGGCGAGCAAATAGGTTTTAGGAGAGTTTCGGATTCATGGCTCGTTTATATGTTGCAGTACCTTATTAGACTACAAGAGTCAAAAGTACAAACCTCGTTTTGAAAAGTGTATTGCAACATAGTTTAACCAACTCAAATCAAGATGGTTATAGTATATAAAATCCCGTAGCCACGATTCGTAACCCCAAAACATTTGTTTTAGTAAACCAACTCGTAAACATCTTGTAAAAACTCGTTAATAAAACTCGTATGATTTATATCATTTTGAAAACCTCGTTGTGTGACATCGTTTCAAATCGTTTCCCAAGTGAACTAAATAATGATACGCAATGTAATATGATAAAAGCACTTATGTATAAGATGTACAAGCGGCGTATCTACCAAGCTTTTATTACACCCGTCCCATTATCTAATCACTACCCAAAACCAATCGTTTATCCAAATCGTTTATCTCGTTTAAGTCATCTCAAATCATTTAACTCGTCCCAAAATCGTATTCGTTTTAATTGTGAAACTACTTATGGTCGTCTCGCTAACAACATTCAAACCTTCGTGACTCGACTATCTCGCTTCTCGCATTAACAACCCACCAAAGGGTAAGTTAGCAATCATCAGATTCGGTCGTTACCTACATAACCCCCCACACATAACCATGGGTGTAGTCTGATAACGGGATTTGTCAGATCCTATGGTACCAAAACCTAATACTGGTCGATTCGGCCAAAATTAATGAATGTCATTCGTTATGTAACTACAACCAACAAGTTTCGTTCACATTATCGAAATCGTTATTAGTTTGATATAAACCATCTTAATCGTTTTTGAAAACATCGTTAAAATATCGAAAATCGTTTTAATACATATGAATCACCTCAAAACAATTGAAAACAGTAAAATAGGGGAACTATGTACTCACATCGAAGTGCAAAGTATCCTCAATCTAAAGAACTCAACAAGCTCAATCAAACCAAGGAAATTCAAGCAGCACCTAATAATCGGATCACTAGTAAATAAATTGACACCTAAATCGGAAGATCGGACATAATAAGGTCTTGTAAACCAAATGAGTGTAGGAACTCATGTGATATCGTTTAACAAAGCCTACATTCTAAATCGGAACCTAACCTAAGTGCTTTCGACCCGTTACGACCCGTTTAGGTAGCTTACGCTACTTTAACATGTAGTTCGCGTAAAAACGCGTTCGACACATCTAACTAGTCCTATGACAAGTATTATATGCCTAAACATGTTTAGTTATGTTGCATAATCAGTTAGGTGACAAATGTTTAGATTACATATGCTTAAAATCCAATTATTCATGAAAAGGGCATTTTGGTAATTTACCTAAGGCATATAAACTACCTATCATGCAACTACTTAAACTAGGTGACCATAAGGTATAACCTCGGAAGGTTATTCCCTGTGCAACTATGGTCACTAAACATGCTTGGTCGGATCCTAATGATCGACCAAACGGGTCGAGTTCGAAAGTTTTAGACCGCTTGACTTACGACTCTAAACAAGCACTAAACTAAAAGTGACAAGTTAAGCATGTTAAAACATGCTTAACTAAGTTAGAAAACAGGGTTTTTTTTTATATCAAAACAAAGTGTTTTGATACCAAGAGTAGTTTGGTTGCAAAATACGCTTAAATCCGCATTTTACCCGAAACTACGACTCGTCACTACGCCTAGTCAACGTGGTAATCAGTAGGTATAGTCACAAGGGACTATAACCATCGTGATTACGCTCACGTTGCGAAGTTCAAACGAACTTCTCGTTGACCATTGACTGGTCAAAGCTGAAAGTCAAACAGAGTTTGACTTTCATGCTAAAAACGCATAAAAGAACGAAAGAGGACTTACAAAGGGTCCAAATAGATTTGATTCTCAGTATTCTCATGTAGGTAGTGAATAATCACAACCACTTAGAGAAATCTCTGATCAAATGTGAGGAAAATGGAGTGAGGGCATGCCTATATATAGTTTTCGGTTCACCGTTAGGATCATTTCTTGGCAAGGAGGGAAAGATCTTGGCCTTACATGTGGGTTAGTGGTTTTGGTATACTATGGGACATGTTAAACCATCAATTTCTAGCAGATGGTATCCAAAAACAAGCATTGAAAACCATCAAAACCTCAAAATTGAGCCAGATTCAATGTTTCTGTCTGCAAGTCTGTCGCGGGCCGCGTAGCCTCTTACGCGGGCCGCCTAGGTTTAAGCCTCGTCACCCCATTTCAAGGCTATAAAATGATGTTAAAGTATAGAGAACTCAAAAATTCTCAAAAACATCTCGGATGTCGGTTCGCTTGGTCGTACGATCGCGTTGTTCGGTTAATTACGATGGAAGTCGTAACGAACGCAAAAACGATCCAAATTGAGCGACGAATGGAATTTTATTGTGCCAAACACTACAATAAAATATTTTAATGCTTACATAAATTTTTTGGTGTCCGGATATATTCAGAACGTAAGATATGCGCGAAAATGCAAACTTATGCACTTTTTGACGCTTTTAGTCCCTATTGATCAATAAAGTTTGTTTTAGTATACCGAACCTCTCAAAGCCTATTTCTAAGCTATGTAAAGGATATTTAGGGTATGTTTAACTTATGATCAAGTTCCGGAATGTTCGTTACTATACAAATCGGTATACTTTCGCAGTTTGACACAAATAGTCCCTGCGATCGAACAAACTTCTTTTCGACACACCAAACCATCCAAAACTTATTTCTAAGTTATGTGGAGGTTATTTAAGGTATGTTAAGCCTATTTCACTATTCCGGAGTGTTTGTTGCATTAAACTGGTTATATTTGCGAATCAGATCGCGTATAACCTTCCAGAAAGCGATTTAAAGCTTGAAATCGGAATTGAATCTATTTGAAAAATCCTCAAACATAAATACACACATAATAACACCAAAACACATATAATAACACCAAAGCACATTGTTTTATTAATAATTTTCATTGTTATACATTGTATATCGATTACAGAACACAGTTGTCACAGTCTCCTCTACTTTAAGAATTTTCGTCCCGAAATTTTAACTAGAGGAAACTTGTGAGAACAATTGCAGATATTTCACCTTCATTTGGTCCTCACGTTCCCAAGTAAACTCTGGGCCACGTTTGGATTCCCAGCGAACCTTGACCAATCGAATCCGTTTGTTCTTCAACTGTTTGAAAGCACGGTCCACTATCTCCACGGGTTTCTCGACGAAGTGCATTGTTTCATCGATTCGGATCTCATCGAGAAGGATGTGAAGATCAGTATCAGCTAAACACTTTCGCAAATTGGACACGTGAAAAGTCGGATGAATATTTCCAAGCTCTGGAGGTAGCTCTAATCGGTAGGTAACCTTTCCAACTCTTTCAACAATCTTAAATGGTCCAACATATCGGGGTGCAAGTTTTCCTTTCTTTCCAAATCTCACCACTCCCTTCCAAGGTGACACCTTGAGTAGGACATGGTCTCCGACTTGAAATTCTAGGGGCTTGCGTCGCATATCCGCATAACTCTTTTGACGGCTTCTAGCTGTCACAAGATTATCGCAAATTTTCTTGATTTTGTTTGTCGTTTCCAGAATGAGCTCAGGTCCAGTAAGCTGAGCTTCACCGATCTCATTCCAACAGACAGGTGAACGACATTTTCGACCGTAGAGAGCTTCGAATGGTGCCATATTGATGCTAGCATGATAACTATTGTTGTAAGAGAACTCGATCAATGGCAGATGAGAATCCCAATTACCACCAAAGTCTGTCACGCAAGCTCTAAGCATATCCTCCAAAGTTTGAATCGTCCTCTCAGATTGTCCATCTGTTTGGGGATGATAAGCAGTGCTTAGATTTAGTTGGGTCCCATAGCAGATTGCATGGTCTTCCAAAAATGAGATGAAAATCGAGCATCACGATCAGATATGATGTCCAAAGGAACACCATGTCGAGATACAGTCTCATCAACATAAATCTTTGCAAGTTTATCAGCAGATAGATCCTCGCGAATCGGAAGAAAATGAGTTGACTTCGTTAATCGATCGATAACAACCCATATAGCATCATGACCTTTAGATGTACGCGGTAATTTAGTGATGAGATCCATCGCAATGTCCTCCCACTTCCAAACCGGTATCTCTGGTTGTACAAGCAACCCAGAAGGTCGTTGATGTTCAGCCTTGACTTTGAGACAAGTTAGGCATTTCGATACATACAAGGCAATATCCTTCTTCATACCAGGCTACCAATACTGAGTACGAAGATCCTTGTACATTTTATCAGCACCAGGATGGATAGAATATCGAGACTTATGAGATTCGTCCATTATCAAGGTGCGGAGATCGTCTTGTTTCGGAATCCACAAACGATCCTTGAAATAGAGCAAACCTTCGCCCTTCGGTTCAAGTTTAAGCTCAAGTTGACGTGGTAATTCCTTACCTATCAAATTTTGTGAAACACAAAATTGTTGAGCTTAAAGAACACGAGTTTGAATATCAGATAGAGTTCGAACAAAATGAAACTTGACTCGCTCTGTTCGACTAAGCGCATCGGCTACGACATTCGCCTTACCAGGATGGTAGCGAATCTCGTAATCGTAATCGTTCAAGAGCTCAACCCAACGTCGTTGCCTCATGTTCAGCTCCTTCTGATTGAGAATATGCTGGAGACTTTTGTGGTCTGTGAAAACCACACACTTCGTGCCATAGAGGTACTGTCTCCAGATTTTGAGGGCAAAAACCACAACACCTAACTCAAGATCATGAGTCGTGTAGTTTTTCTCGTGAACTAATTGTCTAGACGCATATGAAATAACTTTGCCTCGTTGCATGAGGACACAAGCAAGGCCTAAGTTGGATGCATCACAGTAGACAACGAAATCATCGTTTCCCTCGGGCAAAGATAGAACAGGAGCATCACAAAGCTTCTGTTTCAGAGTTTGAAACGCTTCTTCTTGTTTGGGTCCCCACTGAAAAGGCATATTCTTCTGAGTCAAAGCAGTGAGTGGAACCGTGATCTTAGAGAAGTTTGAAATAAACCGTCGATAATTGTCACACCCCCAAAATCCACATGCCGAATACCACCGCTTGGAGGCGTGACTGACCAGGATCCAGCCACCAATCATATTGAACACGCAAGTTAATAATTATAAAAGTTTAACCAATACAATTGATGTCCAAACAAAACATAGTTTAAGTTGCAAAGCGGAAGCATAATGTTCAAAACCAAAACATAAGTTCAATTGTTTCAAAGTTTAACATGGCACACAGCCGTCCATGTCCCACAACAACTCTTCCCCCTTGCAAGCTCCAGCTAAGTACCTATTGACCTGCAAAGCATGTAGTAACGAGTCAACAACAAGTTGAGTGAGTTCACGGTTGGGTGTTCATTTTAAGTTGTTTCAAAAACAGTTTCCTTTAACTGGCATCCTGCCGTGGGGGTTACCCCATAGTTGAAAACGTGATTTGTTTATTCCCGGTTACTCTGGCATTCTAGCCGTGGGGGTTACCCCTTGTTAGTTATCTGGCCTTTCAGCCGTGGGGGCTACCCCATGTATACACTAGACTCGTTACCATATAGACTGCTGACTGTAGTCATGTTTATGTGCCCTGAACTGTCAATGTCTATCATCATTGACGTGCCCAGATCCATTAGTTCACGCCCGTCCTCTGCGGCACGGTGTGAGGCTTGTCAAACCTAAATAGTGCTATCTAACTAATGACTCGCTCGCCATTGGCCCGGCGATTAAGTCGATATAAAAAGGAGGGACTTCGTGATAGAGTTTTGGTCTAGTACGAGTTATCTGTCCATGAGGACGAGGAATTGTATTCCTGAACCAATGCTGTCCTACCCAAGAGAGGACGAGGAATCCATGTTCCTTAACCCCATTCCCAACCCCTGGGAATCCCATGCTTTGTAGAAAGTGTGAACTCACCTTGGTTTGCTCGGCAGATAAACGAAGGGTCAAATCAAGCTAATTATGGTCAACCACGTCCTAGTATGATTACCACAAAAGTCAGATACAAACCAAGTAACGCACGTATGTTCTACACGTATTGTACAAGTAACGATCATGGCATACACGTTTAGCATGGCAGTTCAACAACAGTGCTAGATCAATAGTAGAAATCATGTAGCAAACAAAGCCCAACAGTGCAGCCCAATCACCTAAGCCCGTAATAGTGTGCAATGTCCAGATCAGTGAGCATGTGTACGTGGTCTCGAGTCGAGACTAGAGATCTCGAGTCGAGACTGTGCGGTCTCGAGTTATACATGTACTAGTCGAGACTAGACGGTCTCGAGTCGCAACCGGACCCGCAACCATGGTCTCGAGTTATGCTGCCTGTGTGCCGAAGTGGTCTCGAGTCGAGACTAGGGGTTCTCGACTCGCAATCGCTGATCTCGAGCTGACTTCTTGATGGTCTCGAGTCGAAACCAGGGGTTCTCGACTCGCAACCACGGATACGTGCGCATGAAGTTCTTCTAGAACCTCTGATGTACTAACCAATAGGATTACAATTTCATGAGAGTGTGTACTATCCAATCAAATTATACAAACATGTTTTCTTGTCTAATTACTAATCAAAATAGATCAAACAACCAGATTTCAAATATTTATAACATGTTCATATCATATTCATAGTGTTCAACCTTTAGGGTTTTCATTCAACTAGAACACATATCATGCAATCTTGATCACTAACATGCATCCGATTATGACAACACAATAAACCATAACATGTCACAGCCCGATTACATGAGCATACAACCGGTTACATATGTTTAATCCTAATCATTATGCTACAACAAATCATGCTAGCCGATTAACATCATCATGATTAACAATCCGAAACATAAAACATAACAGCCGATTTAATCAAGCATTCGGTTTTCTCCATCATTTACAACATCACATACAACCCTATGTTGATCTACAATGCTATACATGTGAGCCGCCTATCAGTTATTCCTAACATAAATCAACCGAATTAAAAGCACATAACATGAATCACACATCAACACCTTTATCATGTATGTCATTTACTAACCAAGCATTGTAACATCTAGAAACATAAAACACTAACCGGATGGTGTTCGGGTTTGAAGAATCAACGAACCAAATACCGAGTGATGATCTAGAGCTTGAGCCAAGAGTCTTGGTGAATCCGAAAGGAAGGATAGGAGGTTTGTGGCTCTAGGGTTTTAGTGAGAGAGAATGTAGGAGAGTGTGTGTGAAAGTGAGTGTGAGTTGCCCAAAGAAATGGCAAGGTTGGCTAGGGGTATAAGTTATATACTAGCCTTAAGTTGGTTCACCCTAGTGGGTTCCGGATGGATTAAAGGAGGTGCATGGCCCAACCGGCCCAACTGTTTTACTGTTCGCTCGAGACCAAGTGGTCCCGAGTCGGGTCCTTGTGTCTCGGGTCACATAAATACACGCATACATACTAGTATAAACTATACTTTATACGTACACATTACTAGCACATAGCACATCAAGATAATCACGAACTTTCGTTTACTAATATATAAACACATAACGTTCAAGCATGTTACATCAAGATACAATGGAGGGTTCTAAATTACGAGTTGTCACATTATCCCCAAGTTGAAAGAAATTTCGTCCCGAAATTTGGTAAGTACTCACTGAGGAAGCGAGTTAAGTTGTATGGTTTTCCTGGGGTGTCACATCCTCCCCCCGTTGATCTGGAATTTCGTCCCGAAATTCCGTAGCTTCAGCCTCAGTAGTGGTTGTACTGGTTGCGAACAGTTGGGGATACTTTTGTTTCATCTGATCTTCGCGTTCCCAGGTGAACTCTGGTCCGCGACGTGAGTTCCAACGAACTCGAACGAGGGGTATTCTAGTGTTCTTGAGGACCTTAACATCCCGGTCTGTGATTTCAACTGGTTCCTCGACGAATCGTAACTGCTCGTCGATAGTGAGTTCCTTCAGAGGAACTATATGGGTCTCATCTGACAGACACTTCTTCAGATTCGACACGTGGAAAACGTTGTGAACTGCACTGAGTTCTGCTGGTAAGTTCAGTTTGTAGGCCACCTTGCCTATTTTCTCAATGACTTCGAAAGGTCCAACGTATCGTGGGTTAAGTTTGCCTCGTTTACCAAAACGAACCACACCCTTCCAGGGTGAAACCTTTAGTAGCACTTGCTCCCCAACCTGGAGCTCTAGTGGTTTCCTGCCCTTATCGGCGTAGATTTTCTGACGGTCACGAGCTGCCGCCATTCGTTGGCGTATTTGAGCAATTCGTTATGTTGTGTCTACCACAAGTTCTGGACCAGTAATCTGACTATCCCCCACCTCTGCCCAGCAAAGGGGTGACCGGCATTTACGTCCGTACAATGCCTCGAACGGAGCAGCTTTAATGCTGGTGTGGTAGCTGTTATTGTACGAAAATTCCACAAGTGGCAGATGCTTTTCCCAGTCGTTGCCGAAATGAATCACACATGCCCTAAGCATGTCTTCTAGAGTCTGGATGGTGCGTTCAGACTGCCCATCCGTTTGCGGGTGGTAAGCTGTGCTCATATCTAAACGTGAGCCAAAGGATTTGTGCATTGCTTGCCACAGTTCTGAAGTAAAACGTGCATCTCGATCCGAGAAAATAGAGGTGGGCACTCCGTGCCTCGAGACAACTTCCTTAAGATATACGTCTGCTAGTGTGGAGAACTTATCCGTTTCCTTGATAGCCAAGAAGTGAGCAGACTTTGTGAGTCGATCCACGATCACCCAAATAGTATCGTTACCACGTTGGGATCTAGGCAGGCCAGTGACAAAATCTATGGAAATCTGCTCCCATTTCCATTGTGGTATCTCTGGTTGTTGAAGTGGGCCTGATGGTTTCTGATATTCCGCCTTGACTCTCGCACAAGTCAAACACTTGCTGACGTAAGTTGCTATGTGGGCCTTCATGCTAGGCCACCAATACGTAGTTTTGATATCGTGGTACATCTTATCCGAACCAGGATGTACTGAGTAGCGAGACTTATGTGCTTCATCCATCACAAGCTCTCGTAAGTTGCCATATAGTGGGACCCAAATGCGTCCCGTTACGTAGTAAGCACTGTCTTCCTTCTGTTCTAAGCGTTGCCTTGAGCCACGTAGGGCTTCAGCCCTGATGTTTTCTGGTTTTAATGCCTCTGCCTGAGCATCTCGTATCTGAGAAGGAAGACAAGACTGTATAGTGAGTTGTAGAGCTCGTACGCGCTTGGGCGCAGTGTCCTTTCGACTAAGGGCATCGGCCACAACATTGGCTTTGCCAGGATGGTACTTGATTGCACATTCGTAATCGTTTAATAACTCGACCCATCGTCGTTGACGCATGTTTAGTTCCTTCTGCTTGAAGATGTGCTCGAGACTCCTGTGATCGGTGTAAATGGTGCACTTGGTACCGTACAGGTAATGCCTCCATATCTTAAGCGCAAAAACAACAGCTCCCAGCTCTAAATCGTGTGTAGTATAGTTCCTTTCATGAAATTTGAGTTGGCATGAGGCATACGCAATAACTTTATCTCATTGCATCAATACACAACCAAGACCCTGAATTGATGCGTCGCAGTAAACCACAAAGTCGTCTGTGCCCTCTGGCAATGAAAGGATAGGTGCACTGCAAAGTCTATCCTTTAAGTGCTGGAATGCTAATTCCTGTGCATTTCCCCATCGATAAACCACGCCTTTCTGCGTTAGTGAGGTGAGAGGCTGTGCAATCTTGGAAAAATCCTTAATGAACCTCCTGTAGTAACCTGCCAAACCCAAGAATTGGCGAATTTCCGTTGGTGTACGAGGTGCAGGCCAGTTCTTAATTGAGTCTACCTTGGATGGATCAACGTGAATCCCATCCTCGTTTACCACATGGCCTAAGAAATAGACTTCACGAAGCCAGAAGTCGCATTTTGAAAACTTGGCATTTAGCTGTTCTGCTCGAAGAAGTTCCAAAATAAGTCGTAGATGCTGCTCGTGTTCCTCCTGACTCTTAGAATAGATCAGGATGTCGTCGATGAAGACTATAACGAACTTGTCCAGGTAAGGCTTGCACACTCGATTCATCAAGTCCATGAAAACCGCAGGTGCGTTTGTCAGCCCAAAAGGCATGACCAAGAACTCATAGTGTCCGTAACGAGTTCTAAAGGCTGTCTTGGAGACGTCCTCTTCTCGGACTCTCAGCTGGTGATATCCCGACCTCAAATCAATCTTCGAATAGTAGCTCGACCCTTGCAGCTGGTCGAACAAATCGTCAATGCGTGGAAGAGGATAGCGATTCTTCACTGTCACCTTGTTGAGTTCACGATAGTCAATACACATTCTAAAGGTACCGTCTTTCTTCTTCACAAATAGCACTGGAGCTCCCCAGGGCGATGAGCTAGGGCGAATAAACCCCTTATCCAAGAGTTCTTGTAGTTGCGTAGAGAGTTCTTCCAACTCTGATGGAGCTAAACGATAAGGTGCACGAGCTATAGGCGCAGCTCCAGGAGCTAGTTCAATCTGGAACTCGACCTGGCGATGAGGCGGAAGGCCAGGTAATTCCTCAGGATAGTCGTGTACAATTGGAAAATCTTCAATCTTCTTCTCTTTCTCCGAGGTGTCAGTAACAAGAGCCAAGATAGTGGTGTGGCCCTTTCTCAAATACTTCTGGGTCTTAAGGAGAGAGATGATGTTCTCAACAGCACCCCTCTTATCGCCACGAATCATGAGAGGTTCATCACTCGAACCAGGAATACGAACAATCTTCTCGTTGCAAAGAATCTCTGCTCGGCGTTGGGATAACCAATCCATCCCAATGACAACGTCGAAACTACCCAAAACGATAGGAATGAGGTCGATAGAGAAGGTCTGGTTAGCAAGAATAAGTTTACAACCCTTGACTACGTGTGCGGCCTCTAAACTCTTATCATTTGCTAGCTCTACAGTGTGCTTGTTGTTCAAAGGTGTTGGAATACGCTTAAGCATTCGACTAACTTCTAGTGACACGTAGCTAGTATCGGCACCCGAATCAAATAAAACTGTAACGCAAAAGTTGTCGAGAAGGAACTTACCCGTCACCACGTTGGGATCGTTCCTAGCTTCACCTTGACTAATCACGAACACCCGCCCCCTGGCACCATTGTTGTTGTTGTTGTTCCCATTGTTACCATTCCCTTGATTATTGTTGTTGTTGTTCTGGTTCCTGTTCAGTTGGGGACAGTCTTTCTTGAAGTGGCCTTCAGCTCCACACTGAAAGCACCCTTTGTTGTTACCTTGCTGCTGCTGCTGCTGGCGTTGATTCTGTTGAGCTTGTTGTTGCTGACGATTCTGGTTTGTGGGGTATAAGCTTCTGCAGTCCTTTGCGGCGTGACCTGGCTTGTTGCACCTATGACAGTTACCCCTGGTGCATGGTCCGCTGTGGTGTAGGTTGCAGCGATTGCATTTGGGGTGATTCCCTTTGTACCCACCATGACTTTGACCACCGGATGATTGCTGATTGGGGCTCTTGTAGTCATCAGTCTTTCTCTGCTGAGACTGAGATTGCACAGAAGTTGAACCTTTGCTTGAAGCTCCATCCCATTTCCGTTTGTTGTCACTAGGAGCATCCGAAGTAGCTGTAGCACTTATGCGCTTGGGTAACCTGTTCTGCTCCACCGCCTGATCAGTAAGACGGTGAGCCAACTGAACAACCTGCTGGATAGTGGCGAGGTTTGCTGAAGTCACATGACTTTGGATTTCTGGCACTAATCCCTTGAGAAATAGTTCGATGCGTTTGATGGGAGGGTCTACCATAGTAGGACACAGTAATGCAAGCTCATTCGATCTTTTCGTATACGCTTCAATTTCTGACCCCGTCATCTTGAGGTTGAAGAACTCGACTTCCAGCTTATGAATGTCATCACGACTGCAGTATTCTTCCTTGATCATCTCCTTGAAATTGTTCCATGGGGTGGCGTTGGCAGCAACCAACCCCAGCATTTGGACCTGAGCGTTCCACCATGTGAGGCCTAAACCCTTGAGAGTACCGGTAGCATACTTCACCCTGCGTGCCTCAGGGCATTCGCACATTTCGAACACAGATTCTAGTTTCTCAAACCAGTGGAGGAGACCTACGGCTCCTTCAGTGCCGCTAAAAGTAGTTGGTCGGCAGTCCATAAAAGTTTTAAAGGTGCACACAGGCGGCTGAGCATGTTGACCTACTGTGGGTGAAAGAAAAGACAGATTTTAACACAAAGGTTGGTTCACGAGAGTAGGATCTAAAGATCCTAGAATGAGTTTGGACTGCAGGATATACCTCCTGCGTGTGCAGCTGCAAGTGCCGCAGCAACTCGTTCGTTAATCAGAGCCGTCAACTGGGCTTGAGTCATGTTAACGCGTCCAGACATGATCTTCATATCAAAGGAAACATGGGTGAGAAGGGTTCGCGAAAGTGCGATGACAAAAGAGAGTAAGCACGCATGTGTTCCCATACTATAGTTGCTACGCTTATCTAAGCATACCATAAGCAAAGTTCTATGTAATCTAGCAAGTAGGCAATAAAACACAAACCATATCGCCTAGAATGTCAAGCCTTGCATGTGGGGTGAAGCGTCGTTGTGGACCATTGAGCACTGTACAGGTTATAGTCTGGTTTTAACAAAAATGTTTTTCCTTTACTAAAACCAAGTTCTCTATAACCAATGGCTCTGATACCAATTTGTCACACCCCCAAAATCCACCTGCGGAATACCACCGCTTGGAGGCGTGACTGACCAGGATCCAGCCACCAATCATATTGAACACGCAAGTTAATAATTATAAAAGTTTAACCAATACAATTGGTGTCCAAACAAAACATAGTTTAAGTTGCAAAGCGGAAGCATAATGTTCAAAACCAAAACATAAGTTCAATTGTTTCAAAGTTTAACATGGCACACAGCCGTCCATGTCCCACAACAACTCTTCCCCCTTGCAAGCTCCAGCTAAGTACCTATTGACCTGCAAAGCATGTAGTAACGAGTCAACAACAAGTTGAGTGAGTTCACGGTTGGGTGTTCATTTTAAGTTGTTTCAAAAACAGTTTCCTTTAACTGGCATCCTGCCGTGGGGGTTACCCCATAGTTGAAAACGTGATTTGTTTATTCCCGGTTACTCTGGCATTCTAGCCGTGGGGGCTACCCCTTGTTAGTTATCTGGCCTTTCAGCCGTGGGGGCTACCCCATGTATATACTAGACTCGTTACCATATCGACTGCTGACTGTAGTCATGTTTATGTGCCCTGAACTGTCAATGTCTATCATCATTGACGTGCCCAGATCCATTAGTTCACGCCCGTCCTCTGCGGCACGGTGTGAGGCTTGTCAAACCTAAATAGCGCTATCTAACTAATGACCCGCTCGCCATTGGCCCGGCGATTAAGTCGATATAAAAAGGAAGGACTTCGTGATAGAGTTTTGGTCTAGTACGAGTTATCTGTCCATGAGGACGAGGAATTGTATTCCTGAACCAATACTGTCCTACCCAAGAGAGGACGAGGAATCCATGTTCCTTAACCCCATTCCCAACCCCTGGGAATCCCATGCTTTGTAGAAAGTGTGAACTCACTTTGGTTTGCTCGGCAAATAAACGAAGGGTCAAATCAAGCTAATTATGGTCAACCACGTCCTAGTATGGTTACCACAAAAGTCAGATACAAACCAAGTAACGCACGTATGTTCTACACGTATTGTACAAGTAACGATCATGGCATACACGTTTAGCATGGCAGTTCAACAACAGTGCTAGATCAACAGTAGAAATCATGTAGCAAACAAAGCCCAACAGTGCAGCCCAATCACCTAAGCCCGTAATAGTGTGCAATGTCCAGATCAGTGAGCATGTGTACGTGGTCTCGAGTCGAGACTAGAGATCTCGAGTCGAGACTGTGCGGTCTCGAGTTATACACAACTAGTCGAGACAAGACGGTCTCGAGTCGCAACCGGACCCGCAACCATGGTCTCGAGTTATGCTGCCTGTGTGCTGAAGTGGTCTCGAGTCGAGACTAGGGGTTCTCGACTCGCAATCGCTGATCTCGAGCTGACTTCTTGATGGTCTCGAGTCGAAACCAGGGGTTCTCGACTCGCAACCACGGATACGTGCACATGAAGTTCTTCTAGAACCTCTGATGTACTAACCAATAGGATTGCAATTTCATGAGATTGTGTACTATCCAATCAAATTATACAAACATGTTTTATTGTCTAATTACTAATCAAAATAGATCAAACAACCAGATTTCAAATATTCATAACATGTTCATATCATATTCATAGTGTTCAACCTTTAGGGTTTTCATTCAACTAGAACACATATCATGCAATCTTGATCACTAACATGCATCCGATTATGACAACACAATAAACCATAACATGTCACAGCTGATTACATGAGCATACAACCGGTTACATATTTTAATCCTAATCATTATGCTACAACAAATCATGCTAGCCGATTAACATCATCATGATTAACAATCCGAAACATAAAACATAACAGCCGATTTAATCAAGCATTCGGTTTTCTCCATCATTTACAACATCACATACAACCCTATGTTGATCTACAATGCTATACATGTGAGCCGCCTATCATTTATTCCTAACATAAATCAACCAAATTAAAAGCACATAACATGAATCACACATCAACACCTTTATCATGTATGTCATTTACTAACCAAGCATTGTAACATCTAGAAACATAAAACACTAACCGGATGGTGTTCGGGTTTGAAGAATCAACGAACCAAATACCGAGTGATGATCTAGAGCTTGAGCCGAGAGTCTTGGTGAATCCGAAAGGAAGGAGAGGAGGTTTGTGGCTCTAGGGTTTTAGTGAGAGAGAATGTAGGAGTGTGTGTGTGAAAGTGAGTGTGAGTTGCCCAAAGAAATGGCAAGGTTGGCTAGGGGTATAAGTTATATACTAGCCTTAAGTTGGTTCACCCTAGTGGGTTCTGGATGGATTAAAGGAGGTGCATGGCCCAACCGGCCCAATTGTTTTACTGTTCGCTCAAGACCAAGCGGTCCCGAGTCGGGTCCTTGTGTCTCGGGTCACATAAATACACGCATACATACTAGTATAAACTATACTTTATACGTACACATTACTAGCACATAGCACATCAAGATAATCACGAACTTTTGTTTACTAATATATAAACACATAACGTTCAAGCATGTTACATCAAGATACAATGGAGGGTTCTAAATTACGAGTTGTCACAATAATATCCAGGAAGACCAAGAAAATATCACATCTCTGTTGGTGTCGATGGTGTATTCCAATCCTTAATTGCAGCAATTTTGGAAGGATCCACATGAATACCCTGCTCGTTGACTATATGACCCAAGAACTGAACTTCTTTAAGCCATAATTCACACTTGGAGAATTTAGCAAAAAGTTGTTCCTTCTTCAGGAGTTCCAAAGTCAAACGAAGGTGTTGCTCGTGCTCGGCTCGAGACTTTGAGTAAATAAGAATATCGTCGATGAACACAATGATGAACTTGTCTAAATAAGGTTTACAGACCCTATTCATTAAGTCCATGAAGATAGCTGGAGCATTCGTCAAACCAAAAGGCATGACTGTGAACTCATAATGCCCATATCTCGTACGGAAAGCAGTTTTGGGAATATCTTCTTCGAGAACACGAAGCTGATGATACCCAGAACGCAGATCGATCTTGGAAAAACAGGTAGCACCTTGCAGCTGATCAAAGAGATCATCGATTCGAGGTAGGGGATATCGATTCTTGATGGTAAGCTTGTTAAGCTCACGATAATCGATACACATTCGAAAAGATCCATCTTTCTTTTTCACAAAGAGGACAGGAGCTCCCCAAGGTGAATAACTCGGATGAATGAACCGTTTATCCGATAACTCTTGAAGCTGTTTCGATAATTCTTGCATCTCAGACGGTGCAAGACGATAAGGTGCTTTCGCAACCGGGTTGGCATTGGGTACCAGGTCAATATGAAACTCGACTTGACGAACTGGAGGTAAACCAGGCAGTTCATCAAGAAACACCTCTGGATAATCCCGAACAATCGGAATATCCTGAATTCTCTTGTTCTTGCCTTTCTCCTCGGTGACATGTGCCAGAAAAGCAACATATCCCTTTCGTAAATAACTTTGGGCTTTCGTGCACGACATGAGTTTCAATCCACCAGATGGTTTCTGGCCACGAACCTCTAGGACATCACCAGACGAAAGAGGAATACGAATGATCTTATCGAAACAAACCACCTCAGCATGATGTTTGGTTAACCAATCCATCCCTACGACAATGTCGAAACTCCTAAGTTGCATCGGTGTGAGGTCAATAGGAAAAAGATGGTTATCGAGGTTCAATTGACAACCACGAGGAACAGAATCGAGTACGAGTGGTTTACCAGTCGCAACTTCGACAGATAAGGGTTTCCTCAGTTTAGTTCTAGGTATCGCAAGTAAAGGCTCAAAGGATAACGAAACAAAACTCCTATCGGCACCAGAATCGAAAAGAACAGATGCAAGTTGATTGTTAACAAGGAACGTACCGTTAACAACGTCGTTGTCCACCCTCGCCTCATTCGCGTTTAGATTGAATGGTCGTCCACGAGCGGGATTCACATTCCCGTTTGCGTTGACATTCGGATTCGCATTCGCATTTACCAATCTCGGGCAATTGTTGCGGAAATGACCCATTTCTCCGCAATTAAAACACGAACCAGGTGGGAATCTCGCAACATTCCCCTGAACTTGTGCTGGAACCTGAGCAGCTTGATTTTGGCCCATACGACAAATGTTGGCCAAATTTCCAAGTTTACCACACGTAGCACACTGTTTACAGGCCTGCTGGGCAACATGGTGACCATTGCATCGAGCACAGTGAGGTGCGGTACCAGTATATGCTTTCTTTGCAGGAGGTTGAGTCGGTGGGTTCTGAGGGTTCTGATTGGTGACAGCAAAGTTCTGGGAAGCCTTGCGCTTCCTTGACTTTTTAGAAGACTCACCCTGCTTCTTACCCTTACCCATTTCCTTGACAGAATCGGTCGACTTCTTCTTATCACCCTTGCGGGTAAGTTTACCCTTCCTGACTTGAGACTCAGTCAGGGTAGCAGACAACTCGATCACGTGACGAACGGTAGTAGGATTAACACCGGTCACAATATCTTGTATGGAATCGGGTAAACCATCGATATACCTCTCGATTGCTTTCTCCAGTGGGGTAACCATAGTGGGACATAACAAACTGAGCTCCTCAAATCGATCCGTATAAGCACGGTGTTCTCCCCCGTCTTGTTTCAAATCATCGAATTCTCGTTCCAAAGCTCGAATCTCGTGACGAGGACAGAACTCTCTCATCATGAGAGCTCGGAGCTCTTCCCAAGTTTGTGCTAATGCCACTTCGGCACCCCTATCACGCATCACTCCGTTCCACCATGTAAGTGCATGCTTCTCGAACACGCTTGATGCAAATTCAACCTTACGCGCATTCAGACATTGCACATGTCTGAATGTGCTCTCAATACTTTCGAACCACTGCAAGAGCGCAGTTGCTCCTTGCGACCCAGAAAACTTTAGCGGCTTAGCAGAGTTGAAATTTTTGAAACTACATTGTGCATTATTGTTGTTATTATTGTTGTTGTATAACTCATGGATTTGGGTCACAACGCCTGGAAGCACATCAGCCATTTGCTGAGAAACAAGGGCTGCGACTTCTTCAGCAGTAAAAGTTTGAGCATCGCGTCGAGGAGGCATTGTCTAACAAGGAAACATGAGAAACGAGTGAGGTTGATAATTGGAAAAAAAAAACAAAAGAGGCATTGAAACAATCGACAAAACACAAGGAAGGCGATCATTCATTCGTTACCTCGAACAAAAAAACGACACGCAGTGACAAATCAAAGTAAATGGGTCAATATAATGTATCGCGAAGACATGCTCGCCTATAAGTGAACACTCACCCCAAGAGTTCCCAGGTAAGAGTGACTGGTCTGATACTGCGGATTTGTACGAACACTCTAGCCTTAGACAGAAAACTCAGGGTACAGGCATTCACTCTTCCAGTTTGCACGTGTTCACATTATTTAGACCCAAACTTTGACGAGATTTTTAAAAATTCAAAGGGCATAAAGCCAAAAATGAATCAAACTAGAAGGGTTCAAAACCTTATAATAAAGGGTTCAAAACCTAGTAATCAATCATCCAAGGATATATGATTAATTTTCGAAGCGGATTTGTTATTGTGTTCTCGTTGTGGTTATCACCTAAGGATAGGTGACGGTATTGTTTTAAAATCTAAACGCAAGTAAGCTCGCGTTGGGGTCCTAGAAAGTTATAGTCTAGGTCAAAGCATTACTAATAACCTAATTCCCTATAACCATTGGCTCTGATACCAACTCTTCTGTCACACCCCGACCACGTTAAAACAACAAACCGTGGCGGAAACGTCGGGGAGTGTTGTAACAGAATTATTGTTCCACAACCATGGTAATTAAATGTTTCGATTTATTGAATTATTAAGTAATGTACATTGTCTTAAAACCAAATAAACAAGTTACATATTGTCTATCATTGTTTTTATGTCACTAAGGCCTCGTCCAGATCCTAAGTGAACACGCTTCCTAGCAATCAACATCATGCAACACCACCTGAAACATATGTAAAAATAAAGTCAGCAAAGAAATGCTGGCGAGCACATAGGTTTTAGGAGAGTTTCGGATTCATGGCTCGTTTATATGTTCAGTACCTTATTAGACTACAAGAGTCAAAAGTACAAACCTCGTTTTGAAAAGTGTATTGCAACATAGTTTAACCAACTCAAATCAAGATGGTTATAGTATATAAAATCTTGTAGCCATGATTCTTAACCCCAAAACATTTGTTTTAGTAAACCAACTCGTAAACATCTTGTAAAAACTCGTTAATAAAACTCGTATGATTTATATCATTTTGAAAACCTCGTTGTGTGACATCGTTTCAAATCATTTCCCAAGTGAACTAAATAATGATACGCAATGTAATATGATAAAAGCACTTATATATAAGATGTACCAACGGCGTATCTACCATGCTTTTATCGTGCTACACGCGTCCCATTATCTAATCACTACCCAAAACCAATCGTTTATCCAAATCGTTTATCTCGTTTAAGTCGTCTCAAATCGTTTAACTCGTCCCAAAATCGTATTCATTTTAATTGTGAAACTACTTATGGTCGTCTCGCTAACAACATTCAAACCTTTGTGACTCGACTATCTCGCTTCTCGCATTAACAAACCACCAAAGGGTAAGTTAACAATCATCAGATTCGGTCGTCACCTACATAACCCCACACATAACCATGGGTGTAGTCTGATAACGGGATTTGTCAGATCCTATGGTACCATAACCTAATACTGGTTGGTTCGGCCAAAATTAATGAATGCCATTCATTATGTAACTACAACCAACAAGTTTCGTTCACTTTATCGAAATCGTTATTAGTTTGATATAAACCATCTTAATCGTTTTTGAAAACATCGTTAAAATATCGAAAATCGTTTTAATACATATGAATCACCCCAAAACAATTGAAAACAGTAAAATAGGGGAACTATGTACTCACATCGAAGTGCAAAGTATCCTCAATCTAATGAACTCAACAAGCTCAATCAAACCAAGAAAATTCAAGCAGCACCTAATAATCGGATCACTAGTAAATAAATTGACACCTAAATCGGAAGATCGGACAGAATGAGGTCTTGTAAACCAAATGAGTGTAGGAACTCATGTGATATGGTTTAACAAAACCTACATTCTAAATCGGAACCTAACCTAAGTGCTTTCAACCCGTTACGACCCGTTTAGGTAGCTTACGCTACTTTTTTTTGGGTAAAGGGTTACCCCGGTGATTCTATATATAAAACAACCGCAAATAAGTACAAGTAGTGAGGATGAGTTCCACACCAGTTCATATACAGGACATGCCCCATATATGTAAGCCAACAAACATAAAAGCAACTATGACATCACATCAACCTAGCCTACTATACATCATGAAAATGATACCTAGTAGACAAACAGAAACAAAACCAAATACTTCATCCTCCATCATCAAAAATGAAGTTGCCCCCAAACGGGAGCCACTCAACACGAACCAAAGATAATCTATCCATTGGAGCACTTTGTGGGAGAGGTGCTTGCCCCTGCTCTGGAAGACGAAGGAAATGTACCCAATGTCTTAAACTCTTTGGATTCATCATAGACAACCTCAACCTCATCCTCATCTGATTCCTCATGAAGATGTCGACCCCCTTTATTGTTCCCTTGTAGCGGACCACCATTCCCCCCACCAGATTGAAGAGCAGAAAACGGATTGTGCGTTTGAACTTTAGTACCTTGCACAGTCGCATAGGGGGAACTCCCAACCTTTTTCTTTCTATCCACCGGTCTATACTCGAATTTAGGCTTCTGGTTATTAACTTGAAAGCCATTCTTCTTTGCACTCTTCTTAGCCTTAACTTCAGTGTAACCATCCTCATCTACTTTCGGCCTGTTAGTAGTAGGTTTGGATGTCGAGCCAGCATATTTGGGGCATCCCTCAGAATCATGCCCAAATACACAGCAGTGGGCACATCTCGGAGGTTCCCATTCATACTCCACCCGAATAGTCGCAGTAACATATTTGTTCCCATCCAATTCAGGAATAGCCATGTTAGAGCCTCTTTCAACTCATGATCAGCTGATATTTCAATGAGAGCCCTAGCATAGCTGCTCCTTCCCCAAGCCTCATTACACATATCACTAGTATACGAATCCAGGCGCTCAGGAGACCCAATTTTTGATGCCAACATGCTTAAACCATCATCAGAATATGCCACTAGAGGAACATCATGCAATTTAACCCAAACTGCAACCTTTTTAAACTCTTCTTTTTTAAGGGTGTTTGTAGGAGACCAAATGTTGAGAAACATAGGTTTGTTACGGATCATCTAAGGTCCCCCTTCAAGAACAGTATCCATACCCTTTCTGTCTTCAAACTTGAAGAAAAAGAAACCATTTGAATTCATCATAGTTTTCTGAAGACCATGTTTCTTCCAATGTGTTCTCACAAAATATTCAACTACTGGATATGCAATCCTATCCCCCAGGAAATAACCATAAAGAGTGTTAGCTAACCTGTTGTTAACCTGGCGAACCGAATCAATCGGAAGCACTACATCCACTCCATCCAATGAGACATCTGAATTTAGAGGTCGAAAATTGACTTTAGGAACTTGATCAGCCGCATCATTGGCCTTCCTAGTGTTTTCATCTTCATTCTGATTCTGAGTTGAATCACCACCCCGCTTAAAATCACCCTTCTCGACCTGTTCATTTAGGACCACATCCGCATAAGATTGGACATGAGCATTATCATCCTGATTCTGATTTTGAACTCGAGGAGGACTAACATCATTCAAAGGTAGCACAAATGCTACCTTTCTCTTGTCAAAGACCTTCGCATAATTCTGATTGGGAGAATCAGAACAGCCAATAACATGTTCAGTATCGTTAAGCGGCAGCATAAAACATACCTTCTTACTCGGCATTTCAGAAACCCTAGCCGCCATAAGTGATGTTTGTCTTGGCTCAAATGTTTTACCATCAATATTCTTAATCTTTTTCGCAAAAACATTTGAGTTTTCTGCATTTTGGCCATCCATAACAGCAGTCACAAACAGGCCTCAAACAGCAACCAGCCGAAACCCTAAAGCAGAACGCACTAGGGACTGATTAGCCAGAACTGATTGGAACAGTTTACGTTGTGACTGAACAGCAATCGATCAGCGAATGAAAGGAATCAGCCCATTAAAACCCTGTGTAGCCGACAACCACCGATGAATTGCCGAAACCCTAATCTGATGTAACACCCAAACAAGGAATCAGCGCTGATGAATTGCCACAACCCTAATCTAAAAAAGGATTGCCGCTGAATATTGATTGCCGAACTCTAAGTAGCAGCCGCACACCCCTTCAACAATCAGAAAAATAAAGAAAAACGAAACCCTAAGTACAAAACCTAATCTGATTTCACCCGATTATCTTCTAAGGATCGACTGGAAAAACCCTAAGATGATAACCAAGATCAATAAAAAATAGGAGGAGCAAAAATCAGTTAGGGTTTCACAAGAGTGCCAAGGTCGCCAAAATCGCCCAGAGAGTCTTCATTCTCTGGTCTAGTGGTTGTAGCTTACGCTACTTTAACGTGTCGTTCGCGTAAAAACGCGGTCAAGACGTCTAACTAGTCCTATGACAAGTATTATATGCCTAAACATGTTTAATTATGTTGCATAATCAGTTAGGTGACAAATGTTTAGATTACATATGCTTAAAATCCAATTATGCATGAAAAAGGCATTTTGGTAATTTACCTAAGGCATATAAACTACCTATCATACAACTACTTAAACTAGGTGACCATAAGGTATAACCTCGGAAGGTTATTCCCTATGCAACTATGGTCACTAAACATGCTTGGTCGGATCCTAATGATCGACCAAACGGGTCGAGTTCGAAAGTCTAAGCGGTGGTTTAGACCGCTTGACTTACGACTCTAAACAAGCACTAAACTAAAAGTGACGAGTTAAGCATGTTAAAACATGTCATAGCCTAATTCGTCCTCATATATGGTCTACTATCAATAGTGGTTCTCAAACTAATGTTTGGAGTGATAATTGGTGCTCGTTGAGTCCTCTCAGTTCCATGATCACGCCAAGAACCATTGCAAATGCTGGTTTTAATATTCGAACTACGGTGGCGGAGGTGATTACTGTTAATGGTCAATGGGGGTGGCCGCTAGCTTGGTATGACCTGTTTCCGGTTCTAATCAATATACAAATGCCAACTCTTATCCCTAACATGACTGATCGGTTTAGCTGGAGAGATGTGGATGGTAAAGCTGTAAACTTTGGTTCGGCTAACGTATGGAATATTATTCGGATTAGGGACCATCGTGTGTGTTAGGCCAATATGGTGTGGTTCTCTCAATGTGTACCGAGGCATTCATTCCACATGTGGCTGGTTATTAGGAATAAGCTAAAGACGCAGGATAGACTTGCAGTTTGGGAAGCTGGTAGCGAAACAAATATCAGACTCATGTGCTGCCTTTTGTGTCAGCAGGACCGTGATAGCCGAGACCATTTGTTTTTCCAATGCTCGTTTTCTTCTCAAGTCTGGAGCAATATAAAATCTATGGTTGATATGGAGAGTGTGGATAACACATGGCATTCGTTAATGAACTGGGTAGAGCAACATTCGTCGAGTAAGAAAACTGATGATATAGTTTGCAAGTTAGTGATAGCAGCGGCCTCTTACTTTGTGTGGCAGGAGAGGAATAGTCGGCTTTTCAGTTCAAAGCATTTGTCTGCTTCCCAAGTTGCCGAGAAAATCAAAAATTCGGTGCCCCTAAGGCTAATGGGTTTCAAATTCCGGGTGGAGTCTTCTAAAAACAGGATTTTTCGGAATTGGAAGATATCAAGCAATGAGATTGAAGCTGATCCGGGCTAGGAGTCCAGCGTGATGTGATTTAGCTTAGTTTGGATTTGGTTGTTGTGTTTTGGTAGTCGTTTTGTTTAGTGTTTGGGTTTGGTTGTGTTTGCTTGGTTTCCTAGACTTGGTATGTCAAGTCTAGTTGGTGTGTTCGTTTTGGGTATTATTTTGATTCATTTATAAAATTCATCGGGGTAACCCTTTACCCAAAAAACTAAGTTAGAAAACAGGTTTTTTTTTATATCAAAACAAAGTGTTTTGATACCAAGAGTAGTTTGGTTGCAAAATACGGTTAAATGCGCATTTTGACCGAAACTACGACTCGTCACTACGCCTAGTCAACGTGATAATCAGTAGGTATCACAAGGGACTATAACCATCGTGATTACGCTCACGTTGCGAAGTTCAAACGAACTTCTCGTTGTCCATTGACTGGTCAAAGCTGAAAGTCAAACAGAGTTTGACTTTCATGCTAAAAATGCATAAAAGAACGAAAGAGGACTTACAAAGGGTCCAAATAGATTTGATTCTAAGTATTCTCAGGTAGGTAGTGAATAATCACAACCACTTAGAGAAATCTCAGATCAAATGTGAGGAAAATGGAATGAGGGCATGCCTATATATAGTTTTCGGTTCACCGTTAGGATCATTTCTTGGTAAGGAGGGAAAGATCTTGGCCTTACATGTGGGTTAGTGGTTTTGGTATACTATGGGACATGTTAAACCATCAATTTCTAGCAGATGGTATCCCAAAACAAGCATTGAAAACCATCAAAACCTCAAAATTGAGTAAGATTCAATGTTTCTGTCTGCAAGTCTGTCGTGGGCCGCGTAGCTCCAGACACTATCTTACGCGGGCCGCCTAGGCCACTTTGGCAGGATGTCAGTTTTAGCCCCTGAACTTATAAAACTTGCATTTTGATGCATTTTTGGCACGTTTAAGCCCCGTTAACCCCATTTCAAGGCTCTAAAATGATGTTAAAGTATAGGGAACTCAAAACATGCTCAAAAACATCTCGGATGTCGGTTCGTTTGTTCGTACGATCGCGTTGTTCGGTTAATTACGACGGAAGTCGTAACGAACGCAAAAACGATCCAAATTGAGCGACGAATGGAATTTTATTATGCCAAACACTAAAATAAAATATTTTAATGCTTACATAAATTTTTTTGTGTCCGGATATATTCAGAACGTAAGATATGCGCGAAAATGCAAACTTATGCACTTTTTGACGCTTTTAGTCCCTATTGATCAATAAAGTTTGTTTTAGCATACCGAACCCCTCAAAGCCTATTTCTAAGCTATGTAAAGGATATTTAGGGTATGTTTAACTTATGATCAAGTTCTGGAATGTTCGTTACTATAGAAATCGGTATAGTTTCGCAGTTTGACACAAATAGTCCATGCGATCGAACAAACTTGTTTTCGACACACCAAACCATCCAAAACTTATTTCTAAGTTATGTGGAGGTTATTTAAGGTAAGTTAAGCCTATTTCACTATTCCGGAGTGTTCGTTGCATTAAACTGGTTATATTTGCGCATCAGATCGCGTATAACCTTGCAGAAAGCGATTTAAAGCTTGAAATTGGAATTGAATCTATTTGAAAAATCCTCAAACATAAATACACACATAATAACACCAAAACACATATAATAACACCAAAGCACATTGTTTTATTAATAATTTTCATTGTTATACATTGTATATCAATTTCAGAACACAGTTGTCACAAGTACCATAACCCAGCTTAATCCATATGTGCTGTCGTATGATTGAACGAAGTTGTAGCATCTTACTCCAACTCCAAGTCACATTGTTCTGAAGAGGCACATCCTATAGACTTCTATCCCGGATATGATAAGAATGAACCCATTTTACCCATAAGGACTCCCTATGCGTCAGAAGACTCCAAAAGTGAGCTACCATAAGCGCATTGTTCATATCAAAGATTCTCCGAATAGCCAAACCACCTTCTTTCTTAGGAAAACACACGCGACTCCATTTCACCTTAGCTTTACCCTTAATATTTTTTCCTTGAGCCCAAAGAAATCTTCGTAGGTTATGGTTGATTATTACTCGAAATTCTTTGGATCATCAACAAATGTTATGGTGCAGCCTAATCAAGACTTGTTTCAAAAAAAGTTAACGAACGAAAAGGCGGCCTTTATGGTTCGAGAGGTGACGGATGACGAGATCAAAAAAGCTATTTTTTCGATTGCAGGGAATAAGGCTCCGGGCCCGGATGGTTATACGTCGGTTTTCTTTAAACGGGCTTGGAATGTGGTTGGGAATGATGTGTGTAAAGCGGTGAAAGATTTTTTCCAAAATGGGAAATTACTACAGCAGATTAATCATACAATTGTGTCGTTAATTCCTAAAGTTCCAACTCCTTCTTCGATTACGGATTATAGACCTATCTCGTGTTGCAACACGTTATACAAGTGCATTAGCAAGATTATTAGTGATCGGATGAAAGATGGTTTGGCGGATATTGTAAGTATTAATCAGTCTGCGTTTGTGCCGGGGAGACGAATTTCGGATAATATACTTTTAACGCAAGAACTCATGCATAATTATCATCGTAACGTGGGTCCTCCCAGATGTGCGTTTAAGATTGATATTCAAAAGGCGTATGATACGGTTGAATGGTCTTTTTTGGAAGGGACATTGAAAGGTTTTGGGTTTCATACGAAGATGGTAAAGTGGATCATGGCGTGTGTGGCTTCTACTTCGTTTTCGTTGGCTATTAACGGGAATCTATTTGGGTATTTTAAAGGGAAGCAAGGGCTACGGCAAGGTGACCCTATGTCTCCGTATCTATTTACAATGGTGATGGAAGTCCTTACCCTAATTTTGAACCAACATGTTATGAAATCGAATGATTTTAGATTCCATAACAAGTGTGAGAAGCAAAGAATAATCAACTTGTGTTTTGCGGATGATTTATTTATCTTTGCGAGAGGAGACTACAAATCGGCTGGAGTCATAATGGCGGCGATTAATGAGTTTAAGTCTTTCTCGGGTCTTGTTCCAAGTATGAAAAAAAGTACTGTTTTCTTTGGCAATGTAACGGATCAGGAAAAAGCGAGAATTTTGAGTATCATGCCGTTTGAAGAGGGAGCGCTTCCAGTTAGATACTTGGGTGTTCCTCTCATTTCTACTAGGCTGAAATATAAATATTGCAAAAGACTTGTGGAGAGAATGGAGACACGGATAACAGACTGGAAAACAAGAAGTTTGTCATTTGCAGGTAGGTTGCAATTAATCCGTTCAGTTTTGGCATCTATGCATATATATTGGGCATCGGTCTTCATCTTACCCAAGCGTATTATACGTGAGCTCGAAGACGGGATGCGTTGCTTCTTGTGGTCGCAAGGGAATAAGATTAAAGGAAAAGCGAAAGTAAGATGGGAGAAGGTTTGTTTGCTGAGATGTGAAGGAGGCCTTGGTATACGTCGGATACATGACATGAATAACGCTTTAATGGTTTCCCATATTTGGAGCTTGTTAACTAACCGTGAGTCTTTATGGGTAAAGTGGATTCACTCCTACCGTATTCGTGACAAAAGTTTTTGGGAGCTATCGATTACGAATAATAGTACTTGGAGCTGGAGGAAAATACTTCAATTAAGAGAGAGTGTTCGCAATTATATATGGACCAAGGTTGGTGATGGAACGGACACGAATGTTTGGTATGATAAATGGCATGAAGTTTGTCCGATTATCTCTCTTGTTACACCTCGTTTGATAGCTAATGCGGGTTTTTATCTAAAATCTAAGTTAGCGGAGACTTTCGTGAATGGGGAGTGGAGATGGCCATCGGATTGGTTTAATCGGTTCCCTCAGCTTCAGAATGTTTATGATTTTGTTTGTGATACAACTCATAAAGACACCATAATATGGAGATCAAGGCGAGGGATGCAGCTGGAGTTTAATACCTCTTCGGTTTGGGATGACATTCGGATACATGATAATGAAGTTCAATGGGGGAGTGTGGTATGGTTTCCGCAAGCTATACCAAGACATTCTTTTATTATGTGGTTGATTATCAATAGAAAATTAAAGACTCAGGATATCATGAGTAGCTGGCAATATTCAGGTAATGCAAACTATAATCTGATGTGCTGCTCGCTATGTACTTCTGGTATGGATTCCCACAACCATCTTTTCTTTGAGTGTGGTTATGCGGCTCAGGTTTGGAATGGCGTTAAAGGCTTAGCTGGTATGACGTTGATTCAGAATAACTGGAATGATATTATGGAATTCTTAATGGGTAACGTGAACTCAACATCTGCTAGCCATATTATTGCTAAGTTGGTGGTAGGTGCCTCGGCATATTTTGTGTGGAACGAAAGAAATCGTCGTCTATTTTCTAATAAAAAAGGAGTGCAGAGCAGTTAGTGGAGGTGATTCTTGGTACAGTTCGAATGAAGCTACATACGATGAGATTCAAGATATCCTTTCATACGGCTCAAGTGTTACAGCAATGGATGCTCCCCCGTGGATTGATGGTGGCGGATGATGACTGTGGTTGACGACAACTTATATTATGAGTGTCTATGCGTCTGATGTCGCTTAGTTTTATTGGTGTATTGGTGTTTTTCTAGTGTTACTTTTTTTGTGTTGACTCCTATATGGCATGTCATTCAGGAGAACTGAGGAGTTTGTTTTGCTTCTCACTTGGTTTATTTGGTTTGATATAAAATTCACCGGGGTAACCCTTTACCCAAAAAAAAAAAGAAATCTTCGTATCCTATCTTCAAGATCATAGATGATTCGTTTTGGTAAGATAAAGACCGAAGCCCAATATACATGCATAGAAGATAACACTGATCTGATTAATTGGAGTCTACCAGCAAACGACAAACTTTTAGCTTTCCAATCAGTGATTCGAGATTCCATATTTTCTACAAGCTTCTTACAATCATTGTATATCAATCTAGAAGAAATTAAAGGAACACCAAGATAACGAACCGGGAGAACTCCTTCCTCGAACTGCATTAAACTACGAATCTGGTCTTTAACATAATTCGGAACCCCACCAAAAAAAGTCGTGCTCTTAGTCATGCTAGGAACCAACCCCGACATATTCTTGAATGTTGGGATTGAACCCTATCAGAGGAACAGATAATTAAAGCCAAAACTGGATCAGAGCAGTGGATCCAGAATAAGCAGATGTTTACATACAAATCTCTCCCCTTGAAAGTGGTTTCACATCTGCTGACCTCCTATCTGCTGATCTTACTAAGTGCTGGCCTACAACTGCTGCCTTGCATCTACTGCCCAAAGTCAAAGACTGATGGAAGACCAAAGCTCTGCTGATTCAATCTACTGCCTTGAGTCAAGTACTGCTGATCCGGACAAGCACTGCTGGGTTCACAGCAGTGGAAGGATGCAGCAGCTGTTTAAAGTGTCTTTTATGTAATGTAATGTAATAGCAGTAGTCTAGTACATCAGTGTTTGTATAGATCAGAGGTTAGAGTTTGTTAGGAGGTTAGATGTCACTTTCATGGTGACGTCAGCTAAGATGCTCAGTGGTTTGTAAGTGCCTATAAATAGTTCAGTACTTTGTACTGTTCTATTAGCTCTTGCAATACCGTCTTCTTTGCACGAACAAACGCTGAGCTCTGGCTGAGGGGGAGTTTGTATTCAAGCATTACTTGTAATCGTTATTGAAAGTTAATTCAATCATTCGATTCCTTGTTGAAAATGTCTTGATCAAAGCAATACTCTCGTTTGATTGTATGCAAAGTTTGTTTTCATATTAATTCCGCTGCACAACTCTTTCATTTCCATCTTAATTTCAAACGAAAATACAATAAAAAAGAAACTCAGATCCAACAATTGGTATCAGAGCTTGGACAGTCAAATTTGATTTAACAATCATTTTGACATAAATAGTTCGGCTCATAATAGTTGATACTGATCGTTTGTTCGTCCGTTGAAAACAGAGCAAGGATTAATCACCATTAAAGTTGATTTCTCAGTGTCTGTAAAACAACAAGAATGACGTCACAATCTCAAGATGATAAAAACAACATCGGCTCACTTTTTAAACCACCTATGCTAAAAAGAAATGAGTACAACATCTGGCAGAGGAGGATGGGTCACATCCTTGCTCAACAAAGCACAGGTTGTTGGAGGTTTGTCATTTATGGTCCCCATGTTCCTTCAGTGCCAAGCGCTGAAGATGCTAAAAAGTTTGTTCCAAAACCAGTTGAAAATTATACCGAAACCGCCTTTCAAAAGATCGAACTAGATGCTAATGCGTTTAGCATCATAGCATCAGCGCTGCCCAATGAGATATATGTTGGACTGTTACACTGTAACAGTGCCAAAGAGTTATGGGACGCACTTAAGGAACAGTTTGGGGGAACTGAAGAAGTCATAGAAAACAATAGGGAAATCCTGAACCAACAGTATGAAACATTTTGTTACGTTAAAGGTGAATCACTAACGCAACAATTTGAGCGTTTCAGTTGTCTCATCAGTGAACTGAGGCTTGTTAACACCACGTTTACAAACTCAACTCAAAATAGCAGGTTCCTCAGGTCACTGCCAGAAAAATGGGACACCATAGCTTTTGTCACCCGAAACTCACCTGAGTTCAAGGATCTGACCTTGACCCAACTCCACGGTCGACTCCTGACCTACGAAAGGGAGTTGAACCAGAAAAGGAGGTTACAAGAGTCAGGAAAAGTTACTGATGATTACACTTTCGGTAATACTGCTCTTCTGGGTCAAGAAGAATCTGGGAGCAGTGGTAAGGATCAGGGTTATGATCACTTCATTGACATAACTGCTGGTGCAAATTTTAACAACCCTAATCCTCACTCTGCTAGTTATGCATTCACTGCAAACGAAAACCAGATGTCAGACAATTTAAGCTTTGAACTAAATGATTTGCAACATTTTGATCCCACTGACTTAGAGGAAATGGACATCCTGCACCAACTGGCTTTGCTAAGTGTTAGAACTAGCAAATTTTACAAAAGAACAGGGCGAAAATTCCCAGGTTTGCATGGGAATCTAAGGGTTGGGTTGGATAAATCGAAAATTAAGTGCTACAAGTGTAATAGGTTGGGACATTTTGCAAGGGAATGTAGGAGTCAAACTACTGGTCCCATAATTACTCAACCTAGCTCAAATCCTAGACCTCAAAACCAAAGCACTGTGCACTATGCCCGGTATGCCCCAGCAGCTCAAGTGAACACTGCTCACTATGCTGCTGCCCCTGTGCCAGTACACTATGTCCAAACTACTGTTCCACAAATCCAATATTTTCAAACCACTGCTCCAGCAGCAGTACAACCAGATCAACAAAGTTTTTTCACTCAAGGGTTTGTTGACTGGAGCAGTATGCCTGAAGACCTTAGTGATGAAAATTTTGCACTCTATGCTTCTAATGATTCTTCTCATGATGAATTTTGTTTGATGACATTAGAGTCAATACAGGAGGGGGTTGAAACTGAGGAGGAACAGCTGAGCTTTGAAACAGTGGATGAGGTGACTGAAGCAGTGGTTACTGCTGTAGCTGGTGAACTACTGTTGGGAGAAAGCTCAGGTACCCTGATTGAACCATTGACAGACCCATGGTCCAAAGAGGACAAAGAAGAAGAGAAAGAAGAAAAGGCTGGTGAAAAGAAGGTGAAAGCTGATGATGAAGAAGATCATCAATGTGATTGTGCAATGATGGCAGCTGCCAAGGTATCTCCTCAAGTTCTTGAAAAACTATGTTCTGACAATTGCATAATTGCTTTTGCTAACATCAAAGAGGTGAATGAAAACCTTCGGGATAAAATCTTGACTGATGAGGTTAAATTTGAAAAGTCTTTAAAAGAACTTAAAAACAAATTGACCGAAAAGGAAAAAGAGATCAGCTGTCTGAAAGAAGAGCAAAGCATAACCAAAACCCAACTTCAAACTATGGTAGGAAAATACCAAGTTTGCAAAAAGGAGTTGGAGTCCACCCAGATTACTTGTGAAAGATGGGTGGAATCCTGCAGAGGATATGAGGTGATGCTTGCTAAACAGATTGAAAGCAATGTGAAATTTGGGGTTGGTTATAGAAAATATGATGATGAACATATTGCTTTTGAAAAATCTGTTCAAACCACTGATGAAGCTACTGAGCTCATCCCCACAAACAAGAATGGCCAAGAAGTGAAAATCACTGACAAACTTGGTAACAAAATCACACTTACCAGACCAATGGGGTCCTCCACTTTTAAGGAGCTTGAAGATCATCAGTTTAAACCAAAATGGTCTGATGAGTGTGATATTCTTGAAAATTTCAAGCCAATGGACTTTACATCAACTGATGGTGCTAAAGCTCCAAAAGCTAAAGTCATACCTCTCAAGGACATCCCAGCAGTGGTTAAAACCTCTGCTGCAAAGGAGTCTGAAAAGAGAAAGAAAAAAGAAAAAATTGATAACTTGTTTTGTGAATTCTGTGAGAAAAGGAATCATCTAACAAAAGATTGTTTCCACTTAAAAGCTTATGATTTAAACAGAACAAGTGTCATTGTCCCAGCTGAAAGCTGCATTGTTTGTGGTAAAATAAACCACAAAACTCAAGCATGTGTGTATCTCAAAAACTTTGATGTGAAAAAGAATGAGTACATTGCCAAAACATCCTTGAGTCCATCATCATCATCAACATCTGTCAAATTCACCAAGAAACAACCACTGTTCGTGCCAGTTCAAACAGCTGTTAAACATCTGTCAAAAGAGATGTTCAGGTTACTGATGCACCCCCTGCCAATCAGTTCAGAAAAGGCAAGGAAAAACAGGCTTACCAAAGGATTCCACTCGTTTATGAGGCCTACAAAAGGCCCTCTAAACCTAAAGTGAATAGGCATCCTTTTGGTTACCAGCAGATGATTGGTCAAGACCCACAACAGTGGTTAGACAAACACTGTCCTAAAACAGTCCAAACCCCTGATCTAACCACTGTCCATCATTGTGCATCCATCCCAAACACTGTTGAAACCCCATCCAAAGCCTTGTTGGCTTTGGAGACCCTAATGAACTAATCCTTTTACTTCATGTGCAGGGAGCTTCTGCATGCTTTGATAGTCTTTGGTATGTAGATAGTGGAGGCTCCAGGCACATGACAGGATGTAAAGCCCTCCTCAAAGACTTTAAAATCCATGGAGGGGGTGATATATCCTTTGGGAGTAATAGTAAAGGGAAGGTTCTGGGGTCTGGTACAGTGGAGTCTGGAAAAGTAAAATTTGAAAATATCAATCTAATAGACAATCTAAAATTCAACCTTCTGAGTGTGTCCCAAATGAGTGACAAGGGATTTGGGTCATTCTTCACAAAAGACTGTTGTAGGATTGTTGGACCAGAAATGGTCAAAAAGATTGAAGCAATAATCAAAACTGGTCAAACTAAACTTGTTGCTCAAAGAAGTGGCAATGTTTATGTTGTTGACATGTCAAAAGAGTGTCCCAGAGCTGACGCCTGTCTGGTCTCAGCTGCCTCTAACAAAGAGACAGAGCTTTGGCACAGAAGGCTGGGGCACACAAATCTTAAGACAATCACTGAAATTTCAAAAAATGGTTTGGTGAGAGGCCTACCACAAAAATTGTTTTCATGCCCTGAACATTGCATTTCCTGTTTAAAAGGAAAACAGCATAAAAGTTCTTACAAGTCCATTGAAGAGTCCAAAACAACCCAGTGTTTGCAAATGCTACACATGGATTTGTTTGGCCCAGTTCAAGTCATGAGCCTCAAAAAGAAAAGATATTGTTTGGTTATTGTTGATGACTTTTCTAGGTTTACATGGACTTTCTTTTTACACTCAAAAGATGAGACTGCAGGCATTTTGCAAGACTTTGTAACACAGGTTGAAAAGCAATTTGACCTTCCAGTGAAAAGCTTCAGGAGTGACAATGGCACAGAATTCAAAAATAGGGAGTTGGATGCCTTCTGTGTGAAGAAAGGGATTCTAAGGCAGTACAGCATCCCTAGAACACCAGAGCAAAATGGGGTAGTAGAAAGGAAGAACAGAACTTTGATTGAGGCTGCCAGAACCATGCTTGCAGATTCAGGTTTGCCATTAACTTTCTGGGCAGAGGCAGTAAACACTGCTTGCTATGTTCAGAACAGAGTTTTAATAAACCCCAGGCACAAAAAGACTGCCTATGAAATTCTGTATAAAATTAAACCACTGATCTCATACTTCAAGGTGTTTGGCTGCCCATGCTTTATTTTGAACTTAAAAGATTCCATTTCAAAATTTGCAGCCAAAATTGATTGTGGTTATCATCTGGGATACTCAACCACTGCCAAGGCCTACAAAGTGTTCAATACACGGACCAAGGCAGTGGAGGAGACTTTGAATGTAAAGTTCAATGAACTTTCATCAATGAAAATCCCAACAAACCCTGCAGATCTGTTTGATCTTGAAAAATTCACTTTTGAAAATACTGCTGTCAAGACTAACAGTGCAGGTCCATCAGAGGATGCAACACCAGACTATGGGTATGAAATCATCATCCCTCAAAGGTCTGCCACAAAGGGAAAAGCATCAGCTGTTCAAAACAGTTGTCAAAGCTCAACCACTGCTACCTCAACAGTTGTTGACCAAAGTAGCCCATCAACCACTGCTTCCACATCCTCAAACACTGCTGACAAAAGTCCTCAAACAGTGGATAAAAGTCAGCAGTTGTCCACTTCATTACCTCCTATTCCACCACCTTTTGAAGCCACTGCTAGATCATCAAAGTCCCCAGCAGTGGTTAGCTCAGATGATACACATTTGCAGCCTTCACCAACAAATGCCATCATACCATACCTAGGAGATTTAATCTTCTTGAGATCTCATCCACCTGATCAAATCATTGGCAACATAAATGAAGGGGTGCTCACAAGAAGCCAAACCCAAAACATTTGTCTTTTTGCTGGTTTTCTATCACTTCATCAGCCAGTCAAGTACCAAGAGGCACTGAAAGACAACAGCTGGGTAGAAGCCATGCAAGAGGAGCTCCAACAGTTTAAAAGACAACAAGTATGGGAGCTTGTACCACTGCCAGAAGAGGTTAGTCCCATTGGCACAAAGTGGGTCTTCAAGAACAAAACTGATGAAAGGGGTATTGTTGTCAAGAATAAAGCCAGGCTTGTGGTTCAAGGTTACAGACAGGAAGAGGGGATTGATTATGATGAAACATTTGCCCTTGTTGCAAGATTGGAAGCTATTAGACTGTTCCTGGCCTTTGCTGTCAACCACAGTATGAAGGTGTTTCAAATGGATATCAAAAGTGCTTTCCTCTATGGTACAATTCAAGAAGAGGTGTATGTTTGTCAACCTCCAGGTTTTGAGGATCCATTTTATCCAGATCATGTCTACAGGTTAAACAAAGCCTTGTATGGCTTGAAACAAGCACCAAGGGCCTGGTATGAAACTCTTTCCAACTTCCTACTCTCAAATGGTTTCAAAAGAGGTACCATTGATAAAACATTGTTTTTAAAATGGAGAGGGAAGGATTTAATGATTGTCCAGATTTATGTGGATGACATTATTTTTGGAAGCACATGTAACTCAATGTGTGAAGAGTTTAGAGAACTCATGACAGCTGAGTTTGAAATGAGTGCAATGGGTGAGCTGCAATGCTTTCTTGGTCTCCAAGTTCAGCAAATGCAAAATGGAACCTTCATTCATCAAAGCAAATATGCTATAGAACTTTTAACCAAATTTGATATGAATGATTGTAAACCATGCAGCACACCCATGGCAACAAATAAGCTGGTCATGTCTGATGAAAAAGATGAGCTGATTGACCAAACACTTTATAGAAGCATGATTGGGTCCTTATTGTACCTAACTGCATCTTGACCAGACATCATGTTTGCAACATGTGTTTGTGCAATAAGTCAATCAGCTCCCAGAAAATCAAATCTCATTGCTGTAAAAAGGATCTTCAGATACATAAAAGGTGCTCCCACACTTGGTATCTGGTATCCAGCTAATGGGAATATCAAGCTTTCAGGTTTCTCAGACAGTGACTTTGCTGGATGTCACACCACAAGGAAGTCCACATCAGGAGGGTGCCAGTTTCTAGGTGATTGCTCAGTTTCCTGGCAAAGCAAAAAGCAAGCAGTTGTTTCAACATCCACTGCTGAAGCTGAATACATTGCTGCTGCAAGCTGTCCAGCCCAACTCCTGTGGCTTCAAAATCAGTTGCTGGATTTTGGTATCACTGCCTTAAAGACACCACTCATGTTGGATAGCCAGGCAGCAGAAAATATCATCAAAAATCCAGTTTCCCATTCAACCACCAAACACATCGACATCAGACATCACTTTGTGAGGGATTGCTATGAAAAAGGTTTGATTTCTCTGCATCATGTCCCAACTAAAGACCAGTTGGCAGATGTGCTCACAAAAGCACTTGATACAGCCACTTTTGAAAGCTTGGTCTCTAGGATTGGGATGCTGAACATGGAATAACAAGCAACATCTTGTTTTTCTATGAATAAAAGCAACAAAATGTTTTCAGAAAATCAAAATTCCATCCTTAAAAATAGCTAAAAAAATGAAATTTTCATCTAAATCCTTAAAAGTCTGCCATTAACCACTGCTTGTTCAAAAGTTTGCTTTACTTCAAAAGTCTGTCCACTGCTGAAAGTCAACTCCTGTTCTCTCATTCCATTTGATAAACTCTGTTGTTCAAAAGCAGTGTCTTATCCACTGATATACTATCCACTGATAGTGAAAATCATCCACTGCTCTCCTACCACTGCCTTCATCAGTCACTTTCATAAAAGTACTGTCCTTCACTTTCACCAGGGGTTGTCACGTGGGCAGTACATATTGGTCAGACCTTTTGTAACGGCTGCCACGTCAGCATTCACTTTCTTCCCTATAAAATTCCCCATTCACTACCAAAACAGGGTTTTACTGTCGAATTGAATTCTTAAAAATTCTCTTCTCAAAGCAGTTTTTCATCTCATCTTTCACAAATTTCTTCGATCATTCATCTTCAAAATGATAAAATCGAAGTCATCTTCAAAACCCTCATCCAAATCATCATCAAAAACAGCCTCTCAAAAGGCAATCACCACTGAAATCCCACATAAATCATCTCACAATCTCCTGGGTCTTCTCACAAAACCAGGAACCACCAAAGTTTTCGATTCCATCATTGACATCATGGCAAAATCAAAGTACAAAACTTTGTTCACTGCTGATGCACCAATCTATTTGGCGACCCAAAGAGAGTTCTTGAAAAATGCAACCCTTGAAAAACAAGGAGACACTGCTATCACCATACACTCTTCTATAAAGGGTAAAGCTGTCCAAATCATGCCACAATCCATTTCAGAGGTCTTTCAACTCGGTGATCAGGAAGGTAAAATTTCTTTCACTAAAAACGAGTTACAAACTGACTTCATTGAGAGAGGGTATGAAGCCACAATGATGAAGAAACTTACCTTAAAAAAAGGTTATTTTCCTTCTGCAACCAGATTTTTATTTCATACCCTCCTACTATGTGTTTCAAACAAAACCACTTCTTTCAATGAAATCCCTTTAAAGATTCAAAATCTGGGATATGCAATTCTTAAAGGAGAAAATTTTAACTATTCTCGGGAAATTTTTAAAGATTTGGTTAATAATGTTGAAACAAAATCATTCTTACTGTTTCCGAGGTTTTTAAGTTATTATTTTGAAAAGAAATTCAGTAAGGATGATTTAGCAGCAATAAACCAAGGTGAATCTACTCAAATAAACAGTTTAACACCTGAAACTTTTTCAAGAATGTTAGCACCTTGCAAAACACAAGCAGAGGTGCCTGAGCAGATTTTAGCAGTTACAACTGCTCCTCAGGTATCTGCTGCTGAGCCCACTGCTCCAGGTGATCAAAGCAGCAGACCAACTGTTTTGAAACCCACACCTACAATCACCAAAAAGCCAACAAAAAGAAAAACTCAAAAACCCCCCAAACCAATCAAAAAGGCAACTCTGGAGGATGAGATACCAGAGAAAATGCCTGTGACAACACAAAAGTCACAAAAACCCACTGCTGCTTCTTCCTCACAGCAGTTGGTACAAATATCTCAACCCATAACCGAAACTCCTCCTGCTTCTTCACAAAAAGAACAGGTTGTACAAATAGGGTCTCCACATCATGATGCTCTGAAATCACTTGATTTCATCATCCACAGTCCAATGCCCGGGACACATCCTCCTTCTACATCAATCATCACATCCACAATTCCCTCACCAATAAAACCGCTGTTGGATGCAATTGATTTGAACCAGGCATTAACCAGTCCTTCTCAATCACCTATTAATGAGAATATACCTCAACAACTGACTGGGTCTGATGTATCAATCTTTGCTAACCCACCAACACAACCTGAGGAGGTTACACCCCATGAGTTACAAGTAACTCTTGGTGGTAATCCAAGTGAAGCAGCCACTACAACTGTTGAACCTACAGGTTTACAGTTGGACAGTGGTTACATTAATAAGACTTCCTTGGAGGCAATTCCTTACATAGCACCTCTGCCAACCACCAGTGGATTTATTTATCCTACTGGCAACATCAAAAGGTTGTCAAGTGTTGAAGGAAGAAGACCCCAGTACCAAGAAAAAGAGACATCAGTGGTTAATGTTTGGAGTACACTCCCTACATCCACCACTGATAAAACCACTGCTAGTGGGAAATCAGATGATCCCATTAACTTGGGTGATGGTTTAAAGTACCAGAAATTGATGGATCGTATTAACAAGCTTGATAACTCTGTTGCAGAACTCAAAGATATGCTGCAACAGGTGTTACAAGTACAAAAGGTACAATCAACTGCTGTTCCACCTCAAGCACCTGCTCCACAAAGGGCACCTGCTACAAATGAGCTCTGAAATTTATTTCAATCTTTTCTCCATCAACAAGCACAATTAGCAGATCAGCAACATGAAAAACATGTCCAACAGCTGAGAAATGCAATGGAGTCAAGGTTCAAAAACACTCAGGCTGATCTAAAGGCTCTCAAAACTCAGATCCTGCACACCACTAGCACTGCTCCACCAACTGTCCTATTCATTGATCAACTCCCTGAAGATAATGCCAAAAAGGGGGAGAAACTTAAGGAGTGGAAGAAGAAGGGTATAGATAACGGTCTGTACATTGAACCAGAGAAAGAATACATGACCAAAAATATCCCTTTGCCAGATGGTAGTAAGAAAGTTGATGTGACCATCAATGCACTGGCAGATGCAGTTGCAAGTGTTAAAAAGGATAGAGAGGCCAAAAGGAAAGCCAGGGTAAATCATCCAGATCAGGGTACTTCTGGTTCAAAGGATCATGAAAATCATGTTGATGAAAAGAAGAAGCCTACTAGAAAAGTAAGGCAACCTAAATCCACTCCAACCAGACGTTCAAAGTCTGCTCCAAAGCCACCACCTAAAACAGTTGTTGTAACTCCTGTTGTATCAACATCTGTTGGTACTTCAGTGGTTTCAACATCTGCTCCCACGTCAACACACACCACTTTAACACACACCAAATCCACTGCTTTACCATCATCACCACCAAAAACAACACCTGCTGACATACAGCAGAAGACAGCAGATGTTATAACATCTGTTGTAATGACAACAGTGGTTGAAACGCCAGTTGTTTCAACAGCTGTTAGTCAATCACAATCCACTGCCACTACATCTACCACCACTGTTCCATCCAAAACATCATCAGCCCCTCCTCAAACAAAGAGGAGAAGGCTAATTCTCAAAGATGATGACACTTCACCACCACAAACATCTTCAAAATCTTTAGCACTTGTCACAATTCCAAAACCTGTTCCTCTCTCCTCAGTTAAAATGTACAAGCCCTTACCTCCTGCAGGTGTTCAATTTCCTCTTGAATTAGCAGCTGTTAGAGAAGAAATAAAATCTTTTTACTTTGAGGATGACCCTGCCAAAAGGAGTTTGCCATCAATAAAAGGATATCCCTGGCCTAAAAATGTTGATGAATATTTGGAAATCAAGGCCAAGCAAGCAGAGGATATCTCAAAGAAAAACACACAAGGGAAATCTGATAAAGAAATTGCACAGAGAAGTCAATATTTGCTCACACAAGTCAGATCCCTAGAGCAATTTGCAAAAAATGTCAGTCAACAAATTTCTGAAAGAGCAGCTGAAACTCTGAAGAAAGACTACATTGAAAGCATCATGGCTCACAAGAAGTACAAAGGAGAGAGATACATGTACAAAGAGTGGACTATTCCTGAACTTGAAAATGAAGCAGCAAGAATTCAAGACATGATAAAAAGGAAAGTCACTCACACTCCTCCTGACTGGGCAAAGTTTAGAAAGAATGTACCTGACAAACAGGAAGAGCTGAAGAGAATGAAAGAGGAACTGGTAGCAGCTGATTATGGAAACAAAAGACAAATTGCTAGATGGAAAGAAGATGTGGTCAGGGCTACTTACAAAAAGTTGGAACAACTAAGAAAGAAAGATCCCACAGTTCCTCAAAAGCCTGACTATCCTGAAGCAACGGTTTCAAAAAGACCATCAAAGCTGCAAATCAGGAGATCCACAGCTCCAGCTGGTGCTGCCTTCTACAAAAGAAGGCCACAGAAACAGCTGATTGCTGAAACCATCAAAGAGTTAATGGAAGGTGAAGACCTTGGAAAAGAGGGTATAAAGAAAATGATCATAGAAACTCTTGGTTTGGATCAAACTGCAAGTACTGCTCAGCCAGTCATGAATAGGCCAGCCTCACCAAATACTTCTGCAAATAAACATCTCCCAAGAAACCCACCAGGCTCAAAAATACAAAAGTGGGAAACTGACAAACAGACCTGCGTATAGACTTTGCTCAGGTCTGGTGGAGAAGTGGAGAAAATATCAAGGGAACAAGCTCTTGGCCTGAGTCTTGAAGATTTGCAGGATCTCCTTGATCTTCCACTTAGCAGGGATGATGAAGATACAGATGCCCTAGACTTTGAATTACAATTTAAAGGTCAGATAAGGGAACTGTTGATGAGGCAATAAAGAATTCCACAAATAATGAAGAGTTTTGGCATTATCTGTTCCAGGGGGAGATTGTTGGGATTGAACCCTATCAGAGGAACAGATAATTAAAGCCAAAACTGGATCAGAGCAGTGGATCCAGAATAAGTAGATGTTTACATACAAATCTCTCCCCTTGAAAGTGGTTTCACATCTGTTGACCTCCTATCTGCTGATCTTACTAAGTGCTGACCTACAACTGCTGCCTTGCATCTACTGCCCAAAGTTAAAGACTGATGGAAGACCAAAGCTCTGCTGATTCAATCTACTGCCTTGAGTCAAGTACTGCTGATCCGGACAAGCACTGATGGGTTCACAGCAGTGGAAGGATGCAGCAGCTGTTTAAAGTGTCTTTTATGTAATGTAATGTAATGTAATAGCAGTAGTCTAGTACATCAGTGTTTGTATAGATCAGAGGTTAGAGTTTGTTAGGAGGTTAGATGTCACTTTCATGGTGACGTCAGCTAAGATGCTCAGTGGTTTGTAAGTGCCTATAAATAGTTCAGTACTTTGTACTGTTCTATTAGCTCTTGCAATACCGTCTTCTTTGCACGAACAAACGCTGAGCTCTGGCTGAGGGGGAGTTTGTATTCAAGCATTACTTGTAATCGTTATTGAAAGTTAATTCAATCATTCGATTCCTTGTTGAAAATGTCTTGATCAAAGCAATACTCTCGTTTGATTGTATGCAAAGTTTGTTTTCATATTAATTCCGCTGCACAACTCTTTCATTTCCATCTTAATTTCAAACGAAAATACAATCAAAAAGAAACTCAGATCCAACATTGAATAAATTAAAGGACTCCAGAATAACAGCAGTTGAAGTAGGATCACCACGAGTAAACAAAAATAAATCATCTGCAAAACATAAGTTAATAATCCTTTGCTTTTCGCATTTATGATGGAATCTAAATTGAGCGGATACGTCAACTTGGTTTTGAAGGATCAAAGTAAGAACCTCCATTACCAAAGTAAAAAAAATATGGAGACTTAGGGTCCCCTTGACGCGATCCCCGCTTCCCCTTGAAATAACCATGTAAATTCCCGTTTATAGCCAAAGAGAACGTAGTGGACGTAACACACACCATAACTCATTTGATCATCTTCTGGTGAAAGCAAAACCCACGAAGTATATTTTCCAAGAATCTCCAATCAACTGTGTCATATGCCTTATGAATGTCAACTTTAAAAGCACATCTCGGAGACCCATGGTTACGATGGTAATTGTGCATTAATTCCTGGGTTAGAAGGATATTATCTGAGATCTTTCTACCCGGGATGAACGCTGACTGATTAATGTTAACAATATCTCCTAGGACCTCCTTAATACGATTCGTGATAATCTTACTTATGCACTTATACAGTGTATTACAGCAAGATATAGGCCTATAATCCGTAATAGAAGTGGGGGTCTTTACCTTTGGAATTAAAGAAATCACCGTGTAGTTTAACTGATTTAGAAGTTTGCCATTCTATAAGAAGTCCTGAATTGCCATGCAGACATCCTTGCCAACAACATCCCAAGCCTTTTTGAAAAAAAAAACACAGATGTATATCCATCTGAACCAGGCGCCTTATTCCCAGCAATAGAAAACATAGCTTTTTTAATTTCATCATCAGTCACTATTCGGACCATATTACTTGCTCTATCCGACGACAAAGTATTACGAAAGAGATCCGGATTAGGAATATCAACGACATGACCTACACTCCCAAAAAATTAGAAAAGTGATCAACCATAACCTGGGCCACCGCTCCCCCTTCATGTAATGTACCACCAGTATCACGAATCGAGAATATTCGGCTACGGTGATTATTAGCTTTAACAACATTATGGAAGTATTTAGAGTTCGAGTCCCCCAGGGATAGCCATTGAACCTTAGATTTTTGTTGTAAAAAAGCGCCTTCATCATGGATTGCATCCTTGTATTTCTGAAGAAGTAAGCTATACCTAGCTAGCAAGTCATCATTAGCCGGATCCTGATCCATGCAACCTGACATTCATCCAGCTCCTTCCTAGCCATCTTCACATTCTCATGCAGATTACCTTGTTGAAAAAATAGCTTTCGCAACGGGGTTTTTAATAACTTAAGTTTCATGATAACTTGATACATACAGAACCCCGTAATATTTATACTCCTAATCTGGTTTACTTCTTCCATAAAACCATGCTTCTTGGCAATAAGATTCACGAATTTGAAAGGTTTAGGCTTATCTCTAGCCACACTCGGCAGCTTCAATATGCACGGAGTATGATCCAAAATCCGAAAAGGGTGGAAGTACGCTCCAGCATCTGGGAAATCTGTAATGCAATGAATATTGCACATGATTCGATCAAGCTTTTTAAAGTTTGTCCCACTTTTTTGCTGATTATTCATCCACGTGTAGTGTAAGCCCGTGCTATTAACATCGAACACTTCTATGTCATTAACACATTCCTTAAACTCCTGAGATCCAATATTATGAGTGGACGATCTCGTGCTCGTATCATCATGCAATAAGGAGGCGTTAAAATCCCCCATAATCACCCACGATTTATTTCTCATAAATGAGCTATGCCTACAAAGATTCTGCCACAAGTCCCTTCTGTTTTTATAATGGTTGTCCGCATAGACAAACGAGCAAAATAAGGATTTTCTGTCTAACTTAAACATAACTTGGGTGTGTATCACCTGGTCAGTTTGCGAAAGGACCATAACATCAGCCACGTTTGGATCCCAACCGAGCATGATACGGGTTCCTTTCAGACAACAATATGCATTCGTTGCCCACAGCCAAGAACTGCAAACTTTCTTACAAACATTAGACACATTAGATGAGTCAACGTGTGTATCCATAATTGCACACACCTGTAAATGATTATCCACAACCACCTGACGAACCTCCTTCTGTTTGAGGGAGCGGTTCAACCCCCTTATATTCCATGAAGCAAGACTACCCATGGGCACCCGCTATACCAGGTGTGCTTGCACCCTCAGAATTGTTGTCAACCTTGTTGTCTATAAACTTCGGAATATCAGCTAGTAAATCATCAACATCAGTATCATCGGGTAACACTTCATCCATATTATGGTTCTTCCCTTTGGATTTCAACATATCTCCTGTATCGGCTCTCCCATTGACTACCTCATCCATGTTACCATCATCATTTTTTAGAATGTCAAAAGAGTTTGATGTTTGAACTCGGTTCAGATTTGGATCATTATTCACCGATTTGGACTTGGGTTTTACTACCGGACGGTATGCAAATTTGGGCTTCTGGTTCCTCACATTCAAACCCTGACTATTTATTCGTTTGGTTTTCAAGACAGCTTCCTGAAATTCGTCATTGTGTTTACTGGTTACATCATTCTTAGTTGGAATTGGTTTCTTCGGACATGAATTATCATTGTGGCCGAAAACACAGCACGAAGAGCATCTCAGCGGTTCCCAGTCATAATCAATTTTAACCTCAACTTTTGCATGGCTATTCCCATCCAAGGATGGTATGGCAATAGTAATACTCTTCTTCAATTCGTTATCCGCATGAATTTCTACCAGTGCCCTCGCAAAGCTACTCCTACCCCAAGATTCAGCACACATTGTCGCAGTGTATGAGTCCAGCATCTTCGGCTTACCTATCTTCGATGCCAGCAAGCTTAACCCATCCTTTGTGAAGGCAGTCAACGGTATGTCATGCATTTTAATCCAAACCGGGACCGTTTTGATATCCTGTTTCTCAACCGTCACATTAGGAGACCATTCATTTAGAATGATGGGAACATTCCTGATAGTCCACGGCCCATCTTCCATCAATGATCCAGCCCCTCTTTTGTTTCGAATTTAAAGAAAAAGAATCCTTTTGCATTCATCATAAGCCTCGAGAGACCATATTTGACCCAGTTGTTTTTTACAAAGTAGTCTACCACCGGAAAAGCTAGACGTTTACCCAAGAAGTATCTGTATAACGTATTTGCATATCTATCACTCACCTGCTTTACCGAAGAGAGAGTATTACGACATCAGCTCCATCAACAGTTTCAGTAGATTCCATAGATCCGAAGTTAACTTTAATTGGCTCCTTCTTTGACTTAACGACGTTAGCAAACGACAGAGGTTCCTCAACTATATTGGTTGTAGCAGATGGAAAGTCATCTGATGAGGTCCCACTTTCTAGATTAATTGGATACAACTTCTCCAAGTTCTGACTATCAAAAAAAGAGACGTTCTCTTGTAATACTCCGTCTAGGCCAATCTCAGCTGACTTCTGGGCGGTCATGTGAGCAAACGTAATAGGTTTCACCGGAGGATAACCAATCGGCTTTGAAATCTTCGACAATCCATCCAGGATCGATGCATCAGACGTTGAATACATTCCCCTTCTTAGAAGCTTAGGGTTGCCGTTAATGTTTGTAACCCTCAACCCTATTCCTCGTTTTGACGTTGAATCCCCAGCATCCTTCAACGTACCATCACTATTCCTCCCCATGCAAGCAGACACACGTGAATCCCAGAAAAACAGAAACTCTCTCCAAGCAAACGAATTAACAAAACACCATGCACAAAAACCCGAAAACTAGACGAAACCCTAATCTAGCACTTTACCGTATGCAACTAATCAAATAAAAATATTCTGGCCCTCCAAACCCTAATTTCTCTCTCTAGCATGGCGATTTTGGCCCCCCTTGAAACCTTCGATTTTTCCGCACGATCTTTGTATAACAGTCTGATCATTAGAGTGTTGATTCATCAATACTGCTAATTCGAACTAGTTAGCAAAAGGATTGCGTTTAATCTAGGGTTTTTTCTGTTCGTTTTATTAATCTCAGCCCGATCCTGTGTAGTTGATTTGGTGGGATAGATCTATTGTTTTGTCGGTCCTTCTGGTTAGGCAGAAACCTAGACTTAACAAGAACTCTATTCGATTTTAATTGCTTCATGGGATAGGGTTTATGCTAAATTAGGGTTTTGTTGTTTCTTCTTTCGTGAGTGCTGATTGTTTGAAGTATTGTCTGGTGCATGGTTGTCTGATTTACATGATGAGTGAGAGAGGTGATGTTTTTGATGAGGATGGATATCCGTTTTTGCCTAATGCTGGTGGCAACGTGAATGATGATTCAGATGTCACCCCTAGAACAGCTCCTGTGCGTGGCATTAGTTTACGAGTAACGAATATAGAAGGAAATCCGATGATGCCGAGAAGGGGATTGTATTCTACATCGGGTACTTCGATTCTGGATGGTTTTTCAAAGATCTCCAAACTGGTTGGTGATCCACCTGTTAAGCCAATGACCTTTGATAGTCTCAATCTGAACAAGTTTGATCAGAAGGGTCCGGATGGTTCTTCAGTTAATGCTGAAAACATTTGGATGAATGATGTTGAGGCAGATCATTCAAGTGGAGGGGCCGAGCAGATGCATAAGCAAGAGAACCTCAGAAAATCGTATGCGGCAAAACTGGCAAAGACTAAACCATCTCAAAAGGTAAATTTTCATTTTCTAGAAAGTCCACAGGCAGGTGATGATGTTGATGTGATGATACCTATTGAGTCCGTTAAGCAAGTTCAAGATAGGTTTGCGAATGTATTGTTTGGATATTTTCTAGGAAAAAGATTAGTGTTCCCAGTGGTAGATTACTTCGTTTGAAACAGGTGGGAGAAATATGGGTTACAGAAATGCATGATGAATGGGAAAGGTTTTTTTCTTTTTTAAGTTTGACTCAAAGGCGGGTATGGATCAAGTCCTTCAGGATGGGCCGTGGCTTATAAGAAATATCCCGATATTTCTGAAATACTGGTCTCCAAACACTGAACTTAAAAAAGAGGAGCTTAATAAGATCCCAGTGTGGGTTAAAATGCATGATGTTCCATTGGCAGCATACACTGAGGAAGGATTAAGTCTGATTGCATCAAAGATAGGGATTCCAAAGGTGCTTGATAATGAAACATCTAAAATGTGTACCGATTCTTGGGGTAGGAGTGGTTTTGCTAGAGCAATTATAGAATTGGATGCTGAAAAGGAAACTAAAGATAGTATTATGATTGCTATTCTGAATGTAGAGGATGGAGGGTTTTTGAAGAGCAACATAAGAGTAGAGTACGAGTGGAAGCCGCCTCGATGTAATACGTGCAATGTTTTTGGTCACCAAACTAAGGAATGTCCGAAAATAAGTATTGAAAAGGTGGATGTAGAGAACAAAGGGAAGAATCAAGTTGATGACCAAGGATTTAGATATGGTAATAACAGGAAGAAAGGTGCAAAACATCAATATCGTGTTAAGGAAAAGCGAAAAATGATGTACAGGCCAAAAAAGATGAATGATAAGCAGGACCCGAGTAAACCCAGCTCCTCTAAAGGGACGACTATTGAAACTAAAAACACGTTCAGTGCTTTGAATGAGGTTCAGGATGACGATGAGTCGGATGTGGAAGAAGTTCGACTTGCTACGGATGATGGGATGCAGAACCTTATGAAAGGAGATTTTGTAGCCAACACAGGTGCAAGCACACCTGCTGAGAAAGTTACTACTTGTTACTTTAGCCTCATGGAATGTTAGGGGTTGAACCGCCCTCTCAAACAAAAGGAGGTTCAAAAGTTTCTGAAAGAGAATGGAGTTCAGGTGTTAGCCGTCTTGGAATCACATGTAAAGGTTGCAAATTTGGATAAAGTTTGTAAAAATGTGTTTAGGACTTGGGATTGGACTTCGAATGGTATGATGTGCTCGAAAGGTACTAGAATAATTTTGGGTTGGAATATGGATAATGTTGATGTTATGGTTATTGATGCTAATAGTCAGGTGATTCATACTCAACTTATGATAAAATGTGACAAAAAGATGATTTATGCCTCGTTTGTTTATGTTAGTAATTGTTACAAAGAAAGAAGACAACTTTGGGATTCCATGAAAATGCATAAAGGGCTGGTCAAAAACAGTCCATGGGTTATTCTAGGCGATTTCAATGTTGCTCTAAATTTAGAAGATAAGTGCATGGGGAGCTCTACAATTAATACTGCGATGAATGACTTTAAGGAGTGTGTCGAGTTTATGGAAGTCTTTGATGTCAATGCAAATGGTATTCACTACACATGGAATCAGCGATCTATAAAGGGAGTGGGGATTCGGAAAAAGTTGGACAGAATCATGTCGAATGTCCACTTTGCTGATGTTTATTCGGAAGCTCATGCATCGTTTCTTCCTTATGGTGTGTCTGACCATTGTCCGTGTGTTTTAAAGTTACCGAGTAGTTACCGGGCCAAACCAAAACCCTTCAAGTTTACTAACATGCTGGTTCACAAGAAGGAGTTTGGGGAGATTGTTAAAGGTGGGTGGGAATTCGTGGTGGATGGTGTTCCGATGTTTCGAGTTGTGAAAAAACTAAAAGGTTTAAAACATGCATTTAGATCTCTTATGCACAAGCAAGGAAACATTCACAAAAAGGTTCTTGACCTTAAAAAGGAGCTGGATTTGCTTCAAGGTAGTTTGGACGTTGACCCAAATAATAACCAATTAAGAGATGCTGAATCGGAATGTTTGAAAAAATACCAAGAAGCTTCACTTGATGAAGAGAGATTTTTGAAACAAAAAGCAAAGAAAAAATGGTTAGAGGTCGGAGATGCAAATACGGCCTATTTCCATAATGTTGTTAAATGCCGTAACCATATTAACAAAATCCACTCTATTAAAGATGTTGCGGGTAATCAGCATCATGGGGAAGGGGTGGCGAATGCTTTAGTTGATCATTTCAGAGCTTTTCTTGGCAATGAAGGGGATGTTACAAAGAAGCTGGACCTGAATAATTTCTCTACAAGGATTAGTAATCAGGTCGCTGATCACATGAGTAGACGAGTCACACATGAAGAGCTTAAGGATGCTATTTTTTCCATTAATGAGAACAAGGCTCCTGGCCCGGATGGATACACGTCTGAGTTTTTTTAAGAAATCATGGGATATCATTGGTAATGAGGTCACTATAACTGTTCTTGATTTCTTTGAATCGGGTAGGTTGCTACAAGAAATTAATCACACGTTCTTAGCGCTGATTCCTAAGGTGGCTACTCCTAGTACTGTCACTGATTACAGGCCGATATCATGTTGCAATGTTATTTACAAAGGCATAAGTAAGATTATTACGAGCAGGATTCTTGAGGGCCTCAATGAGATTATAAGAGAAAATCAATCGGCGTTTGTTTCGGGGATAAGGATTTCGGATAACATTCTTTTAACTCAAGAGCTCATGCACAACTATCATCGGCAGGTCGGCCCACCGAGGTGTGCTTTCAAGGTGGATATTCAAAAGGCCTATGACACGGTTGATTGGGTTTTTCTTCGAGATATTCTTCATGGGTTTGGTTTTAATCAGCGTATGATCGGTTGGATTATGGAATGTGTTACATCCGCATCGTTTTCTCTTAGCATAAATGGTAATATTCATGGTTATTTTCGGGGTAAGAGGGGTCTGCGTCAGGGCGACCCTATGTCTCCATATTTATTCACTATGGTTATGGAAGTGTTAACATTGCTTCTCCGTAAAGCGGCTGACATGGAACCTTCGTTTAGGTTTCATAACAAGTGCGAAAAACAGATGATTATAAATGTTTGTTTTGCGGACGATCTTTTTATCTTTGCTAGAGGAGACATTCATTCGACAAGGGTGATCATGGAGTCGTTGAAAGAGTTTAAAGATGTTTCAGGTCTGGCCCCTAGTAACGCTAAAAGCTCTGCGTTTTTTTGTAATGTTCCTAGTAGCGTAAAGTCTAGAATCCCGGAGTTTGTTCCTTTTGAAGAAGGCAAGCTGCCGATTAAGTACCTTGGGGTTCCATTGTTGGCTTCGCGATTGTTAATCAAGGATTGTAAAGTATTAGTGGAGAGAATGGATAAGAGGATCATGGATTGGAAAAATAAATTTCTCTCGTTTGCGGGAAGACTTCAGCTTGTGATTTCTGTGCTGTCATCTATTCATGCTTATTGGGCTTCGGTTTTCCTATTTCCTGTTAGTATAATTAAGGAGCTGGGGAGTAAAATGAAGTGGTTTTTATGGGGTTATGGTACGGCCGCAAAAGGTAGAACGAAGGTTGCGTGGAAGGAGGTATGTCTCCCTAAGTCTGAAGGGGGTCTAGGCATTAGGCGTATCTCTGATGTCAATAGATCTCTTATGACTTACCACATTTATAGTATTATTTCGGAAAGGAAATCCCTTTGGATGAATTGGGTGTTGATTCATAGGTTGAAAAACCGTAGCTTATGGGACGTTCCTATTCAAAATAACTCGCCGTGGGGTTGGAAGAAATTGCTGAAGTTTAGACATGTTGTGCGCCATTTCTTCTGGACTAAAGTTGGTAATGGAAAAAAGACGTTTTTGTGGTTTGATAAATGGTGCAATCTATGTCCGTTGGGTGATTATGTTACACATAGGCGTATGGCTCAATATGGTTTTAGTGTTTTTTCAAAATTGTCTGATGCTATGGATGGTGGTAATTGGGCTTGGCCTGAAGCGTGGAGGAATCTCTACCCGGTTTTATTTCAACTGCAACCTGTTACTACTTCGACGGCTACACAAGATGGAATTTTGTGGATGAATTCGGAAGGGAAATTGGTTCCATTCGAGTCTAAAGAGGTGTGGGCTGCTATTAGAGCTCGGGAGCAACCGGTTGAATGGTCGAACTTAGTTTGGTCTCGGTTTAACATTCCAAAACATTCATTCATTAGCTGGTTAATTTTGAAGAGGAAGTTGTGGACTCAAGACAGAATATTACATTGGAATCATACTGTTACTGGATCCATGAATCAAATGTGTTGCCTCTTATGTTATGCTGGTATCGAAACTCATGACCTTCTTTTTTTCGAGTGCAAGTACTCAAAGACGGTGTGGTGCAAAGTCCGTGAAAGAGGTCACATGAACCCTGTTAAGGAAAGATGGGAAGATATAATGGCTGGTCCCTAAAGCTAATCATCGATCTATGGTGGCGGTAATAAGTAGGCTTCTAGTGGCTGCTTCGGCTTATTACATTTGGATTGAAAGGAATGCCAGGTTTTTTAACAACAACTAAGACCCCCTGAGCAGATCGCGGAGCTTATTTTGCATACGGTTCGAACTAAATTGAGCTCTTTCAAGTATAAAGCCAACATCAATGTTAGGAGGTTTTTGGAGGAGTGGAAGTTGGATGGCGTAGAACTTTTTGATGAAGAAGAAGACCAATGTTAGTAGATTAGTTATAGTTTGCTAGTTTGGTTGTTTTGTTTGGTTGTATTCTTGTTTCCTCTTTGGTTGTATGCCACAAAGAGAACTAGGGGGTATTTAAGCCTCTCTACTTGTTTTGTTTTGTTGATATCATATAAAATCACCGGGGTAACCCTTTACCCAAAAAAAACTAATCAAATCGAAATAGGGACTCAGGTGAATCAAGGTTACTGCCCAACCAGTAGGACCGATAAACCCTAATCACTATTCCAATAGAATCGAAACGCAGAGTAAAGGTAGGCGACGAAACAGAAAGATAAACCCTAGATTCAACTCAATCACTATTGCTAACAAGTTCGAATCAGATGTGTTGATGAATCAACACTCCAATAATCAGACTGTTATACAAAGATCATGAAGAAAATCGAAGGTTGCAAGAGAAGGAAAAAATCGCCATGCTAGAGAGAGAATTAGGGTTTCCTATTTTACAGCTTATGATCAAGTTCCGGAATGTTTGTTACAGTACGAATCAGAAGACTTTCGCAGTTTGACGCAAATAGTCCCAGTGATCGAATAAACTTGTTTTTGACACACAAAGCCTTCAAAACTTATTTCTAAGTTATATAAAAGTTTTTTTTTGGGTAAAGGGTTACCCCGGTGAATTTTATACCAACCATCAAAAACATCAAAGCACAAGTGAAGGACAGGAAATCCTCCAGTTCTCAAGTATGACATGCCATACAAGAGTAAAACAAAAACAAAACCAACAACACGCTAACTAAACAAACAACTCACCCACAAGTGACAAAACAAGACTAGATTGTCCTAACAAATCAGCCACTATCATCATCCGCTACAAGGAGACCACGAGGTAAACTCCAATCTTGCAAAACATGAGCCACCTGAATTGTACTCTTGAACTTCATAGTCGATAACTTCATTCGAACAGTCGTCAAGATAACCTGAATCAGCTGATCCTTACTTCTTCTTTTATTTGTAAAGAGATGCCTGTTTCTTTCTTCCCAAACAAAGTATACTGTCGCATTTACCACAAGCTTAGCAATCACATGCTCAGCAGTCTTAGATTGCGCGATACCCACCAGATAATCAAAAATATCATCCCATTTATTCTGAACCGTTCCCATACCAGCTTTATCCCTAACTCCACTCCATATTTGATTCGCATAATTACATTCAAAAAACAAATGGTCATACGAGTCCGGCCCCAACGTGCATAAAGAGCAGCATAAAAGGCTGAAATTAGCATTACCCGAGGAGTTCCATTTACACATAATGTCTTGTGTTATCAATTTTTATGAATAAGGAGCCACACCAGAAATGAGTGCCTTGGAATTGCCTGCGGAAACCACACCATCTTCGCCCATGACACCTCATTCTGACTTTGTCTAATGTCGTCCCATACTAACGCCGTGCTAAAATCCGAATCTACACCCAACCTCGATCTCCATACAAGCTCATCATGTCGATTTGAGACTAGCACCAGATCTCTCAAGCTATTTAGCCCCGCAAACCGGTTGATCCAGGCAATCGGCCATCTCCATTCCCCCTGTACATACACCTCCGCCAACTTCGTATTCATTCTAAATCCGACATTTGATATACGTCTAGGGGTAATAAACGTACTAATCGGACAAATTTCATCCCATTTATCAAACCATACAAACGTTTTTGTGCCATCCCCCACTTTAGTCCATATATAATCACGAATCAGTGGCCTAAGGCTCAACAACTTTTGCCAGCTCCATGAAATATTACTCTTAACAGGAATATCCCAAAAACTTCTATCCTGGATGTGATAAGAGTGCACCCATTTGAACCATAATGACCCACGATTTGAAAGCAAACTCCAAATATGAGTAGCCATTAGAGCATTATTCATGTCGACCACCCGCCGAATACCCAAGCCTCCTTCAGTTTTCGGCATACATACCGATTTCCAGTTAACTTTCGCTTTGCCTTTGATATTATTTCCTTGCGACCACAAGAACATCTGCATCCTCTCCTCAAGCTCTTGAATAATACGTTTAGGTAGAATAAATACCGACGCCCAGTAGACATGCATAGAGGATAAAACTGATTTTAGAAGTTGTAACCGACCTACAAATGATAAGCACTTGGTCTTCCAATTCGTAATTCTAGCATCCATGTTTTCCACAAGTTTTTTGCAATCTTTATAATGAAGCCGAGAAGAAATTAAGGGAACACCAAGATATCTAACCGGTAATACCCCCTCATCGAACGACATAATAGTTAGAATCCGGGCTTTAACCGAGTCCGCGACATTACCAAAAAATACAGTACTTTTCGTCATGCTCGGAACCAGGCTGGACATATTCCTAAACATGTTAAGGGAATCCAAGATGACCTTAGCTGAATTGTTATCCCCTCTAGCAAATAGAAACAAATCGTCAGTGAAACATAGATTAATAATTCGCTGCTTTTGACATCTGTTGTGAAACCTGAAATTCGATGAGATCGAGACTTGGCGTTGTAGAATCAAGGTAAGCACCTCCATAACCAACGTAAACAGATATGGTGACATTGGATCACCCTGCCGCAGCCCCCTCTTACCTTTAAAGTATCCATGCAGATTACCATTGATTGCCAAAGAGAACAATGTAGAAGATACACAAGCCATAATCCATTTAACCATCAAAGGATGAAATCCAAACCCATTCAGCGAACTCTCTAAGAATCCCCACTCAACCGTATCATAAGCCTTCTAAATATCTACTTTAAACGCACATCTAGGAGGCCCTGTGTTTCGATGATAGTTAAGCATTAATTCCTGAGTTAAAAGAATGTTATCTGATATTCTTCTACCAGGAACAAAAGCCGACTGATTTATGCTAACCACATCACCTAGACCTTCTTTAACCCGGTTAGATAATATCTTACTAATACACTTATATAGTGTGTTACAGCAAGAAATCGGTCTATAATCCGTAACAAAATCTGGGGTAGTCACCTTCGGTATTAGCGAAATCATTGTGTGGTTCAGTTGTTGGAGAAGATGTCCATTCGTAAAGAAATCCTTTATTGCACGACAAACATCCAAACTGATATATGCAATTTTATCTGTCACACCCCGACCACGTAAAACAACAAAACGTGGCGGAAACGTCGGGGAGTGTTGTAACAGAATCATTGTTTCATAACACATGGAGATTTAAAATTTTGTTTTATTGATTAACTGAGTTACAATGTCAAAACAAGCAAGAAATATAACATAATTAACTATTCTTGCATCTTTTATTGTCACTAAGGCCCAAGTTCGCCTATGTGTATCTTGATCCATCCTATGCATCATCTCCTGAAACACATGTGAAAATAGGTATGTCAGCATAAAAATGCCGGCGAGTACATAGGTTTTATTTATTTAGGATTCATGACTTATATGTTTAGAAAAAGTTGTTTAACAAAAGTCAGTCATGATCCTTGTAAAATGTTTTGTTTTATAAATCATTTGAAAAGCGATGATAGATATGTATGTTTAAATGAATAATGTAAGGTTAAATGAATAACCAAGTAAAATGAGTTTGTATAAAACAAACTGTTTTGTAAAACAATGTCTTGTGAAAAATATGTTATTTGTATAAAATGTATAAGTACAAATTGAATGATTTAAATAACGCTACGACATGTAATATAATACAAGCACTTATATATAGGAAGTACCAGCGGCGTATCCACCATGCTTGTATCACATTACACACGTCTCGTTACTTAAATCGCTTACCCAAACAAACCACCAATGTAAAATGTCTATGTTTAAACCAATTGCCAAATGTATTGAATAATATGTAAAAATGTTTATGTCAAAATGTAAATCATGTAATGTATAACCAATGTCAAAAATGTATATGTGTCAAATGTAAATCATGTAATGTGTAACCAAAATGATATGTATGGCTAGTGAAATGCATCAACTAAACCATAGGTAAAATGAACAAAACAAAGTATTGAAGTAAAACTTGGTTTAAATCAAAGTTATGTTTTGTGGAAATGCATGCTATACTGATACAAACATCTATGCGATGTTGTGAAAATGCATACATTCAAGCCTTGCGACTGTGGCGATAAACCCCTAAACGAATTTAAAGGTCTATCTGTGTAAATGTATACCAAATTCGGTCATTCCTTCCATCCAAACATACCTAGGATGTCAGGAACGAGAGTTGTCAATTCCTATGGTACCACTACCTACTAACGAACGGCATGATCAATGTTAATGAATGTATATTGTCCCATTTAAACAAACCAAATGTCATTCCAAAATGTAAGCATGTGATGTGATGTGAATGTACAAAGTATGAACTAAATGAACATACATAGCATGTGATGTGATGTAAAACAATGTACTAGTATGATGAACATACATAGCATGAAAAGGTAATGTAAATCAAATGTACTAAGTATGCGCTACGCGAACATACATAGCATAAAATGTCATGTAAAACAATGTACTAAGTATGCACACAATGGACATACATAGCAAAAACATAATGAAATCATGTACTAATAGTGTACTAATGAACATAGCAAGTATATGATATGAAAACATGAAAAGCATGAAAGTAACAAGTAGGCACATGTGTTTCACCCCAAAATGTTTGAAAAACAGTAAAAGAGGGGACTATGTACTCACTTGAGGGTGCTTAGAAGTCTTGAACAACAACCAAGCAAAGCTAGAGGGATCACGGAATCAAACGGCACCCTATGTCACACCCCCAAAAATCCACACGCGGAGTATCACCACCACTTGGAGGCGTGACTGACCAGGATCAAGCCACCAATTATATTGAACATAACAAGTAATAAGTAAAATTCAACCACACAATATGAAAGGTGTTTCAAATCTAAGACGTAGTTAAGTGTTTAGCGGAAGCATAATTGTAAAACCCAATGTAAGTATTAAGTACGAAATAAAGTAATGTTTTTAGCATGGCACACACTGCAATGTCCCACAACGACCGCGCCTCCCTGTGCAAGCTCCATGAGTACCTAACGACCTGCAAGGCATGTAACAACGAGTCAACAACAAAGTTGAGCGAGTTCACAGTTGGTTGTTTGGTTATAGTATTCGTTTTCATAAATCATATGTTCGTTTTGTAAACCATGTATCGTATTAATTCGTATCGCGGTCTCCCAGACATGTGTGCGAAGTTTAGTGGGGGCTTCCCATGTGTTACTAGACCGTGTGTATCGACTGCTACGAAAATGTAAGAGGTGCCCTAAGTCAATGTCTATCAGCATTGACCCTTTGCCCATAGTCCATTAGTACACGTCCGTTCAAACGACACGGTGTTAGGTTTGTTAAAACTAATAGCGCTATTAACTAATGACCCGCTCGCCATAGGCCTCGGTGATTAAGTCGATATAAATGAGGGACTTCATGATAGAGGTTTGGTCCAGTGTGTAATCTTGGCATCCTACCCACGGAGGATGGTTGTAGTTACCATTTAAATCATTAACCCATTCCCAACCCTTGGGAATCCCATGCCTTGGAAAGAGTGTGAACTCACCTTGGTTTGCTCGGTATGCTAAACTATATGCTCACAAGAAATCAGTCAAGTCCTATAGCATGCACGTAGTCTCAATCAGTTCAAGTTCGTAAAGTTTCGCATGCAATCTATGACACAAAGTGTGCTTGGCAGTTAACATCATGTATCACGTAAGCAGTAAATCAATATCATGCAATTCATGCTTCTCATAAATGTCTTTCACAGTTTATTCTAACATGGTTGTTCATTAACAGTCTTGGTAAGCTTAACAGTGTTAATCAAGATTATCAGAATTAGTATACATAATAAAGTTAACACACTTAATGTAGTTACTGTTTCATATCAAGTTAGATCAAACTTAACAAAGTTATCATACATAATGAGCTTAACGTGACCTAGTTAACATAACCCAGTTAACATACATAACATACTTGACATACTTAACACAGTTAATACTTAACAGGGTTAACCATCTAACCGATTTAACATACGAGTTACAGAGTTACAGGTCATTAGACGAAGACACTAAGTGGGCGAAAACCCTCATTGGCGAAAACACTATTTTGACGAAATCACTCAGGTGACGAAATCCCAAGTGATTTCGTCGGGCTCGAGGTTTGACGAAAACACCCGGTGTTTTCGTCTGGTCCTTGATTTCGTCGGGTCCTGTGTTTTCGTTGGTACTTCATCATCAACAGCAATCATCAACAGCAGTTACGAGTTTCCAAAACCCTAAATAATTCTAACAGTTACATGATCCATCAACAAGAGAGTCATTCAATCAAATTACCGACCTGTACTAAACGGTAACACAGAATCACACAATACTAAATCAACATGATCTTTAAGTATTAAATTGAATCGGATCAGTGGCCTAACAATCGTTTTCGCAACAACAGGTTCATACAAACCAACTCAATCAAACCCATTCACGAACTCATATGACTCTCCAAATCATTGCACTCAAGATCACTAAAATCATCAGATCATTCATGGAAAAGCATAACATACTCACATAACATAAGCATCCAAATCAAACATATGCATACAGATATGTAATCGTGCCTAACTCAAATGGCAGTGCAACTAACCGAGATGAAAGGTCATTAGATTGATCGAACGGGAAGGCTTGGAGACTTGCAGATGCCGTCGCACAGGGAAAAACAATAGGGTTCTAGGGTTGGCGATTAAACTCTCTCGTAATAGTGGAGAACCAAATATTTAACAATAAGTCGTTACTGGGCCGAAGCCCAACTTGATTACGCCGGCCACCTTCTTGACGAAAACACCTAGTGTTTTCGCCAAGGGGTGATTTCGCAGGGGGGTGGGTTTTTGGCTGGGGTGTGATTTCGTGAGAGGTGATTTCGGCTAGGTTCTAACATTTTGTTTCTAAATATACAATAGTATTAATACAAAATATATTATTAACATACCCACGTATAATGCACACCATATATAAATATAGAAACGACATCTTGTGAACAAGTATTAAGTCAAGTAGAAACCTCGAAAACTTGGGTTGTCACATTATCCCCAACTTGAAAGAAATTTTGTCCCGAAATTTAGCACGTGGTTACTGAGGAAGCTAGTTGTGTTGTGTTGTTACGTGGTTTTCCTGGGGTGTCACATCATCCCCCCGTTGGTTTGGAATTTCGTCCCGAAATTCCGCAGTAGCTTCAGTCTCAGTAGTGGTTGCACCGTTTCCGAACAACTGAGGATACTTGAGTTTCATTTGGTCTTCTCGTTCCCAGGTAAACTCTGGGCCACGATGGGAGTTCCAACGAACCCGAACAAGAGGTATTCTGGTGTGCTTGAGGACCTTGACATCCCGGTCCGTGATTTCAACTGGTTCCTCGACGAATCGCAACTGATCATCGATAGTGAGCTCCTTAAAAGGAACTATCAGGGTCTCATCTGACAGACACTTCTTTAGATTTGACACGTGAAAGACGTTGTGAACTCCACCGAGTTCTGCTGGTAGATTCAGTTTGTAGGCCACTTTGCCTATTTTCTCTATGATTTCGAACGGTCTGACATACCGCGGATTGAGTTTGCCTCGTTTGCCAAAACGAACTACACCTTTCCAAGGTGAGACCTTGAGTAGCACTCGATCCCCAACCTGGAACTCGTGTGGTTTCCTGCGCTTATCAGCGTAGCTTTTCTGGCGGTCACGAGCTGTCGCCATACGTTGCCGTATCTGAGCAATTCTTTCCGTTGCGTCTACTATAAGTTCTGGACCCGTGATCAGACTATCACCCACCTCTGCCCAACAAAGAGGTGATTGGCATTTACGCCCGTACAATGCCTCAAATGGAGCGGCTTGAATGCTGGTGTGGTAACTGTTATTATACGAAAACTCCACCAAAGGGAGATGTTTTTCCCATCCGTTGCCAAAGTCAATTACACATGCCCTAAGCATGTCTTCGAGGGTTTGAATAGTGCGCTCAGACTGCCCATCCGTCTGAGGGTGATAAGCTGTGCTCATGTCTAATCGAGAGCCAAAAGATTTGTGCATCGCTTGCCACAGTTCCGAAGTAAAACGTGCATCACGATCGGAAATAATGGAGGTTGGCACCCCGTGCCTCGAAACCACTTCCTTTAACTAAATGTCTGCTAAGGTAGAGAACTTGTCTGTTTCCTTGATAGCCAAGAAGTGTGCAGACTTAGTGAGTCGATCCACGATCACCCAAATAGTATCATTCCCACGTTGAGATCTAGGCAGGCCAGTAACGAAATCCATGGAAATTTCCTCCCATTTCCATTGTGGTATCTTTGGTTGCTGGAGTAGGCCCGATGGTTTCTGGTATTCTGTCTTGACTCTCGCACAGGTCAAACATTTGCTAACGTAAGTTGCTATATGGGCCTTCATGCTAGGCCACCAATACGTAGTTCTGAGATCGTGGTACATCTTATCCGAACCAGGATGTACCGAGTAACGAGACTTATGTGCTTCATCCATCACAAGCTCGCGTAAGTTGCCATAGAGCGGGACCCAAATGCATCCTGTTACATAGTAGGCGCCGTCTTCCCTTTGTTCTAACCGCTGCTTTGAGCCGCGTAAGGCTTCAACCCTGACGTTTTCTGATTTCAATGCTTCTACTTGAGCATCTCGTATCTGTGCAGGAAGACTAGACTGGATGGTAAGTTGCAATGCTCGCACACGCCTAGGTGCAGTATCTTTTTGACTGAGGGCGTCGGCCACAACATTGGCCTTGCCTGGATGGTACTTGATGGCACATTCGTAATCATTCAATAACTCGACCCATCGACGTTGTCGCATGTTCAATTCCTTTTGCTTGAAGATATGCTCGAGACTCCTGTGATCGGTGTAGATAGTGCACTTGGTACCGTACAGGTAATGTCTCCATATCTTAAGCGCGAAAATAACGGCTCCCAGCTCCAAGTCGTGTGTAGTGTAATTTCTTTCATGAACTTTAAGTTGACGTGACGCATAAGCAATGACCTTGTCACGTTGCATCAACACACATCCAAGACCCTGAATGGATGCGTCGTAATAGACCACAAAATCGTCTGTGCCCTCTGGCAATGAGAGAATAGGTGCGCTGCAGAGCCTATCCTTTAAGTGCTGAAACGCTGATTCCTGAGCATTACCCCAACGATAGGTGACCCCCTTCTGGGTCAGTAGAGTAAGCGGCTGCGCAATCTTCGAGAAGTCTTTGATGAACCTTCTGTAGTAGCCCGCCAAACCCAAGAACTGGTGGATTTCTGTTGGTGTACGCGGTGCAGGCCAGTTCTTGATCGAGGCTACCTTGGATGGATCAACATGAATCCCATCCTTGTTTACCACGTGGCCTAAGAAATGGACTTCCCGAAGCCAGAAGTCGCATTTGGAAAACTTAGCATACAACTGTTCTGTTTGAAGAAGTTCTAAGATAAGCCGTAGATGCTGCTCGTGTTCCTCCTGACTCTTAGAGTAGATCAGAATGTCGTCGATGAAGACAATAACAAATTTGTCCAAGTAAGGCTTGCACACTCTGTTCATAAGATCCATGAAGACTGCAGGTGCGTTTGTTAACCTGAATGGCATAACTAGAAACTAGTAGTGGCCGTAGCGAGTTCTGAATGCTGTTTTGGAGACGTCCTCGTCCCGGACTCTCAGTTGATGGTAGCCTGACCTCAGATCAATCTTTGAATAGTAGCTCGATCCTTGCAGCTGATCGAACAAGTCATCAATACGTGGAAGAGGATAGCGATTCTTCACGGTCACCTTGTTTAGTTCCCGGTAATCTATGCACATACGAAAGGTACCGGCTTTCTTCTTCACAAATAACACTGGAGCTCCCCAAGGCGAAGAGCTAGGCCGAATGAAACCCTTACCCAAGAGTTCTTGTAGTTGTGTAGATAGTTCTTCCAGTTCTGATGGAGCTAAGCGATACGGTGCACGAGCTATTGGCGCTGCTCCAGGAGCTAGCTCGATTTGGAATTCGACCTGGCGATGAGGCGGTAGCCCAGGTAAATCTTCAGGAAACACTTGAGGAAAATCGTGTACAACTGGAATATCTTCTAATCTCTTCTCTTTCGTCGATGCGTCAGTAACAAGTGCTAAAATAGCGGTGTGACCCTTTCGCAAACACTTCTGGGCCTTAAGAAAGGAGATGATGCCCATCACAGCACCACTCTTGTCGCCTTGAATTTCGAGAGGTTCATTACCAGAACGGGGAATACGAACGATCTTCTCTTTGCATAGGATCTCTGCTTGCTGTTGGGATAACCAATCCATCCCAATGACGATGTCGAAACTACCCAGAACTATAGGAATGAGATCGATAGAGAAGGTCTAACCAGCGAGGACAAGATTACAACCCTGAACTATGTGTGTGGCCTCTAGACTTTTACCATTAGTCAACTCTATGACATGCTTGGTGTTCAAAAGTGTTGGTGTGCGCTTGAGCATTTGACTAACTTTCAGAGACATATAACTGGTATCCGCACCCGAATAAAATAATACAGTAACATAAAAGTCATCGAGAAGGAACTAACCCATCACCACATTAGGATCATTCCTTGCTTCACCCTGCCCCAGCACGAACACTCGACCCCTGGCACCATTGATTCCATCATTGTTTCCCCCATTGTTGTTCCCATTGCCCTGATTATTGTTGTTGTTGTTCGGATTTTGATTTAACTGGGGGCAGTCCCGCTTGAAGTGGCCTTCAGCACCACACTGAAAGCATCCCCTGTTACCTCGCTGTTGCCGCTGCTGGTTCTGTGGAGCGGGTGGTTGTTGTTGTTGGTTCTGATTCGCAGGTCGTGAGCTCCTGCAATCCTTAGCTTCATGACCCATCTTGAGACATCTCTGACAACGACCCTTGTTGCACTGACCATTGTGTGTTGCATGTGTTGCACTTCGGGAGGTTTCCTCGATAACCACCCTGCCTTTGACTACCAGAAGATTGCTGACCAGGGCTCTGATAGTCATCAATCTTTCGTTGCTGTGCCTGGGACTGAACTGAAGTCGAACCCTTGCTGGAGGCTCCATCCCATTTTCTCTTGTTATCACTGGGAGTAGCAGAAGTAGTAGTAGTAGTAGCACCGATACGCTTAGGCAGCCTGTTCTGTTCCACTGCCTGGTCTGTGAGACGATGAGCAAGACGAGTAACATCCTGGATGGTAGCAAGGTTAGCCGAAGTCACATGGCTTTGAATTTCTGGTACAAGACCCCTGAGATACAGCTCGATACGCTTGATGGGAGGATCCACCATAGTTGGACACAAAATGGCCAGCTCGTTTGACCTTTTCATATACGCCTCTATTTCTGACCCTGTCATCTTCAGGTTAAAGAACTCCACTTCCAACTTGTGGATGTCATCATGGCTATAGTATTCCCGCTTGATCAGTTCCTTAAAGTCGTTCCATGGGGTGGCATTGGCAGCTACCAGCCCCAACATTTGCACTTGTGCATTCCACCAAGTCAATGCAACGCCTTCGAGAGTACCAGTGGCGTACTTCACCCTACGAGCCTCAGGGCATTCACACATTTCGAAGACTGACTCGAGCTTCTCGAACCAGTGGAGGAGTCCAACTACCCCTTCAGTGCCACTGAAAGTACTAGGACGACAGTCCATGAAAGTCTTGAAGGTGCATACAGGTAGCTGAGCGTGTTGACCTGTTGTGTATAAGAACAGGACAAGGTTAAACACAAGAGTTGGTTTAGGAGTGTAAGATCTAAAGATCCTAGAGTGAGTTACGACTGTAGGGTATACTTCCTGCTTGTGCG